>JARWLC010000018.1:22219593-22819593 GCA_033318265.1 Phyllotis vaccarum | reverse complement strand
CAAAAGAGTTAAAAAAAAATGTAAGGCTGGCAATGTATCTCAGTGGTAGAGTGCCTGCCACGCACAGGGACCTGGGTTTGGGCCCTAGCATCACATAGACTATACACAGCCCAGAGCCAGTGTACAGGCAGGAGTCTCAAGAGACCTAAGCCATCCTCAGCTACATAGCGAGTTCGAGGTTAACCTGAGCTACATAAGATTGTCTCAAGAAAAAAAAAAAAGGTCTGCAGTGCATGACCCTGGCCACAGTGGCACCTACGGACAGCCTGCCATGCACTCGGTTCTGTTTGTCTGTGTGCAGTACTGTAGCTGACCTTCCGGGTCCCATGTCACAAGCAGAGGTGGCCTCCACGTTTATCACTGTGTGCTCAGCACTGGCTGCTTCAGGAGAGCCAAATGCAGTGTTCAGTAGCCAAGAAGCCAAGTCTCAAATGCATTAGCCCAGGCAGATGGATGAAATTAATACACTGCTGTTTTTCAGCTGCTGAACCAGAGCCTTGTAAACCCGCAACCCCCTTCCCTATCCAAAAGGTACAGATCGATGAACGAGAAGAGTTCGGACCTCGGCTACCTCCGGTCTTCTGTCCCAGTGAGTCCACACCCCCGCTTCCACCCCTGCAAGGGAACATCGCCAATAGTGTCCCTCCCACCTGCCTAGTTGACTTCACACCCACCTCATGTTCACATGTGTGTGATTACGGTCACCTGGGCCAAACACCACTGCCTTCCCCAGAGCCTTAGTCACAGACTTTTCTTTCCAGCATTGAAGCTCACAGTGTCCTTTCCACTTGGCTTTGAGGTGTTAGAAGCATCCTAAGTGTTGTTGTTTACAGGGCTATTGTGGTGCCATAACCCCAGCACTCAGGGCACTGAGGCAGGAGGACCACAGGGTTGAGCTAGTCATAAAAAAACAAAACAAAAAAAAAATCACTTTTGGAAATGAAGAAGAGTCAGGGAGTCAGGTGTGGTGGTGCATGATTTTAATCCAACACTTGGGGGGCAGAGGCAGGTGGATCTCTGAGTCTGAGGCCAGCCTGGTCTACAGAATGAATTCAGGACAGCCGGGGTGAGACCTTTTTCTCTGAAAAGAGAGAAAGAAAGAGAGAAAGGAAGAAAGAGGGGGAAAAATGAAAATATGGGAGGGGCGTTGTGGAGAGAAGAGTGTCTTCAATTCTGTTGGACTTTGGCTAGCTAATAAAACGTCACAGGCCAGCCCTCTGCCCAGTGTTTACAGCAGCCTCAGTACAGGGGCCACATGCTAACATCCCCTGAGAAAATGCTCAGGCTGCTTTGTCCCATGCCTCTGAAGGCCAGGCTAACAAAAATGATAATATGGCCCAGGTGGATGAGTACCCCGTGATTCCACTGCCCGCCATGAGCTCCTGTAGTATTCCACCCAAATACCAGTGTGGTCGATGACCCCAACTTTCAAAGAATGCCAGCAAGTGTGTTTCTCTTGGCTTTGGCCCATGGATCTTTGGTTCTAGGCTGGCGTTAGTTCTTGCTGGTTTTTTTATACACATTTCCCAGAATGCCCTTGATATCCATAAAATGGTAACTTGGTACATGGGCTACTTAGGGGATACGGTTTCCGAAAGGATCTAAGAACAACTTTGGAGAGGTGAAATTTTGAAATATCTGACGAACAATACGATTAGAAAACTGAGACCCTTTTTTAAGGTTAGTCTTCGTGTCTTCATGTTCTCCCCCCCCCCCACCAGACACTCGACAGAGGCTTGAGACACCTCACAAAGAAAAACCTAAGAAGATTAAAGAAAAACACAGGAGCAAGAAAGAGCACAGACGAAGGAAAGAGAAGGTGAGCGCCCGTGAGAGGAGGGAAGTGTGGGAGTGGCCAAGGAGCTCCTGGCCACAGGACGGCCATGCTCCCTTGGTATCTTGATAGAACTGTTCACATCCAGTGCTAACTCTTTTCAGAAACGTCGTTTTTCTTTAACAGCAGCAAATTTTGAGTAGTTACACTTCAAAAAAAGAAAGAAAGAAAGAAAGAAAGAAAGTAAGTAAGAAAGAAAGAAAGAAAGAAAGAAAGGAAGAAAGAAAGAAAGAAAGAAAAAGAAAGAAAGAGAAATCCCAGCCTCAAAAACAAACCTGTGGCGAGGGTGGGGGTGGGGGAGATAAGTGTATGCCGAGTCAATCAAGCATGGTGACATATAGCTATATAGCTTTAATTTTCTGCTTTAGTGGCTTGAGTGGCTGAGGCAGGAGATGCAGAGTTTGAGGCCAGCCTGAGCTGCTACCTAGCAATGCTGTCTTGAAAATATAAATAATCTGGTAAAGACTAAAAAGTAGGTGAGTGGGTGGGTTGATGGATGGATGGATGGTCAATAGATAGAAAGAGACAGATAGATAGAAGAAAGAAGGAATAAATGAATTTGGGGCTGGAGAGATGGCTCAGTGGTTAAACACACTGGCTGCCTTTGCAGAGGAACAGAGTCCTCTGGCACCCACTTGACACACAACTCCCGCCCCCGGGGATCTGCTGCCCTCTTCTGGCCTCTGCAGGCACTGCATGCATGCGATGCAGAGACACAGGAAGACCGCCCATACATAAAGAAAAAGAACATTAAAAAGGGATCTGAAGAACTTTATAGTAAAGGTTGAACATTAAATACTAAACTTGCCCCAGCCACCTCATTACTGACACGGACTTAGCTCTTGGTCCTCAGTGGCCATTTGAAGGGAAGGAAACTTTAGAAAGAGTGGTGATGGATTCGTGGTCACAGTCCCTCTCCTACGGCTTGGCTACAGTGTGGCCCAGCTCAGGAGCACAGTCAGTGAGAAGCCGTACCACCCCACGTAGGAAAGCCAAACCCATGTGTTCTTACCCCTTCTTTCAGTACTGCCTGATGCTCCTTTGCTGTGCAGGTTGAAGATGTTCAACAAACTAGTCAAGTTCGTAGGTGAATGGGGCGGAGAGTCACACAGAGGGCCTGCATCTATGTTCCCCTGCTGTGTCCCGTTGTGGGCATGTTGGCAATACCAACATGTACACTATTTAACGTGTCACAGCTGTTAGCTTCTGGTTGTACCATTAGGCCAAAGCACATTCCAAAGGAGAATTTTAATATTTTTAAAGTTTTAAACTAAAAAAAAAAAAGCTCCAGAAATCTAGTGCATGCCTGGTATAGGGGGTTTTCTCTCTTTTTTTTCAGCCCAGGTTATTATATATGACAAGGTTCTACCTTTGAGCCAAGTCCCCAGACCCTCTCAGACAAATTCTAAACATTTAACCGCTGAGCTATGCTGCCGGCACCTCACTGGGGTTGGGGGGTTTCTAGGCAAATATTCTACACTAGATAATAATCCCAACTCCATCAGCAGATTCTAGGCCAGAGCTCTACCATGTCATACCCCATGCGTTAGCTGTATGTGTGTGCGTGTTTATGTGTGCAAAAGTGTGTATGGAGGCCGGTGCTCATTATCAAGCATCACACTCAATCATTCTAAACCCTTGTTGTTGTTTTGTGGATTTTTGTTGTTGTGAGACAGGGTTTTTCCACTATAGCCCTGGCTGTCCTATAACTCTCTCTGTATAGCAGTCTGGCCTTGAACTCACAGAGATTCACCTGCCTCTTCCTCCTGAGTGCTGGGGTTAAAGGTGCATGCCACCAAGCCCAGATCCTCTAATTAATATACTTGAGACAGGATCTCTCTCTTACCTGGAGCTTGCCACTGGGGTGGGACAGTGGGCCCGTGTCACTATAACTGTTTCCTGTGTATCTGGTCAACAAGAGCTTCCCTCTGAGCCAAGCCCAGCCACGCCTAGTTGATCCAGTCATGGAGGAAGCCTCTATTCATTTCTCACTTCCTAACCCTCATTTCTACTTCCCCCTTTCCTAGAAGAAGAAAAATAAGAAGCACAAACACAAAAAGAAGCAAAAGAATAAGAAATCGGAAAAAAGCAGCAGTTCTGAGAGTGCGGAGAGCAGCGATAGCGGGGATGATGATGGAGGGCCGGCAGACCTGTCCCCTCAGGAGCTGCTGAGACGGTAGGTCTGGGCATGGCACTCACCTGTCACCCCAGCTCCGGGAGGCTGACTCAGGAGGGTCTCAAGAGGACAGTGTGTGCCTGCCACCTGGTGTGATGCTGTGTCTCAAAGTGAGAGCCGAATAGAACAAGAAAAAAACATTCAGCAGTTAACCTCCTCTGTCAGTGTCCTGTTAACAAGACTTCTTCTACACACACTCATGCACACACGCACGCTCATGCACACATGCACGCTCACGCACACATGCACACTCATGTACACATGCACACTCATGCACACACACTCATGCACACACACACGCTCATGCACACACATACACACACACAATCATACAAACACAACTATATACACATGCACAATCATATACAATCATGCACATGCATACATATATCATATAAACACATAAATTCACAAACACACAGAGTCATATACACACATACACATGCAATCATACACACATGCAGCTATATGCACACATCATATACACTTTACTGTGCATATTTAATATATATATTTCAAGACTGATTCATCCTATGTGTATGAGTGTTTGCCTGCATGTGCATGCCGTGTGGGGTCCCTTGGAGCTAAAATCACAGTGACTGTGATCTGAACCTCTGTGAGCAGCAAGGGCTCCTACCTGCCGAGCATCTCCCCACCCCCTTTTCCAGACTGTAACATAGATGGCCTCTAGCCAGTTCCCAGTAACACCCCTGCCCCCCAAGCTCATCAACAGTTAATCCTCTCCTGCCCTTCTGTCCACACTCTGGTCCTCCACACTCTAACCAGAATGATCTGTAAAGGTCTACTGCAGGCTTCCAGGGCCTCTCTGTCAGTTCCTAACACATTCCTCCTATAAAGCAGTTCTGAAGACCCGTGTCTCCCCCCCCCCCCCACCTCCGCCACAGGAGCCCGCCCCTCCATAGCAACATTCTGTTTCTTTTCTGTGCTGTTAAAGAATATGACAGAGCAAAGTGAGGAAGGGCAGGCCTCCGGTCTCCCCGTCTGATGGCGCAGTCCACTGTATGGGACGGCCTGCTGATCACATCTCCGAGAGTCTGGGAATAGGCAGATGAAGGCTGCCTTCCTCTCCATCCCTTTCAGTTCAGTCTGGGACCCCAGCCCTAGGGTGAATCTTTTCAGTTAAACCAGTCTAGGATCACCCTTACCGAAGGCCAAGGTTATGTCTCCTAGGTGATGCCAGATCCAGCCAAGTCAACAGTGAAAACTAACCCATTAATCCCACTCACACCTGGTACTGCCCTCTTTGAAATAGGTTTCCCAGCTTAGAGCTGGGCCTACACAGACTTCCCTACGTAGCCCAGGCTGGCCCGAAAGCCATGGTGATTCTTCTGCCTTTCCCTTTACAATGCGGGATTGAGGGACTGGAGAGACAGCTCAGCAGTTAAGAGCTCTGGCTGCTTTTGCTAAAGTCCTGAGTTCAATTCCCAGCAACCACAATGTGGTTCACAACCATCCATAATGAGGTGTGGTGTCTTCCTCTGGCCTGCAGAAATACATGGGGGCAGAACACTCCATACATAGTAAATAACTAAATCAAATAAATAAATAAATAAGTAAGTAAGTAAGTAAAGTAAGTAAGTAAGTGAGTAAATAAATAAATAAATAAATAAATAAATAAATAAATAAATAAATAAATAAATAAATAAATTCTGGCCTAAGCAGGGATTGTCCCCAACCCAGGTTAAGATGTTAGCATGACTGCCATTTGGCAGGACACTGCTGTGGGAGACTTACCCCTGAACAAGGGGTCACACAGACAGGAGTGTCGCACGAATGAATGAGACTCAGGGACAGATCTCTGAAGAAGTTGGAGATACTAGAGGGAATAAACACCACAGTCAAATCTTACCCAGCTTCCTCAGCCTCGATTCCCTTGGAATGGATTTTCTCTCTGTGTTTCTATCCTGTCTTAAGTATCCTTTCGGTAATTAAGGTGTGGCCCCACTACACCTGCTTGGGAGCCTGGAATTCCTTCTATAATTTGAAGTGACCTTGACTCAGTTAGGATTAAGGGTGTAGGTCACCACTCCCAGGATACTCCCTGTGCTGGGATTAAAGGTTTGAATCACCACTCTGATTTTCCTAGACTGACTGTGGTTAGAGCTCTGGGACTTCTGGAGCTTTTACTAACCCCCCCCACATAGACTGTGGGTAGATTCCCTCTGATATCTCCAAAACTTCTGAAACTTTTATTGAATCCCCACACAGGAGGCTTCCTCATTTGTCAGGAGAATGTGTTAGGGCAGACAGAAAACACAGGCAGGGTACTCTGTGACATACCTGTATTCCCAGCTCTTGAGAAGTCATAACAAAAGCATCAGGAATTCCAAGTCATCCTGACCTGTAGGTCAAGTTAAGCCAGCCTGGGCTACAGGAAATCTTATCTCAAAAGACAAACAAAATAACAGCCAAGGAAACAAAAATAAGGGGCTAGCCTGTGAGCAGCATATATAGTGCACACTGTTAGTGTTGAGTCTGGTCCTCAGGCCTTCCAGATATCTCTCTTTGCTCCTGTACTTTGAATCATTGTAACAGATGCCCAAGATGATCAGCTAGAAGCCAAAGAGGAGCCTTTGGGTTCTCAGCTTGCCAGGGTCCAGGGTCCAGTCGGATGCTTGGATGCCCCTATTGGTTTGGAGCTGGGATGAAGCAGCACGCGGAGGTGGAATGTGGAGCAGAACAGAGGCTAGGGTCCCCCGTCTGCTTTAGAAACAAGAGGGACCTCCAATGACCTCAGACCTCCCATTGTGTCCCACCAGGGAGCTTGTGGGAGCTGCTTGTGAGTTCTGGAGACCAAACTCAGGCCACCAGGCTTGGGTACAAGTGCCCTCACCTTCTGAGCCTTCCTGCCAGCCTCCTGTTCTTTGTAAGAATAGTATCTCAGTTGGGCCATGATGGTGCACACCTGTAATTCTAGGAAGCAGAGGCAAGTGGATCTCTGAGTTTGAGGCCAGCCTGGTCTACTAAGTGTGTTCTAGGACAGTTCAGGCTACACAGAGAAACTGTTTCAAAAAACAAATAAAAGAGACAGTGTCTCAATATTTAGCCCAGACTGGCCTTGATCAGACTCCTGCATTGGCTCTCTGTGTGTGCACAACCATGCCCAGTTCCCACAAATTTTAGTTTTATTTAAAGAAATCAGGTTTAATTTAGTTGTGTGTACTTTCCCCCTTGTGGTATTTACAACGTTAAGGGGGGTTAAACTCAGGATCTCATGCATGCTAGTACCACTGAGCTAGCTCCCTAAGTCCTAATGGAATAAGTGGCCTAGGAGATGCTTCTGGGTTACCTAGGCAACAGTAGCTGGTTGGTCCTTGACTGTGTAGTGTTCCTTTATGTAAATGAAAACTGGAGTGTTGCCTGCTCCGTCCTGGGTTTTCTCCTTAGAGTGAAGCCTACTCTGAGTCTGGCCCAGGGGCCATGGACTTCTTTGCAATTATCTCCCGTTTTCTTTCTGTCTTTCTGTGAGAAGGTCTTGCCGTCTAACCCATTCTGGCCTCCAACTTTTGACCTTCCTGTCTTAGCCCTCTGAATACCGGAATTACAGGTGTGCACCACACTATGCCAGCACCCACTTACTTGTATTTTGAAGCTGAGATTTCAGACTGATGACTAGAAAGATTTGGGCCCTGAAGTGAACACATTTTTTGTTCCTTTCCAAAAGTCACATGATGGTTGAGGTGAGTGTGTGAGACTGTCATCAGTTGTTAGAAATCAATCCTGATGTGAGATGGAGGTTTGTGGGTCTCACCATGTACCCTGGAACTAATAAAAGAAACCATTTAAAGTAAGGACCAAGGAGCTGGAGAGGTGCTCTGCTCTTACAGAGGACACTACTTTTGTCCCCAGCCAGCAATTCATTGCTGCCCGGAACCCCAGTTCTAGGGGAGCTGATGCCCTCCTCTGGACTCTAACACACACACACAAACACAATATAAACATGATAATAAGTCTGAAAAAATAAAATAAGGATGAAGGCCAGCTGTGGTGATTCACACTTGCAATTGCAGCAGTTGAGAGCTGAGGCAGGAGGATTGTGTGTGTGTGTGAGGCTGGCCTGGGCTCTAGTCTAAGGCCTGTGTTAAGGGTTAGGGATGTGGCACAGTGGGGATGATTGATCTTCAATCCTGTCTCATCCCCTCTGCCTTTATTTTCTTCTGCAGGCTCAAGTGTTTCCCCCTAAGGAGGCAGTAATGGAGCCCTGCCCTGTCCCGGAACTCTGGAATCGCCTCCATGATGGAAGTCCATCGATTTCCCAGCTCACACATTGTACAAATTATATTCATATGTAAATTCTGCTGTAAAATAATTTTTTAAGCCTTAACATTTCACACTGCCCTAAAAGGTTGCAGAAATTGATTTCTATTTTTAACTTCAGCTCATATTGCAGGAGTAAAACCACCCAACAGTTTAATTAAAGTGGCTTTTTTTTTTTTTTCTATTTGCTTCTTGATTTCCTTTGGAATTTCTTGGAGGTCTTAAAAGAAGAGGGGAGTGAAGGCCTTTCGTGTTTGGGTGTGAAGATGGCTGAGCTCAGTGAGGGCAGTGGGTGAAGAGGAGGAGTCTCCCTCCTCTGGAGCCCTGTGGGCAGACTGAGCAGGGTGATGCGCACAGCCTGTGAGCTAGAGCTGGGGAGAGGCTGGGTGGTAGACACTTCCCCGAGCCAGGCTCTGATTGCATTTCAGCACCTTGAGGGGAAAGAAAACCAAAGTTCAGAGGACTTTACCCAACAGAATGACTTCAAAAGAAGCACGAAGAAAATCAGGCTTTGTCTAGTCACGTGAGAACTCTCTTCTTTTTCCTGCGTGTAACTATCATTGGAATTGTAATGATTCTTTTCCTTATAAATACATAAGTAGTGTGATCCTGGCTCCCAGAAGTTAAGTCCTGTGCCACCAGGTCATTCTATAACTTACGGACCGTTTAGCAATCAACTACCAGACACAGAGTGCAATGAGCCCTACACGGGCAGAGGACAGAGTCTGACCTGTGGCAGGGAGTCGGGGTCCGGGAGAGCACAGTGTAAGGTCCCTGGTTTTGGACCTCAAGTCTCCCTCATGTGACCTGACATCATTTTTGAGGAGTGCTCTGCACTGGGAGGCATCTCCTATTTCTTCTATCTTACATCTTCCCCTCCTTTTCTACTTGGATCCTCCTTCCTTCTCTCTCCCTCTTTCGAGACTGGGTCTTGCTTTATAGCCCAGGCTCGCCTGGGAAGGAGCAGAAGCAGCAGGGTAAAATGGCAGAACCTGGCGCGCAGCACGTGGATCCGAAGGGGCTCAGCATGGGTGGGGGCACGCGGTGCCACCGTTCCCCGCTGGGCCCGGGACTCTCAGATGATGGCCTCACCACCAGCCCCCCAGAAAGCCTTGGGGGGTGCCAGGAAAGGGTCTGTAGAGATCCAGAAGGGTCCCAGTGAGGACAGGAAGGGGGGCTATGCACGGAAGGGGTCCACGGCCTCCCAGAAGTGGAGCTTTGAAGACGGCAGGAGGGTGTCAGTAGATGGCAGGAGGGTGTCTGTCGATGGCAGGAGGGTGTCTGTCGATGGCAGGAGGGTTTCGGTTGACGGCAGGAGGGTGTCTGTCGATGGCAGGAGGGTGTCTGTCGATAGCAGGAGGGTGTCTGTTGATAGCAGGAGGGGCTCCAGCGAGAGCAGGCGCAGTTCCATTGGGAGGGTTTCAGAAGAAGAGATGGACAGTCGGTCCTCCATCCCTGCCAGTGTGCGACCCACCAAGGTGCCGTGGGTCACCCTGATGAGAGCCTTGGGTCGCTTCAAGCTGTCCCTCCCGGATATTCGTCGGGACCATATGCTATCCTCCCGTGATCCCCTGGCTGTGGATGGGGAACATCCGCCGCGCGTGAAGTACCACAAGGCGATTGGGAAGAGGTTCTGGGGCGACCACCAGTTTCTTTCCAAGGTCAGAACCACCCACCAAGGTCAGAGAACCTAGATGGCCTTCCACTATGCACCCTCCCACTGCCAGCCTCTGTAGAGGGCAGGGGCACCGCAGCCTGCGCAGCACCCCTGAGGGCATGTATGATGCTACCCGTGCTGCCCGCCACTCGCTTCCCCTGGTAGTGAACCTTTGGACTTTCGGAAGCCCTGGTAGTCAGTGTCTCACCCTCTACACACCCTTTTACATCCCAGAGGGCCCTGAAACCTTGGTGACTTCATCCCCACTTTCCTGGAAACAGAGCAAACACCTTCATCTCCTGCCCTCTACTCCTTCATTCTTCCCTCAACTCAGCACCCCAAGTCCTGGCACTCTCTACCCCATGGTTCTTAGCTGTGGGAGGAACAGGGTCAGGGGTGGACTGTTTTCATGGTATGCCCTCATTTTTGCATCTCAGCTTTATTGTTATGATTCTTGTATTATACAACCCAATTGAGCAAGGCACACATTAAATGAAAAAAAAATCTTTAAAAAAAGCATTTTCACATTGCCACAGCTTTTGAACATTTGTTATAAGAAATCTATTTTATGTGTATGAGTGTTTGCTGAATATATGTTTGTGCACCATCTCTGACAGTGCCTTTAGAAGTCAGAAGAGCACATTGGAACCCTAGATCTGGAGTTACAGAGGGTTGTGAGTGCCATGTGGGTGCTGGGAAGTGAACCTGAGTCCTCTTAACACTGAACCATCTCTCCAGCCCCCACGTTTAACTTAAAAAAGATTTCTCTTTGTGTCTACATGTGTGTCTGTGTGAACATATGCCATGTGACCGCAGATATCTGGGAAGACCTGAAGAGGGCATCAGGTCCCTTTACAGGCTGTTGTGAGATACCTGCTGTGGGTTCTGGGAACTGAACTCCGGACCTCTGCAAGAGCAAGAAACACTCTTTGTAAGCGAGTGTTACAACTCTGGGGAGGGGGTGAGAGGTATCCTCACTGTTCTGGAAGTCAGGTTGGTTATACCTGAAGCTAGGGTGTGGTGGGGGATGGCCTCCCCACAGGATATAGCATCCTGCTCCTCTCCAGGAGAGCCGCTACAGCTGAGCTCTGCCTTTTTTCTCTCCGGCCCAAAATGTTGCTTCCTTTGCTTTACTCTGCTAAAGAGGAAACCCCTGCAGAAATGTAACCATCTCCTCAACTCCTTAAAACGTGTTACTTTTTCTGTTCTGCCCTGCTCAGACTCTGCAAGGTTTCTCTGCTCAGGGATAGCTCAGCAATTTCTTTTCTGTACTAAAAGAATGAAGATCTTCACCCAAGACTCTTTTGAGAAAGAATTACTTGGGAAGGAGGAGTCCAGGAGAGCGGCTGCCTCTTCCAGGGCTCTTAGGATGGAGTTTCTCCAGGGATACTCAAGAATTAGTTTTTCCTGCTCAGAGATTGCACAGTTTCATTGGTCAGGGGCAGAGATGTCTCTGATTTCAGGGCCAAAGTGTGTTTCTTTTGCTGGCCTTTTAAAGCTTTTGGTCTCTAATTCTAAGGCCAGGGTATATTTCTTTCCCTGGCTCTGATCCTAGGGACCAAGTGTATTCCTTTGGTACTAGTTTCAGAGTCGGGACATGTTTCTTTGGTTCTGGGTTAAAGAATAAAGTGTTTCTTTCACCGGCTCAGGTCTCAGATCCAGGGTGTGTTTCTTTCACTTGCTCGGGTTTCAGGGCCAGCATGGATTTCTTTGGATAGCCCTTCATTCTTTGTTTTAAAAGACAGGCTTTCACTGTGTAGCTGGAACTCACGGTATAGACCAGGCTGACCTCAAACTCACAGAGACCCACTTGCCTCTGCTTCTCTAGTGCTGAGATTAAAGGTGTGTGCCACCATACCTGGCCAAGAGGCCCTCTTAACTGTTGAGATGGCACTCCGGTCCTCATGTTTAACTTTTTAAAGAACTGTCAAACTGTTTTCTGAAGTGGCTATCTGTTTTTACCAGCGATGTGTGTGGCTCATCAATTCTAATGCATATGACATGACATCATTCTGAGGTTCTTTTTTTTTGCATTTCCCTGGTGGCTCATGATGGTGATAGTCTCTCCACATTAGCTATCAGCCAACTGCTTGCATATTCTTGGAGAAACATCTATTGAGGTCTTTGGCTCGCTTGTTGGTAGAGTGCTTGCCTCCTGTGCATAAGCCCCTGCGTTTTATCCTCAGCATGGCATAAGGCAGGCACAGTGGTACCTCAGGCACTCTGGAGGCCGAGGCAGGAGGATCAGAAGTTGAAGGTTGGGTATACCAGATTGTGTAGCAGGTGAAAGCTACTAAGCCTGAGTTCAATACACAGCCTCACATGATGGAGAAAGGCCAGTTCCTTACATATGCTCTGACTGCTACATGTGTACTATTGCACAGTACACCCATAAATAAATGTGGCAAATAAAAGAAGGAAATTCAAGGTTATCCTTGACTATCTAGCAAGCTTGAGGTCATCCTGGGCTACATGAAACATCTCAATTTTGAAGGAAGGAAGGAAGGGAGGGAGGGAGGGAGGGAGGAAGGAAGGAAGGAAGGAAGGAAGGAAGGAAGGAAGGAAGGAAGGAAGGAAGGAGCTGGGGGCTGTGGGGGTGACTTAGTAGTTAAAGTGCTTGGAGTGCAAAGCCTGGAACCCCAGAACTCACATGAACACTGAGAGGCCATGGTAGCGCCCCCCCCCCCCAGTCCCTTAAGGAGTACATGGGATTCCTGGATCAGGCTGGTCACATCAGCTGTACCTGCAAACTTCATATTTGGTGGAGGAGCTTTGATTGAGAGACCTTGCCTCAAAAAATAAAGTAGAGAAAGATTTCTGATATCAGTTCCTCCCACACGTGTAAATATACATATTCAATAGTGCAACACACACACACACACACACACACACACACAGAAGAAAACAATCCAATTAAAGCCATTTGGTTTTAATCACTGAGTCTGAGTTCTCTAGCACTCTAAACACATGTCCCCATATTAGATATGTAATTTCTTGATGGCATCCTCTGTAGCACAAGTGCTTGAATTAAATTGAATTGAATTGAATTTATTTATTTATTTATTTATTTATTTATTTATTTATTTATTTATTTATTTATTTATTTATTTATTTATTTATTTATTAGAGATAGTGTCTCATGTATTCTTGAATGGCCTGGAACTCTGTGTAGACCAGACTGGTCTGGAGCTCACAGAAAAATCTGTCTGCCTCAGTTTCCTGAATGCTCCAATTGAAGGTGTGCTCCTTAGATCCGGAGGGTTGGCGTAGCATTTAAGAGTTTGGACTGTTCTTCTAGAGGACCAAAGTTCAAATCTTAGTACCCACCTCAGGTGGCTCCCACTGCCAGTGAACCCAGCACTGGCCGGCACAGACACCTGCCCTCACATGTGCCCACCCCCTCACACACAATAAATCTTTAAAGGTGGCTCAATGAACTTTATTTTTTGATGTAGGGTTTTAAGACATGCTATCTTCCTGCTATTCCCTCCCTACCAGGAAGACAGGCATGCTCTTGATGGATTTCATTGTGATGACGTCAGCTCATCTCTTTCTACTTTTGATGCCAAATCTAGGAAGCTATTTGTAAGGCAAGAGTGTGGGTATTTACACCTTGCTTCTCTCCCGAGAGCCTTGGAATTTCAGGGTATAACCTTTCAGCCTTTGATCCATTTTATTCTGTTTATGCATGTGCTGTGACGTGTATCCGGCTTTGTTTGCGTGTGTGTAAGTAACAGGTTCCCAGAAAAAAAAAAGTGCTTAAAAGGCATATTCTCTCCTCTTCCTGTGTGTCATGTACAGCAGCATATCTGTGTTCAGGTGTGTGTGCGTGTGCATGTGTATGTGTGTGTTCGTGCATGGGACCAGATATCAACCTTAAGAGTCATTCACACACCTCATCCACCTTGGATTATTTTGTTGTTATTTACTTATTATTAGTGTGTGGAGGGGGGGGTGTGCACATATAAATGACAGGACAACTTTTGGGGAGCGGGATCTCTCTCTCATCCTGTGAGTTCTGGTGACTGGGCTCACGGTGGGATCAATCCCGCCCACTGAGCTTCTGAGCGGCCTCTGCCTGGGTGTTTTTGTTTGTTTCTGGGAACAAGATCTCTCGCTGGTCCTGGGACTCTCCAGCTCACCAGGTAGGCTAGGCTGAGTGGCCAGCGAGCCCCAGGTGTTCACTGTCTGTCTGCCTCTTCAACTTGGGGTTGGTTACAGTGCTGGCTTTTTCTGTGGGTTCTAGGGATCTGACATGGGTCTTCATGCTTGTATGTCTGAGCCAGCCTGTTATCACCTTCTTTTTTACATCCATATGAAAATCAGTCAACTATGAGTGTTTCTCCGAGACTCAATTATGTGTCGTCATTGAGTTATAGGAATAGTTTTACCTTTGTGCCATCATTATACCACAAAATGTGAGCTCTCTATCGTTGTCCATTTTAAAGACTGTTTTGATGCTTTCTCCCATTTTGTTTGTGTGTGTGTGTTGTGTACACACACCATGAAGGTGTACACACATCATGGCATTGTCTGGAGATAAGAGAATAGTTTGTTAGAGTTGGTCTTCACCCTCCACCGTGTAGGTTCTAGGGATTGAACTTGGATCACCAGACTTGATGACAAGCGCCTTTACCCTCTTGCCCACCCACAGTCTGCGATCTTCTCCAATTCCCACAAAAGCTTTAAGATCAGACAGCTTAAGTGGAGAGATGGCTCAGTGGTTAAGAGCATGTACTCCTCTTACAGAGGACCATGTTGGGTGGCTTATAATCACCTGTAACTCCACATCCAGGGCATTCAATGCCATCTTTTGGCTTCCTAGTGCACTGACACACCCATAGTATACACTCCTGCACACACATAAATATAAACATTTAAAATACCTGCAAATAAGCTTCACATGGTGATGCACACTTTTAATCCCAGGACTCAGGAGGCAGAGGCAGGTGGATCTCCGAGTTCAAGGCCAGCCTTCAACAGAATGAATTCCAGGACAGCTGGGGCTATGTAGAGAACCTGTCTCCAAAAAGGGACATATAAAAAGATCACCTTGTCACCATCTACAAGTACATCATATTGTCTTGGAATCTGATGAGGTGGTGTTGAATTTGTACATCATTTTGACGTTATCTTTTAACATTATCCCGCCTGCTCATCTATGATCATGGGATGCTTTTATGTCTGTTTAGATTCATTTTCTTTCAACAGTGTTTCATTATTTCCAAGGTATACCCAACTACTTTCTGCCTGGTTTTTGTAGTGGGATGATTTCCTTACATTTTTTTTTTCAGGTCACGTGTTTAGAAGCATGGTTTTTTTTTTTTTTTTTTTTTTTTGCGTCTTGTCCTCATGTCCCGTAAAAGCATTGAACTGGTTGTATTCATCCTTTTGCTTAGATCCCGTATAAAATTCTGTTCGGGCACGAGAACACCGTGAGTTCCTGCCACTTCTGTGTGAATGACACGAGGATTCTCAGCGGTTCCTATGACTGCTCGGTGAAGCTGTGGGTAGGTGGCCAGGTGACGGGCTCGCCTGTGGCGAAGAGATCTCACACACCGAGTCCCCTGACAAAGCCCCCGAGGTTTGCCAAGGCTTCTGAGCAAGTGCAAGATAGAGGAGCCCACCCCAGTGTCCAGTCCTTAAGAGCCTAGGGCAGGGACAGCCAGCCTGTGGCTCTGGACACAGTAGGGGCTGGGGGAAAGACTAGCAGACCGACAGCCCCCAGCTTTGGGGAGGGACTCCTGGACTCTACTTGGGAGTCACTTATCTATATTTTATTTTCCTTAGTTAAACATTTATTTTACATATATTGTGTGGGTATGGGTATTTTGGGGTGCCAATCACATGTGTGCAGTACCTTTGGAGGCCAGAAGGGGCATCCGAGTTCCTCCTGGAACTGGAGTTGTGAGCCTCCAATGGGGTGCTGGGAATTGAACTCAAGTCCTCTGGAGGAACAGAAAGTGCTCTTAACCATGGAGAAATCTTTTCAGTGCCCTGTGTTTTTTTTGTTTTGTTTTGTTTTTAGGTCTTGTATAAAATGGGCTTAAAGCACATTGTGAATTCCTGCCACTTTTATGATATCCAGATCATGTTCACAGAGGACAGATATGGGTTCAGGGCTGGAACTTGCCCAAGAGGGACGGGTGAAGGAGGCAAGTGTGAGGTAGATGAGTGTCTGGCTGTGCAGCTGCAGGTAAAGGGCTAACAGTGATGTTTAGGCAAGGCTGTTTCCAGGACTTGGTTTGTGTCAAGCAGATCCCAACATGTCTGTGTGGCTGCTGGAGAAGAGGGGCAGGGATGGAGGGGTCTGGGGCCACGTTGGGGACACTCCATTCTGGGGTTTGCTGTCTTCTGGTTTGAGTAGGGAAGAGCGCAGGAGGGAAGGCTGTCAAGGCTGGTTGAGTTTTGGGCGCTGATAACTGGACAAGGTAGAGCCCCTGAAATTATAAATGACCTCACTTGTCATCTGTGGGTGCCAAGGCCCAGGCCGATCAGGTCAGGGTTTGGGACCATCCCTGTTTACCTCAGAACTCCTACTGGGGACGCTGAGTGGTTTATACAACTCCTGAAGACTGAATTGCCCAAGGGCCAGTGGACCAGCTGTGTGCTGGGGCTCTGCCAGGGCTTGCCTCAGCTACCTCTGACCCCATGGACCACCCCACCCCTTGCTGCTCTGACGACATCTTTGTCCTCAGAGGCCAGGATCTCACCACTGGGGAAACTGCTGCTTTTTCGGGGTTCCTTAACGCCTTTTCTAGCCCGCAATAGTCATCAGGGGTTCCAAAGGAAGAGACATGTGACTGTCACTTTGTACATTTTGTTGTGTGGTCTTCAGGATTTTCCTGTTTTCTTCTTTGGTTGACCCAGCAGAAGGATTCATGGGACTTCGGTTTGTTTGGGCTGAAAGGCTTTTGTCTCCATCAGTGGGGATCTGCCAGGTTTGGTTTTTTGTTTTACATGCACACACTCAACACACATGCACGTGCGCGCGCGTGCATACACACACACACACACACACAGACACACACACACACTGTACATTTAGAGAACTGAGATCCCACAGAAATAATGACAAGGTAATTATAATAAATTTCGACCCCGCCCACTTGTCACACCCCCTTGATTTTTCCTGACAGTTAATTAATGCCTTTCTTCCGGTCTGCATTCAAAACCTGGCTAGCGCCCTTGGGGCTATAGTTCGGGGATTTGTCCGACGTGCACAAGACCCTACTGGGTTCCATCCACAACACGAAGAGAAAACAAGGTTAAAAAGTTCTTAGAAAACCGAACCTGCTCAATATTAGCCCTTCAAACGATCTCATTTCATAGGTGGTGGCTTTTCTAAAGGCCTAGCAGAAAGAGAGCAAGCTGGAGCCTCGTCCGTGGCTGCTGTTCCTCCTATTGACCGCATGGGGGCACTGTTGAACACTTAATCGGCTCACCCTTATAGGGTCCACTACTCTGTTCTTCACGGGGCTCTGCCCAGACTTCGAAGCCATGTAGCTTACAGCTCCCTGGGGTTTTTGGTTGTTGGGTTTTTTGTTTGTTTGTTTGTTTTTTTCCCTCTAGAAACACATCAGCCAGAGAGACTGGATCCCAGGTAGCAGCACTAAACCCTTCTACTGGAGCCCAGGACACCAGCCTGAGTATCCTGCCCTGCTGAGTTCTATTTGGGGGAGCTCCTGGCTGCCCTTAAGGATCTTCCACTGAGCTTGGAAAAGGGCTCCTGGGATTTCCTGAATGTGACCATGTACCTTATGGAACAGGCGTAGGGGGCTGGGCGTGTGCAGAGTAGCATTCAGAGCCGGCCTGGGCCATGAGGTTTGTAAAAGTCACTGGTAAGCCAGCTTGTGTAAATTGCCTATTTGGAATTCAGGTGCTAATTAGGCAGAGTGTCCGCGAGGAACCGGAACCCCCCCCTTCTCCCCACTCTCTCAAGACCTGGGCTCTGGATCCCCTTTCTTGTAGACAACACTTCCCATGCATTGTTGCAGGCTGTTGTTGGATACCCTGAGCCCCAAGAAGACTGGTGAGCACCTGTGCAGGTTTCCTCTGGGCTTGGCCCCCAGAATCTGATTCTTTGTTACTGTCATTATAGGAGACTTGGGTGTTTTGCTTGCATGAATGTATGTACACCATGTGCATGCCTGATGCTTGCAGAGGCCAGAAGAGGGAGTTAGATCCCCTGGGATTGGAGTTACAGACAGTTGTTATCTGCCACGGTGGTGCTGGGAACTGACCTGGGTCCTCTGAGGAGTGTTTTTAACCACTCCAGCCCTACAGGATTCTTTACTTAAAAAAATACATTGTGTGTATATGTACAAGTGTGGGTGTGTCACAGTGTGTGTGTGTGTGTGTGTGTGTGTGTGTGTGTGTGTGTGTGTGTGTGTGATGTCAGAGGCTGCCTTTTGCAGTGGGTTCTCTCTGTTACGAGTCCACATAATCAAGCTTGATGGCCAGTGGGGTTTTACCCACCATCACCTACCCATCTCACTGGCCCATGTATTTATATGTCTTTAACCACAAACCTGGATATTTCCTTAGGAGGGACCCCTCAGAGTGGAATTACTGGGTCAAAGGGCATGGAATTACATTTAAAAGAAATTCTTGAGGGATGCTGAGAGGGTCCGTGAGGCCTCTTTGGCCAGTACAAAGTGAGAAAATGCGTCTACTAGCACGGCCAGGGCCATCTGTGCCTGTGGAACTGTCTGGGGGTGGGGGGATTTCTTGAGGATGCTGTGGGTCATGGAGTGTTCTTCATACTTGGTTTGTTGGAAAGCCCCAGAACTTTGCTGCAGGCCAGCTCCAGGAACTCCCGGGCTCATGACTTTCATACCGAAGCATGACCACAGTCTTTTTTTTCTCTCTCCCCCATTGATTTGAGGACGCTACCTATGGATCTGTGATTTGGGAGTTTGAGCCACGACCCAAAGCCCCTGTTTTAGAATGCAGTATCACGGCTGACAGCAGAAGGTGACGTCTGGTCTGTTTTACACTCGTTGGGAAAAAAACTGAGAGACAGCAAGCAGGCCACACCTATAGGGAAGTGACAGATTTTTGTTTATTTATTTAAGCAAATATACAAGTAAGTTTCCTTGCCTGGGCCTCGGAATTTCTAAGTACGCTGAGCATCAAGTGGGTGTAGCAATGCAGCAGCATTCTGAAAACTTAAATTGCTTTAAATAGAACTTAGTCTTGCCAGGTAGTGGTGGCTCATGTCTTTATTCCCAGCACTCAGGAGGCAGAGGCTGGAAGATCTCTGAGTTCAAGGCCAGCCTGGTCTACAAAGACCATTCCAGGACAACCAGGGCTGTTAAAAAAAAAAAAAAAAAAACTTTTAATTTTCTCTTCTTCTTTTATTTCCTCCTCTTCCTCCTCCCTTTGTCCCCCTCCTCTTCCTCCCCCCTCCTTCTGCTTCAGAGACAGTACCTCACTCCCCAGAACAGCCAGGCCTGAAACTCACTTTGTAGCCCAGCCTACCTCAACCTTGAGGCAGTCCTGACCACCCCTCCAGGTGCTGGGATGATAGGCACGCCCCATGAAAATTTGCTTGAATTTTCCTCACAAAGTGTCTTTTCTGTGGTCACAGGAAGCCCGTGGCAGCTGCACCAGAGCCCCATGGTCTAGCTGGTCTCTTGTCTTAGTCAAGATTGCTATTGTGGTGATTGTGATGACAAGGCGAAGAGGAAAGGGTTTATTGGCTTACACTTTTATATCACTGTTCATCACTGAGGGAAGTCAGGACAGGACCTCAAACACGGCAGGAACCTGGGGGCAGGAGCTGATGTAGAGGCCACAGGCTTCCTCATCATGGCTTGCTCTAGTCTGTTTTCTTATGGAACCCAGGACCACCAGTCCAGGGATGGCCCCACCTACCATAAGCTGGGCCCTCCCCATCAATCACTAATTAAGGAAATGCTTTACAGCCCACAGAAACATTTTCTCAGCTGAGACTCTCTCCCCCCTCAGATAACTCTAGCTTGTGACAAGTTGATAGCCTCATTTTTTGTTAAGATTTATTTATTTTTATCTTTATATGTATGAGTATTTTGCTTACATGTGTTTAAGTGTGCTGAATGCATACCTGCTGTTACGGAGTCCAGAAGAGGGCACCAGATGCCCAGGAACCAGATGGTTGTTGAGTTGCCCTTTGGGTACAGAGAACCAAACCCGGGTCTTCCATAAGAGCAGCAAGTGCTCTTAACATCTGGGCCATCTCTCCAGCTCCTGGGCTCTTGTTTCCCAAGGAAACTGGCAAGCATGGCTTCTGGGGAAACTCGGGGCTTGAGATTCAGTACACATACTTCAGGCTAAGTTTATTTTGATTTATGCTTAAATGTATTCACACAGGTGGGTGATGGGCCTTTAACAGGTGAGAGAGTGGGCTGTGAGGTGGATTCGTTGGGTGGGAGAGATGGCTCAGAAGTTAAGACCTGAGTTCAATTCTGGGCACCCATGTCACATGTCTCACAAGTCTCCAGCTCCAAGGGACTCGGACTCCTCTGGTCTCTGTAGCCACCTGAACTCGCCAACACACACCTGTACGTAGACACACACCTATGCCTAACTTAAAATGACAAAAATAATTTTTGAAATGGATTCGTTGACCCAGAGCCAAGGCTCCTGAAAGACAAGGAAACTCAAGGCAAGTGTAGAATGGTCAGGCTCCATTGGGGATTTTCTTTCTGTGTATCCCTGGCTGTAGACCAGGCTTGCCCTCTAACTCACAGAGAGCCACCTGACTCCGCCTCCTGAGTACCATCTCCAATTGGAGGTCTTCCTTCCTTCCTTCCCCTTTTTAAAAGATATGTTTATTTATTACATATAGAGTATTCTGCCTTCAGGCCAGAAGAGGGCGCCAGATCTCATTAAGGATGGTCGTGAGCCACCCTGAGATTGCTGGGAATTGAACTCAGGATCTGTGGAAGAGCAGCCAGTGCTCTTTATCTCTGAGCCATCTCTCTAGCCCCCTGGGGTTTTTTTAATTAGAGGAAAATCTTTGCCCCATGCCACATGATTAGACAAAGGTACACATGCTAGTCAGAATTTTTGTCGCTGGGACAAATCTGAGGCAACTTTGAGGAAGAGAGATTAGTTCTAGTTCATAATTTTACAGGTGACACAACTGTTCCTGGCCAGTGGCCAAGCATGATGTCACAGCAGGAGGACATAGTGTGGTAAGGGCACTCGCTTCACAGCAGCCCAGGAGCAGGGACACACATCTGTCCTTCAAAGACACGACCCCAGCAGTTACTTCCTGTAGCCCATCCCACGCCCTAGTTCCCACCTCTTTCCAATAATGATACAAAATATGAATCCATCAGTAGATTAACATAAAGAGAGACAGACCCCTAGCAAGTGCCACTCCGCCCCCCCCCCCCAGCCACACCATCTACTGACCACCAGGCCTTCAACTTGTGAGGCAACACCTCCCATTCAAAATACAAGGAAACATGTATGCACATGTGTCTGAATGTCTGAGAGCATTTTGGAACACAGCAAGATGCCCAGAAAAGCATTTTCCTGCACAAAGACATACATGAGGACTGTGTAATCCTTACGTTAGAAAGATGACTTTTAAAGAAAGCAGTAGACAACACAAGACATTTTGTATCTATATTTTTTTCTTTTAAAGTTTCGTGTGTGTGTGTGTGTGTGTGTGTGTGTGTGTGTGTATGTGTGTGTGTGTGTGTGTGTGTGTTTCGCCTGCCTGTGAAGTTATTGACCTTAGGAGCCACCATGTGGTTGCTGGGAATTGAACTCAGGTCCTCCGGAAGAGCAGCCAGTGCTCTTAACCTCTGAGCCATCTCTCTCTCCAGTTCCTAAAATGTTTTTATAACCCTAAATATAGAAGACTATCCTGGAGTGTCTGAAAGGTAAGGAAGATAACGGTGTCAGACTGTCTTTGGTGCTATTAGGTACCATTTTCAGCAGGGATGTGCAAGTCCCCAGTGTGGTTTGCAGAGAGTCTTTGGAAAGATCCATCTTGGTTCCTAAGTTATAAAAAAAAGGGTGGGGCTGGAGAGATGGTTCAGCAGTTAAGCACTGGAGGCTTTTTCAGAGGACCCATTCCCAGCAACCGCATGGTAGTTCACAACCATCTGGAATGAGATCTGGCGCCTTCTCCTGGTGTGCAGGCATATGTGCATGCAGAACATTACATGCAATACATCTTTATAAAAAGGAGAAAGAATCCCCATAGAAACCACCGGTCACGACGACACTATTGTTAAGATGTAATGCTTCTTTATTTTTTCCAGGATTGTCGCATCATCTTATGATAAAACTGTGAGGGCTTGGGATGTCCAGACTGGTAAGCTTCTGGTACGTATGACTGCCCAAGGTCATGACCGGGGACAATGACAGAAACCCCAGGTCTTCCAGGAAAAGCATATTCTCCCCTGCAGAGTTAAGGAGTGCACTGATAGAAGGTGGGTATCGGGCAAGAAAGGCTTCTACCCCACGCAGGTCAAGGGCTCCTTCTGGAACCACAGGAAGAGACTAAGAGTGGGTTGGGCATGGTGCCCCAGGTTCCCCCGGGAGCCATTTGGAGCGTGAAGTGGGGCTGGGGTCACAGAGCAAAGGCTATGTGGCTGATGCAGCAAAGCTTTAAGCCTTGTGTCCTGGATGGGGCCACCACCCACCTCTCCTAATAGTCTTGGGATTTCTTTCTTGTGCTGTCCCCAACCCTGGGCTGTCTCGCCCTGCTCAGGGACCCTCTGATACCTCGTCTCCCAACTCTTGCTATTCACACCGAACCTCCTCTGCTTTCTCTCTGCCAATCTTTATCACCTTCCCCTCTCTTCACTTTCCTTAATGACAACCTTTCTAGCTGGGCATAGTGGCACACATCTTTAATCCCAGCACTCAAGAGACAGAAGCAGGAGGATCTCTGTGAGTTGACAGCCAGCCTGGTCTACAGAGTGAGACCCTCTCTCAAAAATAAAAACAAATTGGTGCCACAGTGGTATACACCTATAATCTCAGCACCGGGAAGGCTGAAACAGAAGGAACACATTTTTAAGACTAGCCTGAGCTACATAGTGAGATCTTCTCTCAAAAAATTGAGTACTAGGGGGCTGGAGAAATGGTACAGGGATTTAAAGTACTTATTGCTCTTTCAGAGGACCCAGATTTGGTTCTTAGCACCCATGTGACAGCTCACAACCTCCTGAAAGTCTAGTTCTCAGAAATATGATGCCCTCTTCTGGACTTCAAAGGCACTGCATGCACATGGTACACATACATATATACAGACAAACACCCAAACACATAAAATAAGTGAAACTTAGAGGGAGGAGGAACAGAAACCAAAACCTAAATATTCAACTTTTCTCCATTGTAAACATTTTAAGGATCGCTCACAGATTATACTCATCTTGTTTCCCGTACACTTCCTTCAGAGCTCAGGCATTTTGTTTTTGTCTTGCTATGCAGCCCAGGCTAGCCTAGAACTCTTGATCTTTCTACCTTTGCCTTTGAGGGCTGGGGTCACAGCATGCACCACAGCTGACTTCTGTCACCCTTTCTAATCAATGTGTCAATGTGCGGGATCTTAGCACAGATGGGTTAGGCTCTGCTTCACTGTCCCCTGTAATAAGGAATATACCTGTGTACATGCCATGGCATGTAGACGGAGGTCAGAGGACAGCTTGTCAAAGTGGATCACTCCTTCCACCATGTGGGTTCTGAGAACTTGGTTCAAGCATCTCAGCTTGTCAGCCTTTGCCCCCAGAGCTGATGCTCATGCCCAAGCAGACACAACCACTACTAAGCGAAGTTGGTATGTATTTATTATTGTTGAAACTTCAAATATGTGTCTGTCTCCCTGTCTGTCTCTTTCTCTGTGTGTGTCTGAGGGCACATGCATGCCAAGGTGCCCTTGTGCAGTCAGAGGAAAACACTGGGTCCTTATGTTCCATCATCACCATTATTATTATTTTTAAGGCAGGGTTTCTCTATTTAGCTCTGGCTGTCCTGAAACTTACTTTGCAGAGTAGGATGGCCTAGAACTCACTAAGATCCACCTGCCTCTGCCTCCCAAGGGACTGAAGGCTTGTGCCACCACCACCTGGGAATATTCCATCATTCTTGACACAAGGTCTCTCTCTCTTCTCTGCATACACCAGGCTTTCTGCTTTCAAGCTTCTGGGAGTTCCTCTGTCTCTGTCCCCATCTCCCTAAAGGAGTGCTGGAATTACAGATGTTCAATACTTCTTCTGAATTTTATGTGCATTTTGGAGGATTAGAACTCTGGTCCATGATTCTTACATTTACCGGCTGAGCCATCTCCCCAGGCCTGGGCTTTGCTCTCTCTTCAGGATATATAACTAGATTTCATTGCTAATGTAAGCAGTATAGAAACAAAAGCTTCATTAAATCTTTCCAGACAGCTGTGCCAACTCACAGTCTAGGCATCCAAGAAGGGAGGGCTGTCTCCCACCCTCACAGGCTGAGTGTCATAAACTTAAGAGAATTAGCCGATGCAATAGGTATAAAAAAAAGGGGGGGAGACTTGTATGGAATATTCCTGACTTTGAACATTTTTTCCAAATATCTATTTTTTTCTGCTGTGGTTTTCCCTCTGCAGTCATTGGCTAGCATTCCTATTTCAAGTACATTTCTTCTTTTAAAAGGCCCTTTATTTATTTTTGTTGCATAAGTCACCCCTGACCCTGGCCAGCATCAGGGCTGAGTGAGTGATCAAAGGTTGATTGACAAATGGCTCCAAAACTTGGTTGCCTTAAAAAACCAACACTTTTTTTTTTTTTAATTTAAATCTCAGTTTCCAGAAATGGCTTAGCATGGTGGTTCTGGCTTCTGCTTCGTAAGTCACAGTGAACATGTCATCTGGGGCTACAGTTGCGTTAAGGCCCCACTGGGGCGGAAGAATCCCCATCCAAGATGGCTCACTCCCATAGCTGTTGGCAGGAGGCCTCTGTTCATATTCGTGTGGGTCCCCAGGGCCACACGGAGCTGTCTTTAGGACACAACAGTTAACTCTCACGGAGCATGTCATCCAAGAAAGAACAAAGAACAAACCACAATTATCCTCCCCTCACACTCTTTTTTTTTCCCCCTGAGATTCAGGCTGGCTTTGAACTCAAAAACCTCCTCGGCCTGCCATGTCCTGGCATTACAGACCTACAGCATCATGCCCGACTTTATTTTATTTTTTGGATGGTGGAAATTTAATCCAGGCACCAGGATGGTAAATACGTATCATACCACTGAACTCTTCCATAGCTCTGCAGTGCTCTAATCTCTCTCTCTTCTTCTTCCCTTCTCTTCCCCTTTCCTCCCCCCCTATCTCTCTGAGATAGAATCTCACTTGTAGCCCAGGTTGGTTTTGAACTTGTCACCCTCCTGCTTCAGCCTCCCAAGTGCTGGGATTACAGATGTGCTCCACCACACCCAGCTTCAGTGATTTTTTTCCCCCTTAATGTAGTGTGGTTCCTTCTGCCATATTCTATCCAGCAGAAGTGAGTTCTGGATCTGGCCACATTTAATAAGGGGACAGCTGGCTCAGGCCATTGGGGGGCTCCAAGGGCAATGGGCTTAGGCTGTTGGGGGGAATCTGAGGACAGCAGCTTAGGCCATTGGAGAGATCTGAGGGCAACGGGCTCAGGGCATTGGGGAGATCTGAAGGGACACCGTGAAGCTGGAGACTGCTGAGCAGCTGCTGTGTTTGGGCTCTACCTATTCTAGTGGAAAGTCAGGCACGACACCTTCGTGGTGTGCTGTAAATTCTCTCCCAATGGAAAGTTCGTGCTTTCGGCCTTGGATGTGGATAGAGGGATCTGCTTAATGGATCCAGAAAACATTACCAATGTGATGCAGATCAAAGGTGAGCAATGCTTTATCCCTTGGTCCACAAGGACCTGCTTTGTATGGTGAGCCTTCCAGAGTGAGGGCCACACCACCATTCCTGCAGGCTACTGCATACCAGGAATTGGCAGAGGGCAGAGGAGTTCAAGATGATCTCTGAAACCCCACCCCTACCTCTTTAAAATATAAGAACAACAGTCACCACATATCACTTTCCTAGGGGGATACATGCCATCATGACATAGGTTGTAAACATGGGGGTGGGCAAGCAGGAAGGATTTCTCCATGTTATTCCTTATACCTACATGGCAAACTTTGCCATTACCTCAAAATGAAAATTGAGAAAACCCTTCATTGTGGAAAAAAAATCAAGTTAAAGTTGCATGGCCTTGTTCTGTATTCCTCTTGGAAGTATTTATTGTTATTTTGTGTGTATGTGTTGAGGGGATGGAATCAGGGTTTTGCACATCCCAGGCAAGTGTTTTATCACTGAGCCACACCCCAGCCCCTCACTGGGGGATTCTAGGCAGGGGCTCTACCACTGAGCCACACCCCAGCCCCTCACTGGGGGATTCTAGGCAGGGGCTCTACCACTGAGCCACACCCCCAGCCCCTCACTGGGGGATTCTAGGCAGGGGCTCTACCACTGAGCCACACCCCAGCCCCTCACTGGGGGATTCTAGGCAGGGGCTCTACCACTGAGCCACACCCCCAGCCCCTCACTGGGGGATTCTAGGCAGGGGCTCTACCACTGAGCCACACCCCAGCCCAGAGGTATTATTCACAATGCCTTGCTAGGTGATCTTTACGAACTTGTGTGTGTGTGTCTATTTCCCATATGTCTTTGGGGTTTTTTTTTTTTTAATCATATTTTCACCATTTTGCACTTTCCTATTAATGGACCACTTCCTATTCTCTCTTTCCTCCACACTCCCAAGTCCTAGTTACATAATCTGCCTCCTTTATACTCTATTACATCTCCAGAAATAATGCTCTTGATGATGTATAGGTTTCTTTCAGCCAGGAACTACAGCGCATGCCTCTCGTAGCTCTTGGCATGAAGCAGTTCACTACAAGGGGTTTCTCTCCCATTGAACTTGGGGCTGTGTGGTTGTGCGTAGCTAGTTAGCTGGGCTGCAAGGTACATGAGCAGGAGATGCTTGTGCAGGTGGATAGCCCCCTGAAAAAACTGGAGCTGTTCCTGGGGCATCATTGGGTGGTAGAGTCCCCTAAGGATTTCCCTTGAGGTCATATGCCACTTTGCTTGTGTGTAGGTCATCACAAAAGGTCCATCACAGCATGCTGCTTTGATCCTGAGAGCCAGAAGGTGGCTTCAGTCGCTATGGACAGGTGCATCAAGGTCTGGGACATCACATCCCAAGCTACACTGTTTACCATACCCAAGTGAGAAGGGTTCTGGGGTATGTGTGTTTGGGGGGTGTTGGTGTGGCAGCAGCATTCTGTAGCAGTTAAGTGGGAGAGAGATCTCTCTGCGTTTCCTCCCGGATTCCACATACAAGTGGGGTCACAGTAGAGGTGTCTTCAGGGTGGTCCCATGGTGGGGAGAAGCCACCTGTGTAGCTTTTAGGCTGAACCAGGCAGGGTCTCAGATACGTTTGTTTCAGTGTGAACTCTTACCAGCGAACATGCCCAGAGCCTTTGCGAAAATACGCAAGTTCAGGGCCAGGAGAGGTGGCACACTTCTTTAATCTCAGGGCTTCCAGCACAGAGGCAGACAGACCTCTGTGAGTTTGCGAGTTCAGTTTGGTCTACATTCAGACAGCCAGAGATACATCCTGAGAACTCTGCCTCAAAACGATCGCTCAGCAAAGGCGTGTCAGGCACGGTGGCACGCACCTGTAGTTCCGGCACTAGAGATGTGAAGGCAGAGGACGCGAAAGTTCGAGGCCAGTCTAAGCTACATGGTGAGACTCGACTCTAAAATGGCATGCTCTCACAATCCAGGTGACCCTTGCTGGTGGCTGATGTCTGACGGGTGAGTCCTCTACAGCAGATGCTGGTGCCAAGACTGTGTACACAGCCGTCTTCCTGCCTCCCCTGCTCAGTTTCTCCCTGGGCCAGTGGCCTGTGAGCATGGACCTCAGTTTCCTCGCCTTCTGAAACGAGCATAAGTATGGCAGAGGAAGACGGTCCTTAGTGAGGTCCTTAGTGGGACACTGAGGCAGGAGGCTGTGCTCCCCACTTCCGCTGCCTCTTAGAGTCACTCTTTTGCCAGTATCCAGGGGAGGGGGCAGCAGAAGCCGCCTGAGCACAGGCTGTGGGCAGAAGCCCTGGTCCATTTTGGTCAGTTGTGCTAATGAACCATGTAGCAGCAACCTGTAGTTGAAAGTCTGTTTAAATGCATGCCTGGAAATGTAGCTTTTAGCAAGCAAATGGAGAGGTGAGGGGTCTCAGAGTCTCAGTGCAGGGGCTGGCTTCCTGGAATGAAGCCTCCAGGGTCATGCAAGAGACCATGCTTCATTTGCTAAATTCATTGGCTACATTCTTAGCAACTTCTGGCGAGAGCATGTGCCTTTTTTTTTTATGCATAAATTTATGAGAATGTGACAGAACACAGCACCAAGTTTTAAAGACGCAAGAGAAGCCCCAGCGAAGAGCATCTCTGGTCTTGCAGACATTGATTCCTTCCCAGCAGTTACTACCTCACTCCCTCCTAGCCTGTCACTCTATACAGTCCACCTATTTAGAATAACTTTAGGCGCTGGTGAGATGGCTCAGCTGCTGGAGGTGCTTGCTGCCAAGACCAATGACTTGAGTTCGATCCCGGGACCCACAAGGAAGAAGTAGAGGACTGACTTGTGCAAGTTGAACTCTGATCAACCATACACACACACACACACACACACACACACACACACACACACACACACACACACTAAATAATAAATGTAACAAAAAATAAAAATTAATGGAGTACTTTGGGGAGATGGCATTTTCATTATGAGGAAATACATGCGACGTAAATTTTGACCACTTTTATTTTTTTAAGTTAGTTCACAGTTCACTGGATTAATTACATCCACAGTGTTTTGCAACCTTCACTATCTATTTCCAAAGTTTTACCAGACCAAAGGGAAGCTGTGTCCATTAAGCAATGACTTCCCGCTCCACAAGGCCCCCGGGAGCCCTTATTTCACTTTCTGCCCCTATGAATTTGCCTAGTTGGGATATTTATATAAATGAAATCATATTTGTCCTCAAGCAACTAACTTTTAATATCTTCAATATTCATCCCTGTTGTAACATATAGGAGGGCTTTATTTCTTTTCATAATTGCATATTACTCTTATATATATTAATATACATACATACACATATAGATTGACATATTTATATACTATGTTTTGTTTATTGGTCTGTTGATGGGCACTTGCTTATATATATAATAAATAATTATTGATACATTCTTTATTGGTAAATAATATATAACATAAATCTTTATTAATTCTTTAGGAACTTCTCATCATACTTCCCAATGCCACTTACCGCTCAGTCCCCCCATATCCACCTATCACCCCTGTGGTGCCCCCACACCAAAAGAAAATTCCCCTAAAAACAAAATAATAATAATAAAAAACCCCGCCTCATCCCCCCATCTCTCCAGTGCCCCTTCATTGGTCCTAGAGGCATAGAGAGCTTCAGTGTGTGGCACAGTATAGCCTTCTGTCCACTCAGCCCCACCTGCAAATGTTTATTGCAGTGGGTTAAGGCCTCTGGGCTCTGGCACACTGGGCCGTCACCGAAACTCTCAGACTTCCTGCTGTGGGCATGCATCTGTTTGTGTCCCCGTTTCTAATTCTTTTGGCATAAAGAAGAGTGGACATGGTGGCTCAAATGACAGTACTGTGTGTATGTTTAATTTTTTTAATTTAAATTTTTAAAATTTCTAATTATTCTTTTTATGTGAACGGGTGTTGGGTGTGCGTGTATGTCTGCGCACCACATGTATGCAGTACCTGTGGAGGCCAGAAGAGGGCCTCAGATCCTCCGAGATTGGAGTTACAGACAGTTGTGAGCCGCCATCAAATGTCACTAGAAAAAGAGAAAGAAAATCTGTATTTGCCTGTATCTTTCTTCCGTGATTGTCCTGTCTATTGTTCTAACTTCTCTTTATTATTCCTTTCTCTTTAGAAAAAGATTCTTGAGAGCCCCCCCCCCCCCCTTAATTTTTTCAAGACAGGGTCTCTCTGTGTAGCCCTGGCTGTCCTGGAACTCGTTCTGTAGACCAGGCTAGCCTCTAACTCAGAGGTCCACCTCTCTCTGCCTCCCGAGTGCTGAGATTAAAAGCATATACCACCACTACTCAGCTTCTCTTGAGCCATTAAAAAAAAAATCAAACAACAAAAACATTTTTTTTAAAAAAAAAAAAACCAATGATTTGTTTTGCGTTTCTGAGAGAGAGGATGGAGAAGCACACACGCAGAGTTGAGTTTTCCTGTGCCACATTCATGTCACGGGAGGACAACTTGCAGAAGTTGGTTCTCTCCTCCCACTACGTGGGTCCTGAGGACCAATCTCAGGTCATGAGCTCTCGGGCTTTGGCAGCAAGCTCCTCTAGAGGCTGAGCCATAGCCTCCACTCCTGAGTGTCTTGCTGACCCACCATGAGAGCCATACATTCTTAAGAATTTCCGTCTGGGAAGGTATGGTGGCGCACACCTTTCCTCCCAGCATTGAGGAGGCAGAGGCAGGAGGATCTCTGAGACCAGTCTGGTCTACACAGTGAGTCCTAGGATGGTGAGACCATGCAGGAAGAGTTTTCATCTGATGACGCCTTGACTTATTTTTCAGTTCGGAAGTATGGGTGTTTTCTTGCTTAACACGCCCTTCCCCTTTCCATTCCCTCCGTCCCTCTGTCCCTCCCTTTTTTTTCAAAGACTGTTCTCACTGTGTTGTCCCAGGCTGACCTTGAACTCATAGACCAGCAGTCTGGCTTTAGAATCAGTGATGCTGCCTCTTGGAGACCCGGATTACAGTTGTGGGGCATCACACTGTGCTGACGGTGCTTTTCTTTCAGTCCTGCAAACTGTTGGGTCATTTTCTCCTGGTCCTGGAATTTCTTCCTCTTTAATGTATTTTTAAATTACTTTATTATATGTGAGCACTATGCGCTTGGTGCCTGTGGGGAACCGGAAAAAGTGTCAGGTTCTCGGGAAATGGAGTTTTGCGCCACCATGAGGGTGCTGGGAATTGAGCCTAGGGTCTTTTGGAAGTTCAGCCTTTTCATGAGAAGTCGGTCGCTGCAAGTTCCTTCCCACTCCAGCTTAGATTTTATTTATCTCTTGCTGCTTTCAAGAGCGTTTTTTTTTTTGGGGGGGGGGGTGACATCCCCTCTCCACCCAGGAGGGTCTCTTGGGTCTCCTGGAATGTGTGCTAGCCTGCACCCACCCCACCTTTGTTTCAGGGCACACGCCAATACCATCTCAGATTGCTGCTTCACGGTCAGTGGCCACTTCCTGTGTACCAGCTCCTGGGATAAAAATATAAAAATATGGAATATCCACACGGGGGAGTTTCGAAAGCTTGGAGCTTGTGTGACTCTGATGAGGGGCCACGGGGGCTGCGTGAGTTCCTGCTGCATTACCAGAGACAGTGAGTGACCGGCACGGGGTCCTCCCTCCCCCCTTTTCTCCGGCTTCCTTTTATTTCCTCACTTTCTTGTGTGTTGCATCCTGAGGGTTAGCATCGAAAACCTGTGCCATAGTAAGCCAGATTCACCCTCCTTTCCCACGCCCACGGTGGAAGAGAGAGCCCAGCTGGGGTGGACTTTCCTGGGCACAGGAAAGAGGTGACTTCCCACGATTCTAGCAGGAAGGGTGGTGTCCCCCTTACTCCACCCGAAGCGCCCCAAACCAATTTGAGGACACATGCTTCCCAGGGGCAGAAACCCCAGCTCAGCGTGGCTTAAACCACAAAAGAAACTTGAAATTTTTTCGAGTATGTATAAAGTATTATTCAAATTGCCTTAAAATGGTATTTCTCAAAGTGTGGTTGGTCTTTTAAATAATTTGCTTATTGGAGTACAGTTATGTGAGTCTCACCCAGCACCAACAGGATTCCAGTCTTTGCAGGGGGGGGGGGGCTACAAGATTCTGCCTTTTAATAACCCCGCCCCCTCCCCGGGCCGGGTGCACATAAACAGCGAGACCCACTGCCTTAAAAGAAACACTTGTCAGTGTCTGTGATTCTGTAAACTTCCTGCCCCGGTCTTGCACATCAGTGTTCTTCCTCTGGACCCTCTGCTTCTCTTTTGTACCAGTTTCCCCTCCAGGAGGCAAGGATGGCATCCTCCAAGCCAGTCTGGTTCTGGCCACTGGCAGTTCCTCAAGGAAAAGTGAATTTCGGCCTAATGATGTCAGCCTCAAATTCCAGGGGAGGCTCCCATTGGCTCAGCTTGGGACACACACCCATTTGAGCCAATCACATAGCAGTGAACGAAAGGCTTTGATTGGCCAGAATTGGGAGACTTTTTTGCTTCCAAAGTTGGAGGTGGGGGTTAGTACCCTCTAAACCAGAGGTATTGAGAACCAGAGGGAGTCTTTCCTTACAGGAGATTGGGATGCTGCTGCCAGGTGAAGTGCTAGACAGCCTTCTTCAGGAATGATGGTGTAGTCCGGGCCCTTTGAGGGAAGTGGCTGTACACACACACACACACACACACACACACACACACACACACACACACGAAATAATTAACATAATAATAAAAACATGGCCTGCTGTGTAGCCCAGGCTGGCCTCAATAAAAACATGGCCTGCTGTGTAGCCCAGGCTGGCCTCAGGCTTACGTTGCCTCATGCCCTCAACCCCAAGCACTGGAATTCTAAGCATTCACCGCCATGTCTAATGTGAGCATACACTGGCAGGAGCGGTGTGGGTCAGTGGCTGACTGATTTGTTGGTGACCATAACTATATGGGACATGACTACCCTGAATAAGAAAAGAAAGGGCTATAGCTGACCGGGTGTCATCAGGTTGCACCAGGAAGGGACCCCAATGTTTTCAGAGTAAGCCATGGCAGTGCCTCACGGATGCCACCACAGCCTGTGGCAGCCTTGAGAGCACTGGATGGAGGAAGAGGACTCTGTACCCATGACCTCCTTCTTGGGTTGCAGGCTCTCTTCTCATTTCTGGTGGCCTTGACAAGACCGTGGCTATTTGGGATGTAGGAGATGGCTACCGGAAGTTGTCATTGAAGGTACAAGTGCCTGCACATCATAATGAATCTAACTTTATTTTTTTTGCCAGGGGGGGGGTGGAGCGAAGCGAAGGAGTAGGATCTTGCTATGTAGCCCAGGTTAGCCACATGTAGCCCAGGTTAACCCCAAGTAGCCCAGGTTAGCCTCAAACTTATGACCTTTCTGTTTCATCCTCCCTAGTTCTGAGATTATGGGTGCGGTCTGCCACTCCTGGCGGTGTGGCATCTGATATTAAGGCGAAGGCAACGAGACAGACCTCGACACGGTCCTAGATGTCCTGATGCCTTCGTGTGGAAGGACAAGGACAACAGCAAATTAACCACCAACAGTAATGAGGGGGAGAGAGGAGGAATAGAGCAATGTGACAGAAAGGATCTTAGGGGCTATCCCACCGCAGGTGAGCGGTGGGCTACATGGAGGAGGCCCATGATTGCAGATCCGAATTGCAATAGAGACACCCCAGGGGAAAAGGCTCTTGGTAGGTAGGGAAGAACCCAAGGTCCCATGCAGAAACGCAGAGGCCACTGTGAAGACTTGTCACAGCCGCTGGGCTTCTGCCACCAGCAGAGGAGGCCCATATTCACAGTCTCCGAAGTTATCAAGGTGTCATCCAACATCCACGAATTTAGGGCTGGAGTCCTGGACCCTTGGTCTCTCAGACATCTTTGACTTTAGCCTGTGAGTCCTCAGGGACCCTGCGTCTGCACCTTCTGGAGTAGAATTCTAGGGAATGTCAATGGGAGTCTCCCTGTTAGCAAACAGCTCCATGCTGAATGCTGGCCCCTCTGGGCTTAAAATCCCTGTCCCCTCTCGGATTGTTCTAGACTCTCTTCTCTGCTTTCATAGAGAACGTAAAGAATCTTTTTATTCTCAATTTTTACCATCGTGCATCCGCTGTGTGCATGAAGACACACACAGGGCACAGGGCACATGTAGGAGGTCTGGGGAGAGCTTTGCGGGGCGAGCTCTCTCCTCCTACTTTTACATGGGTTTCAGGGATCAAACTCAGATCTCCAGGCTTGTGTCACTTCCCTTGTCGTTGCTGAGCACTGCAACCCAGCCTCTTCTGTTACTCGGCTTCTTCCCCTACAAAATGACAGAGCTGGTAATTACACCGAGGCAGAGCCAAACATTATAGAGCAGTGGTACCTGTCTCCTCTGGCTTTCTTTCTTTCTTTCTTTCTTTCTTTCTTTCTTTCTTTCTTTCTTTCTTTCTTTCTTTCTTTCTTTCTTTCTTTCTTTCTTTCTTTCTTTCTTCCTTTTTTTATTATGTTTTTTTCAAGACAGGGCTTCCTACTGTGTAGCCCTTGCTGTCCTGAAACTCACTCTGTAGACCAGGCTGGCCTCGAACTCAGAGAGATCCGCCTGCCGCCGGCCTCTGCCTCCCAAGTGTGTGCTGCTCCAGCTGCAGTTTTGACCCAAGGAAAAGAGCTTCTCGTTTGTTTGAGTTATGGCGGATGACTATGGGGTCCCTTGAAGCCCAAAGCCTCTCCCGAATTGAGCCTTAGGGAGGCACTTTGTTGAGTAACACAGGCAATAGAAGACCTGGGACCAGATAGGAATACAGTCTTTTATCTCCTTTCTCTGCTGAGCACTGTGGTATGATTTTCAGAAATATATGCAGTAACCTAATGTGGGCACAAAGCACCCATCTTTGTGGCTTGTACCCTGCCTTCCGTGTTGATGGAGCTAAGGATGTGCTGTGGCTTTCTGACTTTTGTTTCTGTTGTATTTATAAAGCATTTCTCCTAGGTCTTCATTAAATTATTATTATTATTATTATTTTGTTCAGGGCCATGATGATTGGGTGACGGATGTTGCTATTAGCAACGACAAGAAATGGATTCTCTCTGCATCAAAGGTAAAAGCGAGCAAGCTTTGGCAGACTTAAAATGTTTACTGTATTGGTCGGAACTTGAGACAGTGGAAGCGGTCCATACCAAGTCTGAAATTCCTGGGTGCTCTGGACTTGGGTTTGCATGCCTGTAATTCCAGCATTCAGGAGGAGGCCGAGGCAGAAGGAGGGCCATTGAGATGGTTTATTAGGGAAAGGGGCCTTCTGCAAAGCCTGACAACCTGGAGTTCAACCCTCAGGACCCACAAAGTGGAAAGAAGGAACTGATCGCTAGTAGCTATACTCTGATTACCATACATATGTTATAGCATGCCCCTACGCCTAGCCTCGGACAAATAAGTAAATGAAAGTGTTGTTGGTCCCCCCCCACACACACACACACAAGACAGGGTTTTTCTGTGTAGCCCTGGCTGTCCTGGAACTCAGTTTGTAAACCAGGCTGAACTAGAGCTCGGAGACCCACCTGCCTCTGCTCCCCTCCCCAGTACTGAGATTAAAAGGTGGTGGTGCTTGCCTTTAATCCCAGCACTCAAGAGACAGAAGCAGGCGGATCTCCCTGAGTTCGAGGCCAGCCTGCTCTACAGCATGAGTTCTAGGACAGGCTCCAATGCTACACAGAGAAACCCTGTCTCAAAACAAAAACAAACAAAAAACCCCCAAAGACAAAAGACAAAAATTGTTCCTGGGCAGCCTGGCTGTGAGTGGCAGAGCTAACAGAGGGCTTTGGAGGATGGGCACCAACTCACAGCTAAGCACCAGTGTCCATCAGAGGTCCCAGGTGGGTCCTTCCCCTTCCACAATACTCACCTGGGGATACCCATTCTAGTGGCACCCAACAGCTAGCCCCTCACCCCAGAGGCTGTCCCCCAGGAGAGGGCATGAGAGACAAGTGCAGCTCGGCCTTGACCTTTGACCTTAGAGAACATTTTGTTTGGAATGTTGGAGGCTTCTAGGTCTGGGAACTGTGGTTGAGACTAGACCTAGTAACAATTTTCCTTTGTGATAGGATCTTGCTATGTAGCCCAGGCTAGCTTCCAGCTGATGCTTCCTGAACAGGTGTGCACCAGAGGGAGCAGCATAGGACAGACGCTGCAGACTAGAACACTTACTAATGTGCAGCCAAGGTTGTATGCCCAGGTGTCACTACATTAACTGGAAACTAGAAAAATGTGGTTTTTTCAAAATTCTGTTATTTTGTATTTTTTCCTTTTCTGTTATATTTATTTATTCATTTAAAAAAACCAACAAGACTAGTTAAGTGACAGAGAAATAGACAACAGGGCTATTTAGACAAACAATATAGCTGTTGTCCAAATTTCAGCTTCTGTTTCTCTAAAAGACATTGAGTGTCCACTGCTTAATTAGGAAAATGCAGCACAGCACAGGTTTTATTGCTACTTTAATAACGGGACACAATAAATAATATAGACTCAGTACCTCAGAATTCCGTGGGGTGGCCGTCCGAGAAAGTGAATCTGTGGAGTAAAATTGAGGAAATTATCTTTCTTTCTGATACTAAACCATGCCGCAGAGCTGGAGTTACAGGCAATTGTGAGCCACCTGTTGTGTGTGCTGGGAATCGAACTCAGATCCTCTGGGAGAACAACATGGGCTTTTAACTACTGAGCCATCTCTCCGGCCCTGGAATATTTTTGTTAGTAAAAAAAAAAAAAAGTCCAGAGCTCACAATGTCATGTTCTCTGCTCCCCCCACCTCCAACTTGCTTATAACTCAGCCAGGGTAGCCTTAAATTTCTAAGTCTCCTGCCCCAGACCCCTGGAGTTGGGTTGAGTGTGCACCATCTTGGGGTTGTTGTTGGTTTTACGTTCTGTGGGTTTAGTCAATACATGCATTGTTACAGCTGCCAATAGAACTATAGAATAATTTTACTGCCTAAAAAAATCCCTCAGTCCCTACTTATCCAACCATGCTTCATCCCCAGAATCCCTGCCAGCCATGATTTCTTTTTAACTGTCCCTTATCACACACAACAAACACAACAGACCACACAACAACATACACGTCACACAGAACACACACTACACATACTACGTATAACACACATACACAACATACAATACCCATAACACACATATCACACACAAACCAGAACTTGTATTACACCCACCACACACACATATCAGACATCACACACAACACACAGAACACACCCTATACATACTATACACAACACTTACAACATGAACAAATAACACATCACACACAACACACAGAACATATACCACACCCACAACACACATATCAGACATCACACACAACACACAGAACGCACACTACACACAGAACACACACATACACACACACAACTCTCACCTCAAAGGTGATGAATTTATTCTAGACTTAAATGTGAGTGACCATGGCAGTAAAGATTCAGGTCACCCCACGTTCCATGCACCACCATGGCAACAGTTTACATAGTAACGGAACCAAGAAAATCATTTCCGAATACATCGGTGGAAGGTCACAGACAACTGGGAAGTCTTACCTCCAGGCCTCAAGTTCTGTCTTAGCCTTTTGGTTGGTAGACATGAGGGATCTGTTTGTATACTCCACAGGACTCACTTTACAGTCAGGGTGACCTTAGATGACATCAGAGGTGGCCCTCGAAGGGCTGTTAAAGGCGCGAGAGAAGCAAGGCAATGTGGCTTTGGATTTGCAACATTGCAATCTCTCTGTGTCATTAGAGTTCTAATCAGCTAATGAGCCTTGCAGAGAGGTGGTGTGCTTTGTTTTCCCCGGGAACTTGTGTTCATCTTGAATCTATAATATTTGCTTACCTAGAATGCTGGATAGATGAGGTTTGTGGCCTGTAGCCTTTTCAGACTGGCTTAGTTTGCTCAACTATGTTTTGGCAATCTCCATCTCTATGTCTTTTGGGGGACCTGGCAGCTCATTTATTTTGAACACAGGATGCTATCCCAGTTCAGGCTGTGGCTCAGGCTGGCCCTGAACTAGACCTCCTGCCTCAGCTTCCCATGTGCCCTCACACCTGCTTTATGTGCTGCTGGAGGCTGGTAGACACGCTACCAACTGAGCTACAGCCAAAGCCTTTGAGGTGGTTTTGTTTTTTGCCGTGACCTTGGCCTTGCTGGTTGGTTTTGCTCCAGGACAAATCCTTGAGACTGTGGAATATTGAAGAGATTGACAAAATTCCTTTGGTGACTGAGACCAAGAGAGCCCTGGGCCGCAAGGTCAATCAGGTTGGTATCGAGCCAAAAGAAGTCCAGTTTATTCCCCAAGGAAACATTTACAGAACCCCCAAGGATACAACCACAGACAGACAACGGGATCCCGGCCTTGTGGGCTTAAACCTTAAGAGGGGAGACAAGAGTACACACACAAGGCAAATGCCTGTTCACATGGTAAGCAGTAAGTTCTAGAAAAATTAACAAGGGAGTCAAGGAGCGTGTGTCGGGTTATTTATCTATACTCATTTGGTTTTCTGAAGCAGGTTCTCGATATGTATCCTAGGCTGGCCTGAAAAATCTTGATTCTCTTCCCCTTTACTTCTAAGTGCTGGGTTATAACTGTGCACACAGCTTAAGATTTGTTTATTTATTGTGCTGGGGTTAGAGCCCAAGGCCTTTTAAATCATGGGCATAGCAACCACTTTCTCATTGAACTGCATGTCCAATCTCTATTATTATTACTATTGTTATTATTATTATTATTATTATTATTATTATTATTATTTTGAGATGGCATCTCACTGTATAGCCTTGGCTGGCCTGCAACCAGCAATGTAGACCAGGGTGACCTTAGACTTGCAGAGATACCCTGCCTTGGTCTCCTGAGCTCTACCGTTACAGGTGTGCTCCTTGGCTTTTCTGTGTGTGGGTGCTTGCACTGAATGTTGGGGTCCCCTGAGAGGCCTCCATTGCTGGCTTCGAAGTGGGTAGTAAATGAGACAGATGAGCACCCATATCTGCTGGGTGGTGTTTTGGCCAGAAAGAGACTCAGCACGGAGGAGAATACTCAGATCCCACATCAGTTGGTTGAAACCTTGTCTGAGCTGAGCGAGGCTGATGCTCTTGTAAGCCCCCGTATTTAGAGGCTTGAAGCTGGAGGACCGCTGGGTGATGGAGTCAGCCTATGAGATTTAATGAGGCGTGATCGCCAAAAAACTAAGTAATAAATGGGAACTAGAGAGGTGGCCTAGTGGCTGAGAGAGGACCCAGATTTGATTCTAGCACCCGCATGGTGGTTCATAACTAGTCCTAACTCCAGTTTCAGGGAACCTGATGCCCTTCACAAAGAAATAGATAAAAGCCCTGTTTAGTTCAGCAATCTCCAGTGCTAGCCAGGAAGCCCACACCTTTAACACTAGCGATACTGAAGGGCTGAGGCAGGAGGATTTAGGCTTAAGGTCTGCCTGAGATATATATTGAGGCCCTATCTCAAAATTAAACACACACACACACACACACACACACACACACACACACACTCGCGCGTACAGTCACATACACAGGGTGCAGGATGGGTCTGGATATGAAGCTCAGTGGTCTAACACTACTAGGTAGGCCCTGGGTTTAATTCCTCGTACTGAAAAACAAAACAAATCCTTATCTGCTCGTCTTGCTTCCTCCTAACGGTGTTCTTCGAGTCAGGCATCCTTTGTACATTAAGGAGTCAGGCCACACCTTGGGTCCCACAATTCCACTCTGGACCTCTCTGTCCAGGGAGGACTAGACAAGGGCCAGGCGTAATAACTCTGCCTCCCCACTCCTAGGCATTTGGCTGTGTGAGGGCCAACTCTCCCTACCCTTCTAACTTTGGAGGGAAAGGCTGGGCAGAAGGCTGTGTCTGGTCTTGTGCTCCCATCCTGCTCTGGGAGGTTTGGGGGTTGAGAAACTGAGCGCGGGGGTGGGGGTGGGGCAGCGCTTGGCTCAGCCCAGGCTAGTCGGGTGGTGGGATGCCGGGGGACCCCCCCCCCCCAAGCTTCATCTCCTCTGACCTGCGCATCATTTCTGTTTTTGGAACATATCTCCTGGCAGTGCATAAGTTGTGACCAGCTCTTCTCCGCCTTTGAAAGTGAATCCTCTTCTAAAATACACAGCCGGTGTGTTTTCTGCCGGAGAGAGGAGAGCTTAAGACCTAGTTCTTCGTTGTCGTCCTTGGAGGAGAATAAAGACAGCTGATGGCCGCTGGGCCGGCCCTTTGATGGCCGTGAGCACAGGGCACCTCCTAGGCAGTGGGCAGCATTCTGCAGGGAACCTGCCCTGAGTCTCCCCCGCCCAGCTGAGTGGACCTATCAAACTGACTAGCCAGGTCCTGACTAGACTCTCAGCACCGGTGCTGTCTCTTTGACCCCCTCACCTCACCCCCACCCTGGAATCATTTAAGGGTGCGCACTTTTAATTTTAATACAGAATAAATCTAGATTCCTCTGGAAAACAATTGTAGGCGCAATTTGCTACTTCCTGAGTTTTCCATCCCAGCGTCCATCCATCTCATTTTTTTTGGAATACCCTATGGGCTGAAATTCTGGAGTCTGGAGCTGCCCTGTAATGTGGCCCTGGGACTGGCGTGTGCACTTCTTGAACATGTTTGCCCAGTGATTGGATGTATGGGGCCCACTCTGTGAACAAGGTTTGGATATGGTTTGGATATGGTTTCCCCCTTTCAGGTTCAAGAGCTAGGGACTTACTTGAGGGGCCAGTGAGACTTCCCAGGTAGTGCTTCCCTTCCAATGTGTGTGGGCGTTTTGCCTGCGGTTATGTAGGTGCTTCACCTGTCTTCATGGCCCACAGAGCCCAAACGATGGGGGTAGATTCCCTGGAAGAAATGGTTGTGAGCTCTCTTGTGGGTGATGGGAATTGAACTTGGGGCCTCTTAATCTCGGAGCTATCTCTCCAGCCCACCTCCAGCTTAAGTGTTGAGGCTTCTTTCATCACGAAAACCACGATGACATCACCACCTTAGCTCCGGGGTTGATTAGCGTGCACGCACCCACGTCTTTTCCAATGATGGACACCCAGGGTATTACAAACAACGCTAGCCAACCGTTTCTGTGCTCACTGCATGCGTTCATGTGGGAAACGATCAGTTCAGCGAATGCATCTCCCGCTGGTGTAAGGCCAGAGGACCGCATCCGTAGTGCGTGCCTAGGTTGGCATGGAAACCCCAGAGTGAGGAGGGGAAGCCTGGATGGGGAGGGCCTTGACTTGATTATACCACTGAAACCCGTCCGGACTCTTCGAATCGCCCGGAAAACCAGGCCCGCCCCACCCTGCCAGCTCCGGGAAGCTTAGAAAAGTCCAGAGTGCGTGCAGATACAAAGAATGGCAGGGCGCATGCGCTCCACTGCCGACACAGGACCGGATGCGCATGCGCAAAGCTCACAAAGTCGCTAGCAATGGGAACCGGTTTCGCAAAGTGCTTGCGCGGGTGGCGCCGTGGCTTAGTTGGTTAAAGCGCCTGTCTAGTAAACAGGAGATCCTGGGTTCGAATCCCAGCGGTGCCTGCAGACAGCTAGGTTGCTTTTTTGTGTGTGTCACTTTTCATTTTACTGACTGCTCTGTCGACGAGCCGGGGAAGACAATTTAGCTGAAGACTTGGGCTGTGTTACCTACCGGTTGCTCTATGCCTCTTGAGGAGGTCGCCAGGTAGTTGAGTCCTGAGTGCTTCCGCAGGGGTGAGGAGGCTCCACAGACTCTGTGCTTTTCAATCTTGCATAAAATGCTGATTTCTCCTCGTGCATCCGCGCTGTGAGTACCAACGCTCTGCATTACTGAGGGCAAAAAGTCCTCAAAAGTGGATTCTGTAGCATCCGATCTGACCAATCAATCTGCATGTGCAGAACACACACACACACACACACACACACACACACACACACACACACACACACACACACACACACACACACACAAGTGCGGACGGGCGATGGTCCCGAGTGGTTCGGTGCTCTAGTGTGGGTGGGGCCTGACCCTAAAGCCTGGGCTGTGAGTTGCCAAATGCCAGGGTGCCACAGGCACATGGGATCTCTTTGAGAGCCTTTGCGATCAAAACCTTGCACAGTGGGGAGACTTTGAAATTTAAAGAGTGTGCCCGGTGATGCTCTTAAATCCAAACAAACACAGCGTGATAGGCCCAGCGAACCTTAGAAAATGCAAGTGTGACACATGAGGCTTCACAATTGAGGTTACAACCCTATAAATCATTTTAAAGCATCTCAAGGACTGCTGAGATGGTTCAATGGATAAAGATGCTTTGTTGCCAACCCTGACGCCCTGAGTTTAAAACCTCTGGGTCTAATAGGGTGGAAGGTGAGAACTGGCTTCTGAAAATTTTCTTCCGGCCTGTGGGTCCACATGCGTGCTGTGGCTCATGTGTGCCCACACATACTCTCACAACAAATACATAAATGCAATAGGGGAAAAACAGAGACTTGAGCTGAATAGTGACACGTAGCTGCATTCACCCACACAGTGGGACATGCGTGGGCTTTGGTTAGATCGGGCGGCTTTAGAAAACACGAACGCCCAGAAAAAATGTCAGCGTTGGTGCTGGGGGCTATTGGGAGGAGGTTGTGGGGCAACTCTAGATGGAGAAATGACTGAAAGGTAAAAACACTGGTTTCTACTTGACTTCTCTATGGTCAAGTCAACAAATGCTGGGTTGAATTTTTGTAAGCTGGGACGAAGAAGAAAATTCACTCGTCCCAGATGCAGTTCTTTCTGCTTCTATAGATCTGAGTTTATTGTGCCATTTTCTATATGCTTGACTGGTTCGGTCCATCCCTGCCCTTCGCAACTTCCTTGTTTTGATTGGCATTGCCAGGGAAACTATGGGGATATTTCCACATGCCGCAGAGCTAACAGGGACGTTCTGCTGAATCCAATTAGGGAAAGGTTTATTGGAACCCACGCCTGAGTCTTTCTGGGACTCAGCTCTAGCTCATCTATCGCGTCCTGGGGTTTGGAGTTCTTGACTGTTGAATGCTGTTATGGTTTGAACCTGAAATGGCTGTCATAGGATCCTGGGCTTGGTGAAGCTCAGCTCTAAAGAGAAGCATTTGTTGACTGACAACTGTCCATGTACCGATGATTTGGAAGCCCTCTGTTGGGGCGAGCATCCCTGAGCAGTAAATCCGGAAGGGAAACAGGCCAGTGTTAACCAACCTTGTCTCTGTCCCTGTAAAATTGCTGAGGTGTTCCTGCCTCTCAGCCTTTGCATTGTGTGATGGAGGTTTGGAAAACTGTTTCCAGGTCCTCTGTGGGAAAAGTCCACGTCATCAGTGAGCCTTCCGTGTGTCACTTTTTAGGGAGAGGTCTTGTCACCATACTTGGCATCCTTGTCACCATCTCCCAGGCTCTCAATGCTGTTACAGGATCTCTTCAGATTGATCCCCCAAATACCATCTGACTGAAAAGAATTAGCCATTGACAGCCCTTCTGTGAGGATCTACCATGAAGGGGCTTTGTAAAAATGTAAAACAATGTTCATCTTCACAATGAACTTTGTTTTATATTGTAAACAGTCTTATAAAAATGTCATTTGCGTCAATATGTAATTAGTAAATCACCCCCAGATTTATTTTCTAAAGTCTTGAGATATGTATACATATATGTAATATAATATTTATGAAATATATATACTTAAATAAACAAACAGTAATTTGGAACCTTTAGTAATTTTTTAAAAGATTTAAGTTTTTCTTTGATGTGTATGTTTATGTCTGTGCACCTTGTATATGCAGTACCCACGGAGACCAGAAGAGGGCACCAGTTCTCTGAAGCTGGGGTTAAGAGATGGTTGTGAGCTGAGCTGTGAGTGGTGAAAACGGAACCTGGATCCTCCATCCGAAACTCCAAAGCCCTCTTTCCATCACCCCCTCAGAAAACTTTGAGACTCCTGGGATAAAACATTTGAGAATTACTGTTTAAATGTAGAAGCTTTAACATTTGTTTTATTACATTAGTCTCGTGTGTGTGTGTGTGTGTGTGTGTGTGTGTGTGTGTGTCTGTGTCTGTGTCTGTGTCTGTCTGTCGGTCTGTGTGCACACACGCGTGTGCTCATTCACCACCGTTCTGCATGTAGATATCTTTACTTATTAAACCATCTCACTGACCCCTAAATGCAAAAGCATTTTGAGCCTCATAGGGTTTTAAGAAAAGCATACTAAGTAAGGGTTTGGAGGTGTGTGTGTGTGTGGATTGTTGTGACAGCTTTGTGTGGTGATATATTGTGTATCAAATAAAGATTGCTTGAAGATAACAGAACAGAGAAATCCATTAAGACCAGGCAGTGGTGACACACACAGGAAGCAGATATCTGTCTAGATTTCTGTTAGTTCAAGGCTATCCTGGATTATACAGATTAATCTCATCTGGAGGAGAAACAGAGCCAAGCCGTGGTGGCACACACCTTTAATCCAAGCACTGGGAAGGTTGAGACAAGCAGTGATGTGGCTGGGCAGAGAAAGAGACTGAAGCAGAAGGAGGCAGGCTTCCTCTGTGCTTCCCATCTCTTCCCTTTTGGCTGAGGACTGGAGGCGTTCGGCCTGAGGATTCCTGGAGACAGGATCTACCCCACTGGGCCTGAGGATTGAGCAGTGGTGAGAAATTTCTCTAGTGGCTTGTTCTCTGTCTCTCTGATTTTAAAACATTTATCCCAATATCTGGCTCCGGGTTTTTATTATAATACCAATTAAGATTCATACAACAACTTTGAATTAATACATCTGTAAATTAACTTTGAGCAACCTGTTCTGTTAGGTTGATAATCCTTTTGCTAAGTTTGAGTGACCTGTCTTGGTTAGATCGTAGTTTTATGACTTAAAGTCTTAAGACTTTATAATCATTTCAATACACCTTCAAGATGAATATCCAAGTGAGAAATATATCAGGATGGTATAGGAGGAACAGTAATGTAGTGTAATGGCCAATAATACCCAGGAGTTGGGGTGTTCTGACACATGGCAGCTTGGGGCCTGGAGGCAACTGCACTATCTTTTGTCTGGGGAAAACAGTGGGCACATTTCTCAGCCACCGTTTAAGATCTGTAATTTTAGTTTTTATTGTGGCAAAAGACATGTAATATGAAATTTACTAACTTTACCAATTTTCCCCCACTCTATGCTATGGATCAAATGCTAGACAAGAATTTTGCCACAGAGCCATACCACCACTGGGGGGGATTCAAGGAAGGGGCTCTACCCCTGATCCACACCTACCCAGTCTTATTTGAATACATCTGTAGAACATCATTGGTTCAGCCCCTGTACATAAAGCCAAGGATGCTCCAGGTAAGGGCTGTCAAACAGATCCTGTGGTCCATATGTCAACTCTACTCAAGAGAAAGCAAAAGAAAGAGGTGATTGAAAGGTAGAAAGGAACTTAGTGAGGAAATCTATGTTGGGAAGAGGCTAGCACCCTGTCCATCCATCCTCAGAGGCGTTGATATGGGCCTTAGGTTTCAGCAGAGCAGAGGGTGAGAGGCCCACGGAACCAAACAGTTCCAGTTACTGTGCGGCTTCTGTTCTGGTTCTGCAAGGTTCTGAGAAGTCCTTATTGCTTGAGGAGACATCCTAGCTCACTTGAGATGATTGCTCCTGCCAGGAAGGGTGGGGTGAGGAAGTTATTTTCCTAGGAGGTGCCATTTGGGGGGCAGAGTCTAGGAGGGAACACTGTAAGAGTTGATAGATGTTTCTCTTTCCCCTCTCTCTTCCCCTCCTCTTTCCCCCCTCCCCACCCCTCTCCTCTCATGCTCTCTCTCCTCCTCTCTCCCTCCTTTCTCTTCTGCTGCCTGTGGATCAAGATGTCGAACTCTCAGCTCCTTCTCCAGCACAATGTCTGCCTGCACAGTGTGGTGCTTCCATGATGATAATGAACTGAACCTCTGAACTGTAAGCCCAGCCCCAGTTAAATGTTTTCCTTTATAGGAGTTGCTTTGGTCATGGTGTCTCTTTACAGCAATAGGACACTGACTAAAACAGGGGTCTTTAGAGTTTTATCAACGTATGAGTATTTATAAAGAAAATCAACTTTTAGTTTCACAGATATTTCTCAATTCTTTTCAATTTTATTGATACAATTCCTTTAAAAAAGCTTTTAATATTTCATGTGTGTGTGGTGCATTGTATGTGTGGTGTGTGTGTGGTTCATGTATGTGCATGTGATGTGGTTTATGTGTAGTGTGTGTTTTGGTTTGTGTGTGTGTTGCATGTTGCGTGCTGTGTTGTGTTTTGTGTGTGCCATGTGGTGTGGTGAGTATGTGTGTGTGGTGTTTTGTGTGTGTGTATGGTGTGCATTGTGTGGTATATGTGTGTATGTGGTGTGTGTTTTGGTTTGTGTGTGGGTGTTGTATATTGTGTGGTGTGTATGTGTGTGGTGTGTTGTTTTGTGTGCGCCTTGTGGTGTGGTGTGTATGCGTGTGTGATATATTCTGTTGACCTCTTTTTAAACTAGTGCTATCTTTTAAGCCACAGCTATGCTAATCAGCAACTTCAACTCCATCACACTACCGGAAGCTGGTCAGCTGCACCAGGGGGGATTCCATTCCCTCAGGCACTGAGTCTTTCAAAACTATGAAGGGAACATGTCTAAATCTCTTTGCACTATGGGATATGGGACAAACGTTCTATCTTGAAACTGCATTCTCAGCCTTGCATGGGGGATCTTTTCTTACTGTTTTCAATGACTTAACCCTGTATATCGCAGTACATTTGAATTCATATTCTTGAGAAGATACGTGCTATAGCATGTCTTCAGGACATGATAAAACTGCTGTACCCTGGAATTCACAGAAGCGGCCATTGCCTGCACAATACTTGCACAAGATCAAGCCAATCGATGTCCAGCCTGGAGGGGGATGGGCTCATGAACGCTCACGCTTCTCTGAGGAGCTATCCACAGTTAATAGCTTCCAAAGGAAGTTTTCTTTAAGGGTCCGGTTACAAGCATACTGACCACAGACCAGTGGTTAGCCCCACACCTAAGAGTGGTAGGCAGTGCAAATTGAACTTGATAACTTATTTTCAAAGGAGGGGAGAGGTGGCTCAGTGGTTAAGAGCACTCGCTGCTTCTGCAGAGGACCTGGGTTCAGTTGCCATCACCCATATTTGCCAGCTCCTAAACACCTATAACTCCAGTTCCAGGGGCTTTGGAATTTCTTCTGGTCTTTTGTAGGTATCTGAACATATGCGGCATATATGCACACACACACACACACACACACACACACACACACACACACACACGTGCACTAATAAAAACAAACACATCAAAAAAGAGAGAATACAAAGTCTGGAGGTAGTTGAGGGAGGGATGAGGTGGAATGGATCTGGGGGAGCTGAGGGGAGAGTAGCTGTAATCAAAATGTATGAAATTCTCAAAGAATTAATAACGATATATTAGAAAGTATTAAAGACATTCTAAAGCTAGAATGGAAGCTGTGGTCTGAGCTGCTTACAAGGGTGAGTGAATGCACAAGGAGTCTAGAGCCTAAGACTTGCTGAAGACCTGTCTGGATAATAAATAAATAAATGATCGGAATGTTTGGATATAGAGATTTTCATATGTACACAGTCTGTGAGAGTCATTGTAAGAGAGTTAAAATGTGGAGGCAGGAGGATGATGCTATAGACACAGGCTAAAAACAGCAGCTACAACAGAGAGCATTCCGGAAAGTTGTCCTTTGCTCTTGTTCTTGACACACAAATTTAATGTGGTCTTTGACAGGATTGGCGTTAGATCCACATTTTATTACTCTCAGTCTGTGTCAGCTCACTCCCAAAAGCCTGGTCTTCAGGGTGGTGGGATGTGAAGAGGTGGGGCCTGCTGGAAGAGATTTAGATCTTGGAGATGCTGCCCGTGAAAAGATCAGCATACATCCTGAGGAACATGTTAGTCTCCATGAGAATGGAGAGCTGTAAATTAATTAATTAATTAGTTAGTTAAAAGTGATGCAAGCAGTATCACCATGCAACCTTATATTCTCTTTATATATATATACAATTTTTTTTCTAAGATTTACTACGTATACAGTACTCTGCTTGCATGTATACCCACAGGCCAGAAGAAGGCACCAGATCTCATTACAAATGGTTGTGAGCCACCATGTGATTGGTGGGAATTGAACTCAGTAGCTCTAGAAGAACAGAGGTTGCTCCTAAACTCTGAGCCTTTCTCTCCTTCTTGCATGTACCACCCACACCATGCAGTTCACACCAAAGGCTAAGCCAATGCAGCTGCCCAACCTCGAATGTTTGGAATCTAAAAACTGTGAGCTAATTTAATGTTTACAGATAGCCAGCTTCGGGTATTTTGTCATAGCAATGGCTAACAGAATAAAACTGTTCATTTTTTTGTTTGTTTGTGTGATTACTTTTTATTTTGTGTGCCTTTGTAGTAAGAGGTTTCTGGCCCGGACTTTCAGGCCTAGCCTCAAGGTTAGGCCCAAAGATCCACAGACCCGCAGACCTGCAGACCCGCAGACTCCCAGAGACAGAGACACACAGATGCATACAATAGTTTTAGGCTGATCGGCCTCAGGCACAGGCATATAACTTGCTATCTCTCTACCCTTCATCTAACCCATGACTCTTAGCCTGTTCAGCCATGGGGCTCGGTACCTTTTCTTACAGCAGCATAGTTGTCCTCTGCTTCCTCCAGCTTCTCTCCAGCATTCTGCTCTCTGCTTCCTGTTCTCAGAGTTTTCTAAGTCTGGTAGCCCCGCCCACACTTCCGGCCTGCCTTTGGCCAATCAGCGCTTTTTATTAAACCAGTGGGTGGGACAATTATTTACAATGTAACAGCATAATCTCCCACATAGATGAGGTGAGACTGAGGGTGCCAGGGCACATGGGTGGAGATCAAAAGGAAATTTGTAAAATCAGTCCTGGGCACAGAACACAAAGTACTTTTTCCTGTTGTGGTGGTTTCAATAAAAATGCTCCCCATGGGTCCATAAATTTGCATATTCAACCCCCAGTTTATAAACTCTTTGGAAAGGACTAGGAAGCGCGGCCTTGCTGGAAGAAGTGTGTCAATGGAGGTGGGCTTGGAGTTTTCAAAAGCCCATGCTAGATCCAGTTTCTCTCCCTCTTTCTCTCTACCCCTTCCCTCCCTCCCTCCCTCCTTTCCCCTTCTCTGGCCCTCCCTCTTTCCTTCTCTCTCTCTCTCTGCTGCCTGTGGATCATGATGTAGCTCTCAGCTACTTCTCCAGCACCAGGCCCTCAGTACCCTTGTTCTCTGATGAGTATGGACTCACCCTCTGACACTGTAAATAAGCTTCCAATTAAATTATTTTATAAGAGCTACCACAGTCATGGTGCCTCTTCACACTGAGACAGCTGTTGAGCCAACTTTCCAAACCTGTGTTCATTATTTTATGAACAACCCCTCCACTTTTTAAAAAAAATATATTTGAAATATTTAACTACAAAACTTATTTATATAAAACAGGAATGAAGTGTGTTTATGAAGAAGCTTATACACACACGGAGAAGTACACAATAGTGTCTTAGGAATGTCGATTGCTACATAACAGTTATGGGGGATTTTTATTTCTATTTACATTTTTCTAAAAATTCTTACAGAATGTGTATTATTATCTGAAAATAAGAAAGTGGTAAAAAAAATAGGTTTTTTGATGAGAAGTATGTTTTTATCATAGGACTGGTGGGAACATTACTCAGTGGTAGAGCTCCTGAGGGGCTGGGGGTGTGGCTCAGTGGTAGAGCCCCTGCCTAGAATCCCCCAGTGAGGGGCTGGGGTGTGGCTCAGTAGTAGAGCACCCATCTATGATTCTCCAATACTGCCTGTCCCTACCCAAAAATGTCTGTCAGAAAATGTTTTGTCCCAAACAGACAAACAGGGCTGGGGTTGCAGCCCAGTCCTCGGAGGTGATCCTTCCTAATTCTCTTCCCATTTGTTGAACATTTCTTGCTTATACTATTAGGTTTTGGATTTATAAACCCCGGACAGTCTACCACACACACACACTGGCGTATCCGGCTCTGCATGGTCTTATTGGCGGCTTCTGAGACCAGATGGAAATATTTCTGTGAATTCTTTCTAGCGTTCACACTTCCTTAAGCAGCTACACAGAGCCTATGGACTGTCCCAGAAATGCTGTCAGCCTGAGCAGGGAGACACTGCTTCAACATGCACCTGGAAGCCCATGTCCAGAAGAGGGTGCACGTGAGCTCAGCCCCGCAGGCTGGAGTGTGTGTGCAGCCCCAAGATCCTGAGCCACAGTCAAGAGCCAACCTTGGAGCTCTCAACCTGAAAAGAAGAGGCCCAGAGCTGCTATCTGGGATTCTCAGCTCCAGCTGGGACCTGTTTTATTTCATTACTGATTTCAATATGTTAATATCTGCTGGTGGGTATTTGTGTTTCCCCAAATATGAGAAAATAAAAATTCCCCACAGGTATACACAGACAAATAGACAGACAGACAGACCTACAGGTATACACAGACAAATAGACAGACAGACAGACAGACATGTGCACACACACACACACACATACACAAAGATATTATTATATCTCTGTAGTTTATACTTGTAGATGAGACCCAGGGCCTTATATGAAGTTATTCAGTAAATGCTCTACCACTGTGCCATGCCCCCTGCCCCTCACTGGAGGATTCTAGGCAGGGGCTCTACCACTGAGCCTCACCCCAGCCCCTCACTGGGGGATTCTAGGCAGGGGCTCTACCACTGAGCCACACCCCAGCCCCTCACTGGGGGACTCTAGGCAGGGGCTCTACTACTGAGTCATAGCTATAGCCCTCAGTGTTTAGGGACAGGGTCCCACAATACATCTCAGGGTGGTCTTGAACTCGATATCTGACTGAGGCTCATCATGAATTTAAAATCCAAGTATGTTAGTCTCGGCAGAGCTCAGGTTTTAGGTCTGAGCTGTTATGTTCAGCAGATGTACTTGTGAGAAGTAAGAATTGTGGCTCATTTGAACTGAGGCGAGCCTGAGGAGGGGAGGAAGGATACCAGACTTGAGAGGCCTTTTATAAGAATGTTCAGATCAAAATATTGAATTATTAACTTGGAAAATACTTATTGTATGTTCAAAATAACACTACTTTGAGCATATTTTTCTGAAGTCCATCATTAAGTCTAATTACTTAATTAATTTTATAAACATTTATTGTGTCTAAGTGTGTGTATGTGAATGTGTGCAAGTTTGGGCATGTAACCACAGAGGCCAAAGAGAATGTCAGATCCCCCAGAGCTGGAGACAAGGGGGTTGTTGTGAACCTTCCAATGTAGCTGCTGGGTCCCAAACTCAGGTCAGCTGAAGGAGCAGGATGCATTCTTAACGGGTGCATCATTTCCTCTCAATTCTTTGTTATTTTTATTTGTTTGTTTTGGTATTGGTGCTTAAATGTAGGGTCTCACACATGCTGTGCCACAGAAATACACCTGGCCCAGCTTTTGCTTTAAATATTTTCCCAAGGTCCCGCATGTGTGACTCCCATGCTGTCTACTAGCTAGCACTGGCTGGAGAAGACATGTTAAGGGGGCTAATGCATAGTGTCTAACCTGTGTGGGTTGCGGGGTTATTTACTGCTGTGTCGCTCTTATATTTCTTGCCGTGCTCTTGGCTGTTCTATGTAGTGAACACACATTGTGTAAGCAGCACACAGTAATCACTGTGCAAAAGAAGACGGTTGGCATTTCCAAGTGAACAATTTCAGCACACCATTGGGAGGCTCGTGGCAAGGCTCAGGTTCAGCCACTTCAGGACAGGTGGGTCTGAAACCTGATTTATTTTGTTACAATTATTATTAATTGTGCATATGTGTGTTTGCTCACCTATAGAGATAAGCATGTGAGTGTAGGTAGGGTTCAGAGGTATCAGGTACCTGGAGCTAGCTGGAGTTACAGGCAGTTGTGAGCCAGGTGACATGGGTGTTGGGAACTGAACTCTGGTCCTCTGCAAGAGTAGAGAGTGCTTTTAACTGTTAAGCTATCCATTCACCCCACCAGCTTCCTTCCTTCCTTCCTTCCTTCCTTCCTTCCTTCTTTCTTTCTTTCTTTCTTTCTTTCTTCCTTTCTTTCTTTCTTTCTTTCTTTCTTTCTTTCTTTCTCTTCCTCTCTTTCTTTCTCTTCCTCTCTTTCCTTCTTTCCTTCCTTCCTTCCTTCCTTTCTTCCTTCCTCCTTCCTTCCTTCCTCCTTCCTTCCTTCCTCCTTATTTCCTTTCTCCTTCTTTCCTTCCTTTTTATTTTTGAATACAGGGTTTTATGTAGTCCAGGCTAGCCTCAAAGTTTATCTGTAGCCTGTAGCCAAGGCTGGCCTTGAACACCTGAAGCTCCTGCCTTCATTTCTAAAGGGTTGGGATGACAGGTGTGTCACCATGCCTAGACCTGTACCTCACTTTTTTTTTTTTTTAAAATCAGCTACCTGTCCCTTGCATGCAAAATGAGAACCACAGTCTGGGCCCGGACTGACCACCTGATTAGAATCCCCTCACCTGACCCTGCCCAGCTCATCTGGTTGTGGAGACTCATTCCATCACTCAGGAGGCTGAAACAGAGTTTGACAGGCAAGTTCCAGGCTATCCTGGGCTACAGACTGAGGTTATCACAAACAGCAGTGACAGGTAGCAGGGAAAAAAGATAAAAATTACTCTAAGGATGAATATCTAAAGAAAACAAACTTTCCCAGGCAGGAGGGTCCTGTTGCAACAGGCCCCCAGACCTTAGCACAATTAACTCCATCCGGACATGTCAGCATGTAGACAGAGCCACCTGGCAAAACAAAGACCTAATCCATCAAAGTCCATAGTTCTGGGAAAGTCTCTAAACGTACTAACTTTGCTTTTTGGCTTCTGTAGTTCTGCTTCTGGTTAACTGTTTTTTGTTAACTGAAGTATGCCAATGTGGGACATGGTTTTTGTGCTTAAAGGCTCATCCTAAGAAAGGCTCAGGGCTCCACTGGGATCCTAAACACCCAGTGTAGTAGCCAGCCAGCTAATAAAGACTATTGATTGGCTTAAACCCATGTCTGAGTGGTCTTCTCTTGTGGATACCACACAACACTGTCAAGTTGGTAATCAATGAAGCCATTGTGGCCATTGTGGCCAGGGCAAACCACACTGTCCTCACTGTGGTCTTTGATGAGTGAGGGGAATTGTAAGGTAAAAGGTTCTGAACAAGCTTTGGGGTTTGAAAACCTACCCAAACCCACCAATCCCTAGGTTTGAAATCTCACCAGTCTCCACCCTAGAAAACCCCTTCCTTAAGAAACTCTATACAAGCCTGACTTTCCTGATACTTTTCACCAGAGCACAGGTAGCCTCCTTTTGTGACTTTCCCAATAAATCTCTCTCTCTCTCTCTCTCTCTCTCTCTCTCTCTCTCTCTCTCTCTCTCTCTCTCTCTCATTTATTTACTATGTATACAATGTCCTGCATATATTCCTGCAGGCCAGAAGAGGGCACTAGATTTCATTAGAGGTGGCTGTGAGCCACTACGTGGTTGCTGGAAATTGAACTCAGTACCTCTGGAAGAGCAGCCAGTGCTCTTAATCTCTGAGCCATACCTCCAGTCTCCCCACTCCCCAATAAATCTCCTGTGTGAGGTTTATTGTTGTTTGGCTGGAAATTTCCAGCTTATTTCTGCTTAATCCAGGAAGCCCCAATCGCTCTTTCCAAACCTTGTCCTCTTGAAAATCTCTACCAAAGAAAAGGCACCAAAAACCCTGTTACTTATTTTCAGTTACTCTTTCCCTAAAGTTACCAGTGGCCCAAGACTCCACCTAAAATAGTACCATATTTGGGCACAAACCCAGCTTATGGAGGACACATCACCACCCCTCTCCTACAGGGTATTTAAGTGCCCTTCCTTAGTTGGGACACATGACTTCTCTGCTCTGAAAGACTCACCCAAGACTTGCTTTGCTCAAATAAACCTGTTTTTTTTTTTTTTTTAAACTTTTTCAATTCAGCCTGAACTGGCTTACTGCATTGGCAGAGAAATCTACCATTGAGGTACAGAAAACTTACTGTGTGATGTGACTTTGTGGTTTTCCTTGGCTCCCAACTGCCAGGATACTGTTCCCTTCAGAGCCATAACACTGGCATAAGGGAAACCGTAAGGGGCCTCAGAGTTGGCATGGAACACAGTCAGACACCAAATTCTCAACACAAGATTTATTGTCCTGGAGTGTGTGGGGGTGAGGGGTTCAGATGTGAGGGGACTGCCTCTGGATCAGACAAGGGCAGCAAACAGGTGTCTCTGCAGAAGGGTCTTAAGGAGAAAGAGTCAGGACTGTGTTAAGATGTGTTGGTAAGTCCTAATTGGACCTAATTGGATTTTGATCACTAGACCTTGGTGTTTTAGTCAGACAAAAGTGGCCCAATAAGGGACTGGACCTTAATGGCTAGCTTTAGGAACGTAATTGACCAGTGGTTTAGAAGAGAGAGAGAAAGGCAAAATGCCAAACCTTCTAGCATGTGTTTGCCATGCTCAGGCTTGTTGTTGTAGAGCCCTTCAGAAACCCTTAGAGCTGTAGCATGTATGTTGTGGACTTTGCCTCCGAGCCGCCACAACTGTATTGGGGAAAATGTTTCTCTCAGAGCTGTAACACTTATAGGAATTTTCTTTGATTTTCCCAATGTAAGAATCTCACCTGGGGAAGATACCTGGAGAACAGGCAATAGCAATATGTCATAAAAGCAGACTCAAGACTCCAGAGAACTTCTGAATCTGGGGCCTTATATATATCGGAGTCAGGAAGCCTTCCCAAGAGCAGGAAAATGAACTTGTCACCATTGTCATCATCCCCACAACTAAGCCCTGGACCCCAAGAGGTCACAACCATTTTTGGTGGGCTTATTCTCTGCCTATCCTCCAAACTTTACAGTTTCATGGGCCACCTGCCGCCACACATCACACACAATATAATTAAATGATGGCTCTTTCCAAGAGAATTAAGGCAAATAGGATTACTTCTTTTTGGTGATTAAAAAAAAAAAAGAGAGAGAAAACTTAAAAATAAAAGACACTCCTTTTGTTTTGTAAATAGAATACAATGCTATTTTAATAAGAATCAAATGAACGTTGAGATGAATGTTTCCGAGACCCATTGTCTGGAGTTGGGGTTGGTGGTGTTGCATGTCAAAACTTTCTCTGGGGAGATGTAACACACGTCTATTGAACCCAGATAGGGAGCCAAGTCAGACCAAGGTATGGGCACCACCAAAATTTAACTTGATGAACCAATGGCTTTTATTGGGGTTACGAACAGCAATATGAGTGAGGGGTTACTAACAGAGGCAGAAATAACTCAATGACAGCTGCATCACCAAAGCCTGGCCAGCTCACAAAAGCTGGGACCTGGTGCCCACTGTCTAGCCTGTAGGCAGTTCAACAGGTTTCAGAGTATCATTTCTAGGTGGCTCAATTGGTCTGAGATTATTCCAGGCAGTTGGGCTGGCTTTTGATTCTTCAGGCAGTAGATGTAGTTTCAGAGTCGGCTTTGTAGCCTAGCTTGTTTACTCTTGGGAATGGGAGGAGCATGCCCAGCGAATCTGATCAGCTTCAGGGACTTCCTGAAGTTTTTGAGTTGTTTACCTTCCTGCTTAAGGTACAGAATGCTATTTATCAATCTTGGAGAAAATAGATACACAACATGGACAATTATCCCCCCCCCTTTTGAGACAATGTTTCTCTATGTAGTCCTAACTGTCCTGATACTCACTATGTAGACTAGGCTGGCTTTAAAATCACAGAGATTCACCTGCCTTTACCTCTAGAGCTTTGGGATTAAAGAAATGAGCCACCACACCTGTATTATTTCTTTAAATTTTTTTTTTTACATAACTCATGAAGAATAGAAAGATTCAAGTGTGGAGGAAGGAAGTCCACTCAGTGGGCAGATTTGGTGACCTCAATCTGCACTCTAACCCCTCAGCGCCAGGGACAATTCTAGGGATTTGGCATGAGCTGTCTCTGGGAATGTAAATTTGTGTCTCCATTGAAAGATATCTTGCTGCTTTTTTTTTTTTTTTTGGTTGTTATTTTAGATTTAGGATCTGGAAGGACACCAAGAAGCTTTCTGGCATGATTATTTCAGCTGCTGTGATATTAATGATTCACTAATTGGAAATATCAAATACTCTGGAAACCCTTTGCTGAGGGAGTGAGTCAAGCCTGGTGACGAATGTGCTTTCCAAGACACTAGAAGGAACAATGTCTATTTCTGAGGGGGTTTGATGTTCTTTGTTTGCTTTTGAGGCAGAATCCTGCTCTGCAGACCTGGCTGACAGGGAACTCTCTATACAGATCAGGTTGGCCTCAAACTTATAGAGATCCAGGTTATTTCTACCACCTCCCCGCACCCCCAGACGCCCAAATCCTGGAGTTAAAGGGCTTCTTGTTTTATCTCCAGACAAATCACACCAGGTGAGACTATACAATGCAGAAAGGCGGATGGAAATATATGGAAATGTGCTTAATCAAGTACATGCAAATTGAATCCAACTCTTCCTGTCACATAAAACACCAGTCTAGTAGTCCCTGCCCCCTTTTATCCAATTTCCCCACGCTGTGCTTCTTAGATGACTGTGGTCCTTAAAGGTTAAAAGTCTGTATAACCCAGCAGCAAGGAAGTTTATTGGGGCCATGTTCCCAACAGCTCATATGGTCTCTGGCAATAAAGCGGTGTTTGATTAAAGCGTGCACACTAGGATTTAAACATCTATCGTTTTTGTACAGTTACTACAACACAGCCTCATGCCAGAAAAGTCTGACCTGCTTTACCACAATACTTTGTTTTATTGTGTTGGTTGGCAATGGAGCTTGAAGTATCTTTGAGTGATGCTGGTATTATACAAAGACAAGCTAATTCCGGAGTCACCAAGAAAGTGAGAATGTTTTGTGCTCTGAGAGAGGGAGGGAGAAGAGGCCTACACTCTAGGTGCAATTTGGTGATGTGCAGAATACTGAAAGGTGAGGGATTTTTTTTTCCCCCAGAAAGGAAACCCCTGGGGATAGATTGGGTTCATGAATGCATTGCTCTCTGTGAAGGGCAGAAGCTAAAATGGAGGGTACAGATCTTTGTGTGAGAATGTGGAGGGGTATTGCAAAAATATAAAGTCATGGAAATACTTACTGTTTGTCCATTTCTGTAAATAACCCATTTATGAACATTTTCAAAAGCATGTATCAGATGCCATATGATTCCAGTTAGATAAGGTACAGTCACTGGGGCGGCATTTGCTAGCAGCTAAAAGTAAGTGGGGTTGAGAGCTCATTTAAAAGAAGTTTTAAAAAGACAGGGACAGTTCTGGAAATGGATGATGGTGGCATTGCTCATAATGTGGTCAAATTTTTAAATATTATTTTTATTATTTTAAATTATGTGTATGTGTGTGCATGCGGATATGTGCCCATAAATGCAGGTGCTTGAGAAGGCCAGAGACATCAGATCCTCTGGAGCTGGTGTTACAATTTTGAGCCACTTGACATGGATGCTGGGTCCCAAACTTGGGTCCTCTGGAAGTGTTCTTATTGAGCCATTTCTCCAGTCCTGTGATTATTCTTTTTTAAAAAGGTATTTATTTTTATTTTATGGGTATGAGTGTTTGCCTAGATTTATGCATGTATGTATGTATGTATGTATGTATGTATGTATATATGTATGTATGTATGTGTGTGTGTATGTGCACCATATGCACACAGTGCCCAAGGAGGCCACAAGAGGGCATCAGACCCTCTGAGGCTGGTTTTCCACGAGAGCAGCAGGTCTGAACCATTTCTTCCATCCCTACATATGTTTACAATGAAGCATTAAGGTAGAAATGGAGACTAAGTGGGGTGCATCAGGAGATCTAAAGGGGGTGAGGAACAAAACAGGTGGGGGTAAAACACACGGAACGTGTTCTCTCATGTACACACATTCTCTCTTTCTGATACATATGTATACACACATTTACAGAGGTATTTGGGAGAGGAAGGGACCAGTGAGAAGTGAGGGGGGGCGGTCAGGGGACAAGTAATAGAGAATGAATATGAGCAGAGTCCAATAATATACACATATGGAAATGTCATAACCTATTATTTTGTTTACCACCTAAAAAGATTAATTAAAAATGGGGATAAAACTCACTCATCTAAATAGGAGAGAGAAAAATCTGCTGATATAATAGAAAAGATTGCTGAAATTAGCAAAAATAACAGCTCTTGGGTGGTCCTTTTGTTTACAACGGACATATGTCACTCCTATATCCGGTGAGCTCATTCTGGACAGCCTCGTTCTAGCCAGCCTGTGAGCCTTAGAGTCAGGAAAACCCCGTCCCCATTTAAAATTAAAAAAAAAAAAAAATCGTGCCTTGTCGGCTTGGAACCTGCCTCCCAGATGCTGCCAAACATTTCTGTCTGGCAAGTTTAACTTAGAAGCAAATGTCTAGTTCCCAATCCTTTTATTGACTACTCCTGTAACTTCTAAAGTCTCTAGTGACAGGATTTCTACCCACGGTGATGCCACTGCCTACCCTGACCACCAGGGGGAGTCTGTACGCATTTGGGGAGGAGGGCAGGCTCTGGAGTGGCCCATGGAAACCTTTACTGCGAAACAGGCACCAGTTTGGCATTGACAAGGACCGGGCACCAGAGCTACCCACCCCCCCCCACACACACACCTCCGCAACTGCTTCTCACCTTTGCCATCCAGCTCTCGCCCCACCCCCAAAGAGAGAGGCACTGATGGAGCAGAGGCTGATAGAGCCCTTATTTACGTCTCAGCAGGGGCAGGATTTATCTACCTGAGTACCTTCTCCTTTCTGGGTCAGGGGTCCCCAAACTTCCACGTCCTTAGGGTTTTCTCTGGTGCACTTTCTCTGTGCCTGTGGTGTGCATGCCTGCACGTTACTGCCAGAGCCCTGGTCCCCTCCTCCACTGCTCTCTCGCCAGATCCCAGACAAGCTATGTCTGGAAGGCGCAGAGTTCCAACAGCATGAAGTGAAAAACAAAGAATTAGTGAAGACATTGTAGAGTCATGAGCTAAGAATATGTTTAGTTTGATGACAATTGCCATCCCCCAGGGTCCTTTGAGGCTGCAGTTGTGGCCAAAGAAAAGCTAAGGATCCAATACTGAGGATAGAGAGAACTGGCCTGGTGTATGTGTGTGTGTGTGTGTGTGTGTGTGTGTGTGTGTGTGTGTGTGTGTGTGTGTGTGATACAAGTTGTATACCACTGCAACCAAACAAAGCACCCCCAAGCTTAGTGGCTTAAAAAATATATCAGCGATGAATAGGGGTCTGAAGAGAAGGCTTAGCTGTTAAAAGTGTGAACTGTTCTTGGGGAGGACCCAAGTTTGGTTACCAGCACCCATGCACCTTGGATTACAACTTTCTGAAATTCCAGCTCCAAGGCGTCTGATATCCTCTGCTGTTCTTTGTCACCTCCCCCCCCCCAAACACAGACAGAGAGAGAGGGAGAGAAGAGAGAGGCAGAAAGACAGAGACAGAGAGACAGAAAACAGAGAGACTTAGGACAGTTCACAGTGTGGCCTTCCTCAAAGGGAACTGTAGTGCAATTATGTTACATTGTAAATAATTGTTTCGCCTACTGGTTTAATAAAAATGCTGATTGGCTGAAGGCAGACAGGAAGTGTGGGCGGGGCTACCAGACTAAAAAATCTCCAGAACAGGAATTGTAGAAAGAGATGCCAGAGAAACTCCAGTGAGAAGCCTCTAGAGACACCAGCAGACCTAGAGGAAAGAAGCCAAGATGCTCTGAGAAAAGGTAGCAAGCTGCATGTCTAAACAAGATAAGAATCATGGGTTAGTTTTATAATAAGAGTAAAGAGTTAACAAGTTATATGTCTGAACCCTAGGTTGAGCAGCATAAAATTAATATATGCATCTGGGTGTTTCTGTGGGACTGCAGATCTGTGGCTCTGGACCACAGGCCACACAGGCCAGAAACTTAATACTACAGTGAACCACCCAGGAAATGAGCAGAATATAATATGCATTCAATAAATATTTGTTGGACTAAAGTATACTGTATGTTTATTTGGGTTTGGCTTTTTATTTTTGAGACAGAGCTTCACTATATTCCATGGAGGAGCTTTGGGCACACAAATGTAGTCAAGCCTGGTCTCAAACTCACAGCTCTCCTACTTCGGTCCTCAATGTTCTGGGACAGGAACACACCACCATGCCTCACTGAAAACTGATGTGGGAATGCCTTTCTGTATGCTGTGAATCTCAATCTTTAAATAAAGGAGCTGTTTTGGGCCATAACAGGCACCATAGAAAAAGTAAGAGAAGGAATCAGAATAGGTAGGAAAAGAAGGGTGGAGTCAGAGGCAGACCAAGCTGAAGCCCACAGGAGCAACATGTAAGGAGCACAGGTGAGCCACGGGCCACGTGGCAGACAGATTATAGAAATGGGGTGATTTAAGATGTAAGAGCTAGCTAACAATGTGCCTGAGCCATAGGCCAAACAGCATGAAGTTAATATAAGCGTTTGAGTCATTTCTGGGGGCCTGAGCGGCTGGGCAGCTAAGGGGTCTGGCGTGGCAGGTCTGTGGGTCCAGGTCCCTGGCCGCCCGAGATCAAGAAACCCCCACCAAACTACATGTAATGGTGGTAAGAGACTCATAATATGACATTTACTATTTTAAACTCTTTTTTTTTTTAATTTAAAATACTGGTGATCAAGTCCAAGGTTACACATGAAAGGCAAGTGCTCTACCACTGAGCAACACCCTCAGCTCCACACTGGGGGATTTTAATTAAACACTCTACCACTGAGCTGTAGCCCTGTGGCTCCATTAACCTTAAAGGAAAAAAAATACACAATAGTATAGATACTGTGTGGGCATGTATGTAGACGTGACTACTGTTACTCACTATTCATTTCTAGACCTCTTCATTTCCCCCAACTGAAACTTCTGCCTCCATTAAATGGGTTTTTCCTTCCTCCGAGCCACCACGTGGCTTTCAGTCTGTATGATTTTGACTACCGTAGGCTCCCCATTTGGATGGAGTCATATTATGCCTGCCCTTATGTGATTGTTTTATTTCCATAATGCACTCAACCTTCATCCATGTTGGCACCAGAGGTCAGAGTGGCCATCTTCCTAGATACTGAGTAACACAGTTTCATTCAGCTGCCAAAGGACGAATGTTTTAGCTAAATAATATTATTAAGAGTGGTGTAAAACTCTCTACTCAAGCCTCTCATTTAAACCCTTTGGAGTTTGTACCCTGGTCACCTAGAAGAACAGCAAGTGCTCTTAGACCCAGAGGAAGCCATCTCTCCAGTCTTGCTTCACTGTCAGATTTTTAAATCCGTTAGCACTCCCTGAAGAAGTCTGCTTTGGAATAACCACAAAAGACAGGCAAGGAGAAAAAGAAAAACTCAAGAATCTCCCCCAAAGAAATACTTTTTGTTCCTGCACAGTGAAAGTGAATTTGTGAATTACTGTGTCAGCAACTTTCATGAACTTAACCGTTGTGGTCCTTCATAATGAATGAGTGCTCGTGCCTGTAAAAGCATGCACTCAAGCTCAGGAGCTTGGGTGTGTGGAAGGTGAGGCTCACCTGGGTTGCAGGAGCCTCCTTGGCAGGGTGTCTTTGGGGACTTTAGGTTTAGTATCAGTTTTAAAGGTCAGTTGACTTCAATTGAGTCTAACTCCCAAGTCCATTCTGGCTTTTGCTTCCTCTGGATTGAACCCCTTGGTTTACAGGTCGTCTCCAAATGACAAGTCCAGGCTTGGAAAGCATACATCATCTCTGTTCCCTTGGAAGATGAGGGGTGTTACTGAGCCTGTCAGAAACAAAGGTGGGTCTCCAGAGGCCTCCGGATTCTCACTAATATCCCTTTACAGGCCTCACTTTTCAAAAGTGAGTCACAACAGGAATGGGCATTCACAAAGCAAACCACCTAGGAATGCATTGCATTAGGAAGAAGACAGGCCTTAGCTCTGTACCTTCACACATTGTCCCGGTCCCCAGCAGCCCTTTCCACGCCACGCCACCTTCTATTGACCCTCTGTCTCCCTCTCTTCCCAGGACAGTCGCCTGGCATCCTGGCTTCGGGACAGGGACCAGAGCTTGGGATCAAGAGGCCAGGCGAGCGCTGCCCGGGACCCCAGGCGCGGCGGCATCCCCAATCCCAAGGTCCAAAGCCCAGAGCTGGCTGGACCGGGTCAGAGCGGCAGTGCGTGGAGCTGTCCAGCACCCCGAGGCGGGGCGTGTGCCCCCTGGCCCGCCCCAGCCGCCTCCGCCCGCCCCGTCAGCGCCACTGCGGCTCGCCGGGCGCATCACGTGGCTGGCGCGGCGCGGCCTCCCGGCTCCGGGCTCAGGCGAGGGGCCGGGCGGGAGGACAGACGGACCCACCGACGCACCCTCCTCGGTACCGTGCGGCGCAGCGCAGGGCGGCCCGGGGATCGACGGGCAGGGCGCGCCGGGGCATGGGCGCGCCGAGGGTCTCCGTGCGCTGGCCGGGCTGGGCGATCCGGCCGGGGCTCGGGGACAGCGGCGGCCGAGGGTCCTCCCTGGCGATCGCCGCCGAGCCCCAGCGGGGCCCGTGACGCCGCGGCCGATGTGGCCCCGAGCGTTGCGGGCCTGCACCGCCGCCGCACAAAGACGCCGCCGCAGCCGCCGGCCGCAGCCGGGCCGCAGCCGCCGAGCCAGCCCTAGCCCCAGGCGGAGCCCCGGCCGCAGGGCGGCAGGCTCCCGAGCGCGGCTCGCCCCGGCATGGAGAAGCGCGCGGCCGCGGGGCCGGAGGGGGCGCCGGGCGCCAGGGCGCCGCTCGCAGTCGTCTGCCTGGGTGAGTGGGCCGCGCAGGGGCCGGCCAGGGTAGGCTCGGAGCCCGCACTGCGATGGCTCCCGTGCCCGGGCTGCAGAGCTCGCAGCTCCCCAGCATCCTTGGGGTACCGAGGAGGGAGACTCCCACAAAGCGGCATCCCGGGCCCCGGAGCTGGGCTGGGGGTGGGGTGGGGAGGCTAGACCGCTGGCCTTGGGTTTCTAGGGGAGGCTGGGCTTTGCCTGTCGCTTTCAGACGGGCTTGCCTGAGCTGTGATCTGGCCTCCAGGGCTGCGGACAAAGGCCCGGGCTGCTGCTCCCTGAAGAAGAAACCGTTTCCTGCCTGGACTCAGGACAGGCCTGGGTGCTAGCCAAAGATGGGGACTCAGCTTGGGGGTTGGGGGACTGGGGGAGGCAGATGTGAGAACTCATGTTCCCATTGTGTCTTCCTAGACCCAGATGGCCATGGGCCGTTTCAGCCCTGATTGGGGGTGGGAATCTGTTCTGGACAGGGCCAAGAACCTTCCAGGACTAGAACCTGGGTTAGAAGTCTCCTTCCCTGGCCAAGACATTATTTTTTTGTTGTCCACTTCCCTGCGTCCATTGCAGGAGAGGGGAAGGAATGAGTTAAACCCTCAACCCACATGGCTCTTTATTTACCTTGATGAAGGAGGGAGGCCCTGAAGAGCTGGGGTCATTAGGGGACACCCTGTGATGTCACCGGTGAGGACTCAGGAACCCACAGGCTCTCTGAAACCATTGAAATGACAAGCTGGGGTGGGGTAGGGGGAGAGCTCATTCATTTTAAGTTGTAACTCTCATCTGGCCTCCAAGAATAGAGAAAAATGTCTGTGTGTGTGTGGGGGGGGTGGTACTGTATAGGCTGTACAAGCTAATCAAAGCAGTGGCATATGTTCATCTTGCCTGCTTCACGTGGTCATGGCCTCTGGGTCCTGGCTGTTGCGTTTTCCAGGTGGGCAGGGTAGAGGTAAGATTCTCCTTGTTCAGGAGATGTTTGTGTCTGGCCCTAGCAGAGCCTGAATGCCCTGGGGTAGGGATAGGGTGAGTGTCCAGTTTTCTTCACCAAATGGGACTGACGGCTCCAGAGATGAATGCCTCAATTAGGAAGGGGGTACCCTGATCCCCAAGAAGTTAGACTTGCTCCTCACTCGGCCTAGGCTCTCTGTCTCAGGCTGGAGCCTGTGAAGCAAAACAGTAGATAGATGAGAGCTGAGGGCACTATCTGTGGTGGTAACAGGAGAGCTCTGTCTTTAGGACGCTGGGAGGTAGGAAGAGGGTGGTGTTGTCACCCCGAAAAGCCCAGCAAGGGAGGAAGCCCTTTGAGGTGATAGGAACCATCTTGAAAGGGAAGGTTCTTGGAACCGAGCCTATGTGATGGGTAGCCTCAAGCCTGACAGAAAGCCAGCTAATTCTGAGGCAAGAGTGTCGGGCTAGCCCACTGCTGTCTCTGGCTGTGGGTGTATGAGGGCAGGTCCTCAGCCATCTAAGTTCCTTGCCTTTGCCTATCCCCAAAGGAAGAGAGCTGGGAGGGAGTTTCTGACAGTGGTCTGAAGAGGGCTTGCCTTGGCTTCACCTGTATTGTCCTGTGTCCACTGCTAGCTCAGATATGTGCCCTGAAGTCCAAGAGCTACTGTCCCTTCCTAACACCTCTTTGTGTCTTCCACAGTGAACCTCTTTCTCACTGGGAGGCTCAGCAGTGCAGTCCCTGCTTTAGGTGAGTAAGCCCCTTTCTCCTGCCTGCCCTCTAAGGATGGTCTTTAGTCTTGTCTGTACCCTGAGGTCATCAGGCCTCTGGTTGGGAAAATCTTTCCTTGTGCACCCTTTACAACATCACAAAGGAGCTGTTGGCCTTAAGCAAATTTAACTTTAGTGAGACTTGATTGCTTTGGTAAAATCCCAGACTACCTCAAACCTGTCATTAGGGTTCACTGAAGCAATGATGTAAAATGTTCAGAAGGGAACTGGTGCCCTGTGGCTTGGGACCAGGGCAAACTGTCAAAAGCCCTGTCCAGTTGATAGATGTGCCTCTTGAGGGCTGTGGCATCCCTGGTGGATACTGGGTGCTCATGTGCATTAAAATAATGCCTAGGGTTTACTTATAGATGTAAGATTAATGTTGCCACAAAGACTAGTACCATTGAGAAAAAGAAATCAGACCTTTATGTCTGATTTGGTGACACAGGCTTGTAATTCCAGCTACTCAGGAGACTGAGGAAAAAGATTGAAGTTAAGGCCTCCCTAGGCTGCAGACGAAGTTCAAGGAAAGCCTGGTCAGCTTTGTGAGACTCTGTCTAAAACTTTATTGGGGGTGTGTGTGTAGTTCAGTGGTAGAACACCTGTCTAGAATCCTCCAGTGAGGAGCTAGGGTGTGGTTCAGTGATAGAGCATCTACCTAGAATCCTCCAGTGAGGGGTTGGAGTGTGGCTCAGTGGTAAAGCCCCTGCCTAGAATCGCCCAGTGAGGGGCTGGGGTGTGGCTCAGTGGTAGAGCCCCTGCCTAGAATCCCCCAGTGAGGGGCTGGGGTGTGGCTCAGTGGTAGAGCCCCTGCCTAGAATCCCCCAGTGAGGGGCTGGAGGTGTGACTCAGTGGTAGAGCCCCTGCCTAGAATCCCCCAGTGAGGGGCTGGAGTATGCTCAGAGCACTTGCCTAACCTGGGATCAAGCCTGGGTAGGTTTGGCCAGGCTGACTCAGGATGAGGGGAAGGCAGAAGCCACAGCTTTCATTGGGGTTTCTAGGAGCAAGGCAAAGCAGTCAAGCAAACAGCTTTGGCATCATAGAATGGCCAGTTTGAGTCACTCTGGACGCTAACTCTAGGGCAGGCTCTGACTAGCTGGTACCTAGCCCTGGGATTCTCCAAGGTGGAAGGATACGTATTATTGGCTTGTGTGTGAGGGTCAGGAGGATGGTGGATAAGAACACAGCCCTAGATCTACTGCTCTGCGTGTGAACGGCTTGCGCCAGGCAAGCCAGTTTGCAGCAAAGAGGTTGAAAGAGGTCGACACATATGGTGTGAGAAAGCAGTGGGAAGCTCTGTGCTGGCTTCTTGCCTGTCAGTGTTGGCTGGCCATCTGATAGCTGTCTTTGAGCTCTCATTTGGTGTCAGGAGAGGGGAGAACAGTCATAAATGCTTCTCCTCAGTTGGAGAAGAGATAGTCTGAAAGTTGTGAGGCGGGTGACCGAGGGAGCCTTCTCTATCACTAATACACCAAATGAGCCTCACCATCTTCTTGCCCCTTCAGTCAACATATGGCCATCTTTAGCAAACCCTATGTGTTTAGTGGCCGGTGTGGTGTTGCCTGCATGTAATCTAGCACTAGGGAGGCTGAGGCCGGAGGATTACAAGTTGCAGGCCAGCCTGGGCTACATAAAGAAATCCTATTTCAAAAGCAAGCCAAAGGTTCCAAAGGCTATATAATTGGAAGAAGCACTTTGAGGCGAGGTGTTTCCAGGTGCGGTAAGGATGTGTGACCAAGTCTGGGGACCTGGGACTTATATTGTCTCTTATGCTATATGGTGAAGCGGGAATTATACGTGTTTTAGGTTTTATGCTGCACTGAGCCCACTGACACCAAAGGTTTGTAGACCAATCTGGTGTTGATCACAGGATTATGGGACGCAGGCAGAGGCATGATGGAGACCTTCGCAGAGTCCAATTTCTCTGCCTGTCTAGAAGACTGGGCTTCTGCCACCCATAACCCTCTTTGTATCCCAACTCTGTTTTTCTGCAGCTGGGCCTCCTCTGCTGACCCAGGCTGGCCCAGGGCCCTGCCTTAGTCAGCACTGACCAGCCCAGCCCTGCTTGATGTACTGACCACAAAGGACAGCCCAGTTTCACATCCTGATTCCAGGAAAGCACTGACTGGGTCAGGTGTCTGTGATCAGGGCACAGTGTGGGAAGTGGGGTGAGAGAAGGTTGATATCTTGCAAGCGCGAACCCCAGACCAGTCCTGCTGTTGGTGGGCGGGTAGGCATTACAGCTCCAGACATGTTCCCCAGGTTTGCAGAAGTGATGCTTGAGAGCCACAGCTTAGTCATAGTGCCTGGAAGAGAATGGCCCAGGCTCTCATGCTTGGTTATCTTAGCTGTCTAGACCTAAGACTCAGCAGACTATCATTACTTACCCCCAGGGGTGGTTGTTCATACACTGCTGCCTGTGCATGATACCCTTGATGTTGGGAACTAAAAGTACCAGCTTGCAAGGCAGTGACAGGTGGTAGAGTGGCTCCTGGAATCCAGCTTTGATCCCTCTGGCATTGCTGACCAGCCTATCCCAGCCTACCCGACCTCTCTCTTAGCATGGGCCTCATGACAGCGTTTCCAGATACATTCTCTATGGTCCTCCCGTCTGTCTTCTAGCCCTTTCTTAGCCCACAAAAGATACATTTTGGTGCCTCAGCACATCCATCCCTTGTTCCTCATGTGGCAGGCCCTCCCTGGATCAAAAAACCACCTCCTGAGTCCTGCACCTGCCTCCTGCTCTTATGCTTAGGTTGGTCTGCATGGTGTTCACACTGTCTTCCTCTCAGTCAGGAACTTGACCAAGTGCTTGGGAATGAGAGGAGCCTGGCTCTCCACTGTCAGCTTACAGCAGGCATGTTGTCCAGGTTCCTGATAGCCTCTGGGAGTCCGATTTACCGGGTCCTGCTGTGTTAGGCCATGCCCCTGCAGAAGGATTTGACAATGCCTTGGATCCACAGTTAAGACACTGCCTATAAAACTGCCGTTTGTCCTTTTCCTACATGACTGAAAGGAGGCTCATACAGTCTTCTGTAAGAGCAAAGCTTGGTCTCTACCTCAAGCTCAGAGGGACCCCCCTGACACCCCAAACACCTCCCAGGAATCTCTTCTATACCAGTATCCCATGGATAGTCCTGTTTCTGCTGTGACTGTTATATACCCTGTCAAATCCTCACTTCCCACAAGACATTCCTGAGGACTCCTCTGCCTCACTCGTCTCTTCCATCACATGGTCTGTCTGCTTCAAGACTGTCGCTTTCTTGATTGTTACCAACCATAGCCACATGCACTGCCTCTGTTTTATATGTGCATAAAATGCATCCTCACATGGGGATGGCTCTGGAGGTTTAGGTGCCTTGGGGCGGAGATGAAGCTGCTGTCTTGGAGAGTTGGGGTTCAGGGTGAGGTTGATGAGATAAACATGCCTCCAAGCTTACTGCCAAGTGTAGCTAATCAAGAGCTCTTCATGGAGTTCCCAGAGCAGATCCATTCTCTCTCTTAATGTGACACCCAAGTGGGGTCTCATGGTCCAGTACCCACGATACCCTCCAGAGATGAGGAAATAGAAACTAGTGATGCTCGGTGGGACTTATAGAATAGAGGGTTTATGAAAAGGTTGAGTTGGGGTGGCAGTGGGGTCCAGCCATATGGAGAGATGGGCCACCTAAACCCTGAATAGGTGTGGGTACACAGGGACAAGTGTCCTTGCTGAGGCAGAAAGACATCAAGATGTTGATTTAGAACTTTGATAGAATCTGTGTAGGAAGAAGACACCCCCAATCTCACTACTTACCCTGCACCCCCAGAAGGAGAATCCTCCAGGACATATCAGGTAGACACCTAGGTCTCTGCAAAGTTCTCCAGTTAGTGGCTTTATTTGCCACAGGAGCCCTGCAGGTCCAGGCTTGGGGGTACCTTGCAGGTTCTCTTGAGACCCTGTTCTGCTAGCTGTGACTCTTGGACTGGGAGTAGAGTACATAGCCCCTATGTCCTTGGTAAAACACCTGAGATTGAGGAGGCTGCATCCCAGGGCCACATGTGAGCATCCGCAGCAGAGGAACTGGCATGTACCTCACTGACTGTTGTAAAGGATGAAGCTCTGAGGATGCCCCCCCCCCCCCCCGCATTAGGGACAAAGGTGACCTTTCCTTCTGTCTTTTTACCTCCCCTTATTTTTCTTTCTTTTTCCTCCTTCCCATCTTCCCTCCCCTCCTCCCTCAAATCTATTCTCTGCTCCCTTCCTCCCGTCCTTCCCTTCCCTTCCCTTCCCCTTCCCTCCTTCCCTCCTCCCTCCCTCCCCCTCCCCCCTCCCCCTCCCTCCCTCCCTCCTTCCCTCCCTCCCTCCCTCCCTCCCTCCCTCCCTCCCTCCCTTCCTTCCTTTTCTTTCTTTCTTCCTTCCTCAGGGCCTCATGAAGCCCATGCCAGCCTAGAACTCACTATGCAGCCCAGGTTAGCCTCAAACCCAGGCCCCTCCTGCCTCGACCTCCTGTGTGCTAGTATTGCAGCCATGCCACCACACCTTGTTCAAAGATGGCCTTTCGGACTTAGCCCTTTGATGCTTTGGTGACTAGATTGGATAACCAAGACCCCCATGGTCATGGCTGGCAGAGTGGGTGTGATTCCTTAGGATGCTCAGAACGTACTAGACTGACCAAGGAGTTCATGCTGGGTGCCCACTGGATGTCCGGCACCGTGTTGGCCTCTGTCTGCTCTCCTCCCTTGGGGACTTGCCATTAAACAATTTCTGGAACAATAGGGAAGTCGCTTTTGTGGCGGAGACTAAGCAGGAGAGGAGAGGCAGACATGGTGAAGGCGTCCCTATGAGGGGGCCCCACAGAGCTGAAGCTGAGGAGTGAGTGGGATAGGAGAATAGGGAACAGCCCTTCTGTGAGGGATTTGGGGAAAGAGGGAAGCAAGAGTAGAGGAGATATGAGGTAGACAGGCCTACATGTCATCTCCCTGAGAGCCTGGGATAGAGAGGGTCGGAGTGAGACCCTACTTTAAGCAGCTGCTCAGCCTGAGGCCACAGCTGGAGAAAATGCAGCTTCAGAGGCACCATGGCAGGTGTCTGCAGTGGGAAGGTGAGGATGTGAATTGAGTGAAAAGGCTCACTATTTACTCTTCCATCTGTAAAATGGGCCTAGCCTTTGTGGCATGTTGGATTAGATAAATGTTTGGAGGTCATGCCAGGGATGCAGCCAAATATAAAGGTGCCCTGCCTGGCCCTGAGAAAGCCCATACAACCAGGCAGGTGTGATGTCTCTCTCATGCTGGCTAATGATAGCTTTATCTCCATCCCTCATGTGGCATACAGTCCATGTTCCAAAAACACTTGTAAAATTAAGTCCTGAAGTGTGAGCCACCAAAGGACCAGGTGAAACCTGGGCTTCCACTAACCAGCTGTACCCTGGGAATTATTTACCTTTTATGAGCCTCAGTTTCTCTCTCCATCCCCACACCCCAATTTCATACAAGGTGTACTGAGACCTGGAATATAGTAGCAGCCAGGTCTTGACATTGCCACCTCCACTTGAGTCACGGGGATTCTGTGTAAATTCTGTGCTCTTTCATCCCTACCCTGTGAGATCCACAGGGATATTTTCGGACTTGCTTATTCAACATGCCTGTTACTTTTGCTTGGTACATAGTAGGTGTCCAGTAAATATGTATCAGATGCCTAAACACCTCTTTTCCCAATGCTATGTTATTTTCAATATCTGTTTATTTAATTTTATGTGCATGTGTGTGTGCCTGAGCATATTGTGTGCACCGTGTGCATGCAAGAACCCATGGAGGTCAGAAAAAGGTATTGGATCCTCTCTGGAACTGGAGTTATAGATGGTTGTGAGCAACCATGTGGCTGCTGAGAATTTAACCTGGGTCCTCTGCAGGAGCAGGAAGTGCTTTGAACTGCATATCCATCTCTCCAGCTCCCCTGGTGCTGTGTTCCACATGGGTACACAGGGGCCTCTAGTGAGATGGCCTACGTGTAAGACCCCCACGAAGCTGAGGTCTTGAGACCTCACATTGCATGTGCTGGATGCCAGGAGATTAAAAGTGTCTTGCCTTTGCCCTGATGAGATGGGAATGGATGGGTCAAGACTCTATTATACTATAGGAATGGGGCCACACTGTCTCAAATCTGGAGGATCTCTCCTTGAACTCCATCCACACATGACTTCCATGAGATTTGAACTGTAGACTGGCTGGGCTTAGTGGAAACTTGTGTTCAAGCCCACGAGCCGAGGCAACCCACCAAAGCCTGCTTCCCACCCAAAGGTGAGCAGACATTTCTTGGCCTTCTCTCGCAACAGCTGCCTGCAGTGGGAAGTTGGAACAGCACACTGAACGGCGAGGGGTCATCTACAGCCCAGCCTGGCCCCTCAACTACCCGCCGGGCACCAACTGCAGCTGGTACATTCAGGGTGACCGTGGTGACATGATCACCATCAGGTAGGAGGAGCTTCTGTGGGGCTGCTGCACATGTGTGTATGCCTAGCAGGTCGAGCAGGTGTAAAGGACAGGTGTGATGTGCACAAGCCCAGGTCTTAGCAGGCATGAGGGGTGTGTGTGTGTGTCTATGTTTAGGTGTATAGACACATTTATAAACAGGCATCTGAGAGACCCATGTGGCCACATGTGAGCATGTGTGTGCATGTGAGCATTTGGTCATTTAATTGCCCACTTCCTTGGCTGGGGACTCTGAGCTGGATCACTTCCTATACTGACTCTTTGCTTCTTGGTCTCCAAAAGTGAGCCCGGGAAGCTGCTGGGGGTAGTCTGGTTGAGGTGGCAAAGGTGTCTGTTTCTGTCCTGATGAGTGGCTTGAGGCAAGGATGGCATGGAGCCCAGGTCAGCATTTATGCTGGGACCTCAGGTGTAGATGCAGATAGAGAGAGACAAGATGAAGCACCAGAGAGTGTCACTGAAGAGCTAGAAACCCAGCTTAGGGTGAGTATGGGGACTTTTAGCTAGGGGGTCACTATGAGTTCTGTCTGCCACACTAAAATCCAGAAGCCTGCCCACTGTCTAGGTCTAATTACTTCATAGCTTTGAAGGACAGAAATGGGATAGGCATGGACAGAAGCTGCTCTGGTTTCTATGCCCCCTTCCCTCTGCTATGGTGCCAATGTTTGACTTGGGAAGCTTGTAGTCATCCAGCTGCAATGCCAGATAACCTCATGGGCAGAGCTTCACCTTCAGTGTGCAATCCTGGGAGTTTGTGCTGTTTGGTTGACTCAGAATGAGAAGGATCGAGCTCTTGGTCACCACTTTTCAGAGGGAAGTGTCAGAGGGCTGCAGATACTCCACACTCAGTTTTGAGCTGGGGATGCTATGTGTTTGTTCATGGGGCAGAGAACTGGAAGGGAGCTGGTCTGATAAAGTGGTCCTTGGAGTGGGGACAGAGTGGGCCCCGGGGGTCTGAGAACGCAGAGCTAAGCAATTTAGGAGATACAGGGAGGGCCACTGGGTGGGACAGAGCCTTTGCCGTGAGGCCACAGTCCACCTACCCACCCCAGTGATCTTCTCTGCCCCCACAGTTTTCGAAACTTTGACGTGGAGGAATCTCATCAGTGCTCCCTGGACTGGCTCCTGTTGGGGCCAGCAGCTCCGCCTCGCCAGGAGGCCTTTCGCCTCTGTGGCTCAGCCATCCCACCCGCTTTCATCTCTGCCCGTGACCACGTCTGGATTTTCTTCCATTCAGATGCCTCCAGCTCCGGCCAGGCCCAGGGCTTCCGCCTCTCCTACATCCGAGGTGATACAGCATGCCTTTTCTCTAGCACCGATTTTCTGGGGCTCCCCTCATCAGCCCTGCTAATCCTGGGATGGGGATGGAGCTGATGTCTGAGGGTGCTTCAGCATCTCTTTAGGTAACTGACCCCAGTTTGCTGGAAGTGAACCTACTGTCAGCCTAAGCCCAGCTCCCATACAGAGCTTAGCTTCCATTTATGAGTCTGTGCCACATAGGTAGCCCTGCCTCTTTGTACAGAGGCCCGGTTGGGACTGAACCCATTTGCCTGCTCCCAACCTCAGGCCTGGTGTTGGAAGGAGGAGGCTCATCTTGTCACCTCTTTGCCTCCAGGGAAGCTGGGCCAAGCATCCTGCCAGACAGATGAGTTCCGCTGTGACAATGGCAAGTGCCTGCCTGGTCCTTGGCAGTGCAACATGGTGGATGAGTGTGGAGATGGTTCGGATGAGGGTAACTGTTCAGCACCTGCCTCGGAGCCACCAGGCAGCTTGTGCCCCGGGGGAACCTTCCCATGCAGCGGAGCTCGCTCCACGCGCTGCCTGCCAGTTGAGAGGCGCTGTGATGGCACACAGGACTGTGGTGATGGTTCCGATGAGGCTGGCTGTCCTGACCTAGCCTGTGGCCGGAGGCTGGGCAGCTTCTACGGTTCCTTCGCCTCTCCAGACTTGTTTGGCGCTGCCCGTGGGCCTTCAGACCTTCACTGCACGTGGCTGGTGGACACACAAGACCCTCGGCGGGTATTGTTGCAACTGGAGCTACGGTTGGGTTATGATGACTATGTCCAAGTGTATGAGGGCCTGGGTGAGCGTGGGGACCGTCTACTGCAAACGCTCTCCTACCGCAGCAACCACCGGCCTGTGAGCCTCGAGGCAGCACAGGGCCGCCTGACTGTGGCCTACCATGCCCGTGCCCGCAGCGCCGGTCATGGCTTCAATGCCACATACCAGGTGAAGGGTTACTGTCTTCCGTGGGAGCAGCCATGTGGGGGCAGCAGTGAAGGAGATGATGGAAGCACAGGGGAGCAAGGCTGCTTCTCAGAGCCACAGCGCTGTGATGGCTGGTGGCACTGTGCGAGTGGTCGGGATGAACAAGGCTGCCCAGCATGCCCTCCGGACCAGTATCCCTGTGAGGGTGGCAGCGGCCTGTGCTATGCACCCGCCGATCGTTGCAACAACCAGAAAAGCTGCCCTGATGGGGCAGATGAGAAGAACTGCTTCTCCTGCCAGCCAGGCACCTTCCACTGTGGTACCAACCTGTGCATCTTTGAGACGTGGCGCTGTGATGGCCAGGAGGACTGCCAAGATGGCAGTGATGAACACGGCTGCCTGGCTGCGGTGCCCCGCAAGGTCATCACTGCTGCCCTCATTGGCAGCCTGGTGTGTGGACTGCTGCTTGTCATTGCCCTAGGCTGCGCCTTCAAACTCTACTCTCTGCGCACGCAGGAGTACAGGTGGGCACCGCGTGCGTGGTGACCTGGATCCCCAGTTCCTCCATTTCCCTGGAGAAAAATCTCATCACACTCTAAGCTATGGGTTTGGGTCATCCCAATACAGGAGGACTGTTCTTGTGTGTGCATGCAGGTGTCCGGATGAAAGGGTGGGGTCCCTAAATCTTGCTGTGATGGCAGGCCTCTATTATTCCCTTCTGCCCATTGCTTTCAGGGCCTTTGAAACCCAAATGACACGTTTAGAGGCAGAGTTTGTGCGGCGGGAGGCCCCACCATCATACGGTCAGCTCATTGCACAGGGCCTCATCCCACCGGTGGAGGACTTCCCTGTCTACAGCGCATCCCAGGTAAGCCTCCATGAGTGTGAGTACAGGATCACACAAGACCTAGGTTTCTTCCCTGCTGGCCCAAGAGCCCCCAAGACCAGGAGCCAGCTAGGGCTAGGGTATTTGGGGGTGGGGCAGAGATCGAGGAAGCGCAGATTAGTCTCTGGTCTGGAAGGGGGTTGTTTCGAAATGGCCTGGCCCCCACCTTAGCTGCTGCCCCACCCCCAGGCTTCAGTGCTACAGAACCTTCGCACAGCCATGCGACGGCAGATACGTCGGCATGCCTCCCGAAGGGGGCCATCCCGCCGCAGGCTCGGCCGCCTCTGGAACAGGCTTTTCCATCGCCCACGGGCACCTCGAGGCCAGATCCCGCTGCTGACAGCTGCCCGCACCTCACAGACTGTGCTGGGTGATGGGCTCCTCCAGGCAGCACCAGGGCCTGTCCCAGATCCCCCAGCATCCCATACAGACGTGGGAAGCCCCAGGGAAGCTGGAGATGGGCCTCCTGGTGGCCCTGGCCATGAACCGGAAGTGGGGCCTTCAGTGCCACCCCCACCCTTGAACCTGCGAGACCCAGAGTACAGGCCAGAGGGCAAAGAGAGAAAGGTCTGTGAGGACCCTCTGGAAGACAGCCCAGCCCCCGTGGACACGCCTCCAGAGCCCTGCTTGGCCCAAGACCCCTACCCCCAGGCTCCCACTGCCAGCAGCACCCAAGATCCCCACTCACCAGAGTCATTGGGGGTCTGCAGGAGCCCCCCGCCAACCTGCTCCCCAATATTGGAGGCTAGTGACGATGAGGCCCTGCTGGTCTGCTGACCCACTGGACACGCTGGTGACTGCCACAGCCCCGCTTTGTAACCAGGGAATACACAGTCATTTCTACCCTGCCTCTGCAGTCTTTCTTACAAACACAGGCCCAACTAGCAGTCCTGGTGGAAGGCCTGGGCATTGCTGGCAGGGGCTTAGGGGCCCATTAGTTGGCCTGGGAAGGAGGGTGGAGTGATAAAGCCACCCTTTGAGGTCGGCAAGAGCACAGCCCCTTGGAATCACATAATCCAATTGCTCTCTGCAACTCTGATCTGGGGATTCATTTCCAGAAAAGCAGGAGAGCCAGAGCCAGGCTTTCTGCAATGTTTTCTGTGGCTTCTCAGTTCATTCACCCTGCCGTGGCACCAGCTGCCCATCCCAGAACTCTGCCAGGAGCTGTAGTTGAGGCCTGAAAAGGTCATGGGGGGTGTTGGACCTCATTCATGGTGAGTGCTCTATTCACCCCTTCCCATAGGGCCCCTGGGGGAGATGGGCTAGTCCATCCTCATGCCTGGGGTGGCAGAACAGGCCTGGCTAGACTGAGGACCCTTGTCCGCTGGCTGCTGGGTCAGTTCCTAAGCATAATGGTAAGACTGGAAATAGATGACCAGGAGAGAGGCCATTCTATGTTTTTTCAGGATACAGAAGCAAAGGCACTGAGTGACATTAGTAACATCCACCTTGTCCTGCTTCAGAGCCTCAGTTTCCCCACCTGAAGCCAGGGCAATGCTGTGCTATCAGAAGTAGTAGCATTGATTCTGGAGATGTATGGGAAGGACAGTCCCAGCTGGGGATTTCTAGGTTCTTTTGGGTGGCCAAGCTCAAAGTGGTGTGGAGGGGCATAGATGGGATCTCACTGTCCCCTATGGGCCCCATGGAGTCAGTCTCAGGTTCCAGCAACAAAACCCACAGAAAACTTCCTCATAGTACCGTCCCAGTTAGCAATTGATACACCATGCTGAGTCCCCATGGACTCCCTTTACACACAGCAACAACCAGCCCTGTTTATTTACAGGCTTTTCGGGAGAAGTTAGCAGTGCTAAGGAGGAAGCCTGACCCCAGTGGCCATCTCTTATAGGAGGCCTCTCAGGGTCAGATCTCTCTTTTTTTTTTTTCCAGAAAAAAAATTTTTTTTGAAAACAGAACAAAACACAAAACCCTCCTCAATAAACAACATGTAAACAGAATCAGCTGTTTCAGTCTCTACAAGGTCTCATTGTGTCTTCAAGGGCTTGTCCGTGATGGGCAATGGGGAGGGCTGGCCCATGGGGCCATTTTCCTCCTCCTCCAGGGAGCCCTGGGGGTAAACCACAAAACACAGCTCCTGGCCCCAGCGTGTCATGGACTCTAAGAACAGAGAAACGAGACAGACAGATAGATGATGGGTGTGGGGTGTTGATCCTTTGAGACAGGAATGACCTTAGCTCTTGACACTTCCTTGAGGCAGGGAGTTGCTTCCTTTGCAGATGGATCCTGGCCACTTCTACAGGAAGTTTTGAGGGAAGTCACTGGGTCCTTTGTCACCAGCCAGGCTGGTAGAAGGCCTTTGTTCTGGGGTGGGATCAAAGAAATGACCACCCCCTCCCCAAGGCATTGTGGCAAGACCTGGCTCACCTGTGAGTCTGTGCACACACTTTGGTTTGCTTCTCCAGAATACTCCCAGGAAGAAGATGGGAACCCCAGTGAGGATGATGATGACGCCAACCCCACAGACCATGGGCTCCGAAATGAAGCTGAAGACCAGTAGGAATGCCCAGAACACCAAGTACACAACAGGAACGAGGAGGTTCACCTAACGGAGAAATGACGGACAGGAGCACCAGGGGAAGGGCATCACCCTAGCTTTCCTTCCCAATCCACCCTGGGCATCACAGGCACTTTCTCCATCTCTTGGGAACAGGGCCCGTATCGGCCCCTGTAGTTGTAGCCCAGTGCGCTGGAGAGCAATTCCTGGGTTGACCAGTTGGCCGAACTGCTGGGGCTGCCTATTTGAGCAGTGCTGAGTTAGTTATAGCTATGCATAAAATGCTGTTTGCATTTGGCTGTAGGGCAACTATTATTATTATTATTATTATTATTATTATTATTATTATTATTATTTTGGTGCTTCATCTTCAGGATTTATATACAGATGTGGGGCTTTTCTGTCACTCTTTCATGTGAGAGCATGAGAATGCCAGGCTCTGTCATTGGCAGCCCATGTGACCTTTGTCTCATTGTTCATGTCTGTCTCATTCCTGGACTGGGAATATTAAAAGCACATGCTTCCTAGGGTTATGAGGAGAGAATGTGTCAGTGCACGGAAAGCCCTCTGCTCTGCAAATGCTGTAATCCTGCTCATTGTCACCCACACCTGCCTCTGGTGCTCTGTTTAGATGAAGGTGGCCCTGGTTATTTCCAGCCTCACCTTGATGGGCCTGTGGAGTGCTGGCCGCCTCCAGCGCAGCACAAGCAGGCCCAGGATAGTGACTCCGTAGCAGAGGTAGTTGATGAAGGACACATAGTTGATGAGTGTGTATGTGTCACCCACGAGCATGATGACCGCTGTGGCCCCGCACTGGGAGAGGACCGAGGGCTGATAGCTGGCCTCCCACCTGCTTCTGGCCATCCCTGCAGGCTGCTCTGAGCCTTTCCACTCAGGTCAGGAGGTCAGGTAGGTCCCAGCCCTTTCCCACCCTCCATGGCTCATCTACCATAGGCAGGAATGAGGTTTTTTGCCATTATTAAACAAACAATCAAGACAACAACAAACCCCGTTGCTAGGTGTCTCTGGCTATGTGTACTGGCTAGTCATGTTCCCAAACTTCAAACTTACACAGACGAGGAGGGCAGGGATTGGGGTACAGTGTTTGACATGGATCATAGCCAGCAAGCTGGGCAAGTGTCCCTCTCGGGCTCCAGAGAAGCATAGCCTGGGCACAAGAAGGGAGGTGGATAAGGGCCAGAGCCTGGCATTGGAGTTTCTCTGATGCTTGCTAGAATCCAGCTGTCACCTTTGATCTCTTCCCTTCAGGCCTTACCCATTCTCCTCATGTAGTCTGCCTCCTGACTTTCCTTACCTCAGGACTGTAATTAGACATTTGTTACTGGAGAGTCATTGCCTCAGCTTTCCCTTCCCATGGTCCCTGGCACCCTCTGCACACAGCAAGGCGCCTACCTAGTCTCATCTATACCAATCCTCTCACTTTCCTTAATGTAGTCACCTGGATGAAGTGAACAGGTAGCCATTGATTCCTCCAAAAGTAGACAGTGCCACAGAGACAGGCATGACCCACGAAAAGTAGCCCAGCAATTTCTCACCAAAGGTCTGCATGGGTACAGAAGAGAGGCTGAGTATGAGGCTGGGGATGGGTTGGGGGCTGCAGGGAGGGCTGAAGTCCCTACTCACCACAGCCACTGCATTGGAGGACAGCAGTTCCTGGGGGGACATGGCGGTGAAGTAGGCGACATTGGTGAATGTGTACACAAAGGTAACCAGTGGAATAGAAATAAAGATGGCACGAGGTAGGTTTCTGGGGACAGAGATTGGAGTGTCAGTATCAGGTTCTGGTTCAAAGATGAGGCGCTGGGGACACAATAGTGAGGGAAACCTGAGAGTCTCATCTGCATCTGCCCAGCCGGGGATGAGTGGGCAGCTTCAGGCAGAAGAGGGAACAGCATTGCTGCTGGGGACAGGGACATACGGCTGTCTGCCTTTCCTCCAAACCCCTGTCTGAGCACAAGTTAAAACAGAAGGAGGGACAAATGAGAGCCGAGGACACGTCATCCCCTGAGGACAGGATCTAATTAATGTCTGGATAGAAAGAAAAAAAAATTGCACATAGCCAAAGTCAGCCTAGAAAATCTCCCCAAAGCCTTCAGAGCTCAGTCCTAAAGTCTGAGAACTCCCTAGGGATTCTCTACCCACTCTTAACCCCTCAGCTTCCATTGTCCCTGGCTGGGCATCAGATGGAGTATCCTTCAGAACCATGTTGTGTGCATATGGATGATTTTGGACCAAAAGTAAATCACTAAACACAGCAGCGTAATGATAGTCAAGTCTTTCTGAGGCCCCTCAAGGGGCCCGGCCACAGCTGCAGACAGGGGAGAACACAGCTTCAGGCCTCTCCTTAAGATTCTGTTGTCATAGTTGCAAGTGTGGTGAGTGGCTGGTCAGGCTGAGCCTTGGAGAACAGCAGATTTGTGAGAACAGCTGTTTATCCTACCAGTTCCTGCCCAGATGCTTCACCTACTTGCGAGGGTCAACCAGCTCCTCGGTGACATAGTTGAGAAAGTTCCAGCCACTGAAGGCAAAAGAACCTTGCAGGAAAGCCAGGGCAAGATGACCCACCGACGGTGTCATCCAGAACGTGAAGGCATTGGTGGGCCTCAGCTCTTCAAAGTGTCCTGGGGAGTGCGGATGTCAGGGGTTAGCAAGCCTCCCCCCACCCCCACCCCTGCCTCCATTCTCTTCAATGCTCCCACACCGATTCTACCTTGGAAGATCTGGACAAAGCCTACACCAATGATGAGTGCTAACGCCAGCAGCTTTCCACCAGTGAAGATATCCTGGATGCGCGTGGCCCAGCGCACACTGGAGCTGTTCACCCATGTCAGGAGCACTAGGGAATAAAGGGGCACCTAAGTCCAAGACTCTCTCGGTGACCCACAGCCAAATCTAGGCCAGACAACAAAGGGAAACAGACTCTTCAGCAACCAGAATCCAGGGGCTTGAGGAAGGCGTAACAGGCGATGGTAGCTGGGGGCTCCCACTCCACTTCCCCCCGCCCCCCATCAGAGTGGACAGAGAGTATCATGGGATGGGTAACAGCTGCTGTGGGAACAGAAGCTCAAGGACACTCACTCAGGCAGGCCATGGAGAGCACTCGGGATGCTGTGGTTGGGGGGATACAGTTGGGAAAGACAGGTTGAAGCACATAGTTGGAGAAGGTCATGGAGATGACAGCCAGGCTGGTGGGGTACATGATGAGGACAGCGCTCCAGAGCAGTAGGAATCTGTAAGCAGCGAGGGCCAGCATGGTACAGGCACCCTCAGTTCCTCAACCCACTCCTGCCAGGCCCAGAGGGTCTGGAATAGATGAGAGGCAACTCCCCAGAGCTGGTGGACTGTCAGAGGCTGGGGAAGTGGGTATTGGACTAATTGGAAACTGATCTCAGGCTGCCCCCTGAGCTTGGCCAGGCAGATGAATCCCAGCCCTCGAGCTATAGCATTATCTAGGGCTCTCAGCACTTTGTGGCTTAAGATGGCTGATGCTGAGCAATGTGTCTGCCTTGATTTTGGAAGAAAAGTTATTTATGTCCCTATATCAGAACCTCACCTCTGAGATATCCCATGGGAGACTGGGTCTCTCAGCTTAGATATATACTCAAGGACTTTCTTCATCTAGAGAGGTGGCCCTGGCGGCACCCTTGGGGATGGTGTTAGCTGATTGCTGGCTCCCCACTGAGGGTCCCTTGGGACATGCCTCTTTATCTTTATCTTTGATCTACCCCCTTTCTTCATAACCCAACCCCTTGGCTTCTCCGGCATTACTGATCAGTAGCCCATTCCCTCTGTTCATCCTTCCATTCTGGTTGTTCATGAAGTGGAACCCAGGGCCCCCTTTATTCTTCCTTCTCCCGGAGTATTATCTCCAGGCCCACAGCTAGATCCAACTGAACCCATCCCTCAGTGTGTCACAGGCTTCCACAATAATACGAGTCCTGTCCCAGATCTCCCCTTATCTATTACTGAGACGGTCATCTATGGAGCCTTTAAAGTGGGACAGTGGATGTTACTCCTGCGCACCTGCCTGACCCTCATGACACTCTGGCTACCATGTCCTCAGGTTAGGTTGTTAAAGGACTGGGTTAGACTGGAATCTTAAGAGCCTTCATTAAATTGTCTGGACAACTACAGCAACTTCAGTGCCTCATCTCTTCAATTCTGCTGTGAACCCATCTTAGCTTCTACCCACAGCAGACAGATCCCCTGGCCAGACCATGCTCTGGGAAGAATGCTCTCCTTGCTGAGAAGGTTGATTTAAAAACAACAACAACAAAGCAAACACAAAAACCTATCAGGGCTGGAGAGATGGCTCAGTGGTTAAGAGCACTGGCTGTTCTTCCAGAGGTCCTGAGTTCAATACCCAGAAACCACGTGGTGGCTCACAACCATCCGTAAAAGAGATCAGGTGCCCTTTTCTGGCTGTAGGCACACAAGCAGGCAGAACACGATACGATACATATAATAAATAAAGAAAACATCTTATATGAAAGTTGTTGATCTAGTTTCTAAAGACACAAAACAAAAAGTCAAAATTCCCCAAATCTCAATAGCTAGCCACGCCCCATAAGAGTCCTAATACCCAAAAACTACACATCTAAACCTCCCTAAACAGTGCCTAAATCCCATTACACACACCCCCTTTCAAGGCTGTGTGAATGGGGTTTCTCTACGTGGTTTGCACCCCATTCTCTGCTGTCTAGCTACTGACTTTTGGTGTACTCTCAAAGCAAGGGTCTTCTAGATTGAATTTCATTTGAGGGATTGTTCTACTCTACTCTGAAAAACTTGAAGTTGGGGACAATTTGAGAGAGAGAGAGAGAGAGAGAGAGAGAGAGAGAGAGAGAGAGAGAGAGAGAGTGTGTGTGTGTGTGTGTGTGGTATGTGTGTGTATATGTGTGTGTGTGGTGTGTGCATGTATATGTGTGTCTGTGTGTGGTGTGCGGTGTGTGTGTGTGTGGTATGTGTGTGTATGTGTGTGTAGTGTGTGTGCCCAAACAGGTAGGAGGACACACCATGTCCCCTCCCTCCTGTGGCAGCAGATGGCTTTAGTGGAATAAAGAGCCTCCTTACCTGAATGCTAACATCATAGCATCATCTAGTGGCTTCACAGAGTAACAATGTGCCTCCCTCCATAAAAACTCCCAAGGAGAGCAGAACTACAAGGCAACATTGGAATGAGCCACTCTGGGTAAGCCTGTGATCTCAGTGGGGAGGTACACGCAGGAGGATTGTGAGTTTAAGGTCAACTTGGCTTATATAGTGAGACTCTGTCCCAGAATACCAGACCAAGTAAGAGAAAATAATCAGATAAAAGAAAGAAAAGCCAGAGAGGGTAAGGATCTGCTAGCAGAGAAATGGAGTGGGCACTGGCTACCCACCCTACCTGTGGAAGGCTGCCAGATACCTCCAGCCACTGTTTCCGTCTATCCCCTACTCCACAGCAGAGAGAAGTGTCACACTCACCCAGCCAGGCCCCCGAAGATCTCAGTGACATAGGCGTAGTCCCCACCAGACTTGGGGATGGCGACGCCCAGCTCTGCATAGCAGAGCGAGCCCAGAGCTGTCACGCCCCCACCTAGGACCCAGACGAAGAGGGCCAAACCCACGGAGCCTGAGTGTTCCAGGACACCTTTGGGTGATATGAAGATGCCTGAGCCAATGATGTTTCCTGTGGAGAGAGACAGGGGTGTCAGTCTGGGGACCAGTCAGTGGCTCAGACTTCCTAGGGGGTAGGAGGCCCAAGATACTTCAGTAAAGAAGGAAGCCTGGCTAAACCCTGGAGGTACTGGGCTGTCACTGAGACTCTTGGATCTGGGCAGGCCCGCTGTGGAATCACCATTGGCTTTTCTCTAACTCTGGCCTGGGGAATGGCACCTTGCCCAGCTAGGCCTAAGAGTTCTTCTATTCATCAGCTTCCACTCCAGGTGAGAGTGAGGTGCCCCAGCTACTTGAACAATGGCAGAGAAAGGGCACTGTTCTGTAACCCACATACCCTGGGCACAGCCCAGGCTCAGGCGTTCAGTTCTAGACATCTATTGCCCTCCTATTTGCTGGCCAGAGATGGCCTCCTACAGCAAGACCTTGACCTGTCTTTCATCTGCCTGCTCTTCTCCTATTGGCCAGAGTCCAAACCCATGAGGCATCTTGAAGAGTAGTGATCTAACCAAGAGCAGCTTTATTCTTGTGTTTTCATATTCTGTTTCCTCTGGGGACTTTGAATCCAGGCCCTGGACAGACCCCCACTCACACTAAGACCTTGCTTCCTGGTGCTATTAACATCTCTAGGTGCTGGGCAAGGGTCAGTGGGGGGGGTGGCTATTAGAGGCTGTCATGGCAGGGTTGGGACAGGCCATAATGAACAGAGATTCTTGTCCTGTTTTGAGAGACCGCTGGCTCCATCTGAGGCTTAGAGGCTTTGGGCTCCCCAAGCCCTCTGACAGACCGGTCTGTAAAATGGTCTGTTGTAAAGGCTCAGAGAGATGCAGACATTGAACTCTCATCTGGTTCACAACTTGGCGTCTTTACTGGGCACCTCTACCATCAGACAGTGGGTCTTCCCTCAGCCCAATGCCCTGAACTGGTGCTTATCTCAGATGCCGAATCCCATAATACCCAGACACGGCCACACCCAGCTCTGTCTGCTGAAAGTGTGAGGTTAAACAGATGCTGAGAATCTCATTTATTAATGAGCTCAGAAGTGGTGGACTAGACTTTCTTCCTGGAAACCCAGAATCCACGGTTGTATTCTCTACCCTATGGGTGAGTGTGGGTGAGGCCTTCCAGTTTCCCCTGCGTGAATCCCAAAGACCCTGCCACTCTCCATACCCCCACAGACACCCACTCCAGTGATGAACAGAAACTTCTGTCTCCACATTTCAATTAAAGAATTGTTATTCTTCCTGGTGGTACCTGGAGGCCACATGGAACTTGAGGGTGATTAGTCATCTGTTAGCTTACTTAGCACCAGCAGTGACAAACAGGGCGGGGTTCAGGACTGAGGGAAGGCCTGTGCTCTCTGAGTCTCTGAACCTTTACAGAAAGTCATCTAATAGACCAGTTTGGCAAGGCGACTGGGAAGCCCAAAGCGTTTAAGCCCCAGTTTCACACTGTGTAATTGGCAGCAGAGGGTTAGCAGTCTGTGTCTACACCCCAGGATGTACACTAGTCCCTGTCCACACCCTGAGATGTACACTAGTCCCTGTACACACCCCAGGATGCACACTAGTCCCTGTACACATCCCAGGATGTGCACAAGAGTCTGCCCACAAAAAAAAAAAAAATTTCAGTCATTTGCTACATATGTGAAAAAGTTGGCATTGGTGGGATCAACAGCTCAGCCTTTTTCTAGTAGGGCAGTGTGTGTGTGTGTGTGTGAGTTTGAGTTTGTGAGTATGTGTGTATGTATGTGTCAGCATGTGTGTGTGAGTGTGTGTGTGTGTATGTGTGAGCATGTGTGTGTGAGTGTGTGTGTGTGTAGTCTGATTACTTCACCTGTCAGGTTCACAGGCAGGACTGGCAGAAGACACAGTGTGGTTGCCAATCTGCATTCACTCCAGGTTTACCCTGCCATCTCTTACCCCCACCCCCGGGCGACACAGATTTCCAGTCTGGACAGCCACGGTGCCCTACTTGGTGTTCTGGTCACATCCCAGGAGCCCTAAATACATCCAGATAAGGATGGAATAATTCCTGTACAACAATCCCTAGAGCTAAGCTATAACCCTGATCGGCTTTCTGGAAATGGGGCTGGGGTTGGGGAGTTGGGGAGGAGCCTCCTTCCATATCTCAGATGAGGGCCAAGGCTTGGGTGGGCTGTTGGGTTTGTAAAGAGCCTTTGAGTTTGCTCCATCCGGCAGCAATTCTCAGGACCTGGCGGAACAGGATTTGCCAAAAGCCAGTGAAGTTTGAAGCCAGTGGGGGCTGGGTGGCCTTGGAAGGAGCTGAGTATGTTGGAGCTGGGGGCATCCAAGGCTCTGAGGCACCCCTTTCCTGTGGGGACCCCATTGCTCTGCACAACTAAGTCTGATGAAACCACATGTCGACAGCCCCTGGGGAAGCCCCGCCTCACATGGGTCTTCAGGGTCAGGGTTGAATGACTAACCCTGAGTCAAGTGGCTGAGCCTCCAGTGAGAGACTGAGAGTGTGTGGAGATGCATGGTTGTTTGGGACACGTGGCTTTAGGCTACTACCCAGAACTTCTCTCATACGGCTCAAAGGACCATGTGTCTCTGAGGTCCTGTGGAGAACTGGAGAGCTCTGCCAGGACAACCTGTTAGATATCACCCGCTCCAGGTTCACGCTTGAAACCATGACACTCTGCAGGATGCTCTGCGCACCATGTCATGTGGGTGGGAGGGACCCAGGCAGCCACAAGGATTGTGGGCTTGGGTGAGCAGCAAAGAATGACAAGGGGTGTGTGGAAGAAGGCTGTGCACAGGGCTGAGGAAGATGGTTCTAAATGCCTGAATGATTATGGAGGTGGAAAGGGTCCCTAGGGCTGTCTTACAGCAGCCTTCCTAATGCTGTGTCCCTTTAATACAGTTCCTCATGCTGTGGTGACCCCCACCCCCAACCATAAAGTTATTTTTGTTACTTTTTCATAACTGTAATTTTGCTACTGATATGAAATGTAATATAAATATTTTTGAGATAAAAACTTGTCAAAGGGCCCACAGTGTGAGAACCATTATTTTAGCGTGGGGCACATGGGTACGTGCATGCGTGTGTGTGTGTGTGTGTGTGTGTGTGTGTGTGTGTGTGTGTGTGTGGCTTGTTGTTGTTTCTACCAGCGGTAGGCTAAGAACTCTGTTTTTGTCTTATGGAAAGGATGTGCAAGGGACAAACCAGCCCTTGAGGAATTCTGCATTGGAGAAGGAGGAGGAAGAGGAGGAAGAGGAGGGAGTGGGATCTAGGGTCCAACAAAACCAAAGTATGAGGATATGGGATGAAGATATTATAAAGCGCTTGGATGGACATGACTGACAGCCAGAGAGATGTGGGTCCTGAAGCCTCTACATTTCTGTCCATTCAGTGGGACACTGTTTTCTGGTTCCTGCTGGTCCTCCAGGCAGGCAAGTGGAAGGACTCTCAAGTCTCCTCCGGCACCCCTTCCTTGTGCTTTCTCTGGGTGGTTTTATCACATTAAGATGTCTGGCCTGATGAGGCTTATTTGCCTGGAGGAATGAAGAAAGCCATTGTTTCCTGTGGCTGCTGAGGTGCTCGCTGACCTATTTCCGGGAGGCAGTAGCAGACCATAGAGGTCACAGGGGTAGACACTGAGGTCAAGTCTTCAGAATGAGCCACTTGCTTGCCTCAGGCTTGAGAACGTGCATGCGTGTGCATGTGCATGCGTGCATGCATGCATTTGTGTGTGTGTGTGTGTGTGTGTGTGTGTGTGTGTGTACATGCAGTCTAATTGAGGAGTGAGGTCATGACATTGGCAACGTCCCTATCTTAGAAACATACAAGATTATACATCTAACAAGTGCTCTCTCCGATGACTCAGTTTCTCCATCTGCTAGTGGATAGAGGTCAGCAGAGCTTACCTCTAGCTTGGCCAGAGAGGAAACACATTGTTTAAGATTTTGATCCTGATTAGGCTCCCTGTCCCCTGCTGTTGTGAACAGCCTTGTCACCAGACATTCTGAAGCAGAACCACCCTCGGGTAGCTCTCCAAATCACCCATCTGAGCCCCAAGAATCTGATTCCTGTCCATTTGCATAGCCGGGAAGGTGGCTGTAAAAAGATTCTTTAATAATATCTAGACATTGGTATACTTTGGCTGATGCATCGGTTTCCAAGAGAAGTACTTATGGATCTCACTATTTTGAAAACCCAGGACATTCCTGTGTCCCACACAGCTTTTCCTCTGGGGACCCAATTATCAAAGGGACCCCAACACCCTGAGGTGAGTACTCAGAACTTTGCTGAGACCTGGGTGATGTCTGCCCCCTCTTCCAGACCTTCTAGTAGGTGTGTGTCCTTCCCTGGTGCGACAGTGGCCCCACAGAGGTCTTGGTATAACCAAGGAGATGATTGGGGACATCCAGGATGTGCCCTGGGTTGCTAATCAGCCAGCGTTCACCTCCAGCTTAACCCACTTTCATTTGGAGAGAGGATGAGCAGTTATGTGGAGACCCCTCAGTCTGGCCTTCCCAGTCTCGTCCCATCAAGCCCAGTATGCTTGCCAGTCTCCAGGCTCAGACTTGTCACGGTCACTAACAAATTCACATATTGAATCTGACCCTCAAAGCCCCAGCCCCCATCTTCCTCAACTGAATGGTGTTAAGTGGCAGGTTCTTTGCTCAGCATTGCAGACAGGCTCCTGAGATGCTGGTATCCCAGAGGGGTGTTTGTTTGAGTGAAGTCTGAATATGTAGCCCAGGCTGCTCTTGAACTCATGATCCTCTGGAGTGTAGGGGTGATAGGTCCCCAACTTTTAACCACTGGGTGCCCAGGGCTCACTCCTGAGCCCTTGACCCCACTTATTTCTATGACTGCTCCCTTGGAGATCTCATTCTGCCCCCTGATGGTAATTCCTAAATTCATAATGGCATAGGGACCTCCCACTGAACTCAGCCTAGGCCACAAACATCCCACTGCTGGGCCTCTCCCATATAACTCCAAACAGAATTCCCAATGCCCTGTCCCTTCTGTGAATCTGTTCCTTTCTGGAGTTGTCCTGACCAATCGGATACAAACCAACCTCCTGATTGCTCAGGCCACCACTTCTCTTACCTCAGACTCTCCCCTGGCCCCCAAGTCTATCACAAACACATCCAAAATTGAACTTCCTCTCAGCCCTCCACCACTGCCTCATCTTGAGCCACCATTGCCTCCGTCCAAGTGGCTTCATGCCTGGCCTCTCTTCTGTGACATTTATCTCCACAGTCTCTCCTCTATAGTGAACTAAATTCCATCCCATATTTTCTCAGGTCAGCCCCTCCCCTACAGCTCCCTCCTCCTAAAGGGAAAAAGGCAAAAGCCCTACCAGACTCCACCTTGCCTCGATACAACTTACCCTCCTCCTGCCTCAGTCTGGTCCCAATACTTATTATAGCCACGGGCTGCATGCCTGGTTATTTATTTTGTGTGATGCCCACACAGGGGCATCAGCCCCAGCAGAGGGACCAGCCTGCCTTGTCCCCTGTTAGATGTCCGACACATCTGGTACCGCTGAACGGGTGCAGAGTGTCTCTGGGACGGAGAGATGCTCAGCCGTGTGGCTGCAGTTGCTCTCACTTCCAATGGTTTCCTACGCTATCCTAAGGGTATCTGATCTTGAGCAGATGGGGCTGAGGTGTCCTCAGGACCATAAGGAAGAGTGTCTGCACAGGTCCTGGAGGTTGTGGACAAGAATGTGGAGGACTTGATGACAAGGGGCTGGCCTCTAGAAAGATGGGGCTCATACACTAGCCCCTTATGTCTCTGTATACGTTTCAAACATCTACATGAGCTAGACAGTCCCAGGAAGCACAGCCTAGGCAGCAAAACCACAGTAAGTCAGTCTGTCAGACTCAGATATGTTGCTTTGGATTGTATGTGGCGGTAGCTGAGGTCTCCACAGCAGGCTAAGAGACCTGCCATGGGAAGGGCTGACTTTTCTGGCCCTGTTTCTGCATAGTGGAGGAAGCTCTCAGTCTAACCTAGCTCAATCCCCAGCTGTGTCCCTCCCCGCCCCCCATCAACAGGGTTGAGTCAGGCCTTTCGCTTTGCCAAGCCTCCATTGCACAGAAGACTTTGGAAATTGAATCCAAATTCGCAAACCCAGTTGCAAGCAGTGCCATTTAACTCTCAACCTCACTTTTTCCATCTGTGTAATGGGTACAAAACTTGCCATCCCCCAGGGTGGGCATAAGAATCAAAGGAGATGAAGTAAATTCATACTGTAACAAGAAGAGGTGGTACTCTGAACAGATATTTGATGTACCAGTGTCCTGCACAATCCTGCCCCAGCTGGCAGTTTCCTTTCTGCCTTGTCCCCTCTGTGCTTGCTTGCTTTTTTGGCTGTGAGTGTTCTTACAGTTGAGACTTCATCCTCCATATCACCCCTCTCCCAAAGCCTCACTGCTCCACCTGAGATAAGGCTGACGACACACCAAGGAACGCATCACAGAACCATTTGGGAAGAACCAGTGAACGTTTTGGAAATATCCAGTGAGTAACAGCTAACAGATAAAGACAGGTCACTCACGGGCAAGGAAGTGACTTTCTCCAGATTTATATGCTAACATACAACCTTGGAGACTTCTGACTATGACCAAGTTTCCCGAGTTTGGGGTGGAGAAGCAGGTACATTCAAAACTGGGAGTCATGCTGTGGGGGATGTAAGCCACAGGGATTGCATGGAAGGAGGGGGACCCCCAGGGCATCAGGAGGGACAGATCCAATGGCCTGGACCCATGTCTTGGCTGGAACTCTTCAGAGTTCCATAAGCCTGGCCCACAGGAGACCACCCAGTACCCTGGGCTGGAGATAGCCACTTGAGTTCTGTTCAAACATCTACCATCTTTGGTCAGCTGGGTTGACTTCCACGCTCCCCAGTGAAGCAAGAACAGGCTGAAAGGTGAAAAGGAGTTGGCGGGCCAGGCCCAGTCTCCAGGGCACAGTTTCCCCTAAAGAAGCCAGAAGAGCTTGCCTCTTGTACAGAACTGTCACCCTCTTCTAGAGGGCTGGAGCTCTGGCAACCTCTGACTTACTTGAGGTCAGGATAGTAAAGGGAGTCTGTGTAGTGCATGGACGCTAGGCTTTCTTCCTCTCTGAAGCCCTCTGGCACTGTAACCAGCCCCAGACATGGACAGCCTCTTGACTCACTAGCCCATCAGTGTAGCCCTCCCTTTTGGGAGGGGGGGGCGTGGAGTACAGCCCCTGCAAAGGCTGGAGACTGGAGGCAAAGCTCTAACCAGTACTCTCTGGCCAATTCTCTCCCCTCCCAACCCGGGTGACATCAGAACCATTCTAGAGGGCAAGGGGGTGGAACTGTCTGGAGCTGGGTTCAGGATGACTCTGGGCATGACTATGTTGAGTATCCAAGAGACACTGTCTCTCCAGCTGGAGTTTCTCATGGAGGGGCATGAAGCAGGAAGAGATGAAGCCCCCCCCCCCCCCCCCCCCCGCCTGCCCTGAGCCCTCCAACCTTTCTCCATCTCCACGGATCAAAGTGCAGAAGGGCAGCTCCCACTGGCTGGGGAGAGGACAGTCGAGGCCCCAACTATTGGTCTTTTAGACCCCCAACTCATGGGCACAGGAGAACCGAAAAGGTCCCTCACAAGAGGGTTAGCCCAGATCCCCTTCAGGAGTGTGTGGGGGGGGGCATGGTCCACGGGACCATGGACAAACCGGACAAACAGACTACCACCACCATCCTTGTGTCCCACCTCCCCCAGAAAGCCCCAACTTAGGGGAAACAAGGGAAGGGAAGGTCACGCGAGCACCCACTCAGATGCCACCGGGCCACACGAGTGCCCACTCAGGTCCCAGGACCTAAGGGGAGTTTTCTGGAGGCTTAATCTGCGATCCCTGGCTACTCCACTGCCTATTCCTGGATTCTGTGGCTACATCCTCCAGGAAAGACAGCTCAGAGGCTATTCCCCCTCGGTTCAGGTTCTACCTGGCCATTTACCCACAGCCCTCCCTGCTTTCCAAGAACAGGTGTCCTCACTGCCCCGGCACTTGGACCTGGCACACAGTAGAGATGCAGACAGCTTGCCCTACAGTTCAGAACTTGCCACTAAAAGCAGGCCTAGTCATTATTTCTGTTTCCTACACGGGGAAAGAAAACTAATTGCCTTGGAAAAGCCCAACAGAGAAGGCCAGAGGAGGTTGCAGCAAAATGCCAACCCCCACCCCCCCAACCCCCACCGCCACTTACAGGCGCAAATTTTCAGAGAGGTTGGGGAGGTGGGGTCAAGAGGTTCTGCGGCCAGGTCCTGTTCCGAGTGGGATCAAGTGTACCCTCCAGCCGCAGCAGCAGGTGCTTGAAGGGTTTCTTTGCCCCTGTGATCTTATGGTCCTAGTGAAGGAGGAACACGAAAGGGGTCCCAGAACCTTCCACCCCTGTGTGCGCCCCGCTCACCGATGATGATGGTGCAGGCGCTCACCAGCCCGATCTCCTTCTTGAGCGCCACCCGTTCCGAGGTGCCCGGGCCGGGTCCAGGACCTGGGGAAGGCGAGGACGCAGGACCAGGGTTCCCGCGCCCACCGGGCTGCTGTATATGTCCTGTCATGTCTCTGTCCCGCCTCATCCCAGCTCCCTGCGCTACCCCGTCTGTCCGGCCTGCCGCCAGTCCGTCGGTCGGTCCGTCTGTCGGTGCGCTGGCAGCCCGGGACAGCGCCCACAGACGGGCGCATGCGCTGGCACGGGGCCCGGGCCCCCGGGGGCCCCGAGCGGCTAGATCCAGGGAGGGACGGAAGGAGGGCCGGCCGACAGCCCCCTCCCCCACCGCCCTTAAAGGGAACTCCCCCCACCCCCAAGCCTAGCCTGGGGAGACCGGAGGAGACTTGGATCAGAGTTAGTAAGGACTTCCTAGTTGGGTGCACGAAGGGGCTACACCCAGTCTTGGGTGAGGTGGGAGAGCAGAGCTCAAAGACCAGACTGCCTCTGCCCTCAAGGAGTCTATGCTAGGCACGCCGGGGGTGGTGTGTGTGTGTGTGTGTGTGTGTGTGTGTGTGTGTGTGTGTGTGTGTGTGTGTGTGTGTGTGTGTGTGTGTGTGTGTGTGTGTGCTGCAGGTCACAACAAGTAGTTTTTAAATCCCTCATGCCCCATTAGTGAAGGGTGGGCATTGCACAGGTGAAAATTGCAACCCAGAGGCAAATTACCTCACAGTGGCAGGGTCTCGATGCAAACTTTTTTTGATAGCTCCCTGGCCTCTAGGGGCTGTCCTGAAAACAGTTCTGGAGGTCAAAGGTTTGCGGAGAGGTGAAGATCCCAAAGCTCCTAGAGGTCACTTAGGGCATCCTGGGAGTTTGGGACAGTCCCCGCCACCACCACCACATCCATCCCTGCCTCTCCTAATCTCCCAAGTTTTTTTTTTTTTTTTTTTTTTTTTTTTTTTTTTTTTTTTTTTTTTTTTTTTTTTAGGGTCCAACCTTCTATCCCTACCGCAGACTTCTCTACACAGGTCAGAGAGTCAGGGACTCAGTGGACTAAGACTTTGGCCCAGACCCCGTGTTGTCCAGCCTGGCCCAAGGTGACCAGGCTACTGGAAGTGCCAGGGAGTCACGAAGGGGGCATTTATGAAAGCAAGGAGGTCTCAGAGGCCAGGGACCAGGGGGAACCTGCCCCGTCCCGGAAGCCGTCGGATGGCGCAACCTGGCTGGTGGGACGGATGCATACGGGGGATGGGGGAGGGAGGCGTCTAGGCCACCGGGGCGGCGGGTGGAGCGAGACTGGCACGGTGTGACCGGCGGCGGAACAGCCTTTGTGTGCTGCTGGCGATCGCTCCTTCGCACCGTCCCCTGCATGTGGATGAGGCCACGCGGAGCCACTGGTCCTTCCCCCGATCGCGGCCTCAGAGCTTGCTGGGGAAGGATAGGGAGGACCCGGCATGGAACAGGCGCAGACGTCCAAGAGCCCGGGCTGGGGGCGGAGCATGGAGGTGGGAGCTTGGCCGAGGCCCAGCTCCATTGGCAGGAGGGAACTTCGAAGTTGGGGCGGGGACTTGAGAATTGGAGAGGGGGGACTCTGGGGGAAGCCACCGGCAGAGCTTCATCCTTCGCACTCCCACTCCCGATGGAGCCCAGCATTCTTGGCGACCTCTGCCTCCCGCCCCAGAGACGCTCATTAAGCTGAACGTGGCGGGCTCTCTTAAAGGAACCTCGCGCAGGGTGGGGTAGGAGCATGGTCCTGATGCCCCCTGGACACCCATGCTTGTCGTAGGAGGTAAGGACGGGGTGAGGGTGGGGGCTTGACTTTCTGATTTGACTGACACTTCAATGTCTTTGCATTGCCAAGGTTTACGGATCCAGCCAGAAGTATTCCGCTGAGGCCTGTTGCCAAGGGGCAGAGGATGGCATCAGAGTCACAGGCCAAAAGCCAGCGGGTTTTCAAAGTTGAGCCTTCTCTTGGGACTTGGAATGTGGAGTTTATGTTCAAGAGGGAAGAGCTGAGTCTGAGGCTCTCCACGGGATGGACTTTGCATGTCTCTGTCCTGGAGCGTAGCTCAGGAGGTCATTTTAGCTGAATAGACTTTGCAAACTAAAACGAGTAAAATGTGGGGCCTTCTCAACTGGTGGTCATCCATGGCTTAAACAATCTACAAAACTCTCAGCAAGTTAGAAACACAGTTCCGAGCAAAAAAAAACCCCACAACTAACTACTAACACGATTAAAGGGTGAAATAGTAAACGTTGTACCACAGACGCTGGAGTAAGAGGAAGCAGGAGCACTCATTGGCTCTATGCAGTATGATGCAAACCAGTGCCATAAGGCAAAAGAAGAGGAGAAGGGGGGAGGGGGAGGAGGAAGGAAAGGAGGAGGAGAGTTCAAAGATGGGTTAAGAGGCAAAAACTGTCATTCACATAGGATATGATTCAATGCATAGGAAGTAAAATACAATTGTAAACCGCAGGTTGATAAGTTTATTCGGTTCAGTAACTGGATACAAGCTCAATGTACAGGAATGAATTGTAGTTCTATATATCAGTGACAATTTAGAAAAAAAAAAGTTTGTAATTGCATAAAAAAAAACCCCTCTGGCTGTAAAGATGACTGATGGATTAAGAGCACTTGCACTCTTGCAAAGGACCCTGGTTCAGTTCCCAGCACACAGAGGAAGGCCCATAAACATCTGTATTTCCAGTTCCTGGGAATCTAGCACCCTCTTCTGGACTCTAGTGATACTGCACACACAGTGCACATAAACTCTCACGTGCTTACACACATACATACAAATGTTAAGAAAATCTTTTCTTCCCCATGGAGATACGGTTTCTTTGTGTAACCCCGGCTGTCTTGGAACTATCTATGTAGATAAGGCTATCCTTAAACTCATGGAAATCCGCCTGCATCTGCCTTCTGGGTGTTGAGATCAAAGACATGCACCACCACCATCCCATAAGAAAATCTTTGAAAAACACTTAAGAATACACTATATTTGAATATTGGAATTGAAAATATTTTTCCCACTGAGAATTATAGTGCATATCTTTAATCCCAGTATTCAGGAGGCAGGTGCAGGAAGATCTCTGTGAGTTTAAGGCCAGCCTGGTCTACATAGTGAGTTCCAGGCCCAGAACTACACAGTGGGAATTCACTAAAAAGGGGATGTTGCCAAATTAACCTTAGAATAGGTTGATAGTTGACACATCCCAATATCTTGTACTTTTTCTCATGAAGGGGGGTGGGTAGAGCTGATACTGAAATAGATGTAAAGTAGGCTAACATTGGAAGATGCACATCCTGTAAGACACAAGATTCTGAGACAAAGGTAAGCTAATTCACCATACATGATGAATAAAAATAAATTTATAGAAAACAAAATTTATAGAGATCTACCCAGATATAGATTATCCAAGTAACAGTACAGAGCAGTGAGGCAAAAACAGTGATCTCCAGACACTGTGGCAGGTCAGAGTCTCCAATCAGGTAGCAAAACTCTCTCGACTTTGCTTCACACTGTAATCCATAACCCATCTGCATTGGCTTCTCATATTGTATTACCTGAAAATCAGCCTAGAAATAAAAAGTACTTATTTATTTTATAAATGTTTTGATTAGAATACAAATGTTTTCATAGTCACTTATTATTGTACTTTGCATATATTTGCATCTCATTTTCTTTTTTCCTTCAAATAGACAAAATTTCTGTTTTATGTCAGAAATACACACATACATATGTATGCATGTACATAGTTCAGATTTCACATAAATGAGAAAAATGCGTGGTGTTTTGTCTCGCTACCATATTACCCCTCATATTCTCTTTTTTGCATGCCTTTTAGACTTCCCATAATTCATTGGGCTACAGATAGATAAATACATAGACAGACAGATAGACAGAATTCTACACATAAGAGAAAAGATGTATTTATTTTTCTAAATCTGGCTTATTTCCCTTAACACGATGCTCTCCAGTTCCATCCATTTTCTTGCAAATGACATAATTTATTTTTTTTTACATCTGAATCAAATTCCATTGTGCCTATATGCCACACATCCTTTATCTATTTGCTGTTGATGGACAAGTAGGTTGTTTGATTATTGGGAATAGCACACCACGAATAAACTAGGAATGCCCATATTTCTATGGAGAATTGACAGAATTTGCGTCTGAATCCTAGGGTAGCTATACTTGTGGATTCTGCAGAAAACTCCAGTGATTTGCACAGTGGCTGCGTCTGCTTATAGCCCCATCAGCATCAGGGAGCATCCTTGTCCTGACCACCATCTTCCATGATCGCCATGCTGACTAGATGAGGTGGAATCTCAAAGCAGCTTTGATTTGCATTTCCTTGGTGGCTAAGGATGTTTAACGTTTTTCTTTATTTTAAATATTTATGGCCATTTGTATTTAATCTCCTAGGAACTATTTGCTCAATTCATTTGCTCATCTATCAATGAGATGGTTTGGGATTTTTGCGTTTGTCAAGCTCTTAGTAGATTCTAGATATTAACCCCTTCGTCTCACGTATAGCTAACAATCTTTTTTTCTCCAATGCTGTAGGCTGACTCTTCACTCTGGTTACTTTCTTGCCATGCAGATTCCTTTTTAAGTTCATGCAATCCCAATTGCCAATCCTTTCGGGTTGCTTCCTGGGCTATTAGGATCCTGGTTAGAAGTCTGGCTGTACTTTGAAGAGTTTTTCCCCTGGAAACTTCAGAGTTGAGAGTCCTTGATCATTTTGAATTGAATTACACAGTTTTGTTCTTCTCCACCAGTCTACTCCTACTTTTCTGTTGCTGTGACAAAACGTTCCTACCGAAGGCAACTTGAGGAGAGACTATATTTTGACTTGAATTTAGACGAATAGGCATCTGCCATGACAACAGGCATGGAGGCCTGAGAAGGAAGCTGAGCTCATATCTCAACTACACATAAGAGGCACAGAGCAAACTGAAAGTAATTCGATGCTTTCAATCTCAAACTTCACCTGTGAGGGTTGGAAAGAAAATGGCATCCAAAGGGAGTGGCACTATTAAGAGGTGCGGCCTTTTTGGAGGAAGTGTATCATCCTGGGGGTGGGCTTTGAGGTCTCTTTTTCTCATGCTTCCCTCAGTGTGACAGTCAGTTGACTTCCTGTTGCCTCTGAGTCAAGATGTAGTGCTCTCAGCTCCAGCACCACATCTGCCTGCATGCTGCCATGTCCTACCAGAATGATAAGAGACTGAATCTCAAGCTGTTAAGCAAACCACCTCAATTAAATATTTTCCTTTATAAGAGCTGTTGTGAGCATAATGTCTCTTCACATCAATAGAAACCCTAGCTAAAACATCACCCCAGTAATGTACTTGTCTCAGCAAGGCCACACCACCTAAACTTCCCCACACACAACCATCAGCCAGGATACCAGGTGTATGAAAGTATGTATGTATGTATTGTAAATCTGTATGTAACAGAACTGATTTTCATACATTAATTTTGCTTTCTAATATTTTGCCAAAAGTGTTTATAGGTCACAGTGTTCTCTGGTAGAGTTTCCAGGGTTTTTAAATGTAGGATATATAGTCTACATGGGATATTCTCACTTCCTCCCGTTCCACTCCCAGACCTCTCATTTCCTTTCCTTGGCATATTGCTCTTGAAGTGACTTAAAGCACCGTGCTTATCTTACTTGTGATTTTAAAGGAAAGGCTTTCAATTTTTCTCAATTTAGCATAAAGTCATCTATAGGCTTATTGTATGCAGTCCTTAGTATGCTCAGACATATCCCATCTATTCCTACTCTCTTCAGGGCTTTTAGCATGAGATGTTGAACTTCATCAAAGGCCTTCTCTGCAAGAAAAAAGAAAACTATTTAGCAGCTAGCTTTGAATGTTCTAGTCCATAATGGATTAGTCCCATGGCCTTTGGGCCTGTACTCAGAAAACACATCTTATTGAGGACCACAGGGTGAAGCCAAGCTGCTAACAACACGGTAGTCTGTGTTTCTCTGACCCATCTGGGCCCAAAGTCTGGGGGAATCTTTTGCACTTGGGGTCCCAAAGCTGCTTATAAAATAATTACTCAGAGGCTTCTATTAATTATGAACTGTTTGGCCTGTGGCTCAGGCTTATTGCTTGCTAACTCTCAGTCTTAAACTGACCTATGATTCTTATCCATGTTTGGCCACGTGGCTTGGTACCTTTTCTCAGAGCAGCATCTCATCTTCCTTCCTTGGCACCTGGATCCCATCTTCTCTACTCTTCCCAGGATTCTCCTTGTCTGGTCATCCCATCTACACTTTCTGTCTTCCTAGCTTCTGGCCAATCAGTGTTTTATTAAACCAATATTTATAGTGACAAATATTTACAATGTACAAGAGCATAGTCTCACAGCATTTCCCCTTTTTCTTTCTTTTTAAAACAAGAACAACAAATCTAATTCGTTGTAACTAACACTGTAAACAAAGACAAACATCCATAACCCATTTTGTGGGGGAAATGTGGGCATATTGGGGGTGTTGGTAATCTTATGGTGACCCTGAGAAAATTCAGGATTATGATAAAGTCCTGACTGGAATGTTCTGTGAAGCTGGGCCATCTCAGCCAGTCTCCTTGAAGCTGTTCTGGATGCAGAGCTTGGAGGAAACTGCAACAGAAGTGCTGTAAAATGTTAGATCATCTGGGCCATCTGTTCCCATCTGAGGCTTTCAGGGTGTTTTCCTCAACCAAACATTATTTTCTTTAACCTGGAATAAATCCACAGCCCCTCATTTTCTGTGGAAATAAAAACAAAATCTTTTTATCCAAAGTAACATATCTTTTGACTTCAATTTTGAAGTCAAGGCATTTACAAAATATGTCAGTTGGATTAATCCAGCAACATTTATAATCAAATGTCTTTCAGCAGCTCTTTCTACTTTCTTTTCAGTAAAAAAAAAAAACAAACAAAAAAACAAAAAAAAAAAAACAAAAAAAACCAACCCTCAAAAATAACACAGTAACATACAGTATCCAGACTCTGTGTCTATTCCATCTTTATGTGTCTTATTGTTATTTTATCTCTATTCCTTTCTTAAGGACTTCTTTTATCTTCTTCTTTTCTCTCCCAAGCCTATGTATATTTTTAAACACACTGTAAACCATTTATATTTTTTTCTGAATCTGTCTTTACTGTATATCCCTTTCTCTGACTACACATTTAATCTGCTAGGGCGTGGCTAGGATTAAAGGCTCAGCTAGGGAAACTTGCTCCACTCAGCTCCTTGGTCAGTGAGACCTTAGCTTTATAGCAGAACTAATGGCAGGAACCACATTTACCACCTCAACTCTGGGGGAATTTTAGGGTCTACATTGCCACCAAGTAGAACCACGCTGCTCATAAATCTCATTTAAGTGTTTGGCAGCAGGACCTCTTAAAAGGGTCTGGAGGGTTTTGATTTTTTGGGGGGAGGGGGGGCTGTTTGGTTTTTGGTTTTTTGGTATTTTGCCAATAAAGCTGAGTAAGGAGCCAAGTCTCTTCTTGCTGCCAGCAATCAGGGAGCTCCTGAGAAATGCTGCTACCAAGAAGCCATCTTTGACTCTGTCCCCTTTTTGTCTGTATGAACAGAAACCTTAAAACCCTCAGATACAGCTTGTGTTTGCAGCAAGGCTCCTGTGAGACTGCCATGTTGCAGCTCGGGCTGAAAGCTCCAAACCCACCAGGGACCCAACAACCACTCTGTACCATGGCCCACCTGAGAAGCACAACTAGGAAGCTGGTTTTGGCTTTGTTTCTGTGTTCTAGAACTCTTTTTAAGCTTTCTCAGGTTTTATGTGGATGTATGTGCCCCATGTTGGAATGCCATAGGTAGACAGAAGTGTCTGTCCTGTCAGAAACTCTCAAATACCTGGCAACTGCTTCCTAAATAATTGACTTAGAGGCTTAATATAGTAACTGCTGGGCCAGTAGCTCAAGTATATTACTATCTAGCTCTTAGGCTTAAATTAACTCATGATTCTTATTTATGTTCAGCCATGTGGTTTGGTACCTTTGCTCAGTTCAGCATTTTCTTCCTTCCTCTGCCTCTGGCTGGTGTCTGCTCTGTTACTCCTCTTCCCAGAATTCTCCTTGTCTGAGCGCCCCGCCTATACTTCCTGTCTGTGCTGTCTGCCTAGTTTTTGGCCAATCAGCATTTTATTAAACTAATATTTACAGTGACAAATACTTACAGTGTACAGAGCACAAACCCACAGCAGTTAGGAGCACTGGCTACTCTTGCAGAAGACCCAGGTTGAACTCCCAGGACCCACATGATGGCTCACAACCATCCATAACTCCAGTTCCAGGGGATCTGGTGCCCTCCTCAGGCTATTATAGGTACTGCATGCATGTAGCAATAGACATATGCAACCAAAACATCCATATACATAAAACGAAAATTAAAAACCCTGTTTTGGTCAGCTTCATCAAAGTATTGTGGAGCAGCTAAATATAAAATTACCATTTGTTCCTCAGGACTGTTGTAACCAGCCTTCTGTCTATTCAATACCTACATAAGAAAATGTGAACAAAGCCGGCGAAAACAGGGTAGCTAAAAAGACAGTCAATATTATGTCCCCTACCTCAGTTCAGCCGGATCTTAGGGAGTCAAGGGTTAGATAACAGGACACCTCTAAAAGACTTTATCGTCAGTCAAAATTATTGTACTATTGATTAGAAAGTCCTGGGACATGCAAGGTCTAGCCACTTTCTGCAAAGAGGAGAGCCAATGTCCTCACTGCTTCCAAGGGAAGTCACATGACCAGCAAGACAGACCTTTCTTACCAGGTGGTCCAACCAGGACAGAAACATTAAAGGGACCAAGAGGTGCTTCTTAAGTCCTGAGTAATAGCCTGTGGGGGTTAATATTGTCAACAGCCTCCGGACAGGCTAAAGCCATTCCGTGGCTGGAGTGCTGGGCTGGATGAAAGAGGCCACGTACTTTTTTCCCTGCTTCCCAGCTGGGGATGCCACGTGACCTCCCGCTGCTGATGCCATAAAGGACCAACCCTCAAACCGGAAGCCAGAATGGACTCTTCCTCCTGCAAATTGATTTTGGTGAGTGTTTTATCATAGTGACAGGGAAAACGAGGACACGGATCTAGCCACACTCATGTACTGGAATTCTGGCACACCCACGCCGACTCGATCATACCCACACCTCTTACACATGCCCACATTCTCACAGAAACTCAAATACCCAGTCTCTGTCACATCTGGGTATACACTTGCCACGGCTTACCCGGCTGTCTCTTCGATAAGGGGCTTTTTGTTCATACCTCTTTCGCATTACAGCTTTGCTCCACTATCCATCAAACTTAAGGAAACTTAGAAAAATAATTATGGTGGTGATGGTGGTAGTGGCATCTACAGCGCCCAGGCACCATACCTAGTGTGTGATAGGTTTGTTTGCACCTCGATTGTTCCGCCAGCGCAACAATCCAAATCAGACCAAATTAAAAAAAGACCTGCAAAGCAATCCTGGGTGACCCTCGGAAAGGCGGGAGGTCGCATGGCAGATATGGCTATCTGGCCTTAAGTAACCTGTAGGTGTGGTCTTGAGCAGCCCCAGGGAGGGGCTTCCCTCAGGGGCAGGGGTCTGGAACCCCTATGACAGCTCCAGAGGAGGGATCATTGTTTGGTGGGTTTCGAGGGGGCGGGGTCTAGGGAGAGAGAGGTTGAGCTTCCACTCATTCCAGACTCTCTGGGTATGTGGTACGAATGGCAGGGGCTGAGGTAGGGCTTCCACAGGAATATTTCAGACTCTTTGGGGCATCAGTGTGGCTCTTTCCTGTGGGTATGGATCAATGTGGGGAAGGGGAAATTAGAAGTCAGTGGGCTCATGTTCAGCAGGTGTGAGTGGAGGCACGTCCATCCTAGAGACCTCAGGAACCGGTTTTTTTGAGGAGGTGCTGAAGGCGGGTTGTTAGGGGGGCGCGGGGGAGCTCAGATTATTAGTGCCATCCCTATGTATGGGGCTAGCCCTGGGAAAGGTGGTGTGGCTGCCTGTACAGAAGAGGCAAGGGTGTATGAGCCAGACTAAAGAGCAGATACCAGCATTGATGTTCCAGGAGCTTGGGGGGTAGGATGCCAAGTCATGGAGTGATGTGTTCCAGGAGCACAAGGGCCATTACATCTGCTGGTTTCCTAGAGGTTGCAAGTGTAAAATAGTGTGGTCCAGCTCCATATCTGCCAGTGCTTCTAGAGGATGTCACTCTCAGGTATCTTGAGTGGTCAAATGCCACAAAGTACCAACTTCCTCCTGTCATTGGGCCCCAGTGTGCATGCCCAGAGCTCTGGCCGCCACCCCTTCACCATGTACTTTCATCCCATACACTCCACACCGTTTCCTTGAAGTGGATAACAACTTTGTCCCTGCTGCCCCCGAAGGCACATTTGTCCCCTCCCTCAACCCAAGCCATCCTTGTCCAATGCTGTCATAGGTGACCAAGAACCCCTCCCCCCCCATAATGAAGTTTTGGCAACCAGACCATTTATTTCCCTAGTGGAGAGATTTTTTTAAAGTTAAATAAGGCACTATTAACAATTACTCTAGGACATGGATCTGAGGCAGGATAATGATGTAGCTGGGCACGTGGTCACTCTTTTTTTTATTTATTTAATACGGTGGTACAGGGTCTCACTAGGCAGCTCTGACTTGCCTGAAACTCTATGTAGACCAGGCTGACATCAAACTCAGAGAGATTTGCCTGTCTTTGCCACCTACGTGCTGGGATTAAAGACCATACTCAGCTTTGGTGATTCTATCTGAGTCCTTCTCCAGGAGGCCTTCCCAGGCCCCAGAGTGAATGAATAGTGGGTCCATTCTTTGCCCACATGTATTTTCAAGGGCTGACTTCATTCATGGATGTGTGATAGTTCCCCTAAGAAGCATTTGACCCAGAAATCATCTTCACCCAAGCCTTATGTCTTTATGGCTGGATGAGTCCCTAACATCTGGAGTCCCTATTCTGTGTGAGGGAGCACGTGGTCTATCTGAGCACTTGGGATGGCAAATTCTGTGGGATTATTCCATGTTCCAGACTCTGGAGGCCCGGGGCTTTCTGATCCTCATGTCCTCCACCCTGTGCAACCCACCATGGGTGATTGTGATTTATGAGGATCTGCAGGGAACATTAACAAGTTGGGTTTGGGGTTTCTGATCTGGAATCTGGAACTCTTTTCTCCCGGTGGTTCCAACCTGAATTGAGCCAAACAAATGTCCTGGATTGGGACTTAGAGCAGAGATGGGGAAGGGAGGCATTCACATCCCCCCCAACCAAACACCACCCCCCCCCCCCCCACACACACACACGCAATGGACCTTCTGGAGCTTGTCTTTCCTTTAAAGACACTGTTCATCCCAAATATAGACACTAGAGGGCAGCCTATCTCTCAGACTTCACCGCCTAAAAGTTTCAGCTGGATCTCTAGCTTGAGTGTTTAAAGACTCTGGATTGGGTTGAGGGTCCAGGAGAACAGGTACCATGCCCTAGCTTCTCCCAAGACTCTCAGAGATAGTAAAGGCTAGGCTGCACTCCCCCAGGCACCTTCATGCTGCAACCCCAGTAGGTTTTGCCTCCTGGCCTGGAAGGTGCAGAGGAGGCCCCCTGAGGGGCCGTGGGTGCTGGCCTGGGTCAGGAAACTCAAAGTGAAACCGGCATGATCTGGTAGTCAGATTCTTTCCGTGTGACACACCTGCCCCGGGCCAAGGCTGGGAGGGACTAGGAGGAGGCTATATGGTGGCCCAGGTGGCTGCGGGGGCTGCCCCAGCCTTATCTGATGGGCTTGGGCTTTTCTCACAGTTTAGTGGAACAGCCCTGCCAGACCATCACAGAGATCTCCCAGGGGCTCTCTAGGCCTGAGGCTCAGAGCCCCACCTACCAGGAACATGGGAAAGGAATGGTGGCTCAATTGAGCCTCTAAGGCTGTGTGATGGGCAGCTAGGGCTGGGAGCCAAATAGGTCAAACTTGGATGCAGAAAAGAGGGAAATGTAGGTGTTTACTTCTAACCAATGATCCTAACGCTGTGCTGGACTTAAGATTGTCTTGGATGGAGTCTAAGATCCATAGTCTCAGCTAGAGGGATGCAGAGTTTGAGGCAGCCCGTGTCAAGACCTAGTCTCCCAAACCAAAACATAGACACACAGAATAAGTGGGTTTGTGGGGTCATGAGGCAGGCAGCCTCTTCTAGACAAGACCTGGAGGAATTGGGGGGGTGCCCTCAGGTTTTGGGGGTAGTTTAAAGATGGTGGTTGAAAAATCAGTAAGTTTTATGCTGAAAGTCTGATCATAAGGCTCTCTGAGAGCTCTCTCTCTCTCTCTCTCTCTCTCTCTCTCTCTCTCTCTCTCTCTCTCTGCCTGCACCTACCTTCTGCTTCTAGTGGGCAAAGGAAAATTTGTGTGTTCTCCAGGATCCATCCATCCGTTTCTGAAACAGAGGTCCATAATATACTTCTCCAGGCATCCAGATGGGTTCTGGGTACTCTCATGTCTCAGGGTCTGACAAACTCCCACCCTGGCCTCTTCTCTCTGAACAAAGGCACCTAAAACTCCAAGGGACTGGTCTGAGATCTCTGTCGGAAAAAGATCTGAGTCTGGCCCCTCTGTGAGTCACAGTGGCTAAGAATTTGGGAACAACATCTGCCTCAAGGCTGTTCAGATGATGACGCTGGTCTAAGGCCATTTCACTTGGGAGGAAGAATGTGAGGAGTAGATGCTCCAGGCTACTGGTGGGTGGGGCCCAGGCCACCTGGCCAAGCCTGAATTCTGCCAGGAAGGAGGGCATGACCTAGTCAGATCAGGACATAGGACCTGGTCCTTTCCTTTAAGAGTGGGAAATTGAAAGATGGAGAGGGAGATAAGGAGGCCAAATGACTGCTAAGTGGTGAGTTGGAACAGCCAGATAGTAAACTCACAGTCCCTGCAAGGCATTGTCACATGGCTCAGAATCCTGCTTCATCTTTCCCTGAGACCAAACACTCACCATTGCCCTGCCGGGTTTGATGGTCAGGCCTGCCATTGGCAGAGTGTTGCCAGCCTCAGGGCCTAACTGGGGCCTAAGAACTTCTTCTCAGAACACCACAGTCTCAGAAGGAAGCCTCCACACGGGCCAGAGGGCATCTACACTCTCTCATCACGCATTCTGGGCCTGCAATCCCCGCTTTGGGCCCTTCTTCAGATCTTAGTCACCTGTGCCCAGCTACCCTCAAGTAGCGTCCAGTTGTAGGGTTGCTTTTACACTTAGCCTCTGTTGCCCTTTCTTACATAAGCAGGGCACACTTTCATCTGCTGCCCGTGGTTCACAGGCAAGAACCTGAGAAGAGGGTGAGGTAGCAGGGTGGTGGAGATATGCCAAGTGTGCACAAGGCACTGAGTCCCATGCCCAGCACTGCAAAGGAAGACAAATAAGCAAAGCCCTTAGGGACCATCTCTTCCTTTTTTTCTTTTATACTGTCCCCATAAACACAGTCAGATACACCTCCCTCTCCTTAAAAAGGAAGATGTGAGTGTATGTGAGTGTGGTTACACACATGCTCCAGTGCACGCGTGTGGATGGAGATCGGGGACAATCTCGGGTTTTGTCTATTCCTTCCTCCTTGTTTGAGACTGCCTTTTGCTGCTAGCTGGCCTGTGGGCCTCCTGAGATTCTTGTCTCTGCCTCCAGTCTCAAAGGAAGGGCATCGAGATTATAGGCGTGTGTTACTGTGACCAGCTCTACGTGAGTTCTGGGGATTCAGACTCATTCTTGTACGGCAAGCAGTTTACCAACTGAGCCATCTCCAAAATGTATTTGTTTGTTTATTTACAGAGTCTCACTATGTACCCCAGGCTAGCTTTAAACTCCTGGTCCTCTACCTGGGCTCTAGGATTTCAGGCATGTTCTGCACCTGGTGATGAATGGGTTATGGCGGGTGTGGCTTGTTACAAGAGAATACTCTCTGACTCCATATATAATGCCTTCGGCCACATGCGCATGTGGCCTCACCAGGTGCCACCACCTTGATATTAGGACTTACAACCTCCAGAATCAAGAACTATAGAAATCTCCATTCTTTATAAATTAACCAGCCTCAAGTATTTTTCTATCCAACAGAAATTGAACAAAACATATTCTCTCCCTCCCTCCCTCCCTCTCTCCCTCCCTCCCTCCCTTCTGTCCCTCCTTCTCAAGCCACACAGTAGGAGAAGCAGAAGCAGCTGATGGGTTGGGATCTCCTACTCACTTTTTCCTGAGTGCAGCAGTTTCCGGGGGTCAGCGAGGCCCACCCCCACCCCTTGTGTGACTCGAGCCCCTCCTTCATCGCCAAGCAGGAGCTCCTATGCTCCTTCTGCTCCCTGTTTCTGCCTCCCCCCCTAAACCACAGCTCCCCCCCCTTCCAGCCTACTCCTTCAGAATTGCACCATATCTTCGGCCCCGCGGAGCTTCCTCAGCTCTGGTGCCCTTCTCTCGGGAGCCCTCCTGAGCTGCCCTTCCTCCAGATCTGGGTTCCTCCTGCTCCCTGGCAACTCCCTTCATGTGTTCCTCACCCCGATCCAGCAAGGGGCTTTCCTCTCCTCTCAAAGGTTTGTTTATGTCTCCCAAAAGGTATCATAAACATTAATGGCCAAATGGAGACTGTGACTCAGTTCAATTCTATCTTCTTGGAGGCTTCTCATGCCCCACCCCCAGCAGTGCACGCAGACTTGGGGGGACAGTGAGGTCACAGTGGACAAGGTTTTAAGTCCCTGAGATCCTTTGGGGTAGCCATTGGAACCTTGCCCCTTTGCCCAGAGTTTCCGCCTCTTCTTCAGGATTTGGGGGAGAAGCCTGCCAGGTGTCTCGGTTGCCAGGGTTCTGAGCACCACTGCCTACCCAGCCCTTTCCCCTAATTCCTTCGGGTGGATTATGATTATGGGATTTCTCTGTCTGAAAATACTTGCCAGGAAACAACAGCCCTAATCCAAATAGAAAAAGATCAGCAGGAGACAGGGGTGCCTCCATTCCCAGTATGGGGATCCTGTAGGAGTCAATGGCTTCAGGCCAGTTTAATTTCCAGTTCCCAAAAGGTCCACAGGGCATCAGGCCCTGGGCCTGAGCAAGCACCAGAGAAAATTCTCAGCCTGCACTTCCCTTTTCATGTACCCCCAAAGCCTTCCCAGCCCAGATTGATATGTGCCAATCAAACAGACTAGGCTTGTAAAAGTAGGGATGGAACAAAACTGTGATTGCCCCCATTCCACCCATTCCTCGGTCCACCAGGCCCCTAGAACCGTCAGACAGAGACTGTACCCTGCCCCATGCTGCTGTGAGACCGGAAGTCACTGCAAATGATGCCCAGAAGGAGGTGCCATCTTCAAGTCGGCAGGCCTCGGCATGCAGTGCTGCGGGCCACCTGGGTCCAGGGAAGGGGCAGAGAGTAGACCAAAGCAGCTTTGCCCTCACAAGCTGAGAGACAGAGCGTCTCTCCCCCACATGCCCTGTTGTGGGCTTTGGTGCTTTCAGCTCAGAAACAGGATGACAGACAGGCACCTTTCTTTTTCAGTGACCTATCCACAGTGGGACCCTTCAGGTCAGCTGGGCTTGAAGCTTCAGGCCCCTGGCACCACCATGTGCAAATGGCCATGTGTGCCCCATACCTCAGTTGGCAGGGCTCTGGGCACCGTTGCCTACCAGGCCTTTCCCCCAGTTCTTTGGCTCCTCTGAATGACGCAGACAGCCTGGCTGTGGCTCAGAGAGAGGCTGCCTCTTGGCTAATATGAGCTTGGCGTGAGTTAGGAGAGAGGCTGTCACCCTGTGGGCCTGTTTTTGGGCTGAGTCTTTCTAGACGTCTGGTTAAGTGGTAGCCATTTTCCCACCTGGCCTCAGGCTGTTTCTTGACTCTGTCTTGGCTCTGCTGTGGGTCTGACTTTACCAGCAGGGGAGTCCCAGCTGGGAGAATATGAGCCAGAAGTCCAGGATAGCCACGGGTCCCTTAGACCAACCTTCCTAGATGGGACTACAGAGTTACAAGAGATGGTCCTGGGCATGCACACCTGGCTGCTAGCTTAGGAAAGACCCTCTGCCCAGAGGGCCTGAGAATACCCTGTCATGGGCCCCATGAGCTGTCACTGAGTGTGTGTGTGTGGGAGGGATGAACCTTGAAAGTGTGAGAGTGAGCATGTGGGAGAAGATGTCCCAGAGCCCGTGGCGGAGGGGACTGTGAGAACAAGTCTGTGGGTGGAGACCTTGGGCAGGGGGTGCGCTTGCTTTGGATAACCCCTGAAGATAGAAAGTTTGGGAAATGGAGGCAATGCAGAAAAAATACTGGCCACTAGGTGTCGCCAGGAGCTCACGGGACTGAAAAAGCTCTTTACTCCACCAAGGAGCCAGAACCCCAAATCCCACAGGTATTCTCACTCCCACAGGAAGAGGGTGCTCCGGGACACGAGCTGAGATGCCCTTGTCTCCCCCATGAGGACACGTTCTAGAAGCTACTCCGCTGCCACTCACACAAATCCAAGCTGAGGCTCCTGGTGTCCTGCCTCAGAAGGGAACCTTCTGCAGCACCCCACTTATGTGTCCCCTCCCTGCTGGCCTCTGTGAATTAGAAGACTCCTCATTTACATCTCCACCCAGATCTACATTGACAATCAGATTCTCGGACACCAACCAGGCTTCTGTGAACCTTGAGAGTTATGTTTGGTGGGTAGTACATCAGAGCTTTGGGGCATATTGTGTCTCACCAGATCCCCCCAGGATTCAGCCCCTAGACAAAAAAAAAAAGAAATAAAGAGAGAGAGAGAGAGAGAGAGAGAGAGAGAGAGAGAGAGAGAGGGAGGGAGGGAGGGAGGGAGGGAGGGAGGGAGGGAGGGAGGGAGGGAGGGAGGGAGGGAGGGAGAGAGAGAGAGAGAGAGAGAGAGAGAGAGAGAGAGAGAGAGAGAGAGAGAGAGAGAGAGAGAGAGAGAGAGAGAGAGAGAGAAAGAAAGAAAGAAAGAAAGAAAGAAAAGAAAGAAAGAAAGAAAGAAAGAAAGAAAGGAAGAAAGGAAGGAAGAAAGGAAGAGCTGGAACATTCTGGCTGGTGTTTCTAGACTGTCTGGAACTGGTGAAGGCTGCAAAGAGAGGATGCCATGGCCCAGAGGGTCACACAGGACCCAGCCCTAACATCTCCATGAGCTGGGAAGCAGCTGAAACCTGAGACAGACACCTCTGTCGTGTAGCATGGGCCAGGGCAGGGTTGGTCTGTCTCAGCTCTCAGAATTCTGCTGCCCCCACTTCAGAAGCCCAAAGACGCAGCCATGACAGCAACCTTACGCACAGCCCCTGTCACCTTGTTCTCTTGCCTCTTACCCCCTTGGCACCCGCACACTGCTCCTTAAGTCAGCTCTGTCCTGCCTCAGGGCCTTTGTACTGACTGTTCTCTCTACCTGGGAAGTTCTTTACCCATTTACCCATAATCCTCAGAGCCAGTTCCCTTAAGGATGAGACTTGCTCTGGCCATTCCTTTGAACAGCACATCTCAGCCTTTTCTCTCCAGATTGTCTTTCTTTCCCCCTTGACCAGTATTTGGAATTCTAGATATCTTAATTATTTTTATTTTATTTTTCAATTCTAAATTATTGAACTCAAGGCCTTACACATGCTAGGCAGGGGCTCTACCACTGAGCCACACCCCAGCCCCTCACTGGGGGATTCTAGGCAGGGGCTCTACCACTGAGCCACACCCCAGCCCCTCACTGGGGGATTCTAGGCAGGGGCTCTACCACTGAGCCACACCCCAGTCCCTCACTGGGGGATTCTAGGCAGGGGCTCTACCACTGAGCCACACCCCAGCCCCTCACTGGGGGATTCTAGGCAGGGGCTCTACCACTAGCCACGCCCCTATTCTCCTTTTACTTTTGGGCTTACGAAGATCGCTCGGTTGCCCATGCTGGCTTTGAGCTCACTATCCGGTTCATACTGTCCTAAAGCTTGTAATCCTATTTCAATCTCCCAAGTAGATGGGATTACAGGTTTGGGCCACCAGACCTGCTCTTTCCCCATTTTTATCGCTCACCTCTCTCATTATCCACACTATCCTGTAAGCTGAACACTCTGGCTTCTTTGCTGAGGAAGGACCTAGCTTGTGTACTCACAGATGAGCGAATGAATGAATGAATTAAATGAGCAGGGTACAGGGTCCAAGGCTGCCTTCATCCTTTCTGAGAGGGGATCTTCTTATGGCCGGCCTAGGCTAGAGTTGGGGGACAGCCTGAGGCCCAAGTGGCAAGGCTACAGACCACTGCAAAGCTCTGTTGCTCTGTGACCCTGACCCTCTTCATTTGATGACTGTCGGTACATACTGCAAGGCGTGGGCTACAGGCTTTGTGGTATGCTGTACCTATGACTCTGGGGACATGCATGAGTCAGGAAGCCACATGGTAAGGAATTGGCGATGCTTCAGGGAGTGTCAGGCCTTCAGAATGCTGTCCCATCTGGGGAGAGCAGCTAGAAGGCCATTGGAATGTTTTGCTATTAGGGTCTCCCATGTTAGGGCTCCGTGGTGAGGCAGCAGTACCACTGTGAGATTCCCAGGCATGGGCCATGAGGCCATTCGGCTCCAGGGGGTGACCTTTAACTCCCATTTACCTCTTCTGTTCTCCAGAAGATAATTACATCAGCTCCCCTCTGCACTGGGCATATACAGCACTCTTTACGTGATTTCATACACCTTTTAATAAACAATTGAGTTGTAAATAAATTAAAAATTCATTTCACCCTTCAAACAAAAAGATCTTATGGAGATGTTCACAGGTAGAACTAGCCTAAAGATTTTAAAATACTTTTAGAGAAATGTCTCTGAAAAGCATAAAACAATGCCGCTTTTCAAGGAGACCAGTAAGGAGTCATGAACCTTCAGTGTGTGTGTGTGTGTGTGTGTGTGTGTGTGTGTGTGTGTGTGTGTGTGTGTGTGTGTCTGTGTGTCTGTGTGTGTGTGTGTGAAAGAGAGAGAGAGAGAGAGGGAAGGGAGGGAGGGAGGGAGGGAGAAAGAGCTCTGAAAGAACCTGAAGGAACCCCAGAGGCTTTCAGGCACCCCAAACTCCAGTTCTTGTACACTGTAGGGGTGGGACCTTGTTCCTGTAAAGGGAACCCTTCCTCATGACAAGAGCTGGTAGAGTCAACATGCAGTACCAAACATTCCCAGTAGGTGGCACTGCCAGGGGGAAAGTCCTAAGCAGGCACTGGCTATACTGGAGCTGCAGACCCAAGAGGGCTCATGTGTTTTGCCTTAATGTTAGTGACCTCCAGCCTGGGTGTGCTTTGAGCCAAGGGCCACCACATGTCCTCCCAGTGGACAGAGCTGCCCTCTGGCTATGCTGCCAGCTGGCAAGCACTGGTCAGTAGCCCTTAGCTGCAGAAGTCCTGGCCAAGGCCAGGACTACAGGGGCTGGTAAGTTTGTAAGTAAGGGCCAAGCCATTGCAAGGGACAACTGAAGCGTTTCTCCAGTCAGAGCCTCAAAGGGAGCCATCCCAGTCTAGAGCAGGCTCCAAACACATGCCAATACAGGCAACTGCACGCATGCCTATGCGTGCACACAAATACATACATGCACATACAAACACGCATGCACACACTTACATTCGACGCACACCAACACACATACATGCACAAATAACACAAGTACACACTGAATGCTGAGATGCTTGTGAAAATGGACATTTACACACACACATACACACACACACACACACACACACACACATACACACACACACACACCATGCCCACATTTACTGATATGCATCCCCATTCTCTCTCCCCAGGCTTTTGTAGATAGGTGCAGAAAGACGCCTGGAGTGAACTTAGCTAAGGAGATAGCCTTTTCCTACCTGCTCCTGTTGCCCCATCTGGATTGGTGGGTGTAGGAGGGTTGAGGGGCAGCGTGACTGGGGCTTCCTGGGTCTGAGCAGGGAGCTCCCCTAGGCTCACGTGCTGCAGCTTTCTCGGGTGGAGAAGCTGACATTCTTCCTGCAGTGCTAAGGTGGGTCCTTTGGTCACTCCAAGGGTTGGGAGAGTCACTGGGGTACCTTACAGCGGAGCAACTCAGCCCCCAGTCTGCTGCTGTCTTTAAGACCCGTGGTACCTTGGCCCCTGCTAGAGACAGGGCTGCTGCCTCCTCCTTCCTCACCGTTCCCTCCTTCTCCATCTTTTATTCATCTCTCTTTTTTTCTTTTGTTTTTGAGACAGGGTTTCTCTGTGTAGCCCTTGGCTGATCTGGAACTCACTATGTAGACCAGGCTGGCTTCGAACTCATAAATATTCACCTGCCTCTTTCTCTCAAGGGCTCAGACATGCCCACGAAGCAGGCCTTCTCAATTCCTTCAATTCTTTGGTTGTCTCAAACCTGTGAGCGCCTCAGAAGCTGGAGCACATGCCCTCCAGTCCTGTCGTCTCCCAGCCAGCATGCTGGTACATGAGTTCAAGGGTGACAATGAAATCATTTGTGACCCCATCATTTGTCCCTGCTGTTGAGTGACCTAGGGTCATGGGAGGGGCCCAGGGGTACTAGCTGCTGAGCATTGCTCTGAGCAGGCTGTGTGGAATCCAGTGTGGTGACCACCAGCCTTGCCCACAGTCCTTGGCAGGGGTCAGAGTTCTGTCACCTCCCCCATTAGATCAATACCTTCCAGGCTACTGTCAGCAAATCTTTGGCCTGTGACCTGGTCACACATGGTGACCCCTGAACCTATTGGTGTTTCCACCAATCCTTGCCTTGGTCTCTGGGGTGGGTGAGGGGCTGGCCACTGGCTCTGGCCCAGGCTTAGAAAGGAAGGGAGGCCTGTAGGTCTAGTCTCTTCTCTTTCCTCTTGACCAGGGGATGAGGCATATGATGGAGACTCTGTGTAGGCCACTTGGTGCTCTGGGGCCTAGGGAGGCCTTGACTGGACGTTCAAGAAGCCCTTCTGAAGCTGAGAGGCTGTGGGAGCACCCTCCTCAGACTGCCTCCCTGCTTTGTCTCCAATGTTCCCGAAGATGCCTAGTAGTACCAAACTTCTGTGCCTTGGGCTTGGATTCTAGGTCTCACAGCCCCATTTTTAGCACGGTCTGGTTGAAGCATGGTGGAGTGTGTCTGCCATACAGCCAACATTAGAGCCAGTCCACAAACCTCAAGGATAGGCAGACACTGTCTTTCTCATCCAGAGGGTTCCTCCCAGTTAGGCCCCTGCTCATCTGAGACCTAGCAGCCCTGCAGCATGGATTGGGAATGAGAGAGGACCCCCACTGTGCTCCTCTCTGGGTCATATCCTCTGTGGCTCCCCTGGGAGGGTCACTAACATGCCCCACTCTTGTCCTGCCCACTCATCGTGCGCCACTTGGGAAACTGCGCATTGTCTGACGGTGGATTTACTGTGAGTACTAGGAATCCATCCTTCTGATCCACTCAGGTTGCAACCTAAGGACTCCAGAGCTCCTTGGAAGATACCACTGACCCCACAGACTGTGGGACAACAAATACATGACCCTTACCTGGCTCCTGAGAGGAGATGCCCTCTGCCCCCTGGGGTATTCTGAAGGTCCTTGCTAGGCTCAGCCACTCTGTGTCTCGGGTCCATGATCATCTACTTCAGGGAGGGACAATGGTTCAGAGACTCTGTAACAAAGAGAAGCTTTACCACTCAGGGGAGGAAGAGCAGGCAGAAGGGCAGGGAAGAGGAGAGGGGTGAGGTGTCTGCTAACATGGAAGATGTGGGTGAGCATTTGGTGGCAGCACACTGCAGGCAGGAACATTGGCTTTGAGAGGGTGTGAGCAGGAAAGGCGAGGGTGGATGCTCACACGGCCCCACCCAGAGTTCTGAGACTCCCATCTCTCAACCTCATTACCCAGGAGCATATTGGCCCTGGGGAAAGTTCCGACCACCCCTCCCTCTACCTGTTCAGGTCTTGCCTGTCTCCTTTTTTTCAGAGAAACTCTCAGGGTAAAGACACAGCAGACCAGGAAGGGTGGAAGATACACAGATGACTATGTGGGCAGCAGATCAATGGGTAGTAAAGAAGGTCCAACTGTGGCAACTTGTGTGTGTGTGTTTTTTATTTATTTGTTTGTTTACTTTTGAAGTCCTGGTGATTGAACCCAATGTCTCATGTATGCTAAGCAAGTACTCTTCTATCTTTGGACAATGCTCCCAGACCCTTACTGGGGATTCTACACAAATGTTCCATCACTAAGCCACGCCCCCAACACCTCACTGGGGGATGAACAAGTGCTCTACCAACCAGCCATAGTCCCTAGCCCAGTTTTTGTGTTTTTGCATTGAGACAAGATTTTACTAAGTGACCCAGAGAGGCTCTGACTATGTAATCTTCCTTTCCTGGTTCCTGAGTACTGGAATCACAAGGCATATACCATGGGCTTGACTAACTAACTGTTCCAAAGCCTGTATCCCCCACCATGACCTTGGACATGTCTTTGGACAGGCCTCTAGAAGTCTTCTGGCCTCTCCAAGAACATGAATTGCCTCCGTAGCTAGGGTTGGGTCAATCAGGTAGGAATAATCTAACCCATCTTGCCGTGGGGTCCTGGCTTAGAGTGCTGTGTGAATAACATGCAGATGGACCCACTCAGGCATCCGGGACAGCTAGTAGACCTCCTGGAAAAGCAGGATTGAGATGGGAGAGGTGGCTTCTATGGCCCAGGGGCTGGGGATGGACTTGGAGTTGGCTGGACTCCTTGGGCAGTGAGTTAACATCCTCCAGGCTAAGTTGAGAAGCTTGGGCATGGGTGTCTATGAACAGCTTCTCTGGTCCTGTGAGTACCCCACCTGGTCACAAGAAACGAAATACTGGCCCCAGTTTCTCCATCCCTGAGTCTATTGAACAACATCTGCTGGGAAGAAGAATGTGGGGATGGGGTCATGAGCTGGTCCCCCACAAGTCCTGGAGAAAGGTACCCACCCAAGAGAAACCACATTCTATTTCCTTATTGTTTCTGGAGCCTAAATCTCCCTCATAGGGTCTCTGATGAGACAGTTTGCTCTCACAGGGCCATGGACACATGCCTTGCACACAGAATCACACACATGTACCACAGCTACATCATGCACAGTTCAGATTATCATACAACACAAGCCACAAATGCCATACAATACACAGACAAACAGACATCACATGCAGAGTACACATACCACACAGATGCCACTCTTATGTCACACCACACACAGATACAAGCTACACACACAGAGGATACAACCACACAGACATAGCTTAGTGTAATCACAACACTAACACAGACACGTGCTCCCCACCCTCCAAAGCATATGCACCACATAGAGATAACCCATTGATGTCACACACACACACACCCCCCATATATATATGTATATACACACACAGAGCACATTTATACCACCCCAATACAACCTATAAACATCAATTAACAGACACTTATCACACTGACCTCATCTACAGATACACGGTGTGTCCTGCCTCACTCAGTCCGTCTTTTTGTACACAGTCTGACTGCAGAGCCAGTATAGTGGACGTGAAGAAGTCCTGGAGGCGCCTCACCCCTTCTAATTCCCAGACATCCCCAGACTTCCACCTGGCCACCTGGCACTTTGGAGGACACAGGGAAGAATGCAGAGCAGTGAGGGATTTGTGAGACCTGGGGAGGCAGGCAGGGGTCAGGCTGCAGCTCCTGATGGGGAGCTGGAAGCAGAAGCCTTGGGCTAGGGCAGCCTCAAGGGCCTCATGAGGGCCAGGTGTCCCTCTGTACACTCCAGAGTCTGAGTGGGCACAGAACACCCCTCTATTCCTTCTTGGTCGACTCCCCACTCCCCGCTAATCCTTTGGCTTGAGACATAGTACTTCAGATACATGGGGGGGGGGTCCCCATATCCAGAACAAATGGCATCTTTGGTCTGAGCAAGGACCTATCAACTGCCCCAGGCCACAAGAAGGCCTGACTGAGACCTTGGATTCTTGAACTGTGAGCTGATGGGGACAAAGGGCCATATTAGAGATCAAAACCTTGGGGGCCTCTGACTCATTGCTTAACATTCCTCTCCTCTCCCTCAGAGCTAGACCCTGCTACCTCACAAAAGCCCCGGGCTCTACTAAAATGTAAACTAACTGGTGGCCATTGGGAATTAGTTGGAAAGGGTGGGGCAGGGAAAGCAGAGGTCATCATGTGTGGACTCCTGGGAGCAGCTGGCTTTTCGTAGGCCTGAGGGCTCTTCTGAGAGGTCACCCCGGCAGTGGGCTGTGGGATTCTAAGCACCTTCCTGAGGGTGGGCCAGCTCAGCAGTAGCAGGGTGTAAAGGGTGAGGCAGGGTTAGGTGTGGTGGTGCATGCCTAGAATCCCAGCCCTGGAAAGGCCTGGAAGAGGAAAGCTTTGAAGTTTGAAGCTGGCTTGAGCTAGAGAGTGAGACTCTGTCTCAGAACAAAGAAAAGGAAAAATAAAGGACAGGTAGGTGCCGGGTTTGAGGTAGCACTTTGAGGGTCTGCCTTGTGGTCCTCCTGGCCACTACCTGTCGGTCACTCTTTTTTAAAGAGAAAATCTTTTATCTGTTTCTCAATAATTTTCAGCATGTAAACAATGGTCTTGATGCACCCAACTTCTGCTTCTCATTCCTCCAAGGCACTGAGCATACTTCCTTCACCCTTTTGTCCCCCCCCATACCCCCCCACACCCCGCAGGGACCTTTTTTTCTTGAAGCAGGGTCTCCCAGTGTACCTTGGTTTTCCTGAAACCATCTGGCCTCAGAGATCAGAGAGAGCCGCCTGCCTCTGCCTCTCATTGCTGAGACTAATATGCATTCACCACAGCGGATTTCTCCCCTTTGCTGTTGTTAATAACCTGCTGAGTCTGGCCTAATGCTACCAGTGGATGCCCTGGAGCACTGGTGTTATGCAGGTGTGATGAGTTCATGGGTAAAATGGCCCGAACTTCCCTCACTCCCCAGAGAGAGCCGCAACTGTGAGCTCTGGCCACCGCTCACTAGCCCTCCCTGCCAGGGAGAAATCAGTGGTAGTGAAGGCAGGAAACCCCTTGATCTCTGGAGTCACAGCTTAGAGAAAGAAAGCTAAAGGCATCAGACCTTTGAGAAGACTGACCCCCATGCCCGCTCCCAGCTAGTGCAGGGGGCCCTTGGGAAAATGTATCTCAGGGGGTACAGGGTGACAGATACCTTCTCTCTGGAGGTTACCATGCTTCTTCTAGCAAAGGACATCTTGCCTAAATTGGCTCTTGCCTGGACCCCATCTCCTCTTGGTGAGCTGCAAATTCTAACCCGCATTCCTGACTCTGGTCCTCTCAGAGGCTGGTGAGCCAGCCAACTTGGGCAGGAGTCATACTCCCAGCAAGGACGAGATGAAATTAGGAAGTGGCTCCCAGTGCCATGCAAGTGTCCGCCTGCCATTGTTTCCGGGTGTGGGGGTGGCAGCTCCTGCAGAAAGCCTTAGTCACTCTGTCAGGAACCCTATATTGAGTCTCTGGGAAATGTCACAGGTCTCCATAGCTGGACCCAAAGCCCCACACTCAAGCTGCCTGCTGGGGACTGGCCAGGCTCACTACCTGTGATATCTCTGCTGTCCCTTGGTCCAGGGAAAGCCAGTCTGTGCAGTTGCCTGGCCACCCTTCTACTTTCTCAACCCTGAAGTGAGACATTTCTCTTTCTCAAGGACTTCCTGGATTCTCACTGTGCCCAGGAAACAGCCTGGCATCTGGACCCCTTGAAGATTTTCAAAGGGTGCAGCCTCTGTGTGTACCCTTTGCTGGACCCTGCCCCAGCAGGACATCTTTCCTCTGCCCAGTATCAAGAGCAGCACAGAACCAAGCTCCAACTCTCTGTCTTTCATACAGCAGGCTTTAAGTCTGGGCCCTGTGGATGCCCTGGAGTGCCTCCATCACTGTCCTGCCTAGTTTTATGTCAACCTGACAGAAGCTAGCGTCATCAGAGTGGAGGGAGCCTACTGGAGAAAATACCTCCATAGATTCAAACTGCAGGGAAGCTCATAGGGCATTTTCTTAATTAGTGATTGGTGGGGGAGGGCCCAGCCCATTGTGGGTGATGGCATCCCTGGGCTGGTGGTCCTGGGTACTATAAGGAAGCAGGCTGAGCAAGCCATGAGGAGAGAGCCAGCAAACATATCTCCATGGCCTCTGCATCAGCTTCTGACTCCAGGTTCCTGCCCTGTTTGAGTTCCTGTCCTGACTTCCTTTGATGGTAAACTGTGATGTGGAAAGTAGAAGCCAAATAAACCCTTTTCCTCCCCAATTTTTGTTGTTGTTATGGAGTTTTGCCACAGCAATAATAAGCCCGACTAAGGTATCATGGGTGTGTGTGTGTCTCGGGGGAGGTGCAACCTTCCCACTATCAGCAGGATTGGAAGTTTCTCCTGGGAGCTTCTATGCGGAGTGGGTTAGGATGGCCTGGCAAACCTCAGCTGCTCTGTAAATATAGCCCAGACTTAAAACAGCGTCATGTACGTTCTTCGTGTGTGTTTTTATGATGCTGTAAAAGAGATAAGTATGCATTCAATAGGAATCAGACTTTAAATTTTGGATGTGGCCCTTTCCTCAGGCATGTGGTATTTAGTATAATTCTGTTATGATGCTGGGCAGTGACTGTAATAAACCACAGCAGCCGGTCAGCCCAGGGAATACAAAGAGAGAATTGATTTTCTCCATTGTTCTGGGCTAATAAGCTATGAGGCTTGGCAGGGTGGTTGTTCAATGCATTTTCTACTTCATCTATTTTGTATTGCTATGATTAAAAAAAAAAAAAAGATCTGAGGTTGGGTAATTTGTAACTTAAAGACTTTGCAAAGTTTAAGATGGGTACAGTAAAAACACTCTCATAATTTCAGCTGTGTGAGGGGCTGAAGAAGACCTTAAGTGTGAAGCCAGCAAGGATGGCTGAAGGAGACCTTATCCCCAGAGTTACCAAGCAAGCACTTGAGATTTGGTTCAGTTTTGGAGCCTTAGCAGAGGACAGTGTCAGCCTCTGTTTGGCATGTGCTGAGGGCTTTCTTGGTCCATCATAACGTGGCAGAGAGTATCACATGACGGGACAATCAAACCAGCTGGTTCTGGTCTTTCTCCCTCTTTTCGTGAGACTGTTATGATGCTGTGGGGTCTTGACCCCATGTTCTCATGAAAGCCCAATAACATCCCAAAGCCTCACCCTCAAATGCCATTCACCTAGGTATTAGGTTTCTGACGCATGAACCTTTGGGAGACTCATGGCAGATACATTTCAATGTGTACTAGGTTTCCAAACATGGTGGCACACATCTTTAATGCCCACACTCAGGAGGCAGAGACAAATGGATCTCTATGAGTTTGAAGCCAGCCTGGTCTATAGAGTGAACTCCAGGATGTGACGCCACCGTAAGTCAAGATGAAGTGTATTCCATCACTGCCATACTGCATGGTACCCACACTGCTCTTCCCTGGAAGAGTGGCCCATGTATAGAAACTTGCCCTTGTGGAAATATGCTAATGCATATGCTAATTCAAATGCTAATGTAGCTCAAATATGAAATAGCTTCTACAGCTTATGTTTGATCGCTCGGTCCCCAGCTGTGGTGCTCTGGGAGACTGTCCAGCCCTTGGGGCTGTGACCCAGCTGACAATAGATCCTTGGAGTGAGCGCTGAACAGCACCCTCTCCCTCTTAATCCTACAAGAACAAACCACACTGTGAGCTGCCCCCGCTACCATAGTCACCCATCCTAACTGCCATGCCTTCTGAAATCCCATAATCTGTGAGCCAAGGAAACGCCTTCTTGCCTTGAGTGTATATTTATTTGATCATCGAAACAAGGGAAGTGACTAACACAGGTGCCCTCAGTAAGGGATGTTGCCTGCTGGGCTGTGCAGGCTCAGACCTTGTTCCCTCTCCCAGGTACCCATTATACCAGGAAGAGTAGTCTAAGATACTTCATAGGGCTGACAAGTTAGATTAGATGAAGAGCCAGGGACGGCAGATGAAAGATACAGTATCTGAACAGAATGTGAAGAAAGATCATTTCGTCAGGAAGGTTTGACAGCACTTGGGAGACAGAAGGCTTACCCTTTGACCATCCCTGGCCTTTGACCCTACCTGCATGACAGGATTCTCTTGGAACTTTATCTCCTCAGGCACGTAGCTCAGTTTTGTTTCTGCCTCGGCTTTTACCACTTTTTCTGTTTGCCTGTTTTGTTTTGAGAAAGGGTTTCTCTGTGTAGCTCTGGCTGTCCCAAAACTCGTTCCGTAGATTAGGTTGGCCTCAACCTCAGAGATTCACCCACCTCTGCCTCCCAAGTGCTGGGATTAAAGGCCTGTGCCACCACCGCCCATCTGCCCAGGCTTTATCATTTGTAAATCGAAAGCACGTACCCAACGTGAAGCCATCTTGCAACTGGCCATTGCAGGCCTCATTCCCCAGCTGCCCAACTAGTATTGTCTTGCTCCAAAGACTGACCTTCTTAAGACCCTGCTGGAAGTACAGCGCTCTGCATGCTGATTAGCTGTAGTTTGGTTCCCTGAGTGGAAGATAGTTTTCCCAAGCTCTCTATTTCTTAATCCACCAAGACGTCCCCACTAATCTTCCAGGAACCATTGATAACAAGCTATTCTTTAGTCTGATTCTTATCCTTTAGTGGTTGTCAGTTCTCCATGGTATTTTAAAGAAATATTTTTAGTTTTAATGTTCTTTAGTTTTATTATTACATCACGTGCTTTTAAAATTATTTTTTAAAATATTTAATATTTAATGTAATATTTCAAATATTTTTATTTTTTGAGATAGGCTCTCACCATATCACCATAAAGCCAAGGCTCGTCTTGATCCTCTGGCCTGAGTGCTAGAATTATAGGCATGTGGTACCATGCATGCATTGACCCCTTTTAGGATTCAAGGTGTATCTTCAATGTGAAGATATTCTCTACTGAAAATTCTCAATGATGAGATCTTGGGTGTTTTGACCCAGAGCCCACATTATATACATGTTAGTTAGTTCTTCTTATTCTGAAACAAGATTCAACCTCTCATATTTTCCTACCTCTATGTTTGTATCTCATGAAAATTTCCCTGTGTTTTCCTGTTTTCAACGTCCACTTGAACCCCTATTGTGGAAGAAGATCTCCATCCTGGGGTGTGAAGACACACATCCATACTCAGGGTGGGTCTTTTGCCTTCATTAATTTCTAGAAATTCCTTCAGACGTGTGCTACAGACCTCCTAAGTACCTCTTAACCCAGTCCAGCTGACGATTAAGATCTAACCAACATAAACCAATTTCTCTTGGAATCTACCGGCTATTTTATTTATCTGTTTATTTTTTGAGATAGACTCTGCGTCCACCTTTATCTCTTATAGGTAATAAAACACCTATAGTCCCAGAAGTGGAAGGCAGTCAGAGAGTTCAGAAGTTCAAGGTCATCCTTGACTTTTTTTGAGGGCAGCTAAAGTTTACAGGAGACTATTTCAAAACTACAGGGAAAAAAAAAAAGTCTAGAGGGTTAGAGCAAAGGGTAGTGCAAACCTGGACTCCGCACGTGTTCATGGTGCAGTTTCGGTTTGAGGACAGGGCCTCACACCATCCCCAGGTCAGTTTTACAAAGACCTCTTCTGAGTCTTCTGGCCCCAGGCTTTAAGGAAGGAGCCAGTTCCAGCTCACCCCCTCAGGGAGTCTAGGGCACACCCTGGCCCTGTGTTCTGCCCCAAGTTCCTGCTCCTTGTGGCTCAAGACCCTGAGTACCATGCGGCCCCAGAGTGACCCCATTTTTACCCCACAGTACATCTCTACAATCTTCGCTCAAATGAAACCTCCCCCATTTCACAACAGCCCTTTCTGGTTCCGGGCTTTAAGGCACGGTTACATCTAGAACCCCCAGAGGGGTTCCTACAGCCAGAGTTTTCCGACAATAAACTCCAGATCCTGGCTAATTCTTCTCTTATATCCAGGGCTTTAGAATACAGGTTATAAAATAAAATACAAAATCGAGGCCTTTTGTGTACCTGGATTAATGGTTCTAGACTTGGGACAATACTGCATTCCCAGGGGGCATCTGGCAATGTTCAAAGACAACTGGGGTTATCATGATTGATGATTAGTAGTGGAAAATTGACAATGAGTGGGTCCTGGCCCAGAATGTATCTAAATACCCACAATGCACATGTTGTCCCTGAGAATGGAGTTATTTAGCTCGTATGTCAAGGGTGTTTCTGTTGAGGACACTGATGGCCATTTCTCACATTTCTTACTGGTAAGTCCTAAGTCCTCTGGGGCAGGACCACATCTCCATTCTGAGCAGGGCTCGATCCCAAGGGGGTCCAGTGGGTCTGTGGGAAAGGTGGCTTCCATAGGACCCTAAGGTTACCAGATACTTCAAAACATCTCCCAGCCACACAGAGAGCCTCACTCAAGCCCATTGGCCTCACATCTTACCATACCTGGCTACCAGACCTCCCCCTGCCAATGCAGCCCCACTGGCACGCGCCAGCCACACCCCTCTATATGATGTGGGGAACGGGGAGTGTGGTCGTTGGAGCAGGTCAGGCACTCCTGGGCGGGGTGAAGACATATCTCTGGTGCCATCTTTCCTGTTCTGATAAATAACTGATCTGTGGTTGTGGCAAGAAGGTCACCTCTGCCCAGGAACAAACCACTTGTGACCGGTGGGAAGAGCCCAGGGTGGAGGCAGCGGGAAGTCTGCCTTCCCTGGCCACCAGGCTGCTGGGGGCAGATTTCAGAAAAGGGAAGTGCTGAGCTGGGGCAGCGTTTCCTGTGGTCGCCCCAGTAGTCAGGGCATGGGGCGGGCATGAATGGCAAATCATCTCCCCGAACCAGGAGAGCTTTCTCTAGTTCCAGGCTTGAGGCGCATGTCTTCTTTGCCAGGCATAGCCCAGCTGCTGTCCTTCATGGCCTGAGAAGACAGAAGGATTTACTGAGATGTCACAAGTCACCCACTTAGGGCTGAAGCTACCCTGGACCTTATGATTCTGGGACTGGTACCTTCCTGGGATCTGCTCATTACATTTCCTCTATAAAATGCCCACCCCTTCTGTCTGGCTTTGAGCACTGATGGTGTGCATCTCTAATAGCACTCTGGCCCTTCCCCTTTGGGGAGCCTGGAGCTACTGGCTTGGCTATCTTGGGATCCTTGTATCTCATCAGGACCCCAGGGGTGTCTCTTAGCTCCTAATACCCCTCAACCAGTGGCTGTCTGCATTTTCGTCTGTGTCAGGAAAGAGACTACTGTGGGGGTTCCTGAAGCTAGGACGGCTTCTCTTCACCCCTAAATACTGAGCATGGCCAGGCCTCTGGTCAGAGGGAAGCTGGGCCAGGAAAGTGAAGAACTAGAAAGCTTGCTACCCTGCCTTCCCAGCTCTCTGCAGAGCCTGGCATGGAGTTCCTCCTTCTCCTGGTACTCTGGTCCTTCCATCTCACAGTGAGGTCCAAAGTGCCTTATCACCTCCAAGACAGGCTTCATGGCTGGATAGTTCAGCCCCACCAGACTCTGCCAACATTCCCAAAGAGACTATTATTTTCCCTTTGCCCCAGCTAAGCCCTGCTTCTGGTGGGCCCCGTGGACAGTCTTTGTCAGCCTCTTGCAGCCCCAGTCTGAGCCTCTTGAGGTGGCAAGAGCCAGTGGGATGATGCAAGGGGACAATCTGGGGGTACTGCCCTGACCCCTGATTCCAGCTGTTACCTGTGCCCTTAGAGGTCAGGTCAGCAAGGCCACTCCTCCACATGCCCAGGCTGCACAGATTGTGCCAAACCAGCCAGCTTGGCCCACCCCATCTAGATCTCCACATGTGCCCCTGCCTCTGTGCACTCTCTCATTATTATTAGCATACTTCGTTTACAATATAATGTCATGTTCGTACACTCTCCATCTCTCTGGTCCTCCCTTGCTTCACGCCTTCCCCACTTTCTGTCTCTTTAGCGAGTGCCCAGCCCTGGCCTGAGATCCTCCTCTGTGTTTACACACCCCTCAGCACATCTCTCTCCCAATCCAGGTCCCTATCTCTGTCTCTGCCTCCAAAACGGCCCTTGTTTCTCAGCCTTCCTCTGCCTCTATTCAACTCTCTCTACCTTTTCTATGTCTCTCTAGTCTATTTGGTTTCTATCTCTCTCTCTTTCCTCGTTCTCCCTTTCTCTATATCCCCCCCCCCACATACACACACCTTTGCCCCTCTGGCTTTATCTCCCCATCTATTTGCCTCTCCTACCTTGCTGCTCACCTCTCCTCTCCCCTTCTCCTACCCCTGAGCTCTCTCATTTCCTTCCTCCATCGTCCCTCTCTCTAGTCCTTTCTCTCAGTGTCTCCTGCCACCTCACGCCTCCACCCCCTCCTCCCTCCCATCTTCTTTCTGTCCCTCCGTGGTCCAGTGTTCGTGGTCTCCGACGGCCAGTGACCTCGCAGGTTTCAGCCTGGCGAGGACCGCTTGGGTATTTCACTTCTTAGTTACCTCGTCCCTCATCCTGTTATCAGTTGGAAATGAATCAGAGATTAGGAAATGGGGGGTGGGGGCGAGGTTGGGTGTTATCGCCCAGTGCACACGGAGCTCTTGCTAATCTTTGGCGGACCTGGATTCGAGAGGAAACATGGTTGCGACACTGGGTCTGTCTTACCGTCCCTGTCATGTCCGCGGTAAGGCTGTAGGAGACAGGCAGGGCCCGCTGAGGGGAGGAAGAAGGCAGAGGACAAGCTGGATGCAGGTATATGTGCATATGAACACGTGTGGCAACCATGCGCTTACACACGGGCATAGACGACACCCAGGACACCTGCCAGGTCTTGCACATGTCACTTATCACTAAGCTCCGTTGTCCGTGTGACCACTGTCACCTCTCTCTAGATGGTTGTGTTGGTATTATCCAGGGTTCCTATAGCCCATCCCCTCTGAGCATCTATCTAATAGCTATGAGATTGGAACGCTCTCATCATACAGCCTTACTGTGGTCCTCAGGGTCATCCTACCATCCTCCTCCTGGTCTGTAGGCCTATGATGCACTTCTCACCCTGGCTTTACCCACGAGTCTATACTCCTGGTTTCTGTAGCTCTCACCACCTGGTTCCCTTCCACTCCTCTGTGCTTCATTTTGCATGTGCAATCCCCTCTGCTGCAGGCTACCATCCCCACCACCACCACACACACTCAGCCTCAGTCACTAAGCTGTCCAAACCCTTCCTCAGAACATCCAAGGTCCCCAGTGCCAAACCACACCAGGTCCTCCCTTCTCTATTCTTGAAATATACATATGATATCACAGATATAATTCTTAATTGTCTCCCACTTGGCTGTGGGTGACACGATACAGGGACTGTTCCACTCTGTCTGTCTAGTATCTAGCCTGGGACCTGCCTACATTGGGCAGAGGTTGATTCGTCTTGAGACACAGATGAGCCTAGGCCCCTGGAGAAGCCTCACACTGCTCATCCACAGGCACTTGCATACAAATTAGCAGATGTGGGCATACAAACGGAAGTACCCAGAGAGGTGCACATGGCTGAAACTCACATAAGTATACACTTATGTTTTTCCTGCTGTTTCCCAGGCCCATTGCATCACATTAGCTAGTGGACTCCTCAACCTGCCTCTCAGGTAGCCTCCCTCACTGATGTGGGCCTCATGGACTCTGTGGCCTACCCTTGTCTTTGGGAGACAAGTCCTAGGTAGGAAGGATTTTCTCAGCCTTAGGAGTGGTTGTTCTGTGTTCCACTTACAGCAAGTGGCTTTTGTACTGATCACAGACAGTATTTCCAAGCACTGTGGTTAAAACGGAGCACAATATTAATCCCCTCAGATGTGACGGGATAAAGTCAAATCCAGCACTCAGGGAGATCCAACAGGCACACACAGCCTAAGGTTTTGTTTGTAGACTCACATGGAAGTTAGTATGTATCAGGGCATCTGTCTGTCTCTGCCAAAGGAGGCTGCAGCTAAAAAGAGGTAGCCAGGCCTGGGATCTGGATGGATGGCCGTGGTGAGAGGCAGGGCTTTGGGGATGTGTGGTGGTTGATGCAGAATGCAGGGTACAGTGATGGGGACCAGGGGCTGGATGGAGCATCTTCTGGGAGGAAGCAGAGAGCGGTGGCAGGTTCATAAGGATAGCCTTGCCTGCCCTGTTGCTGGAATGGAGCTTTGGGGGTTCCAGACTGTTCATTACCCAGGATACCCAGAGGCAGCTCTGTCTTCTGAAGACAGCTTTTACTGTTGTTCACAATATAGCTAGAAAAGCTAAGAGCTGTGTAACCCTTCACAGGGGGAGTGCTAGCCTTCCTGAACACACTTGGAACACTTACCAGGTAAGAATCTACGATCAGAATGGAGTCCTTGTGGAAGGGACCTTCTCATATGCAAAGAGACTGGAAGAGAAACCCCAGCCCCAGGGACCTTCCCTCCAACACAAGTTCATGTTCCCAGTACACTGCCTTTGGGTCCTACATCTGCCAGACGCCATTTTTCTCCTGATAGGGTGTTGGAGAGTTCTCTCTGAGGCAGCCCTTGTAGCTTGTAGATCTTTCTGCTTGGTTGTCCAGATTTCTCCAGAAGGCCCAGAAGGCCTTGCCTTTTCTCCAGTTCCCATATCTGACAGAAACAGGGTGCTGGTGTGGGAGGGTCTTTTGCAGCACCCACAGCTCTGCACCTTTGGGATTTTCTTGTGTTCCCCAACTCAGAGCTGGCCTGGCTTTTTTTCGGATGGAAATAATGCAGACTCCTTGGCTGATCTGAGAAATGTGAGCAGGGCTGGGAAAATTGGCCGTTTTTGTGGTTTGGGGGTTTGAAGCGAGTTTCACAACTGATCTTCCAAGCACAGGGTCCGGTCAGATGTGCTACCTCGGGCCAAGCCGTTTCCCAGCTGACTTTGGGGCTGACCGCCCTAGGCTGGGTTGGGGGCTTTGCTCACCTACCCAGTCCATTCCCCATCTTTCTCCTTTGAGGAACAGTAAAAGGGTTGGGATAAAGGTTCCCTTTAAGGTGGATGTCCTGTGGCTTATGCCTTATCCTTCAGTCTGGGGAGGGACAGTGGTCCACCTGGAGAAGGAGGTCATCTGTGTGGTACACCCCACTCTCATTCTGAAAATCTTTCCCAGATACCCTGGTGGCATCTACAACACTCAAAGGCTTCATTTGGGAGGGCTCAGAGGGCCAGGACAGTATCTTTTTGCAATAATCTTGGGCTGACTGACAGGAAGTCCTGGAAGGCTGTTCTAGGCGCTCAGGAAAAAGAGAAACACAAAGGTCCCATGGAGGCACAAGCATCTCAGAGCTTTCTACCTCTCCGATAGAGGGTTAGGGAGAGAGACTGGAAAGCCAGTCCTTCCACCCTGGGAAGTCCCAAACTGCCTCAGGCCAGCCGGGGCAGAACTGAAATTAGTGACATACGTCTCTGTCCCCCAGGCTCTGGCCCCCGCCCACCCGCCTCTAGAGTCTTCCCGCAGGAACCTCCAAACCCAAGGAGAAGAAACAGGCAAATGGCTTCCCAGAGTGAGAGGTGCTCCCCTGCCTCCCCAAAGCCCAGCTTGGAAAGAAGGTACTAGCTGAGGGCAGCCCAGGCCCAGGATAGTGAGAGGCAGTGGTGCCCGTGGGTCAGATTCCTGGGTCTGTCCTGTGGTAGAAGGGACCAGGACAATCCTGAGTATGGATGCCCAGTAAGGGTAGAGGCTAGAAACCTGCTACATCCTACAGGGCAAGAAGAGTCATCCACTGGTCAATGGAATATTCCAAAAGGCTTGTGACCAGGCCTGGGGAGTTGGGATTCTCAGGAGATGGATTGGGTGGTTACATGGTAGGCTGAGGTGAGGCAGAAAAAGTGTGTGTGATCCCACATAGCAGTACTCAGGAGCCAGGAACGTGATGGTCAGACACGCTCTGACTGAGAGAACCGAGTTCCGTCATGTCTCTCCATGAGACAGATCAGCCCAGCAGCCAGTCACCCAGCCTCTGAGGGACCCTTAGCAAGCCTGGCCTTCATCCAGCACATCTGTTTGCACAGAGGACCATAGCACTGGGACTTGGTGGAGATGCTCAATTCTGCCTGCTGGCGTGGGGTCAGGGGAGGCTGGGGTGTTCTGGCTGCATCTGCTGGGTGTGTGCCCCCTTCCCGTTCCCTATCCATATCCCCCTCCCAGGTTCCTGTTTCTGTTTTGGGGTCACAGGACTTCCTCTTCTCATCACGGATCAAAATGGCTTCCTGGTCTCAACTGGAGGCATAGTGTGTGGGGGGGACAAGTAGCCCAAGGAACATATGAAGCAGGAGCTACATCTCTGTGGAGGGCATCACTGAGGGCTGAGCTATAGGCCTTCCTAGTCAAGTCCCTGAATCTCTTCCAATGGGGCCTTCAGTGAAAACACCTGCCTAACATCACAGGGGGTCCTGCTCAAGTGACCTTGACCTTGGACAGTCCCCTCTTGTTACTATACACACAGGGTCTCTTTCCTGTTTCCTCCTTTCTTCTTGGGGATTCTAACTACTCCTGAGCAGAACTTCATTGGCTAGTGTACACACACACACACACACACACACACACACACACACACACACACACACACACACACACACACACACACACACACACCCCTCTCTGAGCATCTTTGAAACAGCGGAGGACCTGGCTTCATGAGTTTGCAGTATACACGCAATGTGTGCATCAAGGTAGGCATGTATCTGTGTTGGACTGGGTAGGGGCACAGTCTTCTAGTCTTCCTCAATTCCAAAAAGAGTTCCTTCCAAAATGAAATTCGGCTATGTACTGCTGGTCACCAGGCTTGGGGCAACATAGGAATTAATTAAACTTTTCATACTGGAAACGCCTATGTGGGTAGCTATTTAGGGTACAGGTCCACCGGACTGAGCATGGGACGGAGACATGAACACTGGGCAGATTCCAACTTGCCACCTCAGTGGGATCTTGACCCACCCTCCACCCACCAAGAAGGTACACTGCTAGAGGCCCGAGCATCCCTTGACCATCATATGGCTTGGTGGTAGTTGCAGAGAAACATGGTAGGGATACTGAGTGGCCAAAGCCTAATCCTCTTTGTCATCCAGCTGGCCCTAAAGAGCTCTGGAACCAGATGCTTCCTCCTAGAGAGCCGAGGTCTACATCAAGGTCAGGCCAGTCTGGGAAACTCCCTATCCCCTCCCATGGTGCTGCCCAGCATTTGTCCAGCCCTCGCCTAGTACCATCATGAGAGATGACCACAGCTGTCACAGACAAACGGTCAGGAGACTGGGACAACATGGCTACAGGTCAGAAGTGCACAGTGAACCCTGGTCTTGGCTTCCTTCTTTCACTAAGCCTGGGGTCACCGGGTCCTCTTCTCTGGCACCTGAGTTGCGTTCCCTATTCACACTGAGCAGAGAGGGCAAAGCAAACACTCCGCAGATGTTTACATCATGGTCTCGGGCCGTAATTAAGTCTCTTCAAATCACACCCTTATCAGCCACGTATCTGGAACAGCCTGGAAGGGGAAACATCTCGGAGCATCTAATGAAGGAAAGTTGGACAGGCCCTGAGCCTCTTTTAAACCCTGAAGAATAGGCCTTTGTTGCCAGTTTTCCCCCCATCTCACCTGTGGCAGCCTGCCTTCACTCTGGACTCCATCAACTGCCCGGGGCCAGGGGCAGGACCAGGCGGCCCCAGTCCTGGCAACGGCCCCTACTAAGTTCTTCTCACCAGCTCCTCCAGCTCCAATGGCACTATGGGCTGTGTGCAGAGGCCCAGAAATGGTGACATGAGTGTACCTCACCTTTGAATCCAATACCCTATTCCCACCGGATTCTGACGGCTGCGCTTAGCTGGGATCACGCCCTACCTAAAACAAAACCTTGGAGAGACGGCAGGCACGGGGTACTGGCCTCTGATTTCCCAGAGTCCTCCACGACCTGGCTCTACTACCCTCACTACTAGCCTCTGATTACCCAGAGTCCTCCACGACCTGGCTCTACTACCCTCTCTACTAGCCTCTGATTACCCAGAGTCCTCCACGACCTGGCTCTACTACCCTCACTACTAGCCTCTGATTACCCAGAGTCCTCCACGACCTGGCTCTACTACCCTCACTACTAGCCTCTGATTACCCAGAGTCCTCCACGACCTGGCTCTACTACCCTCATTACTAGCCTCTGATTTCCCAGAGTCCTCCACGACCTGGCTCTACTACCCTCACTACTAGCCTCTGATTACCCAGAGTCCTCCACGACCTGGCTCTACTACCCTCTCTACTAGCCTCTGATTTCCCAGAGTCCTCCACGACCTGGCTCTACTACCCTTGTCAGAGCTGGGTCTGTTTACTCTTTAATCCTTTGTTTTCTTGCCCACTAAGATGGCTGTTCCCACCACCTAAGCATGCTGTTCCCCTGGATTGCTATGCATATTCATTTTTATTTTTAAAGGTGTGTGTGTGTGTGTACCTGCATGTACGTATGCGCACCATATGCACACAGTGCCCAAAGAGAGTTCAGAAGAGGGAGTTGAATCCCCTAGAACTGGAATCACAAATGGTTGTGAGCCGCCATGTGAGTGTTAGGGACCAGACCCAGGTCCTCTGGAAGAGCAGCCAGTGCTCTTAATCTCTGAGCCATTTCTCCAGCCCCACTATGCATACTTCAGACCTAAGCTTATATCATTACTTTGGGAAGCTATATGAAAGTCCCAGACCAGGTTGCCTGGTCTTAGTGTGTGTTCTTCTAGCTAAATGTTCACCATGCCCTTGGATGTGTGACTCCTCAAATCAGGCCTTGGATATCAGAGCAACTTCTACCTGACACACAGTAGATGCTTCTTCTGTATCAGAGTGGAGAAAGAGCAGAGACAGCTCTGTCACTCAGAAACAGCCCGCCCCTAGCACACACACACACACAAACACACACACACACACACACACACGCATACTGTCATACTCTAAGGACTGTAATGTTCATTACATTTTCCAAAAAGGAAACTAAGCCAGGCCTGGAGGTTGAGACCAAAGATCATCACAGCTAGTCCAAGCCTTGCCTAGACGATGGAGTGAGTTCAAAACCATCCTGGGCAACTTATGGAGACCCTCTGTCAAACAAAATCAGTACAAAAAGGACAGGAATATAGTTGAGATATAATACTTTCTTAGTACACATCCATCGCCAGTAGTATAAAAGGGGAAACTGAGTCCTGGGAGTGGTGATAACTTGTTCACGGCCAGCTGGGTGGTAGATGCAGGGCCTGGAGCAGGGAGATGGGAAGTCTCTTCTAAAAATATCCAGATGGCCAATGTGGCTATTGCTGCAGCTGGTCAGTTGCTTTTGAGAAGGCGTTCACTAACAATGGACTATCACTGCATACCAATAAAACGTTATTGGTAGACAGTGAGATGTGAATGTCTATCATTTTCATATGTCATAAAATATTCTTTGGATTTGTCTCTTCCAAAAAGATTTAATGCTATTTTGTGTACATGATTGTTCTGACTGTATGTATGTATGTATGTATGTATGTATGTATGTATGTATGTATGTATGTATGTATCTCATACATGTATGAAGCCCTTGGAGGCATGGAAAGAGAATCAGATCCCCTAGAACTGGAGTTATCGATGGTTATAAGCTGCCATGCAGATGCTGGGTCCTCTGGAAGACCAGCCATGTTCTTAACTACTGATTCACCTCTCCAGCCCCTTGGGTGTTTTTGTTTCAAGCATAGTAGCAGACTTTGACAGAGGCTTTTACTGACAGATCCCTGGTCTAGGATGAGAATCAAGTAAATTTCCCCAGCCTTGTTAGAGACAAGGCTGTCCCATTATCCCTTAAGGACCCAGAAGTTCATAGAGGGAAGAAGCAGAATTATTCTATCCCAGACACAGTGCATGGGAACTGACATGCACAGAAACCAGCTAATCCATTGCTGAACCAACCAGCTGGTAATGAGGCCCTTAAGTCCTGGGTTTGAAGTTAACAATTCCCACCTCTGAGCTTCATTAGGCCTGACTGACCGCTTTCCAATCTACCTCACTGACAGGGGGTGTCTGTCCGCCTGCCCAAGGCCATGAGGGCCCTAAGAGAAGCCCGGGAAGTACCTGGGAGCTGTAGCCCACCTTCTTAACCTCCCCTACCCCAAGTACAGCCCTGCCTTCAGCCTGGCAAGCTAACAGGGGAGCTAGCCAAGGGGCCAGACACACTTCAGGGTTGGGTATGGTAGGGAGAAGGCCTTTGGATCAAAGAAAGGGCTCTGGTTATGTACTGAGGTACAGATAAACAGGAGACAGTCTACGTAGCAGAACGTCCATGACACAGGTGTGGAAGCAGGGGCTGGCAGAAGATAAGGCCTCCATTGAGTTCAGTAGAATGGCTAAAAAAGAATGTCTGTACTAGGCAAGGGGCAGCCAGAGTGATACACAACCGTGAGAGGGGCAAAGGGTCAGCAGAACCTGCCTGAACGTCAAGAGTCAGGTGCCCATCACCTTCTGTTGAGATCCATACCACTCCTGACATGGTCTTTTCTATTTTCATTTAGACTCAGGAGCCTCTTTTGGTTGGTCATTCACTCATTCAACGAACACCACAGAGAGCTGGGGATTTAGCTGTGTGCTATGTACAGTGCTCGTCTCTCATGTTCAAGGCCTTGGGTTTGAGTTTGGTCTCCAGCATGTATGCATGCATGTGCATGCATGTGCACGCGCGTACACACACACGCACACAACAGAAAAGTAAAAAAAAAAGAAAGAAAACCTCCATAGAATGTCAACAATCTGTCATATATACCCTTTTTAGATCAAGACTTAGGACAGACGCGATCCTTGTCCTCTTGGGGCTGACAGTCTTATATGTGAGAGCAGCGACAGCCATACGCATGTGGCTGACACCATTTTGGAAATCAAGAGGAATTTTTGATGAAATGTGACCTGATTGTGCCCAGGGACACTTTTGGAGGGCTTTCCCAGAGAGGTGACCTATATAACAAAACCCTGGAGCAGAGTGGAGCCTGATGGTGAAGACCTGTTACTTCCAGTGACTCTGGAACCTTGGGCAAATTTTAAATTCTGTAAGCCCAGCCTGGGCAACTTAGTGAGGAGAAAGAAGCCTGGCTATATCAATGGTGGAATTTTTTGCCGAGAATCAAGCAGCAAGGGGCTGGGTGACCAGGCTTTCCAGGACGCAGTGAGCTTGGTTAGCACCAGGCTAAGACTCTGGAGAGCCTCTGTGGGCTGGGCCTGGAATGTGATCTGACTGACCTTTACAAAGGTCCCTGGCTACCTGTGAGCAGGGACCTCGGAAGGACTGGCAGGGTGAAAGGCCTGTCCTTCCCGGTGGTTGGTATGTGGCCAAGAGTCTGGATCCTGCCAGGTTTCCCCCTCAGACAGAGCAGGCGTGTTAGGTTGGGCAGGACGTAGGTGGTGGGCAGGCCCTGTGACTTCGACTCTTGGCCTGCTTCTGGCGTGGGCTTGGCGTGCGGCCGCGGGGGAGCTGTGTGTGGGCACGTCCTGGGGCTGCCTGCCTGCCATCCCCAGACATAGGAACTCCTGGCAGACTGGCTCACCTGGGTCCTGCTCTCATATGGTGGAAGTAAGCCAGAAGACAAGAAAAGCAGGCGTGGCGGGAGGGGGGAATGAAGGCTTCCTGGGGCCCTAAAGCAAGTCCAAGGGACAGGGCCTTCTGCTAGGACTTTGTTCTTTCAGCATAGCACTCTCCAAGCAGAGGCCTACTGTGTGCCAAACAGAACTCCCACACACCACTACAGAGCCTCATTGGCAGGCAGGCTAACAGGGTGCAAGCACTGTGTTTGGCCCTTGGACAAACCTTGAAATAGGCACCTCTCCTACAGTAAAGCCAACACCTGAACCCCTGTCTGAGGCATGTGAGATGCTACACCATTTCTTTTGTGGCACCTGGACATTCTGGATAGCTTTGGCGTGAGTGGGATGGGGGGTGTGGAAGGATGCTGGCTCCCTTCGTGGCCAGAGGACTAGTTTCTGGAGTAGTAGGTGACTGGTATCTATATAGGAGCCCAGTGAACATTGTGAAGGTCTCTGGAGAAAGGAATCAGAGCTATATGAGAGAGTCCATATGGGTGAACATGGTTTGTGCCAGCCTGAATTTCATGACGGCTGCTGGAAGCAGCAAGGCCTGTGCCTGTTTATGTATGCAATATGGCTGTGTGGAATATGCATGGCTGTGTGTCTGCACACGTGTACACCAGTGTGCTTGTGTGCGTATAAAGGAGTCTGTGTGTGCACAGCATGCGTGCTCAGGTCTGGTACACATGCATATGATGTCTATGGCCACAGCCTTTACTGGCCTCACAGCCCCTTTTGGTCTGGTGTGGCTGAGTTGAGTCCAATAGGCTACATTTCTGTCCCCATCCCCCTTGACAAGTGTTGACTCAGGGTTGGGCAGCCTTGCTTCAGGATTTCCTGGTCAGGCAGAAGTGGTGCGTGAAAACGGAACAATTAACATCCTAAGTGGACCCTGAGGGTCTGGACTGGGCAGTGCCCTTTGGGGCTGAAGCCAAGAATCCATGTACAAATTCTAAGCCTGGACTAGGTTAACACAGGCAGCCATAAGAAGCCCTTGTCCCCAAACAAGGGCCATGGGACATGTCCTAAAACTTTTCCTTGGGGTTCTCTGACTGCACAGGCTAGAGTGTAAACTCAGCCCCCCCCCCCTACAGTAAAAGCAGGAACAACTTCACTTAGCAAAGAAGAGATAACACATGTCCAGACCCTACCCACTAGGCAGACGAACCTCTCTTCTCCACCCCCTATACCTCAGCCCCCCCCGAAGCCTTAACAAATGAACATAAAACACTGTGAAGAGTGATAGTCCATGAATCCAAAAGGAAGGGAGAAGTTTCATGAGGATTCTACCCATTGGGAAGCACAGAACATTTGGTAGTTCTGCCTCATGGGCAATGCAGAGTCCTAGGCCACGCCCACCTATCTAGTCAGCACTAGAGTTATAACCAGGTTCCCTCCGGGTACCTCTGTTGCCTACTGAGGAGTGCTGGGTGAGTGTGGGGCTTCAGGGGAGCAGCCACTCACTGAGAAAAAGCTGAGCCTCCCTTCTACCACCCCTGCCGGAGTGGCCTCAGGTCTTGACTGAATACGATTGAGCTCAAACTGGGAGCCTGCTGTCAGTTCCTGCCCTCTGTTTCTTTCCATAGCCCTGGACAGGGAGCAAGACTTTGTCCTGACAAAGCCACTAAAGTCACCGTCATTGCTCATCTCTCAACACCTGCTTCCTGGAGAGGACAGGCCCTGTCTCCTTAGGGTCAGCAACAGCCCCATGGGTGGCTCCAGAATGTGGACTACCCAGACCCTGGTGAGCAAGACCTAGGTTGCTGATCCCCATTCTCAAGTCTTCATTCAAACGGGGCTTCACTTTGACCCCTTGTCTGGATACCATCCTCTCCTGGTCAGGCTCTAAGGTGTGAGGCTCCTGAGAGCCATCGGTGGGAAGAAAATGACTTTTGCCTCGGTGCCCAGGACCTTGCTACAGGCCTGATCTAAGCCTAGAGTGCTTCATAAAGGCAGTATCTTCAAAGCACACAGACACCTCCCTCTATCCCCCAGACACATACTCAGTGGTAGCAGGCAGTACTTGTGCACTGGGGCCTGGTCCAGACCACACCAGGCAGCCACAAGCAGGATGAGCCATTAATGTTTAACTCTGGGCCCGGGCCTTGACCTCCCCGGCCTCTCAGTAAACAGGACTTTCTAGCCAAGTGTCCACAGCCTGCTAGAGCCCGCTGGGGCCCCTGGCCCTTCTGCCCCTTGCCCTCTCTGTGTTCATGGCTCAGGCTTTACTCCCCTTCCTCAGCTGTTCAGCAGCTGTGGGTCACATGTGGGACACTTTCCCTTACACACACACACACACACACACACACACACACACACACACACACACACACACACACACACACACACATGCTGCATTGGTCTACCCCCTGTTCCAACCCAGTCCCTCATCATACTCTGTGGTACCTCTGAACTTGGGTTTCCAGTTAGAAAAACCTGTAGCCCTGACTCCTGTGATTCCTGATGGTATTTTTTTATAGGCACACTGGCTTGTGGGGTTTGCAGTGGCATCTGCCACCCCAGTCAGACTAAGGGGCTGGCCAGACAGAATTGTGACCTGCAGCCATGATAGCAATTATGGTCATAACCAGGTTCTATGCTACTTCTGGCTCTGGTCAAACAGGCTGTACAAACTTCAGCTAGTAACTTGGAAGACAGCATCAGTACCAAAGAAACGGAGTGCCAGATTCTAGACTCCAGTTCTGGTTGGGGGTGAGACCAAGGACGGAAATCCTATCCACTCTCTATCTGTAATCGCACAAGGTCATCGGTATGGACCCCCAAGATTCTGGCTGCTTCAAGGGCAGCATCTAGCTTAGCTTTGGAAAACCAGCTCTCCCCCATTTCAGACTACATGATTCGGGCAGGGATACCCAGGGCTAGGGCAGCAGGCCTAGCCCTGATCAGTGGCTGTCACCTTGAGACATATGTTGGACACACCGAGACTTTATTTTCCTTGTGTGGCAAATCCGGAGAAGTGGACCCGAGTGGCTTTTCTTGATGGGCACTAGTCTGGAGGTGAAGGAAGGTGAAAGCAGCCGAGAGAGATGAGTGGGCACCCTTAAAACTGAGACCCAGATCTGCGCCTAAGTCAGCACCATCTGGATTTTTCCATGGCAAGACCCTTGAATTCCTTTTCTGCTCAAACCAGAGCAAGTCAGGTTCCTTTCCAGACACACCTCCTCACCCAATTCAGACCCCTACAAAGGCAGACGCCACAAAGGCAGAGTAGCCTCAGGCGCACACTCCACTGAACGTCTGCACAGAGACTGCTTGAAGAACAGCGCCTGAGGGGGATCTGCCTGGTTGAGCTGAGCTGTGTGAAGGGGCTAAGGTGGGGGTGGGGGCGATGAGAGGGGTGAGCGGGGCCAAGGGGGATGGATGGGATAGGCGGGGCCAGAGACTAGCTGAGAACTCAGGCTGGTCACCACTGGGAGCCATTGAAATTTCTGTTTGAGGGGTGCTGAGCCCATGGGTAAAGCTTATGGGCCAGGGAATGTTCACACACACACACACACACACACACACACACACACACACACACACACACACGCACACACACACACACACACACACACACACTGAGCTTTAGAGGCAAGAAGCACTCTGTGGCCCACTCTAGGAGCAATTTCAATTTCAGTTCACAGCCTGGTTGGCTTTGCAAGGCACTGGGCCCAGGAGATTCTCCCTCCACCTGGCACCGTGCAGACGGCATTCTCTTTTCCAGCATGGCCTAGGAGGGTCACTTAGGCCGGTGCAAGAGCAGAGACTGGGCCCCATAGCAGTTCCAGCCTCCGTGAGGACTAGCCTCACAGGGACAGGCCCAGAGAGAAGCCTTTGTTTGTTTGCCCAGGGTGTCCTGGGTAGTAAAGACGCCCAGACAGGCACACAAGGTTTCAGTCACAGGAACATAGACATACCCAAGTGAGCATAACTCACGTGACAACTCCCTTTGTGAGACCTGGGGGTGGGGAAGGCGGGGTTTCTATGTGGGCAGAGGTAATAACAGGGAAAGAGAGGCGGTCCTGCCGCTCTTCAGAATGCTCCACTCTACAATCCTAGCTTGGCCGATGCTAGGGCTCAGGCTACTGCTAAATTGAAGACATCCCTGAACCCCTGCTGTGCCTGCTTCACCCCCCGCCCCCCCCATGGCCCCTCTTCTCTCTCTGCCTGGTCTTTGGCCTAGGCTGTTTGTAGCCGCCGGATCCCTCTTCTGACTCACTCCTTCTGCCCCTCTGATGGGGTCCGGGGACCCAGGCCTCCCATTTGATCAGTCACTGAGACTCCATGCTGACCCTCCATCTCCATGCTGACCCTGCCCTGCTTCCTCTGGCCAACTTGCTCTGGAACTGCCAAGTCCCACAGTGGGCTGCTGGCCTGGCATCATCCTTCCTGAGCCTCTAAAGCCCCTGTTGCTCTTTCCCTAGAGTCTGGCCATCAAGTTGGGTCTCAGGGAGACTATTGAATCAAGACCTGTGTCTTAGCTCTAAGCAGAATACTCACTTCAGCCTCAGCCACCAGAATCAACCTGTTGGCCAGGCCTGATGTGTCCTCTGAAATGCCCGGAGGTCAAAATGTTCTCCAGTCAGAGTGAAACAGGTTAAGTGGGAGGTCAGGGCCCAAAGAGCCTAGCTCTAGCCTGTAATGAGGCAGGAAGAGGGTCCTACACCATGTCACCTGTCCCTCCGCCCCTGGGAGGATAATATCTTTGAGAAGGGCTTGCCTAAGAACCAGGGGACCTGCTGACAGCTGGGGATCTTGTCTGGTGATAGCAGATGCATGGCCTCTATGAGGGTGGGGGAAGGGGTACTGTCCTGCTCAGGGAGCCTCTGCCTGTGGCCAGGACTTCCCACATCTTGCTACCACTGCCCAGGCCAGAACCTGCTGCTGAGCCTCCAGGGTCCCCACCTGGGCCGATCCAGGAAAGGGAGGGGCTAGAAGCAGCCAGCCTTCTGTTCCATCAGGCTTCTGAATCATGTAGTATCCTCACCGTACTTGTTAGGCCAGAAGTCTACATGCTGCCTCAACACTCTTGGAAGACCTTACCTGCCACCCAGCCCGCCTGGGGTCCAGCACTACATTAGAGATGCCCCAACCTTATACATCCTTCAAACCAGGGCAAGCTCGGCTTTTGTTTTATAAGTCCTGGGGGGATTGAGCCTCGGATCCAAAGCGCAGTAGGCAAACACTACCGCTGAGCTATAGCCTCAACCTTCTTTATCACTATTTTATTTTGAGACAGGTATCAGCTTAAGTGCAATCCTGCTTCAACTTCTCAGTTGCTGGGATTATATAGGTCTGGGTCAACCAACATATATGGGTGGTGTCAGAGAGGCCAGGGACAAAAGAATCCAAAGGGAGGGTGCCTGGTGGAGGACAGATGCTGTTAGGCTGCCTGGATGCACAGCTGGCTGAATGTTGACGGCTAGTTTCCTCCCTCAGAGCTTTAGTTGACAGGGAGGTTCCCAAGGCTGTGAGTAAGAACCCAGCCTGCTGCCTGGCACATACTGAACCCTCCATGTAGCTGTTGGCTCTCATGGCAGAGTTGTGAAGGTGGAGAATCCAGGTCACTCTGCAGACCTGATCAGGACTTACCACCAAGAAAAAGGGATGATTGTGACTGCCTTACTTCCTGAACTGTGAGGTCATCGAGTCACAAATGCTCACATGGTGTGTACACATGCACCCGCGTACATACCTAGCTTGACTGCCCCGAGACCCAGCCACCTGCTGGAAAACCAACCACTACCTCTTCAAACTATGATTAAGAATCAGCATTGACTATTCAAACCGAAACTCTTTAAACCTCTTTCTGGAGGACTTTGCTCTTCTAGAGCCCGTGGGTGAAAAACTCTTACCATAGTGGAAAGTGTATTCTGCTGTAACGGAAGTGTTCCTCAATTTAGCTGAATCACTTTCTGGTGGTTAGGGAAGTCCTGGTCACCTCATGCCTGTCCCCTCATGCCCGTGGGCTTAGCAAGACCGGGAGACCCCAGTCCCTATCACCCTCAGGCAGGAGCCATGTCTGTTATAGAAATGGATCTCAATTCTGAGACTCCCTACTGCTTGGACATCCTCTTATATCTGCTTCCTGACCCCAAGTGAAGATCCAAGGCTCCGCACGACTGGACCTGGGGCATATCTAGATGAGAACGGGCAGGTTGAGGAGGATGGGAAGGACCTGGGCACACATGGCAGCTCCCTTAGGCCTGTGATCTCTGCCTGGGCCTCTTGTCAGAGGTGCATGTGCCTTTGGATAGACACTGTGTCCCTCCCTATGTCTCCATCTTGTGAAGCATCTGGAATGCGGCAGATACTGGGACCCCAATCCTGCAGTGCTCAGGGGCCTGGAGGCCTCAGAAGAGGTTAGTTGCTCAGTGAGCTCCCAAAAAAGTAGATCTGGAGTTGATTTCCAGAAGCTGGGAAAATGTCCTTAGTCTTCTTATGTCCCAGGAGCCCAAGTCCATGGGCTGTGGCACTTGACCCAGATGTGGAAGGTACCTGCTTGACTGGATCCCAGTTGGATGGATAATAACACTCCTGTATCCCCTCATCCTTGGAGACGCAGGAAAAACCAGAGATATAGCCAATTGGACATCATGTGAAGGGTCTTAAATGTGCCAAGATGAAGGTCAGGAAGGTTTTGTGGACAGTGGGTACCTCACAGGTACCTGAAACTAGTCACCTTGGGGATGAGCTGGCTTGATGCATCCCTGTGTTCTCACCTGGGCTCTTCCTCTCCGTTATCTGGAGATCACAGGAGCTCTGAGGTGGCTCCTTGTCTGAGTTCAGGCCTCTTTTGGCTGTCTGTGCACCATGTGCTCTGAGGTACTGCTTCCTAATGAGAATTGAGGATGTCGGTACTATGGCCCAGGAGAGTTGAAAATCTGAGGACAAAGAACGAGTTTCTGGGAACGGGGGAGGGGGGCACATGAGCTTGGTGCAGAGGGCTGAGATCTTTTATGGAGGGAGAAGAGATCCAAGAGCACCCCAGTTCACACTAGTGAGCTTAATAAAGGTGGTGAGCCTTAGCTACAGTCTAGTCCCAAGGGCTGGGGCCATGTCCTGTCTCAATGAAGGAGACTGCCCCATAGCTCTGCCTCTTTAGTCTGGGTGTTGACAGAAGAGGCCACCAGTTTGATGTGACCTTTGTCCCTTAAGCCCCGTAAGAAGATGGCCAGGCTAGAAGCTGCCCAAGACCCCAAGCTAGCAGGCCCAGGGAACCGCTACCCCCACCTCAGAGCTCTGGCCTGTCTCAAGGCCCAGCAGGCATCAGCCAGCCCTGCCCCAGAGCTATGCAGCCCAGATCTCCCCAAGTCATCCTACACCCACTTGGACCAGGTCCTCCACAGCCACTGTTAGCCAACATTTGAGAAATTAGGTGATGGGGGCCTGGGACGAGGGTGAAAAAAGGGAACAATTTATGTCTAAAAGTCATCCTAAAATCTTCAACATATTTTTTTTTTATTTTTTTATTTTTCACAACAAAAGCTGTAAACGTTGGAGGGAGGGGTAAACCTAGCTTTGTGGGAAATGAGTCAGACAGCGGTAAAATGTGTTTTTCGGAGCCTAGGGGATTATTTTACATCTTGTGGCATGAAGACACCAAGAGGAAGCTATTCTCTAGATCCCTGGTGGGGCTGCACACTCTGCTGGGCTGCAGCTCTGCGTCACCTCCCTTCCTGAGCCAGAGACTCTTGTCCCAGAACAGATGAATTCAGTGGCTTGCTGACATCTCCCTGGGCCTCTCCCCTCTGCCTCCCCAAACTCACCTCTTATTTTTCCAAGCTGGAGTGGGGTTATAAAGGGCTTGTGGCTTTAAGACTTGTAATCCAACAACTGGGGTACACTGTGGTGATCCTTTGAGGATCCCTTACCTCCCAATACTTATCTTATACACATTGCATGAGACTGACCCCACCTTTAATGTAGGCAGGGCAAAGACATGACTCTGCATTGGCCAATCACCACCTTCCATTCTCCTGGATAGAGCATCTGCTTCAACTGATGGCAGAATCAAGTTCTGATTTAACTGAAAGCTTGAAAGAAGAAATCTGACCATCATTACGAAACTTGCTACTTTGTACTGGATTTTTGAAAATGATTTTAAAAGGAAATAAGAGGTTTAAGAATGCATCTGTGCTCTATTGATGCTCAACAAATGTACTTCTTTTCCTTCTACTTTGCTTTTTTTGTTGCTATGAGAAAACACTCTAGCCAAAGACCACTTAGGGGAGGACATGGTTTATTTGTGGCTTATACTTCCAGGTCACAGTCTGTCCTTGAGGTAAGTCAACACAGGAACTGAAGTAGAAACCATGGAGATTTACTATCGTCTGTGGTTTACTTCCAGCTAGCTTCTTATACACTCCAGGACCACCTGCCAAGAAATAGCATTACTTATAGTAGGCCCTTCTACACCAGTTAGCATTCAAGACTATGACCCACAGATGTTCCCACAGGCCGGTGCAATGGAGAGAATTCTTCCACTGTAGTTCCCTTTCACCAGATGACTCTAGGTTGTAAGCAGTTGACAATAAAAACTAGCTCAGACACCTTTCTTGCTACCAGGGACTGTTCTTGAATGCTAGTGAGTGAGGGGACAAAGATGCCCCCTGTTTCTTTGGAAGTCTTTCCCATGGCCAGAGGACAAGGTCTTTGCCAGTGTTCACTGATGCCATCATCCCTTATCCATGTTCTTCTCTTCCAGCTAGGGCTGCACTTCACCAAAAAGACCCAGCCCTCTCTTAGACCACTGTCTGACTGCACTACACCCCAGTCTGAACTGGAGCCTTGTGATGGGCTGCGTTACCTGTGTGTGTGGCGGGGGAGACTGTGGCAGGGCAAGAAACAGGAAACTCACCTAGGACCCAGACCACAATGGCCAGTTCCAGAAACGCACTGGGCACACAGACTTATTTTCTCTTGAGGCAGTGGTAAAGGAGTCACCCTGAGTCATCACATATCTCCAGGCTTTCTTCCAGGAGAGTGGACAGGCACAGTGGGTACCAATTGCTTTCCTACCTCAGAGTCCATTTCTCTCCTTTAAACTCCGTATTCATCTTCCTTGAAGATCTTCATGGCCCCACACTACCCATTCCGTGTAATTTGAGTAGAGCTGACTCACCCAATGGGAGGGGACAAGGTTGTAAGTTAAGGTTGGCCAATCAACATACTCCTTTCTCATGTATATGAGGGCTCGCTTGGTCAGTGATGGATCTTAGGCCCAGTAGAGCTCAGTTCCAGAACTTTCACTTTTCTTTGAGACCGGGTCTCATCTGGAATTCACTAGATAGCTCTAACTCAAAGCAATCCTTCTGCCTCAGCTTCCTGAGTACTGGCATTGCAAATATGAGCCACTATGCTGTCGAAGGACCTTAGGTGGAGTTGTTCAGGATGAACCACTCAGAGGGTGTCTATTTGGACCTCTTGAATTATTGTGGATGAGGGATTGAGGTGAAGGTACCTCTGACTTCTGAGGTGGCCTTCTACTGCCATTCCCCCCCCACCCCCTTTCTTCCATTCCTTACCCCACTTGCCTGGCCACTAGGGAACTGTGTCCACCTTTCTCTTGGGCTTTCTTCTCTGATCCTACTTCTTACTGAGCCATCAGCCTTCCACTGAATTGGCCCGATCCTCCCCCAAAGACGTCCTTTGAGGAGCAGGAATTACCTTGCACCTTGGCCCATATTGAACGCAACCTGCCCAAGAGCCCCTCCCTGAACACAGTTTTTGTGGTTGAGTTATTCAACCAGGTGGAGAATGAAGCCAAAAGCAAGAGCTGGAAAAAGACGGAGGGAGGGGGGCTCCAGATGACATAGCATCCAAAGACGCATCCTGTTGTATACTGGTTTTCTTATTGTGCTGGGTCCTGTGTCTGAGTCCTCAGCACAGCTCAGCGCAAGAAGTTTTGCTGGGGGTGTCTATGCCATGTGTCCATATCTGCTTTGGCCACTCAAGCTGGGACTTGGGGAGCTACGTTGTCTGCTTGGTCCCTATTTTGAGACGGTCTCACCATGTAGTAGGCTTCTAACTCAAGGCTCCCTCTGCCTCCTCCTACATAGCTGGGATTCCAGGTGTGTGTCACTATGCTGGGATTCCAGGTGTGTGTCACTATGCTGGGATTCTGTGAGCATTGGTAAGCCAATTATTGGGTTGGTGGCTGACAGTGGGGTTCAGGGACAACTCGTACTGCATGTGGTCTCGAGAAAGATCTTCCTCTGAGATGAATTTGAGAGCAGGCTTCATAGTGTCCTGATTGTTAAGTTTAGGTAAAAAAAATTCCAGGGCTCATCCTTATCTTCCCATCTGTCCAAAGAGGCCCTTAACGTGCCCATGGAGTGAGCAGAACTTGTTAAAGCCTGAGATGTTCAGCGTTTCTGACCACAGAGCATAAACCTCATGAGGACAGAGATTCGATCAAATGAGGATTATGGCTGTGTCCCGGAGCCCAGAAACAACACTGGTACTCAGTGAACACTGGGGAATGAAGGACGTGTCTGGGTCCCACCATTCTCTTGCTCCATAACCATTAATGGCTCCCCATTGAGGTCAAAATACTAACCCTAGGCTTCTTGCTCTGCCCTGTGTGTGAAGTGGCTGTGTCATTCATGGAATAAGCAGGGACACATTTTGCAGGTCAAAGGGGATGCTGCAAACAGGTAGATAGAACATTAGCAGCAGGCCAGAACGGACCCAGGAAAGCAGGGAGGCATGGCTGTCCCACTTGCCTGGCCACTAGGGAACTGTGTCCACCTTTCTCTTGGGCTTTCTTCTCTGACCCTACTTCTTACTGAGCCATCAGCCTTCCATTGAATTGGCCTGTTCCTCCCTCGGAGACGACCCTTGAGGAGCAGGAACTACCTTGTCACCTTGGCCCATATTGAACGCAACCTGCCCAAGAGCCCTTCCCTCAACACATACCCCACTCCCCCCAAACACAGGTTGTGACATCCGTTCCCATTGTGCTCAGCTCTATGTCTGAGATCCCTTCACAGAGGCTCAAGGCAGGGAGGGGCATTGAATTCTCCCAGGCACCTGCCAACCTCGGAAGATGGACATGCTTACGTGTCTCTACGGGTAAACTGAAGCAACCTTTATCTGGGCTGGTATAGGGAGTAAGGGATGAATGAAAGGAAGGGCATGGCACTATGAGGCCACCTCAGAAGTCAGACGTACTTTCACCTCCATCCCTCAGTTGCTTCATCAGAGAAGGCTTTGGGGGCTGAGTCTGAATGAGGATTACAAACCGCCTCCCCCACCCATCTCCAGGCTGAAATTCCCGGTAGACCTACAGTGTTGGCACAGACAAAAGGCATCGCTACGTACATTTATGATTTGCCTAATTATCTTGGTCCTCCTCGATACTGCAGCTCCATAAACTTGTCACAGTCTTGTTTGTCATTTGGCACTGGCTTGCCATGCACACACATGTGGATGTTTGTTTGCAGAATGTGGCCAGCAGCAGGGCCTTCATGTGGGCTGACACCACCCGCTTGGCTGCCCCAAGGGACTGGCCCCCCTCCAGGACTCCCAGACAGATTACTGCTTTCAATTCTTATTTCTCCCCCCCTAAGCACTGGGGATGAAACCCAAGACCTCATACAAGCTAGGTCAACACTATACCCCTGAACCATGCCTCTAGCCCCTCATGAGGAGATTCTAGATAGGTTCTTTACCACTGAGCCACACCCCCAGCCCCTCACTGGGGGATTCTAGGCAGGGGCTCTACCACTGAGCCACACCCCAGCTCCTCACTGGGGGATTCTAGGCAGGAGGTCTATTACTGAGCTACATTTATAGCCATGAGAGTCTTTAAGGCAAACAAATAGATACACAAACCAAACAAAAACCCAATCAATTAATGAAACAACAATAATCATAATAGCAAACGAAAACCCTCTCTAAGTATTGGACATTGATCATTCAGAATCCTGATAAAAACCAAAGTCACCTCCTCATCTCATCCGGGAAAGAGCTGTTAACAATGGGCTGGATTAAAGAGGCCTGGAAGGGGCTGAGAAAGTGTTCTCAGAAACTAGCTGTGCAGCCATGTGGCTATCTGAAAATCTGAACTGATAAGGGAAGGGGCCTGTGCCCAAGGGCCCAGTGAGGACTGAAGGACAGAGCCTTGGGCTACACACGGATTATATTTTTAGGGAGATCTTAGTGAGATCCTGAAGCGGTGAATAAGCACCCTGGCCTCTTTATCTCTCAGGTAGCCTGCTGCCTCACAACAGCAAAGCCCAATAGGAAGCCAGAGGTCACGGAGAGTCTCCATGCCAGGGTCAGGGTATGCACAGGGTCTAGGATGACACAGGAAAAGTAGGCATGAGTGAGCAAGGTTTTGTGAGATTGCTCTGTGTCTTCTGATCCTATCCCTAAGTATCTCTTGGACCCACCACCTCTGAGCCACGGATCCACATTAGCCCCAGCCTGACTGATGCTTACTTTGTCCACCACAATCCAGCCACAGACTTCAGTAGATCGAGCGTCTTGTTATTGAGACATTCTGTCACTATGTAGTCCAGGCTAACCTGGAGCTCATAATCCTTCTGCCTCAGCCTTGGAAGGGCTGGGATTAAAGGTGTGCACAGCCAGGCCAAGCTTTATGCGCAACAGGAACCTCAATGTGCTCCATGATTCTTTTAGCTTCTAGGCTACTGATCGAATCCTAAACACATGTGTGTTCGAGCGTGGTATTCAGCCCATCCTCTAGCTCACCTCTTGTACCCAGTCTGCACTGGGGTCCTTTGCCATGTCTCACTTTTGGAGGTGCTGTTCACTTTACCTGTATTGTCTCTCTCTCATCCCACCCTCTGACGGCTTGCTTACAGCCTCTTCAGATCTCAGCTTGAATCCCATCCTTAGAGATGACTTTTAAACAGGGAGGATTCTCAGTCAGTGACTCTCTCCACCCTTGAGTTTCCCCTCTTCAATACGTGTCATGGCTGCAATTAACTAATTGATTGTGTAACTCTGTTTATTTTCTGTCTCTACGAGAAGACTGCACACTTCACAAGAGCCTGCTCTGTAGGTCAGGTGCGCTGTTAGGGCCACAACACAGTGCCTGGTACATAGCAGATGCTCAGCAAATACTTGTTGAATAAATGAAGAAAGGGCTTCATGTTGCTGGTATACTGGCATGCTAGACTGCTTGGGTCCATCGCCCTGAAAAGGGCTGCAAGGATTGGATAATATTCTTCTAATATATTTAAATCAATAGAGGGAACAGCCAGGTCAAAACGGAGGAGAAAGGGAATCCTGACGGGTAAATAGGAGAGGCCATTGTTTTCTCTGAAGCTTTTTCTGATCTTGACAAATCCAAATTTTATTTTGTTAGCCTTACGGGATGACGAGACAGCAATCAAACCTTAGGGCTAACACAAGGTGCGGCATATAATAAATAAGATACCCACCCCACATTGACGTGGGACTCCAGAGGGCTACACCCTCAGTATGAGAGTGAACCAGAAGTAAATCAGCTTTCTCGTGATCTTACAATCTGTCTTTCTGTCTCTTGGGTTGATTGCAGGACCTTAGAGATGGACCAAGGTGGTCCTGGACAGGTAGCATTTCTAGAGGTTTGCCTGAAGACAATGAAAATGTTCTCCTACATGCAGATGGGAGGGGGTATCTCAGGGAAGCAGGAGGGTGAAATTAGGCGGTGGAGAGAATCAAAGTGTAGTGCATACATATATGCAATTTCCAGGCATAAATAAAACACAGTCTAAAACTTGCTTTCCTAAATCTCAAGATTTTCTTATGAGCAATGACTAGTGGCTAGTAGTCAAAGGTAGCCAGACACGTAAGAAAACAAGGTACCATGCCCTGACAGTAGGAGAATAGACAAAACAGAAATAGACCTTCAGTGAACTCAGATTACTAACTCTAATTGTACATATGATGTTTAAAGTAAATAGCCTTTAAAAAAAAAACAGCTGTAGTGATAGGAAGCTAAGGGAAGTGAGGCTATGTCAGGTGCAATAGGATGAGTTATATTATATATAAGTATTATATATATATAATAAAATTAAAAACACGTTTGAAGAAGAGAGTCAGCAAACTAGAGACTCAGGAGAAGTTTATCACAAAGGCATCAGATCCCATTAAAGAAAAATACAGAAGATACATGTGCGCTGAGGAGAGAATAATGTCTGTTAAAGAGATGAGGCCAGAAACAGCAAGAAGGTTTGTTCTCTTATTTGTTTTTAAATTTATTTTTTATTTCATGTACATTGGTGTTTGGCCTGCATGTGTGTGTCTGTGTAAAGGTGTTAGATCCTCTGGAACTGGAGTTATAGACAGTTCTAAACTGGGGTGCTGGGAATTGAACCCAGGTCCCCTGGAAGAGCAGTCAGTGCTCTTAACAGCTGGGGAAGCTCTCCATCTTCCCGATCTTTAATTTTTAAGATTTAACATTTTATGTGTATGTCTGTCTGTGCACCATGTGCATGCCTAGTGCCCATGGAGGTCAGAAGAGGGTATTGGATTCCCTAGAACTGGAGTTAGGGATGGTTGTGAGCCACCATGTCGTTGCTGAGAATTGGTTCCAGGTCCTCTGCAAGAGCAGCCAGTGCTCTTAAGCACTGAGCCATCTCTATAGCCCAAGGATGACTGATGTCCTTAAGGACTGATAGTTCACTTTCTAGAACTGATGAGCATGAGGAGAAGCATTGGTTAGTGATCTATGTGAATATACTCACATCCATGTTTCACAGGACCCAGAGCTTTAAAAAAAAATTACTACTGGGAGATTCTGCAAGAAGTCTACTGTTGGCCCAAAGCTACTGTGTTGTACAATAATAAGAGAAATAAATGTTAGCAAAGGACACAATGAAAGCAAAGATTAAAGACTGGAGAGTTAACTTGCTTGCCTTCTACCAAACTATGTGGGCAGCCTGACCTCAATGTCCTGTCCCTGTCCCCTCCCCCTTCCCCCTCTGGGCCCTGGGGATGACTCATTCCTAGCCTGCCATGGAGACTAGGAGTCTAATGGTCTGGGTTTGAGGTAGGAAGGCACAGCTCCCACCGAGAACTGAACACTGATCGTGACACCCCCATCCTGGGTCCTGTCCCCCTCTGTTCTGTTCTTTAGTGTCTTCATTCGGTCTGGGCTGTGCTGTTGGGTGTGAGTAGGCAAACAGTGATTGGCTGACTGCTGGAGGCTGCTCCTAGCCTCAAGAGGGTATCTGGAAAAGGAAGTGATGTAGACAACCTAAGAAGTCTTGAACATGTCATCTGAGGGTTCTCAATCTCAACCCCCATGCTGACGAACAGTACTAATGCCTTTATTATCCAGCCCTTCAGCATCACCTAGGACCTGGCTGGCAAGGGCCCAGATCCAGAGGCTGGCAGGGAATTACCCAACCTGGGTCCTATAGTCCTCTCCCTCCCAACCTTTCCCTCTCTTGGATAGGCGAACAATCTGGTTGGTGGACGGTTTGTTTGCTTCTGACTCATTTTCCCCTCTGAGTGGCCAGGTGGAGTCCCTATTCTCCTCACGGTGACTTGTCCTGGGATCAGGTTCATGTACTTGCTGTGTTTTAGAGGAACACGATTCATCATCTTGCCTCTGGGAATCCCGACACACCTCTCAGACATGCTCAAACAGAGAGGCTGCCAAACTTGCATATGGTCACCCAGCAGGTGTGTGTGGGGGGGCATATATGGTCTCACGCTCCCAGTGGGTAGGAATGCAGGTCCAGCCATTGTGTAACCAGCATCATGGCCTGGGCACTGTGAGCAGCATCTCATGGGGTCTCAAGGATACCCTCCTATCACCACATAGGCAGGCACAAAGAGGTGGCCAGCTGGTTGCCAGTGGTGACTAGAAATGTCGTCTAAACCACCCAAGCCTGGGTCTTAATGATGATTTAATACGCTGTTCTGACTTTCAAATTCTCCAAGATACTCTAAACAAATGACCTCTGATTTAATTTTTTTTTTTTAATGAAAAACTAGGCTCAGTGAGATAATGCAGACCTGCTACCAAGCTTGAGTTTGAGCCTTAAGACCCACATCATAGGAGAGAACTAACTCCTGAAAATTCTCTCTCTCTCAAGAACTAAAGAAATAAATTCAGTTGAGCAATGGAGAGGGAGGCTGACCAGGGGAAGTAATGTGAAATGGAGCCAATTACTTAAGTGTTAAGAAAAAATGAGTATCTTCCTTCCTTGAGTGGACCTGGGGCTGTTGAGGATTAGAACCACTCTACCAAATGGGCGGAATGAAAGCCTAGGAGTTAGTGACATTCCTGACCCAGTCCTAGCCCAAGGGTCTTGAAGAGACATGACCCTGATACACTTTGATTCTATGACTATGGACAACCTGGCCAGGTCATCTGGGGGGGGGGGCGCTGCTGGGTTGTTTGTTTAGTATATACCAGGGGACATGGAGCGGGGTGTTCTCTTTCCTACCATGGCTCTCACACACCTCAGCAGCGTGCTGCTCCACATAATTATGTAAACTTTGCGTCCCTCAAGATGTTCATCTCACCTCTGACACATTTTGGGCTCAGAGCCATTGTCCCTACCTTCTCTCAGCACGGGGGCCTGGCTTGTGACTCACCTGCCCCCACCTTTCTCACATGAGATTTCTCTCAAGCTGTCCTTGATGGATCTGCTCCTGTGGGAGCCCCCCGACAGTCCTGGGCTTGGATGCTTCTACCAAAGCCTTAGAATCAACCAACCTCCCATGTGACTTCATATGGTGTGCTCCTGTCCCCACACCAGCACCTACACATTGCCACTCTCCCTGGACCTCCCTGGGACTCGTCCATGCCTGGAACCTGCTTCCTTTTCTTTCTGAGGCCCTGTGCTGAGAGCTTAACTGACCTAGGTGTGGAGAAGCTAATGATGTAAGGCCTCCAGTCCCACTCAGTACCTGCTGCTGTCCTTAGGCTGGGCAAGTGGAAACCAGTTGTTTCCTGTGCTTGATAGTAAGGCCTTCCTTTTTTGTCTGAGGAGTTTGCTCATTAACTGAACTACCCTCATGGTGACATTCCCGGCAGTAATGGGGGAAAGGGAAAATTAGGTTTCCAAAGTTCTTTTTTGTTAGCAATCTTGGTTCAACTAAGGAAGTTTGGCCAAAATCTTCTTCTACTTCCCTATGTGCCCATTCTCCAAATGCTTCCCTAGTAATCCGAGGCCCTGCCTGACCAGCTCTTCTCCATGGCAAGAGACAGTCTCTATCACTGTTTTCCTGGACTCAAGCTAGATCAGGATGATCCATTGGGGAGCTGAAGGCAGCAAGGAGTAGGGGATGGTTGCCACACCTTTCGCACACAGCACATGCCTTCTGCTCCCCTCCCAGCAGTACAGGAAAGTCAAAGCCTCCCCACCCAGGGCCCAGCTTTCCAAATAAAAAGATGTTCATGGAGCCTGGTATATATCTGCGAATCCAGCATTCCTGAGGCTGAGCAAGAGGATTACAAGTTGGAGGTGTAAATAGTCTCAAAAAAAAAACCCAGAAAAAGTGGCAGGGTGGAGGGGGTGGTAAAGAAGAAAGAATTCAAAAGGAACCCCAAGGGGCTGAATGCCCTACCAAAACCGAGGATGTCACTCCTGCAAGAACGTTTGTCCTTACCGACCAGTGGCCACTACTTACACTCTGCATTTGTGTCTCAACAAACACACCCGCCACACTAGCTCCTCTGACAGTGAGAAGGTCTGACGGCCATGCACCAGAGGAAGCGCATCAAATACTTTTGAAATAAATAACAGGCATCCTATAGGAAGGGGAAAATTTCTTTAAGCAATGTTAACATGACTGCAAGTCCTTGGGTATCCCACGACAAGTTTTTTTTTTGCCCTAAATTATTCAGTTTTTCGGGGACAGAGGTGTGTCTTACCCCTCCCACACAGGGATGGCTCACTTGGGCCAAGTGTCTCACAAGCCTGGCCTGTTTACCTTTTTCACAACTCTGGGATGACTTGGTGCTTGTTTTGCTTATATTTTGCATAAAAGGAAACTGAACCACAGAGGCATGAAGAGGCTTGGTGAGTGCCACCCAGTCAGCAAGAAGCAAAGCAGGAATTCAGTTTGAGGCCAGGACTACACAGTCCAGCTTCGCAGGTTAGCCCCACAATGGGATGGGAGGTACAGGAAAGTTTCACTTATCGTCAGGGGAACAAATTGCTTCCAACCAGGTGTTCTCCTGAACAAACATACATCAGTGTATACAGAGTCAGGATGTCTGGGCTGCGTGTGTGCACTGCTGTGTACATCACCAAAGGCCCACTACCTGCCAGGGCCCTCTCTACCAGAGTACTAAGCAATCTTAACACTCATTGCCCTGCCCCCAGGGAATCAGAACTTGCTAGGCTAAATTAGACTATATTTAAAACATTAGAGACACAAGCACCTTCAAATTGTTCTGGGATAAATGCTCTGTCCTGTGGACTCCTGGGCCAAAGCCAATTACACTGCCGCCAGGTAGGGCTTATTCCCTATAAATCAGTGGGAATGTGGTCACACGAACTTTAAATATCAGATTAAAATCAAATTAGTGGGAAAATTTGCAACAAATTGCCTTCGAGTACAGTGAGTGAGTCTATTTTTAAAACATTGCCGCACCAGGCAAAACAGTGAGGCAAACACATTTCTTAACAGCAAGCAGACAGTGTGCCGAGAGCAATTTGTCATGCTAGGTCACTGTAATTGCCCCGGCAGAACTCAGGAATCAAATAAAACATGTTTGCAAATTGTAAATCACTCAAGGAGGCCACTTCTGACGGGTCCTAACCTGATGGTGAAGGTCATAGCAGATCCCTGAAGGGCTGGTACCCAGTTCCTGACACCCCATTGCCACCTGTTGTCTGGGCTCAGCAACCATGTCCAGCTGAGACTATATTGCCCAACACGCACACAGGAAAGCCGCTAGAAGTTGGCCACATTTCCTTATCGGCAAGAGGGATCCAGTGTTTTTGGATGGGGGGCGGGGGCTTGGCAGGGTGCTCTTGGTGAGCTTCAGGGGAAGCAGGGAGTGGTGTGGGGGTCTCTCTAAGGCTTCTGTGGCTTCAGACAGAGGCATGAGTGCCTTAGGAAGGAAAGGTTTTATTTCAAGGGAAACGTTGAGCATGCCACTTGCCAAGGAGTTGAAATAGCTTCAGGTCAAGGAAGGCTTGGGACTCTGGCTAAGGTCTCTTCAGACCCTGTCTGGGTCACTTGGTGATATGTTTCGGAACGAGACTGTTAATGTTTTGACCACTAATGTCCCCCCTCTTGGGCTATTATTCCTCTATGAAGACCTTTCCAGGCATCCTAAGGAGAGGATATAAGGGGAGACCCAGAGGTTTGAAATACCTTTTAAATCCAAACTGTTGCTTCCAGCTGCCCCTTTGCCTCTGCAGTGTCAGCAGCTCATGGCCTATGCCAATTATGTCAGGATACCATGTCCTTCCTCCCTGAGCTCTCCTTTTGAGACCCAGCTCTTCCCCATCTAGTGTCCCTATAAAGCATGACCCTGAATACCCTCTGAATCTAATGATAAACCAATGCCATGTAACCAATGAGATCTATTGCAGACTAGACAAGTCACCTTGCTAGAGAGCCTTGCTTTTTAAAAAGTATTTTCTAGCGGGGTGACGATGCACACCTTTAATCTCAGCACTCGGGAGGTAGAGGCAAGTACATCTCTGTGAGTTTGAGGCCCACATGGTCTGCAGAGTGAGTTCCAGGACAGCCAAGACTATACAAAGAATCCCTATCTGGGAAAAAAACCAGAAAGAAGAAAGAGAGAGGGGGGGCAGTAATTTTCTAGAAGCAAGAACTTACTTGTTGGAGGCTACTGCGTGGAAGTCCATGATCCATTCATCCTTTATGCTGCTTCAGACAATGGTGTCTGTCCTAAACTCATGCTCAGTGGGCCTTAAGCCACCCCAGTAGACCCTTAAGAAGAGGGCAGAGGTATTCTGCAAAAGAGAGAGATAACCTGGAAGAGGCTACTGACATTCAAATTCATGTTCACTGACCTTCCCTGGGATAGACATTGGATATCCATTGGAGCCAAGGTCAGCAAGACGCCAAGCAAGGACCCAGAGGAGTTCTAAGAACTGGTGGCGGCCTTGAGAAAGGATAGGGGTGGAGGATGGAGAGCCAGAGGCTGTGAAGGGGAAGGTCAGGAAATAGATCTCTTGGTGTAAGAATCAAAAAATCGGTGTGTCTATCTTTTGTTCTCTCTCTCTCTCTCTCTCTCTCTCTCTCTCTCTCTCTCCTGTGTGTGTGTGTGTGTGTGTGTGTGTGTGTGTGTGAGAGAGAGAGAGAGAGAGAGAGAGAGAGAGAGAGAGAGAGAGAGAGAGAGAGAGAGAGAGATACATGGATGTAGAGGGAAGGAGAGGGATGGGAGGAGGGAGGAGGGAGGGAGACTTCTACTAGCTGGAAGCCCAAAAACCAGTATAGGTAGGCTGACTAATCAGCCTCAGAAATCCACCTCTCTCTGCCTCCCCAGAGCAAACATTTGGCACTATATCAAGCCTGCCTGCCTTTCCTTCCTTCCTTCCTTCCTTCCTCCCTTCCTTCCTTCCTTCCTTCCTTCCTTCCTTCCTTCCTTCCTTCCTCCCTCCCTCCCTCCCTCCCTCCCTCCCTCCCTCCCTTCCTTCCTATTTTATTATTATTATTGATGTGGGTTCTGGGGATCGAACTCAGATCCTCATGCCAGACAAACATTTTGCTGGGCCAGCTCCCCCAAGGAGCATTGTTAAAACAAGTCAATTTCTACCCTATCCTGGTAGCTATAAGAAAATGCCATCTTTTCCAGATAAGGTAGAGCTTGCTTGGTCATCCTAGGCTGAGAGATTACAAGTCTGAGCCCAGCCTGGGCTATACAGGGAGACTGTGTCTCAAAATAACAATGAGATAAAGGTCTGGGATGGACCCAGTAATAGACCACTTGTGCAATATTCATGAGACTCTTAAGTTTAACCTTCAGCAGAGAGAGAGAGAGAGAGAGAGAGAGAGAGAGAGAGAGAGAGAGAGAGAGAGAGAGAGAGAGAGAGAGAGAGAGAGAGAGAAAACGGTTTTTTATTCCGTGTTCCTCAGTGACCCCCCTCCTCAGTCATTTGCTATGGAAGGGTCTGAATTCTCAGTTCTACCTAGACCAGGCTTGGAAACAACAGAAGTGGGTCCTGCAGCTCATGCCCAGCCCTTTCCAGGTCCTCACAGAAGCAACACGGACCCTGGACTTTTCATTTCTATGGAGAGTTCCAGGGGCTCAGGCCATCTCCTGCTATTGTCCACAGGGAGTGGATGTGGGCACAGCAAGGGAAGAGAAAATACAAACGTACCCAGGGAGGCCCATTCTTAATGGGTGGGGCCAGAAAGCTAGAAAATAATAAATAAAAACAAAAGTAAAGGGAAGCAAAGTTCTCGGGTGCCAGAATGGGGCTGGCTCTGGCTGGGCCTGGCTGAGTAATGGGTTCCACATTTGTCTGGCTCTGTTTGCAGCCACTAGGATCTGGGATGTACAGTGGGCTTTGCAAGCGCCAGAGAGGACAGCAAAGCTGTGGGCAAACTTAGCATACCCTTGGGGATGGCCCTGTCCCTTGCTGGCCACCACATGGGCAAGAAGTGGCCCGGGAGCTCACACTCCAGCATCCCCAACCTTCTTCTGCCCGCCCCACCCCCAAACTCCACCCCTGCTCCAGGCTCCTGGGCTCCTGCCGGCCTGCACAGATTGTTCGAGTTATTAATGCGTTTTCCCAGAGATTCCATCTGGCTGTTTAATTGTTCTGGGATGGGGCTATAATGCTTTGATAGTGAACTGGTTTCTTTGCTAGGTTACAGCTTTCGTTAAATGCTCCATCCACAGGGAAGGATGGGGCAGGGAGGGGTGAGGTTGAGAAAGAAGAGGTAGCATGGTGGGAGGGGAGGCTGATGGGTTAGGGGGAAGGAGAGGGAAGGGGGAGAGAGGAGGGGAAGGAAGGGGAGATGGTAGAAAGGAAGAAAAGAAAAAGGGTTTCCTCTATCTACTGGCACAGCAAAGCAGCAGCTAGAATGTCAACATCATCCAGACAAGAAACAATGCTTCATATCTACAGAAAGCCTGTGGGTGTCCTGGAAAAAGTGGCCCCCTTAGTTAAGCAAAATCAGGGTTTCTACTCCCCCTTGACCTTCAAGAGAAGGGGCCCCCTCCCCTCTTGTGAAATCAGCAGTTTGGTGGAGGCCTGGCAGGTTCCACCTAGGCTGGGAAGGAGGGGGCGGGAGATCTGGGAGGGGCAGGCACTCCTCACCCTTCCCAGTGGCTCACGGCAGGTGTCAGGGCCAAACCCCATATTCACAGATTCCCAGGAGATCTAAGAGATAAGGGTGACATCCGTGACAGCATTAAGCTATCTGGTGGTAAAGGAGTCACCTCCCTCTCTCTGTTGTATGCCTTTCCTGGAAACTGCCAGGGGACACAGGGCTCATGAGTATGACAGAGAAAGTTCCAGCAGCCGGGCAGTGTCTGTCCAGGGAAGGGTTCATACAGGACAGAAGTTTGCAGGCATCTGAGGACAGGGCCCATGTGGAGCTGGTCTCATTGGGTTTAGGGTTCAAGCTGCTGTTTCCACATCAGGAAAAGTCCCATAATGTCACTGTCACGGTGACACAGCTTGGACCAGAGGGTTATCCTCCCCTGTGGATAAGACCCAATTCTGTTCTCAGTGATGCCTTCATCTGTGGAGCAGGGGTTGGCATAAGAAAGTATTGGATAAATATTTAGGGGTACATTCAGTTATTCATGAAGTTTAGATTCTCTGGAAGGCCACCCCAGCTAGGCACAGAGCACACACCAGACAGAATCACCCCACACTGCCTCCCCGCCCCCAACACTATCTACCAAAGCACACTGGAGGCTTCCCTTGGTGTGATTGGGTCATTCTTGTTCCCAACGAGGCCTACCAGGAAACTCAGTGTGCAGGGAAGTGTGCCCTTCCATGAACCCCTGGAGAGGACCCCCACACACATACCTCAGGAGAGAACAAGATGGCCCTCTCCCCCACCCAGCCTAGGACCTGTTCTGGGGGCAAAGAGGAAAGTCAAGGATCATTCCCTGTAAACAAGAAAAACTGGAATTCGCACTGAACTCAGAGAGAGTTTGCTTGGAGCCTGCAAGCCATAGCTTGCCCCAGCCTCTAGGCAGGCAGTGGGGCTCTGCCTCTCTGGTTCCCAGGCTGATGGGGCAGGCCACCGCCTCCTCACTAGGATTGTGGCCTCTCCTCTGCCAAGGGCAGCCATGGGTGAGAAGGCAGTAAGGCACAGGACAGAGGGCAGAGGGGGAAGGGGTTGGCAGAACAAGTTGCCAAGGAAGGCTGGGAACACTAAAGTTTACAGAATTTAAAAGTCTTTGTCATTCTTCACCAGTATATACTGTAAGGTGTTTGGCAATCACACTCCAGGTGAAGAATCTACCGGCCTGGAGGCTCAGGCAGGGATGGTGATGAAGGCCACCCTTTCCTTACTGGGCTGTTACTGCAGCCAGTGGGATGCCTGTATCTCATGGGGCAGTTGTAGCAGTGAGTATGCGATCAAAGCAAATGTTTGGTCCAGAAAGTAGAGCTAATGCATCCCTGACAGGTGATATATGGATATGGGCTCAGTTACCCCCTCCCTAGGTAAACTGAGGCAAGGGGTACTCAGCCTGCAAGCTGGCTTTCTGGACATCACAGGAGTCTGGGGGGAGGGAGGCTGAAGAGTTGTTTCCCAAGACCCCCTCCCCCGGAAGGCTGGGTGGGCAAGGGTAGGTGCAAGCCTTGCTCTCTAAAGGGGAGCTGAGTGATTTGATAATGTGGCCAGAAGGTCCCTTATGCTGAAAAGCTTTGGGTGAGCTTGTTCCCTCAGGCAGAATGGGTCTCTCCTGGGTCTCTCTTATTCTGGGGTGTAGGGAGACCACAATCCTAAGACGACACTACCCTCCATCCTCCACTTCCACAGGGACTCGGGGACTCGAATTCTTTGCTTAAAAGTACTTATCCCCTGACTGCTCTGGCTTCCTTGGGGGAACCCCACCTCCAACACACATTACCAAGGTGAAGAGATATTCGAAGACCACACACACACACACACACACACACACACACACACACACACACACACACACGTTTCAAAAGGGACCCAGACCAGAACAAACCTCACAACTTTTCTGGTTTCAAAAAGACACCAAAATTGAGTTTGATATGTTTATATTATAGATATAATACATACGACATCTACCATGATACTCTGTGTCCCCCCTCCCTGAAAGAAGAGAAGGTTCACCTCTGCTCCCAGCCACAGGGGTGTGCACAAATTGGCTGGAAGTGGCCTTCTTTCCAGAACCAGAGCCAGGGCCTTTGGGGGGTGGGGGTCGACAGGAGAGGAGGCCTTATGCAGTCTCAGCTGGAGGAAGCTAAGACCCACAACTGACGCCCTTGGAAAACCGGGGGTGAGGGGTGGGAGGTGGAGGGTGAAGCTCACTTCATTTCATTGGTCCTCTGCGAGCAAAAGAAGAATAAGAAAAAAACAAAACAAAAAAAAAAACAAACAAAAAAAAAACCCCAAATCCCCAAACCAAAAGGAAAGAGAGCTTCAGCTTCTTCCCCCAGCCACTAGCGAAGTCTCATTTTGGCAAGAATCTGAGCAAAACCAAAACAAAACAAAGGACCAAATAAAATGGTGGTTTAGCATAGACGTGCACATTGACATTGCACAAGGCACCGCTGGGACACAGAGACCAGATACAAGTGTTGATATCAGATGATAAAGCAAAATATTTGGGAAGCTTGTCATAACTCCAGTCCCTCTGGGATGGATCGATTGTGCTTCAAGTTCCTTCAGCAACAGCGGCTGGCGACATACAGTACACACAAGGCTGATGGTCCCGGTGTCCTTTCACACACCCCCCCCCCCCAAGACCAGAAACTTAGGTTCCTGTCCCTCACTACTCCTTTAACCGCATGGCCAACTTACAGCCTAGCTTTCTGGTCTGATTGCGCCCCCCACCCCCCCATTCTCCAGGAACTCACCCAGGAAACAGCCTGTTGCAAGCTGATGTGGGGAGTGAACATGGGAAAGAGCAAAGAACTAGGACCCTCCACTTTCAAGTAGCTGGGGGGGGGCACTCTTAGACTCCAATCTCCAACTCCCTAAGTCCCTCCCCCTCCAAGGACAGGGACTGAGGGGCAGCTACGGAGCACTGCCGGGACCTCAGCTTCCTGAATCTTCCTCCTGCCCTGGGCCTGCACCCTTCATTCTCTTATGGGGGCCTGCTGCAGCCTGGGAGGCAGAAATCCTCCAAATAAAATATCAAGGCACATGTTTGCTCCCCCTACTCGGTAGGAAAAGGAGCGAGTTTTGAGTATCCAAGGCACAGGGTTACTTCCTTAATACTAGAATGGCCGGGCTCCTAGCTCAGCTCCGCGGAAAAGTTTCCCGTCTCATCTCGTGGAGAAGCCGCGGCCTGACTCCCTCATCTTAGACGCACCGAGTCCGGCTCAGAGGAAGGGAGGGGACACGCGAAGTAGGCCAAGCTTTTCAGACGACACCGGAATCTCCTAGTCCTGGCTTTCACGGCCCGGGGCAGCCTGGAGATCCAGCAAAGCGACCCGAAATCAATTCTCCGGGTCCCCGGCCAGGGGGCCGGCCGAAGACGGTCCCGGAGCCGCGCGCCTCACGCGCAGTTGCCCATGGCCTTGACCAAGGAACTCTCGGGCAGCTGGCGGAAGATGCCCCGCAGCGTGTCCAGTTCACGGCTCAGCTGTTCCACCCGCTTGCGCAGGCGGTCATTGTCACTGGTCAGCTCCAGCACCTTCTGCTGCGTCTCCACGTTGCGCTGCTTGGCTTTATCTCGGCTCTTGCGCACCGCGATGTTGTTGCGTTCCCGCCGCACCCGGTACTCGTTGCTGTTCTTGTCCACCGACTTCTTGGCCTTGCCCGCTCCGGTACCTCCTCCTCCTCCTCCGCCGCCGCCGCCCGTACGGAGATCGGGGTGCGTGCCAGCCAAGCCCTTGAGCGCACCCCCCGGTCCCGACAGGCCCGCAGCACCCAACGCGGGCGCGGGGTGCGGGCTCGGCACGGGCGTGGGCGGCGGCGTGGGGTGGCCGGGCTGCAGGTGCATGGTGGTCTGGCCGCAGTGCGCGATCTGGAACTGCAGGTGCGGAGCGGCCAGGTGCGCGGGAGACGCGTGAGGGTGCGGCGGCGGCGGCGGCGGAGGCTGGTAGGGGAAGAGGCCGGCTAGCGCCAGCTGCTTCGCCTCGTCCTCTTCGCGGGGCTCCTGCTTGATCACCAGCGGCCGCAGCGCGGGCGCCCCGACGCGCTCGTACAGGGGCTCCAGCCTGCTGTCCAGGTAGCCCGCCGCCGCGCAGCCGTAGCCGGGAGGGGGTCCGTGTGCCCCCGCGGACATGACCGCGCCGCCGGGGCCCGCCGGGGCCCCCGGGTAGTCAAAGTCGCCGCCGCCGCCACCCGCGGGGCCCGCGGCCGCCTTGGCCTTCTCCTGTTGCCGGCTGTGCTGGAAGAGATCGGCCAGGAACTCGTCGTTGAAGGCGGCCGGGTCGATGTAGGCGCTGATGTCTATAGACGTCTCGTGCTCGCAGATGCCTCCCAGCGGCTCCGGGGCAGCAGGTGGGGCTGGGGGCGGCGCGGGGCCCGCGCCCCGGGGAAAGCCGAAGGCGGCGCTGCTGGGCGCGTGCGGGGGGCTCTGGAGGTGGCTGCTCATCGGGGGCCGCGGCTCCGCCTCGTAGAAGTCGGCCGACTCCATGGAGGAGTTAGAGTTCTCCCGGCATGGCGAGCCTCGGCGGCCTCCAGCCCGCGCGTGGCGCCGCTGCTGCCGCCGCCCACCCAGAGCCCCAACTCGCTCGCGCCCGCGCAGCTCCGGGTCGCGAATGGCCAGGCCCGCGCGGGACCCGTTTTTATATCGGATCGGGCATCGCCCCCTGGTGTCCAAGAGGGTCTGGGGACCTAGGGCGAGGGCAGGATGGTGCCTACTGGGTCTTAGAGCCCGTCTCGTTCTCGCTTGTCTCCCAGCGTCTCCCCAAGGCGGCGAGTGGGGCGGGAGCACAGTGCTCGTGGAGAGAGAGGCGGTGGCGCAACGCCCACTGCCTCCTGCGCTGCGAGGCAACCCGGCCTGCGCTCAGCCCCACCCTGGCGGCGCTGTCGCCCCCGCGCACACGTGGTCCGTGGCTGGGCGCCCCTCCTTTAAGCCTCCCCTAAGTCACCCACTTCCAGCCAACACCAGGGAACCCGGGAGCATCCAGAGGCCGAGCAGGGAGGGGTAGGGGTAAGGGGTGGAGGGAGAATGTTAGACTTGAGCTACCGTGGTGCTGACTTGCTCTTAAAAAGCTAGGACTACGCCTGTCCCCTACCCGGGTTTCTGTGTCGGAGAGCCGCGGCGGGGGACGTTGGGGGCTGCCTTTGGACCAGCAACCTCGCGCGCACCGCCGAGTGGCGAGATCCAGAGCGCTGAGATTGTGCGTCTTTATCTCTGAACTCCAGGCGACCCCACTGATTCCAGGCAGAGCACCTCTTCCCCGCCCAGCCTCTCTACCCTTGGGTCCCACGGGATCTTGAGAGCAGGGCGCTAGGACCCAGCAGGGAGTGGAGGCGGCCGCTAACCCGGGAGGCTGGAGGACCTGGCCGGTCCATCCGCTCCCGCTGGAAAACTTTTCTTTTTAATTACGTCTCCAGGCCAGAGCACTAGGATTGTTGGGCGTCCAAGGCAGGCGCTGCTATCCTGTGTGGAGCCTTTAGTCAAGTGTTTGGGTTCCCCCACCCCGGGACTGGCGGGTGGGTCCACCGAGACTCGCGGAACAGGACACTTAGGGCAAGCGCGCGGGGGCGGGGAGAGGGTAGGGTGTTGGAGAGAGAGGGAGGGAGAGCAGGGTGTGGAAGAGAGAGGAGGTGAACTTGACTCGGGGAGGGTGATCCCCAAGCGGGTCCCATAGTCAGGGGCCTGAAGCCACAGTTCTGTTTGCCTACTGTCTGTCATTCAGGTGGGTACTAATCCCGTAGCCCTGGTGCCCTGTTCCTGGCTACGGAGTCTGAGCACCCACTAGGAACACCCTGTAGGGTGCTAGAGATCCTCGGTACCGCGCCGCCTACAGGCTCGCAGCTGTGGGTAGGAGTTGCTTGCACAGGCTCCACAGCCACGTGGCGTCCGGCTCGTTCTCCACCTGGATCGCGGAGGTCGGGGTGGGGGGGGCAGATGGGGCGGGGTGAGCACCCGAGTCTCTCCTTTTTTGCACCCTGAGAAGCCTTTTGCGGCTTCTTGAACTGAAGCCTGACGTCTTCTTGACTCTGATTTGTCTGCGTCCCAGGCTGGGGGTCCCCTTTCCTGAGACTCCAAGGTGCGCAGGTTAAGACCCCCTATGCAATGGTCCTTTTAGCCTAGGAAAGGCTCTGCGAACCGCCAGAGGCTCCGCTGAAAACTCAGTTGGGGAGGCCCGCTGTGCCTCACTGTGGTTACAGTAAAGAGCCGACGCTGGACGCATCCTGTACTTTAATCAAATTCCCATTCAACTTATTTTCGGTGATTAATGTCCTAACTGCTTCATTTTCGGGCCAGAGCGCATAAACGAGATATTTTTAGCCTGATGCTTTTGAACTGAGAGAGTAAAAAACAGTTACACTAAATAAATAACTTGGTGTGAGCAGTGCATCACGCTCTGAGCCAGATGTGCGACCCCTTTATACACCATGCACCTGTGGAGTATCCCCTGGAGAGAAATCCTTAAAAGCCAAGTGGGATCTTCAGCTTTCTACTAAGCTAAAAATAATGGTTGTTTGTTTTTCCCCTGAGGGCAAAGGGAACGCTGTGAGAAAGTTCCTAGCTAAGAGAGACAGAAGCAGGGGGCTGACACCAGGCCATCCAAAGTTGTCCTCACTTGTGAGAGCTCAGAAACTTAGGGGGTGGAGGAAGCCGGAACACAGGAACACAGTCATGAGCAAGGAAGGGTGTAATAAATGTGTGAGGCGAGGGATGGGGAATGGGGCTTCTGCCCCAAAGCCTGCAGGTCCTGAATAGAGGACAGGATTTTTTAAAAAAATCCTTCTAAATCCCCAGGGGTGGATGAGAAATGTCCCTGTATATGACTCAGGTAGAGGGATAGACATGCCATACTTAGTCAGCTGATAGGAAAAGAATCGTTACAGAGAAGGAGACAGCATTACCTAGGAAATGGGCCCATGTGTTAGAAAAGGGGATTAAGGCTGTGTATAATACCATGGAGACACCCAGCCACAGCTTAAATACTAGACTCTGGAGAGGGCCGCTGACTCGGGCTCAGATTTCCAGCCTCCAGAGACGCAGGGATCAACTATGTATCTTTGCACAACTCAGTGTGTGGAATCCCGCTGAGGCCGTCTGAAATGTACGATGGGGGGGGGGGAGCTTCGTGCAGGAGTGAACCTTTGAGCTGTTTCCTGAAACGGGCAGGAATTCGCTGGAAGGAGGAAGGAAAGCCCCTTTTTCCCCCCTTGGAGGAGGGAAGAGGTGCAAAGGTGGAGAGGCTGCTGCCTGGCCTGTGCTAGTAATAAAAGACAAGGTGTTTGACAGGCTGCAGTGTGGGGCGAGCTAGGGAGGGGCCTAGATAAGGCTGGATCCACAGACAGGGTTGGGTTGATGGCCAAGGCCATCCTAGGTAAGGAAGGGAAAGGCAGCTTTAGCTAACAGGCATTTATATCTCTGGTCTGGGAGCTTCTTTGACTCATTTGGGTTCCCGAGAGGCTACTCTGACTGAAATGGAGAAAGCGTTTTTTTAGCTAGATGAGAAACAATGGAGGCCAAATCGAAAACCAAAGCAAACTAGCCAACCAAAAAACCAAAACTGCTGTGGTGCTATCATCTGTAATCTCATAGAGGCCACGGCAGGAGGATTACAGGTTCACGGACAGTCTAGGCCACATCCTACTCCTGCCACGAGAAGCCACAGAGGCTATCTAGGATGGGGACAGAGGTCAGGATCTATTTAAACAGGATGCCAGGTTTCTGACTGGAGTTGCCATCTTGTGACATCAAGTCTTCTTCCAAGCCCATAAAGTGCACTGGCCTGAGTTGTGGCAGAGTGGAGTGTTTCTTATTCATTATTTATTAGTTATTGGAGAAGCTACCAGAATCATCCAGTAGATTACATGTCCTACCTCATCAGGAGACCCTGAGTAAGTGAGGGGCTCCACAGACCCGTTAAAATACTTACCTCATCATTTACTAGCTGAGTGACAGACAGATTAGTTACTTTCTCAGTAATCCGTTGTAGGGCCTGTGGAAGGATTAGGGAGAAAATGCTGGGCTCAGTTTGGGGTATGCTGTTGATGGGTTTGCTTCTGGTATCATACACGGTTGGGGTTATGTTTTCTCCAGAAATTTGTCACATTGAGGAACTCACTTTGACATGATTATGGAATGCCTGGTGAGGCCATGCTGGGTTTCTCCGTCCAGTCTTCAGGCAAAGCCATGTGAACTTACTCCATATTAAACATGCCCCTTTGGAAGCTTTAACTGTGGATGCCCCAAATCATGAATATGCAGTAGATCAAGAAAACTCCTGAGTTCACGAGAATCTACTGTTTCCAGTTTTTCTTCCTATTCACCGACCCCAGCACACGTATGATTTCGTATTTTGTTAGTGTGTCTCCTATTTGCTCGAAGCTGTCAGCAGATAACCAAAAGCTAAAGATTCTAGAAGAAAATCACCTTGCACTGCAGAAGTTTTTTTTTTAATTCGTTAGTTTTGTTTAGCAAATTGAGAAAAGTTCTTTATATTTTTTTTATGTAAAGCTTCTTAATGAACTCAGAACCCCTATTCATAAAGTAAACCCCAATTAAAGCAAATGCTGGACATGGACACCTCTTCTCCATGTGTCTATGGGACAAAGAACAATGATACAAACCGCAGACCCCATTTCATGTTTTATTAAATACCAAATTACCACTGAGCCAGGGTTTGGTGATACATGGCTATAATCTAAGCACTTGGGAGGTAAGGGCAGGAGAATCACAGGTTCTGTGCTATTACCAAGAGTTTAAGACTAGCTGAGGCTACACAGGGAATTTCAGCCTGGCTTCCATAATGAGACTCTGCCTCAGAGAAGGAGAAGCACCAGCAGCAACCAGGTGGTGATGGTGTATGCCTTTAATTCCAGCATTTGGGAGCTAGAGGCAGGTGGATCTCCATGAGTTCAAGGCCAGCCTGGTCTACAGAGCAAATTCCAGGAGAGCTCCCAAAGCTACACAGAGAAACCCTGTGGGGGTGGGGTGGGGAATCAAACCCAAGTGCTATCCTCCAAAAATTACTGAAACCAGAATCAAGAAACTATTAGGTAAAATATATTCTAGATTTCCCATCTTAAATAACATTACTGCAAGGCTGGAGATATAGTGTAAGTGGTAGTGCTCACCCAGAATCCAGCAGTGAGTGGTTGGGGTGTGACTCAGAGGTACAGGCCATGCCTAGAATCCCCAGTGAGGGGCTGGGGTGTGGCTCAGTGGTAGAGCACCTGCCTAGAATCCCCAGTGAGGGGCTGGGGTGTGGCTCAGTGGTAGAGCCCCTGCCTAGAATCCCCCAGTGAGGGGATGGGGTGTGGCTCAGTGGTAGAGCCCCTGCCTAGAATCCCCCAGTGAGGGGCTGGGGTGTGGCTCAGTGGTAGAGCCCCTGCCTAGAATCCCCAGTGAGGGGCTGGGGTGTGACTCTGTGGTAGAGTCTTGTCCAGTATTTCCATTCCCAGCACAGCAAAATAAGCAGAACCCAAATTTCAGAATGTACTGGGATGCCAGATTTTTTATTTGGAATTTAGCTTTCGAAAAATAATGATGAAGGTAAGGGTGGGGCCCACCTCGAATCCACGTGAAAGGCACGTGGGTGGATTTCTGTTTGATCCAGCCTGGTCTATCTACAAAGAAAGTTTCAAGGCAGTCACAGACCACACAGGGAGACCTGTCTCAAAAACAAAACAACTTCAGGTGGGTATTTAGGTCTTTGATGCCAATCACTGGACATGAGTATACACATACAGGCTAACAACTGGTCAAGGGGCCCATGGGAGTCTAGGTAACTGACTCTGAGCTTTGAGAAGGGAAGTCCAAGAAGACAAGGGGATCCCCACAGGAGGGCATGAGGGGTGAGGGGCCAGCTACCATGGAAACCTTTGTGTATGTGGGACCAAGCATATACCAGGTAGGCTCCCCGTTGTTCTGCAGGTCTGTAATTCCAGCTGCTCAGGAAGACTGTCAATTCAAAGTCAGCCCCATGGCTTAGTAAGACCCTGTCTCAAAGAAGAGAGTTGTGGGCATAGCTCAGTGGCAGAGCACAGGGAAAGCCCTAGGTTCAACCCTCAGCAAATATGTACCGAATTCATCCCTTCTTCCCGTATTACCTGCTTCCAGCCCACCACATTCTCACCAAAGCCTCCACACATCTCATTTTTTTCCCCTCCTGGCCTGCTTGCGCCACCTCTCTCTGGCACGACAACACCCCCTTCCCCCCAGTATTTTCAGAACAACACACTCTGGTCAGGCTCTTCAGCTACTTAAACCCTCTTTAACACTTGGATATGAGGGAGGGGGGAAAGTTCTGCAAGAGCATAGCTTGAATCCTCTCTTGCCTCCCTTTACACAGGCTTGTGCAGCCTCTGGGTGGAGTTAAGGGTGCTTTGCTTAGCTTATTCCCTAGAGTGTTCTTCCTACACAGGCACAGCCCCTTTCCTCTGTCAGTTGAGTGCCTCAGAAAGGTGTGAACCGTACCCTCCCCCCATACCACTTAGGCCACCATACCATTTATTTTCCTCATACCTCACTCAGAATGGTCTTGTTGACTTATTTTACTTGTTCCTTATCTGGCTTCCCCCACTAGAACGCCAGCTCCACAAAGGCAGGGACCTTGTCTGTCCTGTTCTGCGTATTTCCCCTGGCTAGAACAGGCCTTGGCTGAGAGGAGAGCCTCAAATATTTGTTAAATGAACACAGAGTGGACTGTGCAGAAGCAAGCAGCAGCTCGACTCAGTTTGTCTCCAAGCCTAGGAAGGTTGCTGATGGGTATCCCTGACCCCTTAGGCCAGCCCCTGTTCCTAGAGCAGAACCAATTCAGAGAGGCACCCCCCTTGAAGCAGTTCTCAAAAGACTGGACCACATGCAACGGTGCCTATGGCTGACTGGAGAGAGGAGCCCCTCGGGCAGAGGTGATCCCCAGGGGCTTGGCTGAGCAAAATGTGCCTTGGAGGGAGGCATTTGGGGAAAACCCAGGCAGGACGAGGGTTTTTACAAGTGAAGGTCTCCAGAACGGGGGCCTGAAGCTACCCTGGCTGTTAGGTGTTGGGTCTGTAGGCAACTTCTGGAACAGGGGCCTACCTGAACTAGATATAGAACCTGGACTTGGCTGGGCAATTAGCTCCCTGGGGGCACAGCTCTGCCTCCCTGCAGGTTCATGTGGGAGGCAGGGGGCCACTCCAGAATGTAGGCTGGATGGGCGAGCCTGCTGAATATGCTCCCCTCTGAACTCACTATCCTGACCCTATCGGGTCTTTTACTGATTCAGAGGCTTTACTCCCTCAAAGTACATTTTTAAAACATGGAACAATGTAAGAAACCAAACTTTGTGAAAAATCAAGAGTTGAAAGGTGACTGGCCCCAATGTAAGCCCTTTGATTTTATGACGAGACCCTACTCTTTCAAGTCTAAGACCCTCAACATGAAGTGTCCCCCGAGTGTGACATTGAGGCTCTGGAGAAATGGGATGCACACAGTGGGCCACTTGATTCCAGACATGGTTGAGACTGATTATTTTCCCTAAAGGAAGCTATTGTCTTCTAGGGTCTGTGACAATGTGTGGTCAGATGCAAAAGGCAGAGTTCAAAAGTCACCTGTCTGAAATGGCTATGGAATGAAACTTTACAACAGAAAGCAAGCTGTGGGGTGGCAAAGCTGCTTCCACTCAGCAGGAGAACACTAATCAATGGAACCCAGGCCTAGAGGCAGAGGCCTGTCATCCCAGCTCCTGGAGAGGTTTAAGAGGCAGGAGGTTTCAAATCTAAGGCCTCTGGCACAACTGAGTGAAATCTTGATCTCAAATGAAAAGGTACAAAGAGGGCTGTGAATGTAGCAGAGCTGCAGAGCAGGGGTGTGGCTCAGTGGTGGGAGAGCACTTGCCTAGAATCCACCAGGGAAGGGTAGAGTGAATGGCTCAATCCACCAAGGAAGGGTAGAGTGCTTGACTCAGTGATGAAGCATTTGTCTACCAAGTATGCATAAGACCCAACCAAGTTCAAGTTCAATCCCTGTTAAAAAACAACAAGCCAGAGATGGTGGCACCTACCTTTAATCCTGGAATTTAGGAAGCAAAGGCAGGTGGATCTCTCCAAGCTCCAGGACAGCCTGGTCTACACAGTGAGTTCCAGGACAGCCAGGACCCTATGTCCACAAACAAAAAAGTAGAAAAAAAAAACCCGTTAAATTAATATTTTATGTGCATAGGAATAAGTAGGACCACACACCTGCCAGGGTTTCTGACTACATGGGGAAAAGCATAGCTTGAAGTCTGTAATTTCAGTGCTCACATCTATTGGGCTTTTGGACAGGTAGGTATGTATTTATTATATTTGTGGTTTTATAAACTATAAAAATATCTTAAGACACCTTACTTTACTCATTTTATTATTTTTATAGTTTTATACATCATAAAAAAATTTTAAGTTGCCTTAATTTACACCACAAATATAAAATGCCACACTGAAGACTACCTGGTTTTGCCAGGCATTCAGAATGCTTCCCAGTGACCAAATCTTCCAAATAAAATAGTTCAAGCCATGCTGTGAGAATGCCTTTTTTCCCCTCTGTTTTGTGAATTTGCTCAGATGAGGCATTGTCCACGGTTATGGATACTGACTCAAGTTACTGACTCTGCTGTTGACATTCTTATCCTAAAGATCAAATGCTCATTTGTTTATGTATGAAACCTTCCAGATCAGAATGAATGGAAATCAAATATAAAGAAAATGAGATTGCACAGACTTTATTTTTAAAACAACTAATGTTGGTCACACAGCCCTGTTACTGCAGCAGTGGGAAAGTTGAGGCAGGAGAATGGTGTGTCTGCTCTTCAGTGACTTTCAGATCAGCCTGGGCTATGCAGTGAGACCTAATCTCAAAAAAATCAAACAAAACAAAGATACAGAAAATGCAAAATTAATTCTAAACATGCTTCAAAGTCTTGAGCTGGGGAGATAATTTAGAGGTTGAAATAGTGCCTGCTGCACCATCATGAGGACCCTAGTTCAAATCCCCAGAATTGCATGGGAAAAAAATGGGAATGCTCACATGTACCTGTAACCCCAGGCAGTGGTTTAGGAGGGCGTAAGAGGATTATGGGGGCTTGCTGGCTAGCTGCCAGCCTAGCTCCTGGTTCAGTGAGACCCTATCTCAAAGGAATAAAAAAGGCAGAGAGGGACAGTGCAGGCCACTGGACTCCTCCTCTGGCCTCCAGTGCATACACTTGCACACATGCATGTGCATATACCACACACACAGACAAATACAAAAAATGCATAAAGACACTATCGATCTGAATGAGAGATACATGAAACCCATACCAGCTTAATGTTCGGTATTAATACTCGGGTAGAACAAGCTGGGCGGTCAGGCAGTTTGACAATGGCCATCCCGTTTCCATCCACCCCAGAGTATTATTTTCCTCTCATCTAGCATCTCCAGTCCTAGAAATTTAAGCCCATAAAAGCCCAAATGGTCACAGAGAGGCACAGGTAAGAATATTGACGGCAGCAGGACTACCGTTATTCAGGCAGGTTTTCGTTCTTTAGCCCAGGCTGGCCTCAATCTCACGTTCCTCCTGCCTCGGCCTCCCCATATCCAGCTCTGCTGTTAATAATTGAAAAAAAAAGCTAGAAGAACAATAACCTGTTGAACAGCCCTAAGTAGCAAGTTAATTGTGCCTCTATTAAAAAGCCAGCGAGATGGCTCTGTGAGTAAAGGCTTTTGTCTTGAAAACCTGAGTACCCCAGCAACCCATACAGAGATGGAGGGACCTTCACAAATGTGTGCTTGGCCTCCACACACACACACACACACACACACACACACACACACACACACACACACACACCTTTTTAAAAAGCTAGTGGAATATGGAAAGATTTCTGATCTGTTTCTTCATTGTCCATATTTATTACACCTATACATGTACAGATGGATAGATTAGGAAACATGTTCTAATAAAACAGACTGTTTATTGATTCATGAGCTTTCTCTTGTGAAAGTCCTACACAGTTATCAACACTATGTGGGAGATTGTGTTGCTTCATTGTAAATAATTGTCCCACCCACTGGTTTAATAAAAAGCGCTGATTGGCCAAAGGCAGGCAGGAAGTGTGGGCGGGGCTACCAGGCTAAGAGACCTCTGAGAACAGGAAGCACAGAGCGGAAGGCCAGAGAGAAGCCGGAAGAAGCAGAGGACAACCATGCTGCTCTAAAGAAAGGTACCCAGTCGCATGGCTGAACAGGATGAGTCATGGGTTAGATGAAGGGTAGAGAGCTAGCAAGTTATATGCCTGGGCCTGAGGCTGTTCAGCTGAAAACTATTGAAAGCATCTGTGTGTCTCTGTGGGACTTCGGGTCTGGGGGTCTGTGGGTCTGTGGGCCTAGACCTTGAGGATAGGCCCAAAAGTTCGGGCCAGAAACCTCTTACTACAGCACTAAGCCACATTCATTTTTGATGTACAATGAGTCATTTGTGTAGATATATTATCTTCTATCATGGCATGGTGGCATACACTTATGTGGTGTGGCAAAATTTTTTCCAAGAGAGATGTAGCATGTTTAGTCACCCCAGTTAGGGAATCCAAGATAGACCAAAATATGGATACCAGTTTTGTAAACCACTGAGTTTTATTGGGGTTACTTAGAAGAATATTAGTGAGGACTTACTTACAGGAGAAGAAACGACCCAAAAAACAGTGACATCACCAACGCCCACCATAGCATGAGTGACAATTCACTAAGCAGGAAGCTCGAGCTCACTGCCCAGAGAGTTGGCAGCTAAATGGGTTGGAGAGTGTCTTTTCCAGGTGCCTCTGGAAGGAGTTGGTCCTCTTCCAGGAAGCTCAGCTGGATTCCGATTCTGCTTCTTCCCCGCAGCTGGTCTGATCTCAGAATTTTCTCAGCTGCTTTTCTGTAGTAGTGGGGTTTCTTTGGTCCCCGGCGGCCAGGGGCCCGGACCCACAGATCTGCCGTGCCAGACCCCTTAGCCACCAGCCGCCCACTGCTCAGGCCCCTAGAAATGAATCAGACGCTTATATTAACTTTATGCTGTTTGGCCTATGGCTCAGGCACATTGCTAGCTAGCTCTTACGTCTTAACTCAACCCATTTCTATTAAACTGTCTGCCATGTGACCCGTGGCTCACCTGTGTTCCTTACATGTTGCTCCTTGGGCGGCTTGCTCGATCTGCCTGACTCCGCCCTTCCTTTCCTACTTCTTCTATGGTGCCTGTCATGGGCCAAAACAGCTCCTTTATTTAAAGATTGAGATTCACAGCATATAGAAAGACATTCCCACATCACTTCCCCCTTTCTGTCTAATCAAAAAGGAAGGTTTCAATTTTAATATAGCAAAATTACATATAACAAAATAGCTATCAAGCAAGAATTACAGTTACAACATCTAGTCTATTTGTATTTAGCAAAATTAAAGAAAATACTCTATCATCTACCTTATCTTTATGAATCTAAAGTTTCATATGCTATATACCTTTCAAATGACTAAGAAAAACTGTACCTATAACTATCTAATCTTCAACTACGTCAAAGACCACAGAAGGATATATTTACTCAAGTAAACCAGAAGTGCAAGCGACTTCTAAAATCTAGAAATGACAGAGATGACACCTATCTGCCTGGACAGTCACCCAAAGTTCCTTTATAAAGTTGGGGCATCCATCTTCAGCCTACAGACCCAGAGTCTCTTTTCATTTCAGTGAATCAGGAAATCTGCTCTGCCCATTCTGGCACAGTTCATCACTTTTCTTCTCTGAGAGTCTTTTTTTTTTTTTTTTTTTTTTTTTTTTTTTTTTTTTTTTTTTTTTTTTTTTAAGCTCATATCATCTAAGAGTATTTTGTGCAGTTTCACTTCTCCCGAGAGGGACTCTCCGTGTAGTGCTTACTCTGGTAGAGAGGGGCCTAGAAAATCTTGTCAGTTTCAGGGACTTCCTGAAGCTAACTCATTTGAGTTGTTTGCCTTCCTGTTTAAGGAACTAGTCTGTAGGATAGAATGTGTCAATCTTGAAGGAAATTGTTACCCAACAATTTGAAATCCCTCTACTTCAGAGGCAGTGGAGGGGAAAGAGGGATTGTAAATTTGAGACTAGGCTGGGCTGCGTAGCAAATTCCAGGTTATTTTGGACTACAAACATAAACCTTGTAACAAACAAATGAATTATCACAGATCACTGCAAAGGAATTACAATATAAAAAGAAATAAAATACATATACACACAGTGTGTGGATGCACTGCAGAAAATGTGCATTGTCCATGTTTGCAAAGAGGAAAGTCAGCTCTGTAGGTATTTGTGTAGCTCAGGTGGAGATTCTGGCAGTCAAGGTCCCAGGCATACTGAATGTTACAACCTGATGGAAAGGTATTCAGGCTGTAGGGAGCTAAGGAATACCACAGGTCACAGTAAGGGTAGTTAACAGCTTACAGCCCTGCTTCAGGAAAAGCCTTCCCAATGTTAACAGCTCTGTTCCAGCAGGGGAGGGCCTCCTGGCAAAGTTGCTTGAGTTTACAAGAGTGTAACAACTCCACTCTCCTGAGGGAAGGCTTCCTTTGTCAGCCAAAGTGTTTCCTTCCCCTCCTGTTGCTCTCTATTCAGAGAATGTAACACTCGGCCCAGCAGGGAAAGGGCTGCAGTCGCAGGGTTTATATAGGGTTTCTTAGGGAGCAGAACTTTCTAGGGAGACTTCCAGGGTGGGGATTGGTCAGATTTTTCCCCTTTCTTTTTACCTTGATTTGGTTTTTAGTTTCAGGGCTGGTGTGTTTCTTTCATTGACTCCTTTGGACTTTTGGCTCTAATTTCAGGGCCAGGGCACATTTCTTTCACTGGCTCTGATTCTAGAGCCAAAGTGTGTTTCTTTGTTGCTGGTTTCAGAGTCAGGGCACATTTCTTTTTTGGTTCTGGGTTCAGGGATAAAGTATTGCTTTCATTTGCTCTGGTCTTAAATCCTGGGTGGGTTTCTTTTATTAGCTCTGGTCGGTGTGGGTTTCTTTGGCTGGACACTTTTCCCTACAGGCTCTTGTGCACATTTATGTCTGGGACCTTTTACCTACAAGGGGCTTGCCAGTGGGTGAGCATTTTTTTTCATGGTACATTACGATATATGAAAGACTTAATACATACACAATCATTAACTGCCCCCCAATTCCAAAGTGCATCCATGGCTACTCAAACACACCAGTCCTGTGATCATGAGAAGGGCGTGGCTTCATTTTCCATGAGCTCAAGAGCCAAGGGAACAAAACATAAATGGGCCTACACAGGACTCTTATCTTCATTAGCGACCCCAAGAAAATCCATAAGGCTGTCTGTTTTGGTGGAGTTAGGCCCAACATGGAGCTGCATTTCCCCGTCCATACTGATTAGCCGCTCAGGGAGTATGTTCAAGGCACACTGGCCCAGCCCACTTCTCCTGCTGGTCACCAGTCTACCACTGTCAGACAGAAACCCAAAGGTCGTTTGGAAAGCACATAGCCCACTCCCGTGACACTCCCTGTTGGCCAGATAACTTCCAAGGCCTAAACCTCTATCACTATCCCAGGAACCAAGAAAAGAGTTAGCCCTCCCAGCAGGTAGAGATGACATTGGGAAAATTTGAGTTTCAGTAAGCATATTTTATAATCCAATTACAAATATATTTGATTAGAAAAATCTGTCCTAGATCCATTCCAAATGAAATCTTTAAAAAAAAGTTTTTTTAATCCCCACTCAAGGTGCAGCAACAGTTATACAAAAACCAGAGTGAGTCAGACTCCCCATAAAACAGTGCGCCTCTACGGGGCAGTGTTTCTCGGAGGGCGGGAAACTTGCAAGTGATCCTTAAAGGATAAGGTTGCTCTGGCTTTCTTTTTCTGGGAGAAATTACTAGAAGGCAAACAGGTTACATGGAACCTACCTAGTGGCTTAGTGACAGTGACCTTGCCCTGACAAGATGCTGACTGGATTCTTGGGCTGCCTGGCAACACAACACTAGATTCCCTATCCCCAGTTGTCTGGGAGTGTTCTCACCTTTGGAGCCCCACCTCCCAGCCTGGGAAGTGTCCCTCAGAGCCCAGAGGAGGCAAAGGATGAAGGATGGGACCATCTCCACCTAGTGAGAGCCACTAACACTCAAGGGAATGACGTGAAGGAGTGGGAGACTCACTCTGTGGCTGTGAGGACAGAGGACTGGATTCTCTGTCTTTCTGAAAGCTGTGGTCAACTCTTAACATCCTGTTCTGTTTGTTTCTTGTTCAGTTGAAAGGGATGCTGTTGTTTCTGCTTTGGGCAGAATAATCCCCCTCCCTTCCCCTCTACCCAGCCAGAACTCTGTACACAGTCCTGGGATAAACCTCTGGTTTGGATGACTAATGAGGACCTGGCAAGTTCAAAGTCACAGATGACTCCTCCACTTCCTCCTCCTAGCTACCACCTTGATCCTGACACCTGGCCCTCTTTACAGCCACTTCTCAGAGTCAGTCTTAAGGAAAAAATGCTACAGACAGCGGCCAGTTTCAAAGCCACTTGCCACTCGGGAAGAGAGAGTTTGGCAGGCCACATCTCTGCGTCTCTTGCTTCATTTCCTCATCTTTCAAATGGGGATAATGCTTGTTCTTCTCAAGAGCCGCAAGGATTAAATAAATAAGCTCTTACATAAATACTGAAGATTAGCTTTGTCAGCAAGAAAAATAGAGCGCCTAGTGCAGAGAGTTTTCAATTCTTTCTTAAAGCCTGGTGTGATGGCATATGCCCGTAATCCCCACACTTAGGAGGTAGGAGGAGCCAGGGTGATAGTGAGTTCAAGGTCAGTTTGAACTACCTAGTGACACCTAGATGAATGAATGAGGGGTTTAAACAGTTTGTAAGCCACGCCCCATTCCCCACCTTCACCCCACCCCTTCCCACCCCCACTGCATCCCATACCCAACCCTCACCCCATTCCCACCCCCACCCACCCTCACTCCACCCCCCACTGCCCTTCGGAACAGACTCCTTTAAAATCAATTAACAAAGATACACAGATATCTCAAGCTCTAAACTCCAGACAAGTAACTAAAAGTCAACCATCCAAAGATAATGGAGAATTTAGAAAAGCAGGCAGGTGCAGAAAAGTTGACATTTGGAAGAAAGAGATGTCACATAGCCGTGTCAGAGTCTCTCTTTTTGAATCATGCTTTTCTGGAAGATGAGCCTCTGCCTGCCCCAGAGGAGGAAGCCGAAGCTCTGATAGGAAAATACGGAGTGTTATTTGCTTGATGAACCAGGTTAGTTAACAGTGACCTTACTCACCAAAAAAGTGAGGAAGACCCGAGAAATGGGATGTAGGAGCCAATTCTGTATGTGAGCCATCCACTCCTCTGGTTGACCTGTGAAGTTCAAGGGCCCAGGACTGATGTTGTCACCTACCGCAGGGGAGACAGAATGGCCACTCTGAGCATCCAAAGGATCTATAGTGCATCAATTATGATGTCTGTGATGCAATATCACTAAACATACTAAAAATGAAGGGAATGCCAGCTATTCCAAGGGAAGGTAAATGAGCAGGAACCAACTCCAACATGAGTGACCGAGAGTGTGATGGAATGTTCCTTGTAAACAAGAGAACAGAAAATTTTCTGGGAAAAAGAAACTTTAAAAAGGACAAAGTAGCTAGGCCTAGTTGGTTGCACACATCTTTAATCTCAGTACCCAGGAAGCAGAGGCAGGTGGATCTCTGTGCGTTCGAGGCCAGACTGGTCTAAAGAAAGAGGTCCAGGACAGCCATCACTATACAGAGAAACCCTGCCTTGAAGGAAGAAGAAGGAGGAGGGAAAAAAGGTTAAAACTCTACAAATAAAACTATCAAAATTTTAATTACTAGAGAGCCTTAAAACAGAAGAGCTGAGTGTGACTTAGTGGCAGGAAACTTGCCTAATAGGCACAAACTTTAGTTCAGTATCCAGCATGCAAGAAACAAACAAAAGATCCCCCAGACCTTTAAAAAAAAAAAAAAAACTGGAAAGTTCATCTTATTTTGATTTATTTTTGTGTGCTGAGGAATGCACCCAGGGCCTTAGGCATGCTACTCATGTGCTCTACCCAAGCTACAACCTCAGCTTTTTTAATTTTTCAAGTTTATAACTCATGTGTGTATGTTATTTTAAGAGTTCAAAGTCAAGGTTGAAGAGATGGCTCAAAGAAGAGAGTCTTAGCGTTGTTGACAAGGACCTGGGGTTCAGTTCACGCTATCGCCTTGTAATTCCAGTTCCAGGGTATCATCTTCTGGCCTCTGGAGACCCTTGCATGCACAAGGCACACGGGAATATATAAACTACTGAATAAACAAGTAAATAAATAAATCTTTTTTTGAAGAAAGAGATTCAAAGTATACTAGCTATATAATAATATCTAAATAATAATATCAAATAATAATAATATCTAAATTATAATATCTAAATTCTCCTCTACCTTAAACTCCTTCCTTACTGGAATGCTAAGAAGAAGCCACTGTCATCAGTATAATGTTTCTGTGTGAGTGTGTGTATATGTGGTGTGTGAATGTGTGTATGTGTGGTATGTGTGTGAGTGTGTGTATGTGTGGTGTGTGAATGTGTGTATGTGTGGTATGTGTGTAAGTGTGTGTGAGTGTATGTGTATGAGTGTGTGAGTGTGTGTATGTTTGGTGTGTGTGCATATGTGTGTGAGTGTGTATGTGTAGTGTGTGAGTGTGTGTATGTGTGGTGTGTGAGTGTGTGCATATGTGTGTGTGTATATAAGTAAAGATGTGGATGCCTGAAGTAATTTTTAACTTAAAAAGCAAAAGAGCTCCTGCATCTGTATTGCCCTCTGATTGCATTATTTACACTTCATTTTGTGTTTTGACTCATCCTTCCTATCATTCATTAGAGGACTCTCACGATTGCCTGTCTGTCTGTCTGTCCGTCTGTATCTCTATCTATCTATCTATCTATCTATCTATCTATCTATCTATCTATCTATCTATCTATCTATAAGCTATCGTGCAAAGTAAACGGCTTCATTATGACATTTCAACACGTGTCTCCTTATATTTGCTCTAATTCATCACCCCCTCCCTGTGCTTCGTCTGCTCTTCCCTGTGTCTCTATCCCTTCCTTTACCTCATCAATTAAAAAAAAAATACTACGTAGAAACCAGGCAGGTGATGATGCATGCCTGTAATTCTAGCACTTGGAAGGTAGATGCAAGAAGATTAGAAGTTCAAAATCATTCTCAGCTACATAGTGAGTTCAAGGGCAGTCCGGGCTACTTGAGACCTGCATCAGGCAAGCAAATAAACACTGTGTGGTGGATGGGAGGTGTAGCTCAGGAGTGGTACATTTGCCCAGGATGTGCAATCCTGGGTTCCAGTTCTAACCCTGAGAAAAAGAAAAAAAAAGACCCCAAACCCAACCAACCAACCAACCAAACAATCAAAACCCCTAGCATCCGGAGCAGCAAGAAAGAAAAAAGATTCCACTTTCTTCCAAACCCTAAATAGTATCGAATAGCAAAGATTCTGTTATGAGTTGCTGGGTCAAAGGGAAGGGGGGTTAAAATTTAACAGAGACTGAAATTGTCCTCCATAAGGCAATATAATGTCATACACCTGCTAATCGATACAGCGTGCACACGCTCACCAGTCACGGAGTCCTCTACTTCCCTGACCGCTCTGCAAACCAGACTACAGCCAGAGTTCTTTAAGTGTTTGTTTGATACCAACTTAAAACTTTCCTGGCCACCTATAAGATTAATGCATATTGAAATGACCTAATGTTTTCACACTGCATTCTCTTCCTCACAGTGTATGATACATTTTTGTATCCTTTATTTTGGTCTTATTTGTGGTTTTGCTCGACTCCTATTTCTTTTTTGTTGTTGGTTTGTTTGTTTTTTTGTGAGGCAGCCCTGGCTGTCCTGGAACTTGCTTTGTACACCAGGCTGGCCTCGAACTCACAGAGATTCACCTACCTCTGCCTCCTGAGTGCTAATATTAAAGGCATGTGCTACCACCACTGGTACATATTTTCTTTTTTTCTTTCTAACGATTTAGTGAGTTTGAGTGTTTTACTTGTATATATGTACAACATGTGCAGTATTTGAGAAAAAGTGATTTCCTGGAACTGAAGTTACAGGGATGTTTGTGAGCTGTCACGTGGGTACTGGGAAGTGAACCCAGGTCCTGTGGGAGAACGGTGTTCTTAACCACTGAGCCATCTCTCCAGCCCTGGTACTTCTGGTAACCTTCTTGATTGTGTAACTAGTAGTGCTGGCATGGAAGGAAGTGTCAGGGATTTGTTAGTGACAAATTGTGCACTGGTAAAGCTTTAAAGCTGGCTGTGGTGGCACACGCTTGAGATCTTAGCTCTGGAGAAGCAGAGCAATGCTCCTGTCTGAAAACACCAAGGGTTGGAGGAGAACACCATCTTAGCATTGCAGGATGCTGGGCTTGGTCCTCAGCAGTATGAAAAAAAAAATCCCACGCTATATGTCGTCTTTGTTTGCCATAGCACTTAAAATGATCTATTGGCAGGGTGGCGGCTGGCGGCGGTGCACACCTTTAATCCCAGCACTCAGCAGACAGAGGCTGGTGGATCTCTGTGAATTCAAGGTCAGTCTGGTCTAAAGAACAAGTTCCAGGACAGCCTGGGATACACAGAGAAACACTGTTTTGAAAAACCAAATCAAACCAGAACAAAAATAAAGCAAAACATTACCTGGCCAAATTGTTTATATTTGCTATTAGCTCACCCTTCTATTCCTGGAGGGATGTTTGAGTTTATTTATGCTATCTTATGATGTTTACGTTTTTATGTCTAGCTAGAAATAAGTGTATTAATGTATTAACTTACTTTGAATGTCTGAGACAGGGTCTCACTCCGTGACCCAGGCTGTGCTTGAACCTGCCACGTTTCCTCATTAGCCTCCCAAGTACTAGAACCATAGGTATGACCCACCATGCCCAACTTGTCTTCTGTTTACACCTAAAACCATTTGACCTGCTTTAAATGAGGACTTTTGTCTTAGTCGGGGTTAGCATTGCTGTGATGAAACACCACAGATAAAAGCAATTTGGGGAGGAGAGGGGTTTATCTGGCTTATACTTCCACATCATAGTGCATTACTGAAGGACAGGAACTCGAGCAGGGCGGGAACCTGGAGGCAGGAGCTGATGCAGAGGCCATGGAGGGGAGCTGTTTACAGGCTTGCTCCTCATGGCTTGCTCAGCCTGCTTTCTTTATAGAATTAAGAACCCCAAACCCAGAAGTGGAACCATCTACAATGGGCTGTCCTCCCCAGATCCCATCAATCACTAATTAAGAAAATGCCTTACAGGCTTGCCTACAGCCTGATCTTATGGAGACATTTCCTTAATTGAGGTCCCTCCTCTGTGGTGGTTTTAGCTTGTGTCAAGTTGCCATTAAACAAGCCAGGACAACTTTATTTACTGAATTCCTCTGGGAATTAAAATATATAGGATTTGGGGAGAGATGACTTAAATGTTAAGAACACTTGTTGCTTTTCCAGAGGACTTGGGTTTGGTTCCCAGCACCCACCTACAAACTCACAACCATTTTTTCAGGGGATCTGATACTGTCTTCTGACCTCCTCAGGCACCAGGCAATGCAGGTGGTGGTGCACATACATGGATGTCAGTAAAGCACACATGCGCGCGCACACACACACACACACACACACACACACAAAATTCAATTTTTTTCTTAGTTTTTTTAAAAAAAGAATACATAGAATTTATAAATACTTCATTTTCTCCAATTATAGTCCCAGCTTTAAGACATATTTCTGCCTATCCCAAAGGATACAATGCTAAAAGGAGTCTTATTGCCTTGTGGGTAATCTGCTTGCTTCTCTCTCTCTCTCTCTCTCTCTCTCTCTCTCTCTCTCTCTCTCTCTCTCTCTCTCTCTCTCTCTGTTTGTGTTTGTATCTTTTAGAGATAGGCCTTTTCTTCATGCTCCCCCTTCTCATTATTATCCATCTACCGTTCCTTCATCACTTCTATCAAAACAGCTTTTTTCTTGCCATACTAGGATAAAATAAAAGGTCTTGTGCACACTAGACAAGTGCTCTGCTAGGTGTAGAGCACCTAGGGATTATGTTACATTGTAAATAATTGTCCCGCCTACTGGTTTAATGAAAATGCTGATTGGCTGAAGGCAGACAGGAAGTGTGGGCGGGGCTACCAGACTAAGAAAACTCTGAGAACAGGAAGAACAGAGCAGAGATGCCAGAGAGATGCCAGAAGAAGCAGAGGTCAACTATGCTGCTCTGAGAAAAGGTACCGAGCCACATGGCTGAACAGGATAAGAATTATGGGTTAGTTTAAGGGTAAAGAGTTAGCAAGTTATATGCCCAGGCCTTAGGCTGATCAGCCTAAAATTAATGTAAGTATCTATGTGTCTCTGTGTCTCTGTGGGTCTGCGGGTCTAAATCTCAAAGCTAGGCTAATACTACAGCTAGGGAATGGCATTCCCAGCCTTTTCCTTTCCCTCTACTGTTGGGATAGAAGTGACCCACCCTCTCGGGAGTGAAGTCTTTTCTTCATGGACCACCCACTGTCTCTCACCTTCTCCACGCACCACCCATCAGCACTGACCCCAGTTAAAACAAACAAGCAAAAGGCCCCCTCAGACCCTGATTCTCCTGGTCCTCCTTTTTCTCCAGGGCAACATGGATGCTCTTCCTTTGAGGGCAGCTCTCCTCTCTTATCTTCTCCTACCTTTCCAGCCCCCGTGACTGCTCCCCTCCCCAGGTTCAGATCTTGGCTATCTCTTCTATTTGTCTGTTTTCTGTTCCTGGAACTTTATAATTAAAAAAGACCTTTTTTTTTTTCTCACACAGTTTTGTAGTCTGGAAATTTTGGCAGTCCATATGTTTGGCTTGTGGTGAGGATTTTATGTAGAATGAGAGAAAAATGGTGATGGCGGTGATGCTCGTGGTGGTGATGTTTATAGAAGTGACTGAAGTGGTGATGATGGCTGTGAGGTGATAACTGTGGTGGTGCTGGTGGTGATGGCCGTGGTGGTTATTACTACTGTATTACTGTATCTCCACAGTGAAGAAACAATGTGGGAGATTATGTAGTTCAATTGTAAATAATTGTCTCACTCACTGGTTTAATAAAAAGGCTGATTGGCCTAAGGCCCTGGCATATAACTTGCTAACTCTTTACCCTTAATCTAACCCATGACTATTATCCTGTTCAGCCATGCGGCTCGGTACCTTTTCTCAGAGCAGCATAGTTGTCCTCTGCTTCCTCTGGCTTCTCTCTGGCATTCTGCTCTGTTCCACCTGTTCCTAGAGTCTTCCAGTCTGTTAGCCCCGCCCACACTTCCTGTCTGCCTTTGGCCAATCAGCACTTTTTATTAAACTCATAGGCGGGGACAATTATTTACAATGGAATAGCATAGTACCCCCTACAAAACAAAGATTCAGAGTCTTTTTCTGAACAACTTAAGTTTTGGGGAAACTGAGATTCTTTGAAACTCCATTTATCTCTACAGCGAAGGGGACACCTCATTACGGATGATGTCACCACTTTTCTACTAGGTACCATCCCTCAACGTCTCCATAGAAGAAGCAAGTTTCTAGGCCTGAGCCTCTGCGGGGGGGCACTTAGAAATATTCACAGCATCTTTTCCATGCCCTCCCACCCAGGGTCCCTCTGTGTGGCCTTGGCCTAGAATTTACTAGCTGAACTCATGGAGCTCAGCCTGTCCCTGACTCCAGAGGGCTGAGATTAAAGGTGTGCATGACCATGCCCAGCTGTCTCCTCCTAGGCTTTAAGTGCTATTTGCTGCAGACCAATCCTAAACTGTGTCTTCAGCCCAGGAGTGCATGGGAATGCCACTCTTGCAGCATCCCAACCTCGCCATCGGTCTGTTTCATAGGTGGCATCTCAAAGCTGACACCTATGAGCCTGGAGCATGTTTGCATTTCAATCTGCTCCTCTCCAATCAGCAAATAACCCAGTCTCCAAACTTGCTCCTCCCTCACCCGTGTCTTATTCCTCGGTTCCCCTAGACGGACAGCCTTCAGGCACATCCCATAACCTCCTAGGAAGGCTGCGAAATGATGAATTGTCCCATTGCTTAATTCATTTATAAAGTCAGAATCCCCAGATAAGCCAGTCAGTGCCAGCCATGCTCTCAGTGGGGAACGAACCTATGGAGGGCCCTTCACATTCAGACTTAGAAAGGGGAGGGGCTTGTTTTCAGCTACACTGAGCTTCAGTTTGCACACTAACTGGGAACTAGGATTTGCTCTACATGACTATATATATATATATATATATATATATAAGGTCAGTGCTGGGGATTGATCCAGACCCTTGTTCATGCAAAGCAACCATTCTCCCCTGAGCTAAGCCCCCAGCCCTAGACCTTCCCTTTTTATTTTGATACAGGGTCTCACTAAATTGGTTAAGCAGACCTAGTAAACTCACTCTGTAGTGCAGGCAAGCCTCAAACCTGTGATCCCACTGCCTCACCCTCTTCCAAAGAGATGAAACAGCAGGCCCACACCATTCCTAACTAACCCCCCCATACACACACACACACACACACACACACACACACACACACACACACACACACACATTTAAAAAGACAGAGACTGAGTGCCCTGCTGCTACTTGGTGGATCTTTAGAAAGAATGAAGTTTCCGTCCGATCAGACAGACCACTTTCAGTGCAGAAGGCACCAAATATAGCACTTCCTGGGTCTCTGGTCTTTTATAGCCTGGTAGCAATGCTTTGGGTCTAATATTGAACTCAGACCCCCTCTTCCGTAGAAACTTACAGTGTGTCTAGTATATTTTGCTTACTCAAGACACCATTACATTCCTTTGTGGGTTTGGACCACGATGCATCAGTATAGAGAAGGGGAAACAGATGACCCAAGCCATCCCTCGGAACTCGAGTCTTGAGTTAATTCCGCCATTCTTTTAATAGCTCTGCTTCCTCTTTGCGATCTGCCAGCCTTTTCTCTACATTTCTGTGGTAGAAAGCAGTAATAAAGCACAGGTTTTCTTGGGGAGGGGTGCACTGTATATCCCTCATCTTTGTGGCTGTAGCTTGCCGCTGGCCCTGTTTGGTTAGCAGCTACTCGCTGGTGTGGGCTGTTCTTCAGAGTGGCTGTGATTCTAGAAGATATGACACTTTCGGCACACAATGCACTGGAGTTCCCGCCTTTGAAGTACAGTCTCACTATGTAGCCCAGGCTATCCCAGAACTGACTCTGTTAAACCAAGACAACCTTGAGCTTGTACTTTTTTTTTTTTTTTTCCTGTCTCTGAGGCCTTCTGAACGCTGGAATTCAGAGGCTTGTGCCAAAAGATGTACTTACGTTGCATTCTGTGTACTTACGCTTTGCAACACAGTCACTGATCAGTCTTGAACTTTCCTGGTCCAAATAACTGGGGTAACCTTAGCCATGTTTTCATTTATTTGTTTTTTTTGTTTTTTTTTTTTTTTTTTTTTTTTTTTTTTTTTTTTTTTTTTTTTTTTTTTTTTAGAGAGGCTTCAGAGAAGTGTTGACAAGAGGGTGGGGGGGGAGGGGAAGACACAGTAATAGTGAAAATGGAAAATGATGCCCCAGCCTGAAAAAAAAAAAAGCTATGATAGTTCCTCAAAAATTAAAAATAGAATGCCCTGGGGCTGGAGAGATGGACCAATGGTTAGGAACACACACACATGCCTACTCTTCCAAGAACCCAGGCTTGGTTCCAAGTATCCATGCAAGATGGCTCACAACTGATTGTAAATCCAACTCCAGGAGATCAAATGCCCCCCCGCCCCCCACGAAATAACTTTTAAGTAGACTTTTCATAGGATCCAGCAACTGCGCTTTAGGGTACATATCCAAGAGAATTGGAAGCAAGGTCTCAAAAATGTTTTTGTTCACGCTTGTTCAAAGCAGCATTATTCATAGAAACCAGATGGTGTAAGCCACTCAAGTGTTCCCTGACAATTGATCGACCAAAAGTTGAGAAACCACAGAAACACAATTAATAAGCTTCAAAAAGGAAGGGAACACTTTCTGTTTGTTTATGGTGGGGTGTCACCCGAGGGCTGGCCTCCAGCCTTTAATCCTCCTGCCTCAGCCTCCTGAGTGTTGGGATTACAGATATGTGCCATCACATCCCGAATGAAGAAGAGTCTGGGATTATGATGGTGTGGATGAAATCTGCGGACTTTGTGCTAATCGAAATGAGCAAGCCACAATATGGCTATGCTTCCCTAAAGTAAGTGGTCAAGCTCATAGAAAGACCAAGTATGGATGCATGCTGGGGTGGAAGTGGGGAGGGCAGGTATTCATTGGTCCAGTTTATGTTTTAAAACATGAGAAGAGATAAAAAGGCATCCGGTACATTGTCATGGATGTGCTTAACACTGTTGGACAGTATACCTAAAATGTTTTAGATGGTATCTGTGTTATCAAAATAAATCTTATTTCCCTTTTAAATTTTGTTTTGTTGTAAAGATTTATTTTATTATTATGTGTACCTGTGTGTGTGCATGTGTTTGTGGATGTCCCAGGAAGCCATAAGAGGGCACCAGATCACCTGGAGCTGGTGTTTCATACAGTTGTGAGCCATTTGACATGGGTACTGGGAACCAGACTTGGTATCTCTGCAAGAACAGCAGATGCTCATGACAAGTGGGCCATCTCTCCAACCCACAATGTGTTACAATGAGGTTTCTTGGTCCTGGGTGGCCAGAGGCTCAGACCCACAGACCTGCCGTGCTAGACCCCTTAGCCGCCTGCTGCTGCTGCTCAGGCCCCCAGAAATGACTCAGACGCTTATATTAACTTCATGCTGTTTGGCCTATGGCTCAGGCGCATTGCTAGCTAGCTCTTTCATCTTAACCCAACCCAGTCTCATTAATCTGTCTGCCACGTGGCCCATGGCTCACTTGTGTTCCTTACTTGCTTCTTCTTTGGCAGCTGGGTCGATCTGTCCCTGACTCCGCCCTTCCTTTCCTACCTATTCTGATTCTTCTGCCTACTTTTTCTATGGTGCCTGTCATGGGCCAAAACAGCTCCTTTATTTAAAGATTCACAGCATACAGAAAGGCATTCCCACATCACCTTGGTTCCACCCAGCTCCTAGTCTAATTTCATAGAATTTATCTTTTTAGCCCAGGTACTCTGGGGAATTTTAGGGTTCATATAATTACCAAGTAAATCTTTGCCATCTGCTGCTCTTTAACTCCATTTCAGTATTAGGCAGCAGGGCCTCTTAAAAAACTTAAAAAAAAGTATTTTGCCTCTAAGGCTGAATCAGGAAGCTTCTCTTCAAAAAGCCAAGCCTATTTTTTTTTTTTTTCAAAAAAGAGCGTGGATCCAAGTTCTATTCTTCTTCCTCTCGTCCTGTTACCTATTTTGAAACAAGGTGGCACCATATAGCCCAGGCAAGTCTTGAACTCATGATCCTGGATGCCTGGATTATAACTGCGTGTCACCATGCCTGGATCTTTCATTCAATCCCCCTTTTCACCTTCATTTTATATATGTGCATGGCTGTTTTGCTTGCACATATACTAGTCTGTGCTGACTAGTTTTATGTCAACTTGACTCAAGCCTGTATAGTGCATATTCTTAATTAGTGATTGATGGGGGAGGGCCCAGCCTATGTGCATGGAGCCATCCTTGGGCTGGTGGCCCTGAGGTCTATAAGAAAGCAGGATGAGCAAGCCGTGGGGAGCAGGCTAGTAACCAGCATTCCTCCATGGCCTCTGCATCAGCTCCTGCCTCTGGATCCCTACCTTGCTTGAGTTTGTATCCCAATGCCTTCAGGGATGAGCAGAGTCACGGGAGTATAAGCCAAATGAACCATTTCCTTCTGGTCCTGAAGGAGTCTCATCACAGCAATAGTAACCCTAGGCAACCACATGTGTGTTGGTGCTTAAGGTGACATCGTCGCATACATTATTTGTACAAAGCCAGTCCAGATCTTGCCTTTCTATGCTCCCTTCCATCCTGCCAATGGACAACTTAGTTAATTGTCCTGTAGCGCATATTGGGACCTTACTGGCCTTGATGATTTACAAGCAACAGAAACTGTGTAGTTAAAAGCAAATTTGAAGAAACTCATAGACTCCAAGGAAACACAGGACAGCCTCATAGCATGTAGTAAGTAGCCAGAGAAGTGGCTTCCTTTGCTATGCAGGTTTTTAATCTCATGTAACTATTTGTTAATTCTGGCTATTATTTTATTTTTTAAGTTTCTTGAGATAGGGTTTCTCTATATTATCACTGTGGCTGTCCTGGCACTCACTTTGTAGACCAGGCTAGCCTCGAACTCATGGAGTCCATCTGCCTCTACCTCCCAAGAGCTAGGATTACAGGCATGCACCACCACCAGGTAATTTGGGCCATTGATCCCATTCAGAAGTCCTGTGTCTGTGTTGAAGTTTTCTCCATGCTAGGTTTTATGAAATTGTTGAGTTTTACACTATGGTCATTGATTCCTCCTGAGCAAGACATGAGAATCTAGACTAATTCTTCTACCTGTGGACATCCTAATTTTCCGGCACCATTTGTCAAGAAATTGTCCTTTCTCCAAAGCATGAGATTCAGGTGCACATTGCTATGTGGTTTTATTTCTGGCTGGCATTCTACGCCACAGGTCTACATGTCTGTGTCGGTGACAGCATGGGGCTGAGCTTGGGACTGTAGCTCTATAGTACCATTGGAAATCAGATATTGTGATCTGTCGGATATTGTCTTTGACTACTTGGGGTCCTTTGTATTTCCAAGCTAATTTCTGGATTGTCTGGCCTCATTTTTAGGGAAAGAAGATAGAGGAAGCTGAATTATAGAATAACTTTTAAACATTTCCCTTTCTTGTGTCATGATTATTCTGTACTTGGTCTTAGTGTTTCAGGTTTTACAACATGGACAGTCTTTAAGTCAATCATTTACAGACTGGATTAAGAGCATACCACCAATTATGATAAATATATATTTCCCCAGCTAATTAATAGTAAGATTGCCCTAACAACTTCAGGCTGTTGGAGGACTCTGTTCTTCAGAGTCTCTACCTGATCTCTTCTCCCGTCCCCCCTCTGCACCCCCTCCTCTCCCCTGCCCTTCTTTCCCCCTCCCCCCTGCACCCCTCTTACTCTTTATTATCTTTTATTCTGTACTCATAGATAACGTTCAGAGTGAGGTGCACTCTGACCATCCTCCCAATGTGGAGCTTAGCAAATGTTGAAAGCCAACTCAGAGAGACTCTAGGTATTACGCCTGAAGTCTAAAGAATGCCTCTAACCACGTGTGGATTTCTGACCCATAGAAGCTGTGCCTAAATAAATATTTTCACGTAAGCAGTGAAGTGTGGGTAAATTTATTATGTAGAAATAGAAAATAAATGTCACATATAATTCTGCTTGACGAACAAATACAAACAGAAGCAAAATCATACAGTCTGGTAGTCAGGACACAGCATGCTTACTGAGGAGTAGTTTATAGCACTCCGCAACACCCATCAAGAGACCATCAGAGATGCAAAGCGGAACACACATAGAGGACAGTTTTATTCAGCTGTAAAGGATGAAACTATTGGGGATGGAGAGATGGCTCAGCGGTTAAGAGTGCTTGTTGCTCTTCTACAGGACCCAAGTTCGGTTCCCAGCATCCAGGTGGGGTGGTTACAACCTCGGGTAACTCCAGCTGCAGAGGGATGGCACCCTCTTCTGACCTCAGCAGGCTGTGTGCTTCTGGGCACCTACAGACACACAGCACACACTTAGCACACATAATTTAAACATAAGGATACATTTGTAAATGCTCTAAGTAATGAAACCATGAAAATTGGCAGGGACGCGGTTATCTCTAAGGTGGACATTGGCCTCCTGCCTTCAGCCAGGAGCCTAAACTGAAACTTGAACTGTGAACCCTTCTGAATCTGGGCCTCTCGGGCACCATAATCACGTGAGCCACTTCCTTATTATCTGTCTATTTATATACACATGTGTGCGCACATTGTGCTAGGTTCTATTTTTAAAACTCTAATGAAGTATGATATATTTTAATAAACATTTTGTTTTGTTGGAGACAGGGTCCCTCTGTATAGCTTTGGCTGCCCTGGAACTTGCTCGTAGACCATGCTGGCCTCAAACTCACAGAGGTCTGTCCACTTATGCCACCAAGATTCATTTAATAAACAGTTGTTAAACTGATTAATTGTTTAAGAAAATAGCTGGAAGAAAAATTTCACCAGTAAACAGGAAGGAATCTTTAAAAAAAAAAAAAAAGGAGAAAAAAGAACAGTGTCTTCAAAAGCAGTAATAAATTTGACACAGAAACTAGAATGGCTGAACTATCTGTAAGAGCAAAGGCTAGACCCTCAATACTGTGGCAGACACGCAAACGCACGCACGCACGCACGCATTCATACCCGCCCTGGCCTGCCAGACAGGTTCCTTGCTGAGATGCTGTGACTCTGTAGTTAGGGGTTGGGATATCTCACCTGGGAAGTGAGTTCACATCTAAATGAGAATGGATGGCCACACATCCTTCCCTGCCCGCTGTGTGGGAATCAGAGAGCCCAGCCTCAGACTTGTGCTGTGATGTTCTTGCTCAGAACATCATGTGTTTCTGGGGGAGGCCCCACTACGCTATTTATATTTGATGCTGGGGCCTGAACTCTGTTGAGAGCTCCTGCCATGCTCTGTCTGTCCGTCTGTGACATTAATATCTCCTCTAATAAACTCCCTACCCCCCAGCAATCAGTGTCCCTTGAACTTCATATCTAAGGTTGCTCTCCTGGAGTGGGGACAGGGTTTTACTACGTAAACCAGGTGAGCCTTGAACTCGAGATCCTCTTTACCTTGTCTCTTAAGGACTAGGATTCCAGATGTGTTACCACATCTGGAAGATAAGATCTTCAATAAGCTAAAAGCAGATAATTGCTGACCTATCCCCAGTGAAGGTGAGCTTCAGAGAGAAAGGTGGGAAAAGATGGATGTGGGCATACGCCTGTAACTCAGGAGGCAGGGTCAGGAGAACAGAGTTTGAGGCCAGCCTGGACCACGGACTGAGCTGAGTCTCCAAACAGAGGGAGGAGGGCAGTGAATGGGATGTTTGTGTACCACCCACAGAAGGCACAAGGAATATTAAAGACATTTATTTGAGCAGGAGAAAAATGATTCAAGAGTTAAGAAATAAGCTACTGCTTTATTTAGTGACACACATCTTTAATCCCAGCAATCAGGAGGCTGAGGGAAATGGATCTCTGAGTTTGAGGCCAGACTGGTACACATAGTGAGACTCAGTCTCTACGCGAATACTGACTGTATAAAACAAAGATGATTACATCAATATTTATAAACACACAATATCAAAATATATGCACAAAAGCCAAAAGCTAGGCATGGTAGGGAACACATTTAATCCCAGCACCAAGAAGGCAGAGGCAAACAGAGTTCTAGCATAGTCAGGGCTGTACCATGAAACCCTGTCTTAAAAAACAAAAACCAAGCACACACACACACACACACACACACACACACACACACACACACACACACACACACAGCAATGTCATAAAGTGGCCCAAGGAACATTACAAGAAGCAAAACTGGATTGGAGTTGGAGTAACATACTCTTGAAGCGAACTAACCCTGATGGCTCATTCTGGGACTGAGGGAGGGAGGGAGGGACTCTACAGGGCATATGTTGGGTCTGGAGCATACATAGCTCAGTGACAGAGTGCTTGCTTAGCAGAAGCAGAATCCCAGAAGTGCAAAAACAAACAGAGGACGTATGTGCCAACAAATTATCACTGAGTCACTGGATCATCTCCCTGCTCAGAAACACGGGGAGCCACCCCAGAGCATGCTGCTCAGAGTTAAGCCCACATGAAGAGAACAGAAAGTGGAATGTTTACCCGGGAACTGTGGCCACTAATTGATGAGGCACAACTCCAGGAAGTTTTTAATTTCCCAGCTCTGTGCTCCTTGCTCAGCATCCAAAGAAACCCTGAGGAGTAGTTGAGTCACAGATGGAGGGAGCTGTAAATTGAGCCAACGTGCAAGGGAGTGGTCAGTGCCAAGGGACCTCAGTGGGGTGTGGACACCCCAGGGAAAGAAGATGACAAAATAGTCTAATCTATTTTTAATTATCTTGGAAGAGCTCCCTGAATTAATTACAAACAATTCATATTATGACCTTAATATTCTAAGATATATTTTTAGGATTATTTACTCACTTATGTATGTATTTATATATTTAGTTATTTGCTTATTTACTTGTACACACAAATACAAGTGTGTGTGTATGTGTGTGTGTGTGTGTAACAGCATTTATTTATGTGTACCACTTGCATGCAGCTCAGGAAACCAGAAGAGAGTGTTGAATTCCTCCTGGAATTACCAGCAATTGTGACCTGCCACATGAGTGCTGTGAACTGATCCTGAGTATTCAGCAAGAGTGGTAAACTATCTTAGCCGATGAGCAATTTGATTAGTGGATGAAAATGTTTGAGTCAAGCCAGGCGTGGAGATTCAGGCCGTAGATCCCAGTACTTGAGAGGCACTATGGGTCTCAGTGAATTCAAGACCAGCATGGTCTACAAACTAAGACCTTATCTCAATAAATAAATAAAATAAAAATAAAAATAAAATACACACACAGATGCACACGAGAAGGGAGGATATGATAAATAAGGAGTCTGAGGATATTTTTATCACTTATAAATTTGTGGATTCAAATACAATCCAGTAAAAAAAAAACCTATAATCCATTAAAGGTGAGCAAAACCTGAATAATGTCACATCTAGCGAATAAATTGAGTGTATGATTGATTACATCCCTTCCTAGAAATGATACAAGTCCAGTTGGTAGGTCCCATTGAACAGTCAAGGACAGTAAATATTTGTTTTTCCAGGAACTACTAAAGGGAGCACTGCTCTATAGGAAGACAGAGTGACCTTTAACCCCTAAAGGGGTTATCTTGGTTTGGTAGTTTTTGTTTGTTTTATTTTGAGACAGGGTCACATGATCTGTCCCAGACTGGCTTTGAGCTTTCAGCAAAAGGCATGTACCACCACTGGCATTTTCAACAAATGACCATTTAACCCAGGACAATCTAATTAAGGGGGAAATCATGCAATTACCTCAATAGATGGAGCAGGAGTATGTCAAACAATACACTACTCACTCATGGTAAACTTTCTGCCATAGTTAGCTTCAGCCAACAACTCGGGGGACCTGGAAGAAGGAACTTCAGTTGAGGCTCCATCAGTTAGGAGAGCTGTGGGCATGTCTGTGTGTGAGTTTCTAGACTGCAAATTAATGCAAGAGAGCCCAGCCCACTGTGGGCGGCACCATCCCTAGGCAGGCGATCCTGGCCTATACAACAAAGGCAGCTTAATGTGAGCCACGGAAAGCAAGTCAGTAAGTATGGCCTCCGCTTCAGTCCCTGCTTCCAGGTTCCTGCCTTGCTCAGCTCCCACCTTGGTGATCCTTAAAGATGTTACATTCCTGCTTTGGTGTCCCTTAAAGATGCAGTGTGACTTGGAAATCAAATAAATTCCACGTTGCTTTTGGTCAGTGTTTTATTATTGCAAGAGAAAAGCCAAGTGAATTTCCTCTCAAGCTAAAAATAAATGCAAGGTTCTAGGCTTCCTAAAGTACCTATAAAATAGAAGGAAAAAAGAAAAAAAAAACAAAACAAACTTCTTTCAGCAGCCAGGAAGAAGTGTATAAGGAAAGTATATTGGTTCTTACTGCTTCAATTCAGTACTGCCCTGGTGTGTCAGGCAATGCAGTAAGGAAAGAAAGAGCCAAGGGACAGTCCGATGTAGTGTTGCATGCCTGGGCATCTGGCTCTGAGGATGCTGGAGCAGGAAGATTACTGCAAATCAGAGACCAGGCCAAGTTACCCTGTCTCTAAAATGCAGGGGCTGTAAGAGATATCTCAGTTGGTAAGATGCTTTCCATGCAAGCATAAAGACTTAAGTTTGATCTCCAGGACTGGCATTTAAAACTAGTAAGTGTGGTTGCACGGGTTTGTAATCACAGGGCTCTGTGTGTGTGTGTGTGTAGCTCTAGATCTCAGAAAAAAAAAGCACCAAGCCAACAAAAAGCCAAGGTGGATAACCCCTGGGGAGCAGCACCCTTGATCAACCTCTGACATCCACATGCAGGCACATATACACAGGCACCGCATACCCATGAACATGCACACATGTGCACATGGTATAAGAATTGAAAAGGAAATAACACGGCCATTGTTTACAATAATGTGACAAAGGCAAGCGCAGCCAGGCCTGATGACCTGTGTTCTGTCTCTAGGACATGGCAGGAGAGAATGGACTCCCTCAAATTGTCTTCTGACCTCAACATGTAATCTATGATTTAAGTGTCCCCCCAAAGTAAATAAGTGTAAAACATTTTAAACCCTATTTTTATATATTTACATCTGAGTTTTGCTCTTGGCTCTGTTCTGTTTTGTTTGGGGGATTGGACCTGGGGTGTTGCAAATGCTAGGTACCACTCAGCTATAACCCCAGTTCTCCCCTTTTGATTTTGAGTTTTTAAATTGACTGCATGGGCCTTGAACTCACTCTGCGGCCCAACCAACCCTTGAACTTTCTACCCCTGCCTTGGCTTCTTGAGCTACTGCAATTACACACCTGAACCACTAGTTCTGGTCACACAGTCACATTCTTAGGGACCTGGGGTTAGATCCTCAAGATTGGAGTTGCTGACAGGGGCATGGGCTTGCATGAAAAACAAAAGCAATTCCACCTCAGGTATTTGGAGCATGACTCAATGGACCACTCTGGGGAATGGCTGGGTGATACTCCAGAATGAACAGACACACATATCCTCTGGTCCAGGCATCCCGTTCCCAGGTGTAATGTGCCATGGAGAAAGTGCACTTGCAAAGATGTCTAGAGGTGGGCACAGAGGTTGTCATAGTAACCCAAGATGGAAGCAAACCAAATGCCTACAGCAGGTGATCAGGGAGATAAATTTGGGCACACTGGTGCAGTGGGCCTCCAGAGTAAATAAAAGGAATTCTTTTGCCACCCCTCCCCCAGGAGACATAGAATTTATGAACATGGTGCTCAAGGAAAGGAGGCAGCTATCCTCTAGGCCCGGTGTTGCACCCTTATAGTACCAGCACTCGGGGAAAGGAGGCAGGAGGATGGAGAGGAGCCTTTTGGCTGACCTGAGCTGATCCCTGGAGCCATATAAAGGTGGAAGGAGAGGAAGCACTCTACAGAGTGGTCCTCCGACCTCACATTCACACTCCATGGCCACATGCCCATGCACATGATAATAAATTAAAGAACGAAACAGGAGAGCAGGGTATGCATGCTTTTAATCCCAGCACTTGGGAAGCAGAGGCAGTCAGATCTCTATTAGTCTGAGACCAGCTTGGTCTACAGAGTGGGTTCCAGGCCAGTCAGGGTTACATAAAGAGACCCTATATAGTCGGAAGTTTCTGTCCTGTCAGAAACTCTCAAATACCCAGCAGCCGCTTCCCAAATAATTGACTCAGAGGCTTAATATTATAGTAACCGCTGGGCCAGTAGCTCAAGCATGTTACTAACTAGCTCTTACACTTAAATTAACCTGTAATTATTATGTACATTTAGTCACATGGCGTGGTACCTTTTCTTAGTCCAGATTCTCATCTTGCTTCTTCTGCATCTGGTTGGTGGCTGAAGTCTGCCTTTCCTCTTTCCAGAATTCTCCTAGTCTGGTTGCCCTGCCTGTACTTCCTGCCTGTCTATTGGTCAATCAGCATTTTATTAAGCAAATGTGAGCGACAAATCTTTACAATATACAAGAGCATTATCTAGCAGCAACCCATTGAAAGAGAAAAAGTTTCTTTGATGCAGTATTTAGTATGTGATGTTGGAGAGTGGTGTGATTTTCCTTTACACATGAGTTCGTTAAAATCAATAATAAATGCTAGGTGGTGTCGATGCATGCCTTTAATCCCAGCACTCGGGAGGTAGAGTCAGGTGGATCTCTGTCAGTTCCAGGCCAGACTGGTTTACAAAGCTAGTTTCTGGACAGTCAGGGCTACACAGAGAAACCTTGTCTCAAAAACAAAACAAAACAAAACAAACAAAAAAACCCCACAATAAATAAACAAATAGTGTCAAACCAGGCCGATTCAGGTCTACACCCAATTAAAAAGCAAGCAAACACCTTTGTCAGGACAAATCCTAATGTTCCCATGTCAGGAACTTTAACCAGAAGTATTAGACCCAAACTCCTGACATTTCTGGTTAACACTACCATTAACAGCTTGCAAAATCCTTCCTCAGAGATCACACTTTGGGGGTTGGAAATGCAGCTTAATTGGCAGAGTGTTTACCCAGTACCCATGAAACTCTAGGTTCAAGGCCCAACACAGCATAAAGCTGAGTGTGGCATCCCTCAGGTGAAATCAAAGTAAGTACTGGGTAGGCAGAGGCAGGCCAAGTGAAGGTCAAGGTTATATAGAGAATTCAAAGCCAGTTTGAGCGCCTGAGACTCTGCCTCAGTCAACACCACCAATAAAGCCAACTTTTGTGGTCAAAGAAACATCAGCTGTCCTATTCTGGGAAAGCTTAGCTAAGAGATTACCTGGGAGTTAAAGGTGCCAACCTCCCATGCATTTAAAAAAGAAAATCTGCTTGCAATTTCCCCACAGCGACAGGCTAGGGCATTGTTAACGCAGTACGGTAAGTGCTACAGTTAATTTATGCAATTATGATTTAATGCCACATCTGTATGTTTGTTTACATTTCTCTAGGTTGCAAATGGCGTCGTGCAGTCACACACAGCATCTGCACACTTTCATTCGATCAACTGTAGCTTTTTATGGCCTCCGAATATATTTTACGGTAGTAGGTAAAGCACCATATCCCCTACAAATATTTTCTTAATGTTTTCAAGTCGTAGAGCATCTCTGATAACCACTAGGCAAATCCACACTTAGGGCCACACCATTCAGACCTGGGCTTCTCAAGTGCCAACTGTATTTTATTATTGTTATTATTGTTATTATTATTATTATTATTATGGAATCGGGGAGAAAGGTTTCAGAAGAATGGGGGGGGGAGCCTGGGGAAAAAACAAGACAAGAATAGACCCAAGACAACTACCCAGATGTGGTTCTGATCCCCAAGGAATCCAAAACTAATTTTCACCATGGCTCCCCTTAAAGACACCGTTTTCTTATCCCCCCGCGGATTATTTAAGCGAATTGGGCTTTAGATGTCCCAAAGCTAGCTGAGTCTGCAGTTGCTATGCCCAAACCCCTCTGTTGCTAGTCCTGGTTACCATAGAAACCTGTAATCAAAAACAACCCTTACCCTCTTCTTCCTTATCCCAGGAGGCAGAGCTGAGCTCTCTGAGTTGCAGCTTTGGATAGAAGGGATGCGGATGCGGGGGTGGGGGGGGGGGGGGGGTGGGGGTGGGGGGGGTGGGAGTGGGTGAAGGGGTGGCGGAACTGAGCGAACTGCTGATTTACCCTGAACTCTTAACAGAATCTGGCATCTGGGGACCTCATGTGATTCCAGCAGAATTCTGTTTCGTTTTCTTTCTTTTTCCCACAGCAACCCTGGATTAATGAATGCATACCCCAGTAATCACAGGTGGGGATTTCCTACCCAGCTGGTGCTACCTTGGCCCAAGGCCAGGCCCTTCCGCCCTCCACCCAAGGAGACCGGCATCCTGGCTGGTCTCACGAGAGTTTTTGGAAATAGGCGTAGCAGCTACTAAACCCGTCCATCCACAAGCAGGAGAACAGGCCCGCACGCTTTATTCCCGGGTGTTTTCAGAGAGCTCTTGTTTAGACAAGTTTTATACCGATGGGCCCTTTAAAACATAGTAATAATAATTCGGGCTGGAGTGGTGGCCCAGTGGTAATTGCTGCTCTGGTCAAGGTACTTGCTGCTCTGGGAGCAGATGTGAGTTCGATAGGATCCCTGCACCCATATCAGGTGCTTTAAGTAATAGTGATAATTTGCTAAGTATACGTAGCTTGGGTGAATATTTAATTTTTAATTTAAAAATTTTTTTTAATATTTAAATCTCAGATATTAAGTAAAATTCACCCAGGTGCCTTCCCACCCCCCATCCCCCGGTGTGTGTATGTATGTATGTGTGTGCTAGTGTACAGAGAGACTCATCCAGGAGGTTGAGGCAGAAGGATCAGAAGTTCAAGAGGATCTTTAGCTACATCAGACCTGTCTCAAAAACTTGACCTGATGAGATAGCATAGGTATAAAGGTGCTTTCGGCCAAACACCATTAGCAGAGTTTGAACCGAGAGATGCACACAGTTGGCAGGAGAGTGCTGACTCTTGAATGCCACCCTCTGACCTCCACTTTCATGCTGAAGCATATGAACGACCCCCACACTAAATAAGTAAATGCATGGAGTGAAAGTTTTTAATCCGAAAAAAAGTGATTTATGAAATCAATGAGATGGCTTAGCAAATAATGATTTGTCACATCCAGCCTGACAACCTAAATATAATCCCTGGGACCCACACACCTGGTGGAATGAAGCAGGAAGCTTCTGGTCTGAACTAGCCCCACAGTTCACATCTACCCCCCCTCCACCCCAAAGTCCCAAAGAAACACACAGACCCTTACATTAATTTCTTGCTGTCTGGCCCATGGCTCAGGCACATTGCTAGCTAGCTCTTTCATCTTAATTCAACCCATGTCCATTAATCTGCCCTGCCACGTGCCCCATGGCTCATCTGTTATTTCTTTATATCTTGATTTCTGGCTGGCTAGATCTGTGTCTCTCTTGACTCCGCCCTCCTCCTACCTATGCTCCAGTTTCTCCACCTACGGTGCCCACCATAGGCCAAAACAGTTCCTTTATTTCGTGGCATACAGAAAGACATTCCCACATCACCAGAGAGGAGAATCAACTCCCACAGTCTGTTTCCTGACCTCCTACACATGCACTGTGCACGTGTGCACAAAGGTAACTATAATAAATTAAACATCTTTCCAAAAACTCCTACAGGAACAAAATTATTTTTTCTTTGAAGTGTGTGCACATATGTACATGTACGCATGTTCATGAGTGTGAGATAGGTATAGAAGCCAGAGGTCAGTATCAGGGATCCTTTTCAACTGCTTTATGCACTGTTTGCTCTTAGACAGGGTCTTTCCCTGAGCCCGGACCTCACTAGATTGCCTGAGTCATGAGCCTCAGGGAACCCTGTTCCCCAGGACTGGGATTTCACACAAGTTCTACCATGCCTGGCTCTCCATGGGCGTGCTGGGGACCCCTACTCAGTCCTCATGATTACACAGCAACTGCTTTTCCCACTGAGTCATCTTCCCAGCTCAGGAACAAATGCCTTAGACAGAGGACCTTATTCTGAGGAGGAGTTCCCTGCCTCTCTGAGTACATGTCCTATATGCAGTCCTAAAAAAATACAGGAAGGAGATTGTTTGCACAAGAACAGAAGCAGATACCTTGAAGAAAAAGCATAACTATTTTTAGAAAACAGCGCCTGTGAATAAACACCCACTAGGGGTATTTTGACACAGGGGATGTAGTATGAAGTTTCTGGCCCGGATTTCCAGCTTAGCCTCGTGGCCCGTACCCACAGACTCACAGTCCCATAGTCCCACTGAAGCATACACACACTTATATTAATTGTACGCTGATTGACCTGGGGCCCAGGCATATAACTTCCTAGCTCTTGCTCTTAAACTATGATTCTTATCCTGTTCAGCCATGTGGCTCAGTACCTTTTCTCAGAGCAGCATGGTTGTCCTCTGCATCTGCTGGCTTCTCCTGGCATCTCTGCTCTGTTCTCCCTTTTCCTAGAGTTTTCTTAGTCTGCTAGCCCCGCCCACACTTCCTGTCTGCCTTCAGCCAATCCGACTTTTTATTAAACCAGTAGGCGGGACAATTATTTGCAATGTAACATAATCCCACTACAAGAGGAGGACTTTGTTGCAATTGTGTTTTATGTACTTGTGCCCATCTGAAAGTGGCCTCCCCATCTGACAGTGGCCTCCGGACTATAGTATTTACTTTGTATCGAACCCACTGGAGCTCGAATCCAAAACATCAAACAATACTGGATGAGTTTGCTGGCATTGAGCTATATCCCAGTCTGACCAAACTACTATTAAGGCTCTGTCCCTCACACTCCTTCCTCCTCCTTCCATTTCCCCACCAGGGGACTTTCAATGCAACACTTACTTTACCTCTTTCTTTCTCTCCAGTACTAGGCCTGTTTATTTATTTATTTATTTAGCCTCCAATCAAACTGAGATAGTTTATTAAAATGTCTTTGTAGTGGGTAAGGGGAAATAGCCCAGTGGGTAGAGTCATTTGCTGCCTGAAGACCTAAGTTTGGTCTCAAGAAACCACATGGTGGAAGGAGAGAACTGACTCCTACAGGTTGTCCTCTGGCTTACACAAACACAGATACACACAGACACACACACAGGGACACACCATACACATAGACATATACATACACAGAAACACACCACACACACAGAGACATATATATATACAAACACACAAACACATATACATACACAGAGACAGCACAGATACACACATACACACACAGATATACACACAGCACACACACTGAGACATATCACATATAGACACACATATACCACACACATAGACATACACACACATATACACACACTATACACACACCACACACAGACACACCACATACACAGACACTCACATACCACACACACATACACACATACCACACATACTTACATGTGGGCATATTTTCAAATATAATAAAGACAGTGGAGATATCAGAGGGATCTACCCACAGCCAGTCTAGAAGGATCAGACAGTGGTAACTCACACCTTTAATCCCAGCACAGGGAATATCCTGGGAGTAGTGACCTATGCCCTTAATCCAGTCTGAGTTTAAGGTCATTTTAGTTTACAGAAGGAGTTCCAGTCTCCCAGGCAGGCAGTGGTGGGGCCACACCTTAACTGAGCAAACAAAGTATTTAAGACAGGCATAGAAAGACAGAGCAGGCAGAAGAAGCCAGGAAAAACTACCCAAAAAACTGTCCTTGCTGGCCAGAACAACACGTGGCCAGAGGAGTAATTACTGGTAGGCTAGGCTTTCTGTTCTGAGTTAGCCTTCAATCTTAGGCAGACCAGACACACGTGTTTCCATTTCATTTTCATCTGGGTAAGTCTTTCAGGCAGTGGCCTCTTTCTCCTGATGGGTTGTTTCTTTTTTTCTTTTTGGACCCCTCCTTGGGCTGCTCTCACACTAGGTAGCTGCCCCACTTTACAATCAATTGAATTATCAACAGACAACAAATTGGTGAGTAGATCAGTTTTTTAAGAGGGAATTTGTTTAAAGCAATGGAGGGTCTTGGTCCTTCTGTGATCTTTTGCTAGACAATTTGGTATTAAAACCAGTGAAGGAAAACATAAATAAGGTAGATGGGACTATCATAATGTCTATTATACTGTTTATTATTAATATTTTTTTGTTTGATTTCTATTTTATCCCTTAAAAAGTCAATTAATATAAATCCAAAGAAAAAGGTCTTAAAAAAGCCTGTCAAGAGAGAACACAAAGATGTTCAAATTCAAACAGAGGAATATGAAGAACCAATTTCAGCAAGGTCATCTAAAATTAGACAAAAACAGGCAACATTAATTTACCCAGTAACTTTTTAAAAAATGAAGAATGATAAAGATGATAGAGAAGCTAGTTGGGCTCCAGTAGAAATGCTAGAATTACAGAGAGTAAAAGAAGCAATTGTAACATATGGGATGCATTCACCATTTGTAAAACAAATGTTGAACAGCTGGTCATGCTGTAACCGGGTCACCCCTAAAGATTGGTTAGATACGGTTACAGCTGTGTTAGAGGCAGAGCTGCTTATATGATGGAAATCATTGTGGACGGAGGAGGCTAAAACAATAGAACAAAAAAGCAGGGCCAGAGGCATAGAAGTCTCCCAAGACCAACTTCTTGGGGAGGGAGATTGTGCTGATATTGACAGGCAGTCTTTATACAATGAACATACTCTGGATTTATGTCGCATGGCAGCTTTAAATGCCTGGGACCGGATTGAAGAAATAGGAAAGAAAACTGAATCATTCACGAAAGTAATTCAAAGCCCAAAGAAACTTTTACAGACTTTTTGCACAGATTAAGTACAGCATTAAACAGGATGGTACCAGACTCAGAAGCCAGGTGAATAATAATTGAATCACTGGCTTTTGAGAATGCTAATGCACAATGTAGAAAAATACTTAGACTGTTAAAAGCAAGGTCGGCACCCTTGGAGGATTGGATTCATGAGACAATTAATCTAGAGTCTTATAACAATGGTGACAACCGGGTAGGAGAGCTTATTTCTAGAAATATAAGAAAAAGTCAAAATGTTAAATGTTACAATTGTGGAATGCAAGGTTACATAAAAAGAGATTGTAAACAAGGCGTTTCCAGAAACAATGCTTTTGGTAGGAATAATCCCAAGAGAACACCCCTCCCTTCTGGAGTATGCAGAAGGTGTGGAAAAGGAAGACATTGAGTACAGATCAACAAGGGACAGACAAGGTAACTTTCTGCCCTTGGGAAATGCCCCAAAGGGGGCTTTCAAAAGCCCCCATATCAAATCCAATCCATTCTTGCCATTGTGGAGGAAACACTTTCCCAGAACAATTTAAAAAATTAAAACCTATTTTAAAAAGACATACTACATTGAATGATAGAAAATCTATAGAAAAAGAAAAAAATCAGGAAAAATTATAAAGCAAATATTTGGCAAGCTTCTATCAATGAAAAAAAGGCCAAAATTAAAAGTACAAATAAATGATGTTATTATTGAAGGCATATTGGACACAGAGGCGGATGTATCAATAATTTCACCAGAGTATGGCATCCAAGTTGGCCCCTTCAGGAGGTAAATGTTTGGGTTTTGGGTATTGGGTCGATATCCCAGGTAAAATAGAGTGCAAGATGGCTTGAGTGTATAGGATATGAAGGACAGAGAGGAATATTAAAACCATATGTGGGTAATGTTGCTATAAATTTATAGGGATGAGATTTACTACAACAATGGAACACACAGATTAATATTCTTCCAAACACAGAAATAAGCCATAAACTACACATGGTTCTGGAAAAAAAAAAAAAACATTAGAGGTATTATGAGAAACAGTCACACACCATTCAGGTTATAGAGAAACAAGGCAAAACAGCTGCTGATCTTTCAGAAACATGCACAGCACTATCTCTAAAATGGCTAACAGAGAAGCCTATATGGGTTCATCAATGGCCTCTAACAAAAGAGAAATTTCAGGCCTTAGAGCAGCAGGTACAGGAACAGTTAAATACTTAGCATATAGAAGAATCAACAAGCCCTTGGAATTCTCCTGCATTTGTTATTAAGAAGAAATCTGGAAAGTGGAGAATGGTAACAGACCTAAGGGCAATAAACAAGGTGATCCAGCCGGTGGGCTCTATACAGTCTGTGATTCCTTTGCCTTCTCTGTTACCTAAAGAATGGCCTATTATAGTTATTGGTTTAAAAGACTATTTCTTTACAATACCTTGTGTAAGAACACAACAAAGAAAAATTCACCTTTACAGTGCCCACTTATAATAATTCTCAGCCTGTAAAGAGATTCCAGTGGAGGGTCCTCCCTCAAGGAATGCTGAATAGTCCTACTCTGTGCCAGTATTTTGTACAAAAGCCAGTAGAACAAATACGCAAGAAATTCCCACAATCTATAATTTATCATTACATGGATGACATCTTGTTGGCTGATTCAAATATTGATACCTTAGAATAATTTTTTGAAGAAGTATAAAAAAAAAAATGCCTGCTTGGGGATTACAAATTGCCCCAGAAAAAAAAATACAAAGAGGGGATTCCATCAATTATTTAGGCTACATAGGTCAACAAAAAATTAGACCACAAAAGGTACAAATCAGGAGACAATGATTTTCAAAGACTACTAGAAGACATTGCCAATTTACGACCCACTGTTGGAATTAAAAATGATGAACTGGATAATTTGTTGAAAATCTTAAGTGATGACAAGGAATTAAATAGTCTGAGAGAATTGTCACCTGAAGTTGAGAAAGAATTGGCTTTGGTGGTGGAAATTACAGGATGCACCTTGTTATCTTGCCCTCTAAGCATTCTCCTACAGGAATTTTAATGCAAAGGGAAAATATTATATTGGAATGGATATTTCTTCCACATAAACCAAGTAAGAAATTAAAGACATATGTGGAAAAGATTTTTGAACTTATTTTTAAAGGAAAATTAAGACTTTGTCAATTGACAGGAATGGACCCAGCAGAAATTGTTGTACCTTTAACTAATGAAGAAATTGACCAGTTATTGGTAGAAAGTGATCCTTGGAAACGAGCCTGCAGTAAATTTTTGGGAGATATTAGCATCAAATATCCTCAAAGCAAAAGAATTGAATTTCTAAAGAAAACTAATTGGATTCTTCCTCATATTGTACGAGATAAACCAATTTCTGGATCCCCTACATTTTATACTGTTGCAAACAAATCAGGAAAGGCAGGTTACAAATGAGAACATATAAGTAAAATGACGCAAAGCCCTTACAATTCTATTCAAAAGTCAGAATTATATGCTATTGTGATGGTATTAATGAACTTTACTGAACCTCTTCACATAGTCACTGACTCTCAGTATGCAGAAAGAGTTGTTCTACACACTGAAACGGCTGCTTTTATTGTTGATGAGTCAGAATTAACCTCATTATTTATTCAGTTACAAGAAATAATCAGGACTAGAAATCATTCCTTCTATATAACACACATTTGATCCCTAAGGGTTTGCCAGGTCCTTTAGCACAAGGTAATGATGAAATTGATAAATTGTTAATAGGAAATATACTAGAGGCCTCAGAATTTCATAAAAAGCATCACATCAATAGCAAAGGATTAAAAAAAGATTTCTCTATCACTTGGCAACAAGCCAAAGAAACTGTAAAAAGGTGTCCTACCTGTTCTTTCTATAATCAAACTCCATTGCCAGCAGGAAGTAATCCTAAAGGCATACATAGAAATGAAATCTGGCAGATGGATGTATTTCATTTTACAGAATTTGGGAAATTAAGGTATGTCCATCATACAATAGATATGTTTTCATAATTTCAACGGGCAACTGCTTTGAGTTCAGAAAAGGCTGATTCTGTAATCACACATTTGCTAGAAGCTATGTCCATCATGGGAATACCTGTACAAATTAAAACTGACAATGCTCCAGCATATGTCTCTACTAAAATGAAACAATTTTTTGCTTACATATAAAGTATATTACAGGAATACCACACAATCCTATAGGGCAAGCGGTCAGAGAGATCAAATTGAACTCTAAAGGATATGCTAAATAAACAGAAAGGAATAACAAAGACCCCCAGAGATAGACTACATAATGCTTTATTAACTTTGAATTTTCTCAATGCTAATGGCAAAGGAACAACAGCTGCTGAAAGGCATTGGACCACAGAAAAAACAGCTGAACTAAATCAGCCTGTTTACTTCAAAGATGTACTAACCTCTGAATGAAAGCCAGGGTCTGTGCTATGTTGGGGAAGGGGTTTTGCATTTATTTCCACAGGTGAAGAAAAGTTATGGATACCATCAAAATTAATAAAGACTCAATTTGAACCAGAAAAACTTCATGAGAAGAATTAATAGCTCATCCCCCGTATTACAATTCTTAAGTTGTAAGAAAAAACAAAGGGTGGGGGCAGGTTTTTGTTTTTGTCTTTTACAGAAAACTGGAAATACCCATCTTCAAGAAGTTAAAAGATCTTGGACATCTGATGTTTAAAGCAGAAGGGAGGCTATCCAGGAAAATTTATATGCAAAGGAATATGGTCACTATTGGTACTAGTATAGTCTTTAGGGTAAAATCTCATTGCTTAACCTCTAATTATTTTTGTTAATTAAAGTCCCAGTTTAATTATAATTTAAAGCTGGCTTTAGAGTTGGAGTGTGGCTCTCTCCTTCTCTAAACTCAAGCATATTTGTTAAAGGAAAATACAAGATCTCTGTATCATATCAGAGGAGCCACCTGATATGGGACAGAAGAATAATTAAAAATAAGGGACTATTCTATTGTTACTAATCCTATGCTGAATAAATACGTATATACTTAGCTTCCTGTACATTATGTTGGGTTTTAGTCTCTTATCAGTTTTTTGCAGTGATCCAGGACAATGCCTAATTGCAAACTTGAAGTATCCAAAAGGAATACGGGGCCCCAAAATGATGATTTCACATCAACTTTGACAAAGCCACTAGGCTGACAAACACCAACTAAAGATCAGATTTGGACTACAAACTGCTCTGGAAAATTTTGAGGCAGCTTGCTGAGATGAACCAGCTTCACAGACTACTATAGCCTGGACTTGAGACAAGCCGTGCACTTTCCTGTTATGCAGAGACTGGCCAAAAAATGATACAGCTGCTTATTTCAGGACTTGACATTTAACAAAACTTTTTTTTTCAGGATCCCCAAAAGATGCCATCGCCCCAAGACAACAGGAAGTAAATTTAAGAACACGGCGCCCACATTCCTAAGAGGTGGGGTGGGTTGTTTTTGGTCCTTCAATATGGCTTATGGATGATTGTCATTGTTTAGGTTAATTGGTTAACAATTGTTAGTGGTTATGGTTAGAAAAAAGTTAAACAAGAATTATTAGATTCAAGATTTGTGTTTTAAAAAAATAGAAAGAAAAAGGGGATACAGATATATAGGATATTGAATCTTCTTTTAAAGGATTTACTAGCTTTAAATATTTTTACATTATATTGTATTTTTGTACATTGTATACAAAATGTGTATATTGAGATTAATTGTGTCATTGTACAAATATCTCTGTGCTTGTTCAAGGTATTATACTTATTCAGTTCATCTAACAATGTAATACAAGTTGCTAGTCCATGAAAGTTTTTTATTAACAACTAATTAGAATATAAAGCAATGCAAGTTAGTAGTTAGACATTACATTCAAACATAGTCATAATAGATATGTTTTCAGGATCAAAAAATATATTTTAGATGAACAGGTCTTCTTCAAACACTTCAAAGATCCATAGAATATGGCATTTAAAATATTTTAAGAACTTAGACTTTTCTGGACAGTGAGACAGGTCGGCTCCTGGCAGCACCAGTCTACTTCAAGAGAAAAATGGACATTAACGAGACTCCATATGGAGTCTACTTTCTTTGTGGCAACTGCTATCCACTGGACAAGAACCTGTTCTTGTATTGACTGCTTGATAGTATGCTGTTTAAACTGGACATGCAGGTTCCCTAGGAAAGTGACCTCTGAATTTTAAACAAGCTGAGATGGTCCTTCAGGTTCCTGCTTTTCAGAGAAAAGGGTCAGATATTCTTCAGGACACAAGGAGAAGCAACTGATGAACTTTACCAGAACGGACAGAGCAGATTTCCTACTCCACTGAAATGAAAAGAGACTCTGGGCCTGTAGACTGAAGATGGATGCCCCAACTTTATAAAGGAACTTTGGGTGACTGTCCAGGCAGATAGGTGTCATCTCTATCATTTCTAGATTTTGGAAGCTGCTTGCATTTCCTGTTTACTCGGGTAAATATTATTTCCTTCTTGGGTCTCTGAAGTAGTTTAAGATGAAATAGTTATAGTTTTTCTAGTGACAGTTTTAGAAAAGAAACTTTGAAGTTAAAGTGTGTAAGTTTAAGAGACATCAAAATAATAGTTTTTAGTTAGTAATACAAGTTAAAAAGAAAGTGAATTAGGTATAATCTTTTGAACTCATCAAAACAGGATAATTAATGAAATATTTTCTTTGAATTGTCAATTGTTAATGGACTGGACATTACTCATTTATTGTTTGTATATATTGTATATAATTATTGTACCTATTGTATATGGTTTTTCTTATGTTAGCTATAAACTTCTTTTTTAAAATTTGACACAAAAGGGGATATGTGGGGATGTTTTCAAATATAATAAAAACATTCAGAGATATCAGAGGGATCTACCCACAGTCAGTCTAGGAGGATCAGACAGTGGTGATTCACATCTTTAATCCCAGCACAGGGAATATCCTGGGAGTGGTGACCTACGCTCTTAATCCAATCTGAGTTCGAGGTCATTTTAATTTACAGAAGGAGTTCCAGGCTCCCAGGCAGGCAGTGGTGGGGCCAAGGCAGATATAAAAAGACAGCGCAGGCAGAAGAAGCCAGGAGGAGCGAGGCTGAGGAAGCTGGAAGACAGCTGGGTGAGATCTGACTGTGGTGTTTACTCTCTCTAATATCTCTGCCTTTCCCTGAGATCTGGTCCTAAGTTTCTTTTATTCACTCAACACTTACACACACACACACACACACACACACACACACACACATACAAACACACCATACACTTACCACTCACACAGACACATACACACATACCACTGAGACACATACACACACCACACATACTTACACACATACACATACATAGATACACACCACACACATACACACACATACGCATATACACATACCACACACAGATACAGACATACACACACCACACACACATACACACACATGAAACACCACATACATGCACACATATACACACACAGACACATACATACACACATACATGCACATACATATACACACGCACCTACACATATACACATATACATACACATACACACAATGGCATATTCATCTCCATATTAATTCATTAAAAACTTTTAAAAAGTATTTGCAAGGAGCTAGGGCCTTAACCCAATGGTAGAACATTTGCCCAGTATGCACAAGGCTCCCGGTTCCCTTTGCATCATTGCAAATTAATGACAGAAAGACTTTAGTGTTACTCCGAAGACAGTGGATCAGGTTATGCTGTTTCTCTCTGCAGCTGTGTTTAAACATGAATTATTAGGGTAGGAGTAATGAATGGCTCAGAGGTTAAAAGCACGAATGAAGTGCTCATGGAAGGCCTGACCTGAGTCCCAGCACCAATGTCAGGTGACTCACAACCACTGGTAACTCCAGCTCAGGGCATCTGGCTCCTGTCTTTTGCAAGTATCTACACTCAAATGTACACACCTACATATACACAGCTGTACACACACACATACACACACAACTGCACACACACATACACACAGAGCTGCACAAACACACATACATACAACTGTACACACACATACACAGCTGCACACACACATACACACACAGCTGCATAAACACACATACATACAACTGTACACACACATACACAGCTGCACACACACATACACACACAGCTGCACAAACACACATACATACAACTGTACACACACATACACAGCTGCACACACATACACACACCTATAAACACACTTGTACATATACCTACACATAAACAACTACACACACACACAAATGCCCACACACCTACACATACACAACTGTACAATACATATACACACACCTACACATATATACACCCCACACACACCTATACATACATACCTACACACACACCTATACATACACACCTACGCACACACCTACACACACCTACACTCTTACACACACCTACACATACACAGCTGCACACACACAAACACACAACTGCACACACATCTACACACACCTATGTACACACTTATACACACCTACACATACACACCTATACACACCCCTACACACATACCTACACACATACACACCTATACACACACACCTATACACATGCACACCTATACACATACATACCTACACACGCACACACCTACACACACACACATATACACCTACACACACACCACACTTTAAAAATGCTAAAAGTAAGTCTTAAAAAATAATTATGAGTAAATATCAGTCTCCTAATATCAAGGATGTAAAGTGAATTTGGGGTTAAGTTCTCTGAAGACCAACTTACAGACATGCACACTTGTCTTTAATCATGGCGTGAAGTGTCTGAGACATGATGTGTAAAAGGCTGACAGGAGATTAGAAGGACCAAGTGATGGACTGGATGCCAAACTCCCGCCAGCCACTCTGTCATCCGTCCCTACTTTCCCTGAGAGACATACATTATCACGTGAGTCTACAGAAACAGAGACCTAAAGGAGAGATAACCTGCCCAAGGTCACACAGACCCCAGCTGACGGGGCGTCTTGGCTTGTTCCTCCCTTCTCTCCAGATGGTCTTCTCCGTTTCCCGAACACAGGATTCTGCGCATATGTCCTTGGTTTCATATTCCCGGTCAACACATATGTTTTGAGTAATTGTTGTGTTCCTAGCATGGTGCAGGCTTCCTTGGAGATTGCTCTAGGAAGCCCAATGCCTTGCTGGGAGGTGCGTGTTAATCCTGGGTTCATGATAGGATGTGACAACTGATTGGGACCCATTGTAGATGTCCAGGGGAGAAGAGGAGGACGAAGCACCTGGAGCGTAATCATGGAGTGACCTTGATTCTCCCTCTGGCTGTCTATTCTTTCTGTCTTTCCTCATGGTGACCCCTCAGTCCTCACTAGTACTGCCTCGTCCCCTGCTGTACCGTCTCTGCATAGGGGTACCTGCAGGTCACTGTCTTTTATCTCCACTGTCCCCTAGCTCCTGAAGAACAGAGCAAGCCCTTCTTTTCTTGGATGCTTGGGATAGAAGACAACATGAGATCCAAATTTTGTCATAGGCAGGCTTGGTCTATTTTCTGTTGCTAAAGCAAAACACTTGAGGCTGGGTAGTTTATAAAGGCAAGAGGTTTATTTTAGCTTATAGTTGAGGCTGGGATGTTTGAAATTGGGCAGCTACATTTTTTTTTGTGTGTGTTGTGACAAAGCGAGGACCATGAATGAAGCCTATAAAGCACTGCTTCAGCCTTCTGAGTGTGTGTGGGGGTGTTTATAGGCATGTGTTACCACACCCAGTCCCAAACAGTTAATGTTATCATTGTTGTTTTGTAGTGCTGATGGTGGAATCCAGGGCTTTGCACATGCTAAGCAAGTGTTCTACCACTGAACCACACTCCAGCCCCTCACTGGGGGATTCTAGGCAGGGGCTCTACCACTGAGCCACACCCTAGCCCCTCACTGGGGGATTCTAGGCAGGGGCTCTACCACTGAGCCACACCCCTGCTCCTCACTGGGGGATTCTAGGCAGGGGCTCCCTGGCTCAGCCACACCCCTAGCCTGATAGCCAAATTTTGGTCTTCAAGATGTTACAGCCCAACACAGCATGTGGGATTACATGGTAAGAGTGTATCTGGAGACTGGTGAGCAGGCATGTGTAAAGGATTGAGTGGAGACACCAGACTGTGTTCATAAGCAGTCTGCTCTGAAGATAAATAACCCACTTGCTCCCCCCCCCACCCCCCAGAAGATTAACTACTTTAATCCCTTCAGGAAGGTGGAATCCCCATGACATAACAGTCTCCTAAAGGTCCCACCAGCCCTCAATACCATTATCTTGGGAACCAGTTTTTCCACCCACGCATTGGAGCAGAAATTATTCAAACCATCTTCTAGCCTTGGATCTGAAATGACGCAGAGTACAAGACATCTCTGGGGAAGAGTGGCCAGGGCAGGCAGAGGCCAAACCTGGGGACACATGTTCCATCTGTTCTTAGGTGACAACATCCAAGCCGGTTAAAGCAGACTCACCTTTCAGCTCCCATTGTACCTGTGAGCCCATGAAAACTTCCAGAAACCCACGTACTGGGTTTTATCTTCAGTTTCTAAGCCTGTCTTCACTGGGAATACTATTTCTTTGCTTTCACTTTATCCTAACACAGATGATTACAGCTCAGAAAGCATGTCTAAGAACCACTGAGCAAACAAGCTGTGGTTGGGGCTGGTGGGGGTGAGCCAACCAACCATATACACTGCTCTAGATCCAACCTTCTCCTCTACCGGCCTAGGCTGGCTGAGTCTTACTCAACCGAACTGGGAAGTGGAAACTTCCTTCATTTATTCCCTGGGAATAAATGGGTTGAAGGTTGCCAACTACCCAGGAAGCCACAGGACCAGAACTGGAAGCCCCTCTGTTTGCTATGGGAAACCCCAAGCCGGGCTGGGCTTGAGAAGGGCTGTGTCAGTGCCTCGGGCATGCTGCTGGGTTGGTTCTGTGTGATTGAGGCAGGGAGAGGCTTTCCTGTATTTTGGTCCAAGAAATGAGATATTATCGGTGCCTGGTCCCGAAACCATGAAAGAATTAAGCTCCGGTTGACCCAGTTATGGGGTAAACGCAAACACAGCCCCAGTTTCCTTCCGCAGTGCCTGGGTTCACCCCCTCCCTTATTTTCAAGGCACATCTGTGTCTTGAAGCTCTAGGCACCCACAGTTAACAGTGTGGGATAGCAACTTGAATTCATCAAAGCCAATTACTGCAGTTCATTTTTTTTTTCAACTTAGAGGTTTTTATTTTAAGTTGTCATGGGAAAATAACTCTTAATAAATCCCTTTAAGCACAGGGAACTAGGGCAATTATGGACATTTTAAGAATTATTGAAACATTTTAAAGTTTTTTGATGAATGTTCTAAAGGACACAAGTAATTTTTTTTTCTTTCTTTCTTTTGGAAGAACTTCAGTTACTTTCAAGGACAGACATCGGGCACACAGACTGTTCAAATCTAATTAATTATCTATCTCTTCCCACAACAGTCACACCTTCAAAACATCGAGGTTGGCCTTAATTATCTGAGATCCTCCCACACTGGAATAATTGCACACACCCTTCGGGGCCATGACAGATATATGTCGGGATGAATTAGAACAGCCAAAGAAGGAAATCCAGTTATGTTTGTTTATGTGAGTAATCCCTATACATGACGTACTCAAAGTTGATGGGAAGCATTTGAAAATCTCAAGGGGTACCAAGACCAAAACACAAAGGTCAAGTTGACCAATGACATTGACATTTAAAAATTATTTATTATACTATTATTATTATTATTATTATTATTATTATGTGTGTGTGTGATATGTGCATCTGTTTGTGCAGAGGCCAGAGTAGGACATCAGGTGCCCTGGCTTATCACACACCAACTTACTTCCCTGAGACAGGTCTCTCACTAAATCTGAAGCTTGTCATTTTGGCTAGGCTGGCTGGCCCTTGAGTTCCTGGGATCCACCCTGTTCTCTCACCAAATCTGAGGTTACAAGTACATACCAGATCTTTACATGGACCCAGAGGATTTGAACTCAGCATTTCATGATTGCATTGCAAGCATTATTTTTTTAATATTTATTTATTTTATTCTATGTATATGAATGTTTGCTTGCACATGTGTATGTGTAGCACGTGTGTGCCTGGCGCCCAAAATGATAAGAAGTTATGGGATCCCTTGAAACTGGAGTTACAGATGGTTGTGAGCTACTAAGTTGGTGCTGAGAACTGAACCCAGGTTTTCTATAAGAGCAAGTGCTCCAGCCCCCAATAACAAGCACTTATTTGCTAAGCCATATCCCTGGGCCGCTATTAATATTTTTTATTTTAAATTAGATTTTTAAAAATCCTATATTTGGAAATAACAGTGGAGATGCAGATCAGCAAACCTCTGCAATGCCCAAACCAAGAGATACTGACAAGTGGAAAATGGAAAGCATGCTAAGAGACCTCCCATGAGGTGGGCTTATCTCATTGGTGTGTGTATTTTAAAAAATGAGCCAGGCAGCTGGTGGCGCACACCTGTAATCTCAGCATTTAGGATGCAGGCAGATCTCTGTGGGTTCAAGGCTACCTTGGTTCATAAAGCAAGTTCCAGGGCTGTTACACAGAGAAACCTTGTTGGGGGAGGGGGTATAGAGCCTAGAGAAGATGACTCATGAGGACCTGAGTTCGAATCTTTATAGCAGCCGTATATCAAGTGGGATGTGGAAGTGCACACCTGTCATCCCCGTGCTGGAGAAGCAGAGGCTACAGGAGCCCAGACAAGAGGAGCCCTGGAGCGTGATGGTCACCAGTCTAACCAATCAGTGTTCTTGGGTTCAGTGAGAGACCCTGCTTAGAACAAGAAAGAGAACAGCCTCCATATACTTGTGCACACATGTGGATACACACAGACACTTACACAACACTCAGCAGCTTACAGCAGGAAGGGTCAAGAGATTAAGGCCTGTGCTAAAGAGGTGATAATTCAGGAGCCAAGAGCACTTGCTTTTCCAGAGGATTCTAGTTCGGTTCCTAGCACCAATGTGAGGTGGCTCACAACTGCCTGGAACGCCATCTCCAGGGGAGATGATACCCTATTCTGGTCTCCAGGGGCACCCACACTTACATCCTCACCGGTATAGACACATATACACATCTTCCTCCTTGTAAACTTGAAAAAAAAAATACTTGATTTTCAGTTCTTTCTCAGTAAAGATCTTAGATCATCTACACGAAAGTGAGAAGCAGACTGTAGCAATCACTCCTCCAGAAATACCGACAGCTTTCCTTTTCGACACCCAAAGCACAGTGTGGCCAGTTTTTAAGAATTGTCCTGTGCAAGGTCAGGCATAGTGGCACACACCTTTAATCTCAGTGCTTCAGACTCAGAGGCGTGGATTTCTGTGTTTGAGGTTAGACTGTTCTACATAGAGAGTTTCAAGCCAGCCTGGGAGGACTACGTGGTGAGACCTTGTCTCAAACAAAACAGCCAAACAAACACTTTTTTAAAAAAAGAAGAAGAAAGGAAAAAAGAAAATGCCACATGCCTTATCAGAGTCATATTGAGAAGTAGTATGCAGGTCTGGAGCACAAAAACAAAAATAAGCTTCTGAGCGAGCTCGGGCATGCTATGAGTTCCATCAAACACATCTTTTCTTTGGCACTAGAGTTTGGAATGTGCAGCTCCAAGGAAACAAGTACCTGTCAATCCAGACCTGGGACACCGATACTGGCAGCCAGCTCAGAGGTGCTCATCATGTGTCACTCCCATGGTTCCTAAAAGGCAGGGGAGCCGGCCCTGGGAGGCATGGGTACTGTCACCCATGATGCACCTTCCAGGCTACTTTCCCACAGGACTGGAAGTCTGTCATACTCTGGGAAGAGAGAACTGAGTAGCTGAAACAGGCGTCTTCAACAGAAAAGCTAAACGAGACAGGTCAAAAGATTGGTTTCTGTAGGCTAGGTGCTTGTCCAGATCTCTGGATACCAAGGAAGAGGAATTCCATGTTTTGGCATGGGCTACTAAACCGACCCTTTCTAAAACATTAAAAACAAATTAAGCCAAAAACAACCAATCAAATACATGATTTCTACTTTAATTGTTCCAATAATTTTCCCCCTTTAAATCTCACACCTAGAACCAGTGAGATGGTTCAGTTAGTTGATAGAGAGGCGTTTGCTCTCTCTTTCTTGCATGCGCACACATACTAAACGTAGTAATAATAATAAAAATAATAAAGCAGAAAACTTTGCATTGGAATTTGGTCCCCATTCCCCACCCTAGTCCCCCCAAATAGGAACTGAAGGAGATATTTAGTTCTTGGGGATTCTGCTCTTAAGAAGTGGTTAACACTGCTTTCACCAGGGCAAATGGGTTCTCAAACAAATGAGTTGTTATCAGAACAGAGTCTTAGAAATCAAGTTGGCTCTCACACATGCCCCTAGACCACTTACTTCACCTCCTTTGATTCTCCTACCAAACTGGGAAACATGAGGCCCTCAGCAGCAGCGGAAATGACGTCATGTCTGCATGCGTGAACTTCCTAGAACCGTGAGCGATATAAACTCCTTTATAAGTTACCTGGCCTGTGTTATTTTGGTACAGTAACAGAAAGTAGACTATTTACATTGGTGGTTCAGAAAATAATAATTCAGTGTTTATCCTTGAGGTTTGGGAATAACCACAGCAAAGAGAAAGCCAGTGACCTGCTGGGGTTGCCCTTCCATTTTCTAGTTCATGTGGGGTAGGAAAAAGTGGAGCAAGGAAGCTTGGCCCCTTTTCTGAAGGCTCCTTGAGCATGCAACCCTTCTAAAGGGGACACTTATTAGAGGTAACAGCAACTAACGCCACTAATGTCTTAGCCAAATAATTCCAAAGGTTTCCTTCCAGTTCCGTCTCTTGATGTCTTTGCTGTCAGGAAAGGAACTTGGCAATGCACCCAGAATCCCAGCACTTGGGAGGCAGAGGCAGGAGGACTGGGTCTGTGGGGCCAGCCTGGGCTACATAGAACTCTGGCACAGTCTAGAGATGACTCAGCAGTTCCCAGCACCCACATAGCAGCTCACAACTCCAGTTCCAGGGACAGTTCCACACCCTCACATGATATACATGCAGGCAAAACACCAATGCACAAATGCACACACACACACACACACACACACACACACACAAATTATTAAAAACACACACACAAAAGAATTCTGGCACAACAGGGAACTGGCAGGGTATAGTGGTGCACATCTTTAATCCCAGCACTTGGGAGTCAGAGGCGAGAGGATTGGGAGGTCACAAACAGCCTAGGCTACAAAGCAAGTTCCGGGCCACCCAGAGCCACATAGTAAGGTCCTGTCCCAATTTAAGGAAGAAAAAAAAAGTTACCACAATAAGGCTAAGTGGCAGACATCTCTATTTTGGATAAAGACTATTAGCAATATGGTTTGAGAAGTGCTGCTTACTGGCTTGCTCCCCATGGCCTGCTCAGCCTGCTTTCTTACAGAACCCAGGACCACCAGCACAGGGTTGGTACCATCATCAATAGGCCGGGCTCTCCCCCATCAATCACTAATTAAGAAAATGCTTGACAGACTTGCCTACGGGCCAATCTTATTGGGGGCATTGTCACAGCTGAGAATCCTTCTTCCCAAATGACTCTAGTCAACACCGAGGGCTTGCCACCCAGGAACTAGAGCCTCAGTTCACATTTCTGGCCCCCCTAGAATGCTGGGTGTGACCAAGGTGGACACAGAAGGACCCTGGCTTTCAAAACAAAATAAAGCAAAGAAAACAAAATAGCGAGAAGCTGAAATATCATAAACAGTGAACGGAGACACAGTTGGGCTCTAACTTGAAGAATTAGACCAATCTAATGAACAGTTGGACTGCTTGTACATTTCAAAAAACAGAGATGATAATTGTTGTCATGGACAGTGTGTGACAGTCTGGTTTGTCAATCCAGCTCCCCAGCTTCCTTCCTGTCAGGACCCTGACTCTGTTGGCTTTCACTGTTGGCCTGTGTGAGTTGTTTCATCCCCTTAAGACAGTGGCTGCGCTTGTGATACAGGCAGTCTGTTTAACTGTCACAAACGTCGACATCCCAGCCTTGTAGAAGATCTACTTTGTGTGGCCGGGAGAAAGTGACCCTTTAAAACGGCCCGGTGATATACAGAATGGCTCTCCTATGGGTCAATAGTCCACTAAGTTTTGGCTCTAGGTCCCAGATTTTTTGTTTGTTTGTTTTGATTTTGTTTTTTTAAAGACAGTTCTCACTATGGAGCCCAGGCTAGCCTGGAACTTGCCGGCCTCAGACTTCTGGAGGGCTGCCTGCTCTGCCATTGCCTCCTGATTAAAGGCATGTGCCATGATGCCTGGCCCAAGGCTCCAAAAGCTAATGTATTTTCTTCTAATTATTATTTTCTAATTATAACTGAATTTGCCTTTTAAAAAATATAACCAAAAGGCTTACTCTACCCCCCCCCCCCCCGAGAGTTGCAAATATTATTTTTCCTTTCATGGTACCACACCAAAAAAGTGGGTTTTTTTGGTTGATGAGTTAACTTGATTATTTTCTTGGTCCTTTTTATTTTACATCTGGTTTTATTGTTGATAATAGATATTTGAAGTTTTTTGGAATATATTTACATTTCTCTTGCTGCCCAACATAAAATCTTTAACTGAATGTTTCATGAATGTTGAAAAAGGATGTATATTCTTTGGCTAACAGGACACTTAAGTATTTAATATGTAACTATGACTTAGTATTTACTCTGCTATTACTTAGACATTTCTTAACTTTGTGTGTATTCATGTGTGTGCAAGTACATGTGTGTGTGCATAAGTGTGTGGAGGTCAGAGGTCAGCTACAATTTTGGGTACCATTCCCCAATTATTTCTGTTTACCTTGTTTTTGGCCTTTAAATATGTGTATAATTCATTTTTAATTAAAACTTGAACTTATTTTTAAAATATTTAGTTTAAATTAATTTAGCTTAGTTTGTGCACATGTGACTCAATGTATGTATGTGCACATGTCCATATAGGTGCCCATGCGGGACAGGCTAGGACTTTGGATCCCCTGGAATGGGAGTCACCCAATGAAAGTGCTGAGAACTGACCTCCCTTCACTATAGGAGCAGTGAGTCATCTCTCCAGGCTCACCTTATTGTCTGAGACAGGATCCTAAAGCTCACCAAGCAGGCTGGGCTGGCTGACGGCAAGCCCACAGGTGCAGCTGTCTCGACTTACCCAGCACTGAAAGGCAGATGTCATCCTTTGGGTTTTTAATGTGGATTCTGGGGCTCTAAGTGACGTCCACATGCATAGACAGCAAGCCCTTAACAACTGAGCCACGTCACCATATGCCTCCTACCCAGACTTTAATTTTTTTTCTTAGATTTATTTATTTTTACCATTTTTATATGTTTGTGCAGCACTTGTGGACCTGGAAGTCAGGAAAAGGATCCCCTGGGACTGGAGTGGCAGATGGTAGGGAATCAAACCTAGTTCCTCTAGAAGAGCAGCCAGGACTCTTGATCCCCCAGAATCTCCTTTACACACAGTCTTTCTGTGGAGCCCAGGCTATCCTGGGTGGAATCTGTTATCACCTGAATCTGCTTTCAGGGTGTTAGAGTTATAGGTGTGCTCACCCTGTGGTACCCAGCTTGAATTCGGGAAATTTCAAATATTGTGACTGTTTTTAAAGATTCTAAAAAACAAAATACTTTTAATGTTGCTTTCTGCCTTCTTTCATTAGGTCCTTAAAGTTTCCTTTTTAAAAATTCTCTGTACTTTTGGTTACATAATTGTGGTTAATCTTGTCAGCTGGATGGGGTTTAGAATCACCATAGAAACAAGCCCCTGGGCATGTCTCTGGGGGAGTTTCTGGTTTGGATTGAAGCTGGAAGACTCACCCCAAAGAAGGCGGCATCTCTCCAAAGCCTGAAGTTTGAACCAAATAAAAAGAGTGCTAACCATCACTCATTTCTGTTTCCTGACTGGAACAATGTGACCATTTGCCCAGATGCCTGCTACCGGGGACGTCCCCACAGTGATGGAGCTGAAATAACCCTTCCTTACAGAGTTTTAGCAGGGTTTCTCTGTGTGGCCCTGGCTGTTCTGGAACTTGATTTGTAGACTGGGCTGGCTTTGAATTCACAGAGACCCTCCTGCCTCTGCCTCTCGAGTGCTAAGATTAGAGGCATATGCCACCACCACCCAGTTTAGCTTTGTGAGACAGGGTTTCTCTGTGTAGACCTGGCTATCCTGGAACTCACTCTGTAGACCAGGTTGGCCTCGAACTCACAGAGATCCACTTGCCTCTGCCTCCTGCACGCTGTGATTAAAGGTGTGCGGCACCACATCTGGCCTATTTCACCTTCAGCTCCAGAATTCCTTAGTGTTTCTGATTAAATCATTCCACTTTGTGGACAGTCTGTATCTGGTATAACTTTGCCATTTCTTACCTCTTTAAAACACACTCCCATTGCACTTTATTGTGTGTATGGATGCGTTTGCACACACACGTGAATCTGCCACAGTGTGCGGATGAAGGTCAGAGAACAGTTTTCTGAAGTTGGTTCCCTGTCGTGTGGGGATCAAATTTAGACCAGCAGGCTTGGTGGGCAAGCGCCTCAGCTTGCTGACCATCTCGCCCGTCCTCTTTGAAATCTTTAAACATGGTTTCCTTTCGATTTCTGTGCATGCTCACAATGACCTGGAACTTTCTGGTGCTCTTTTGTCTTCTAGGGCCCCTCCATTCATACCCTTTGAAAATGTTTCTTTCCCTGGATGTAAAAGAATGAGGAGCATATTAAAATGTCCTGCTAAAATAAAATGGTTTTTACACATTTTCCTTATTATCTATTATTTATTTGTTGTTTACTTTTGGGGGGGGGAAGGTTCTTGAGATGAGGTCTCACTTTGTAGACCAGGCTGGCCTTGAACGCACAGAGCTCTGCCTGTTTCTGCCTCCTGAGTGCTGGGATTAAAGGCTAGACAGGGGCTTATGTAGCCTTGGTTGACCTCAAACTCCCTGGGTAGTTGAGACTGACCTTGATTCCTGATTCTCCTGCTCCACCCCCCACATACTGGGATTACAAGCATATACCTCTACACACAGTATTGTAATTATACTTCCTGGCCTTCTAAATTTTGTCACCATTACTACATAATAATGACAAAATTGAGTAGATACCCATCACATTTGGGGACAGCACTCCGCCTCCTTTTTCATTTTTAGAAAATGAATTTGAAGGCTTAATTTTTTTATTACACGTATTTATTTACTGTGTGTGTGTGTATTGTATGTGTATATGTGAGTGTGTGTATATTGTGTGGGTATTGTGTGTGTGTATTGTGTATTGTATGTGAGTGTGTGGATTATGTGTGTGTATTGTGTGTATATTGTGTGTGTGAGTGTGTGGGTATTGTGTGTGTATATTGTGTATTGTATGTGAGTATGTGTATTATGTGTGTGTATTGTGTGTATATTGTGTGTGTGAGTGTGTGGGTATTGTGTGTGTATATTGTGTGTTGTATGTGAGTATGTGTATTATGTGTGTGTATTGTGTGTATATTGTGTGTGAGTGTGTGGCTATTGTGTGTGTATATTGTGTATTGTATGTGAGTATGTGTCTTGTGTGTATATTGTGTGTGTGAGTGTGTGGGTATTGTGTGTGTGTGTGGGGGGGAGGTTTCAAAGAGAATTTATTAATAACTGTGCTTGGCGCTGTCCAGTGAGCTGTGGTCAGGATGGGTCAATAAGCAGAGTTCCTCTGTGGCCTCTGCCTCTGTTCCTGCTCCATCGAAGAAGGACTGTGATGTAGAAATGAAATAAACCCTTTCCTCTCCAAGGGCTTTCATCGAGACAATAGAAACCCCGACGGACACATATGTTCTTTCAGGATGGGTGAAGCTCAGCCTTGTCTTTCTCTCAGATTAGAGGGGATTACAGCAAAGCGTGGTGGTGATTGCCTCTCATCCTAGTGCTCTGGAAGCTAAGGCAGGGCTAGGAAGAACTTCTAGGCTAGCCTCGGCTACATTGTGAGACCCCGTCTCAAACAAAACGAAACAGAGCAAAAGACTAGCATCATGAGCCAAAAAGTATGTATTGTGACCTTGTGTTCGATGCCACTTGAGGAAAATCTGAGACCAGCCAGAGTTTAAATAATCAGCAGACACCCGGAGATCAGACTTGGGATGAGGCTGGAGGAATCGGAAAGAGTCTAGACATGTAAGAACTGGGAAAGAATGGCCTCCCAGCCTGCCCATTAAAATTCAGTGGACGTTTCTATTCTGCTATGGTTTATTGATTTTTATTTAAAAGTTATGAGTGTTTAGTGTGCAGGCACACACATGTACTGCATATGTGCCTGTCGGCCGTGGAGGCCAGAAGAGAGCTATCAGATCCTATGGAACTGGAGTTCCAGATGGTTGTGGGTTGTCATGTGGGTGTCTGGAACCATACCTGGTCCTCTGCAAGAGCAGCAAGTACTCTTAACCACAGAGCTCCCTCCCCAACCTGCTGGTGACCATAAGTGTTTCTTCTCCCTTTCTGTCCCTCATTGTCTCTCTGTCCTAGACACAGCCCCACTTTACAAGCCATCCGGATCCAGCCACAACCGATCTCCTTTGAGAAGAGCTTAGCTTCCCATTCTGGTCCTTGTGTTGCTGTGGCAAAAAAACAGAAACATCATAAAGGAGGGAAGTTTGTTTGGGCTCAAAGTTTCAGTTCATGGTCATCAGGCCCCATTGCTGTGGGTCTGTGAGGAAGCTGAACACCAGAGACATAAGGCTGTTATAGAGACAAGTTGCTGGCCCCATGGTATCGAAGCAAGAAGGAGCCATAGACAAAACACCTTCCAAGGCATTTTCCTGCTGGCTGCATCTTTCTTTTTTGCTTAAATCGTGGCTCTTTTGAGAGAGGTGTGTGTTGATGCTCAGGAGAGCCTTGAGCTGGAGGGGTGTTGAGATAGTACCTCCTTCGGTGGAACTGGTATTGAGGTTGTAGGTTATAGCTCTGGTCTTTGAGAGCAGCCCGTTGGCATGAGCTGACACTACTCGGCTCAGCACAGCCTTGCTGGTCCTCTCCTCTGCTGTACCCTCTGGCAGGAGGGGCAGGAGGGGCAGTGTCTACCTGAGAGTGCTGGGAAATGAGGCCTCAAGTTCCTAGAGGAGCTGCAAGGTATAGAGTGTGAAGGAGCAGATGGAAGTCTGAGGGGCCGGGATGAGAGGTCCCCGAGCGGGGAGGAGCTGCCGGACAATCTGCCAGAAGTAGGAGGGGTGGGGAGACCCTTAATGGGGTGAGAGGGCAATCCTTACATCGTGGCTTATAAAAGCTAGATTGAGATCGCCAGATAAAGGAAGCCGGTGGTGTAGAGAAGCCTAGCTGGTGAGTTGGGGAGGGAGGTCTCAGAAGATGTATGTGTTTGGCAGGGGTGGGCCTTAATAGGGTAGGGAGGAGCTGAATATGTGCCTTTAACTTACTTCCTCCAGGTCCCACATCCTAAGTCTCTGCTACCTTCCAAACCAGCACCATCAGCCTGGGGCTAAGGGACCACTGAGCACGTAGGGGACCTTTCCTATTCAAATCATTACTATTGGCCTTGACCTCTTCGGTACAGGGACAGCTGAGTCTACCCATCACAGGACAATGCTCCCATCACCAAATATTTCTGAGTGTATTCTTGGCTGGTGCTCTATCTTCATTTATTTCTGGGTACCCCCTAGTACCGTTAGCTCCTAGGGTTCTCCAAGTCTCTTGAGGCCAGCCCCCTTCAACTCTATCTACATCACAAAGCTAATACTAAGGGTTTCCTGGTTTTTACAAACAGCAGGTTCTAAAATCATTGAAGCGGCTCTACATTCATCCTTCTTCCCATTGGGCCTCAGGAAGTTTGTCAGAGAGATAAGGAAAATGCCGTTCCTTGTAATGATCCCACAATTCCAGCTTCTTGCCCAACTCAGACTTCTCCCCAAAACGCTTTTGCTGAGGAAAAGAAAGCATGAACTTACCACCCCAACCAACTTTTACCTTTACACTCTTGGTCCCACCCTCCAAGCCCAAGCCTATCTCACCCTCCCCATTCAGGGTCATAACCATGGTTACCGTGGAAACTCAAAAGGGGAAAAAAAAAAAAAAACCAAAACAAGCAGACCGAAAGGGAGGGGACAATGACAGAAGTGTAACACAAAGTCCCAACTGGTGCTGAGCCCAGGAATTCTGCCCCACAAGCCCACTCAACTTGGCAGCTTCTGCTGCCTTATTTACATGCATTGAGTAACAGCCCCCAGGGGCACGGTCCCAGCCTTGTTCCTTCCTGATAAGACCCCAGCACTCGGGTCAGTGTTTGGCAGGGTGGGAATTCAACAAACACTTACTGGTTGAGAGAATGAAGTAATGGTGGTGATCATGGTGATGGTGGAGGTGGTGGTGGTGATGATGATGATGGTAGTGATGATGATTGTGATGATGGTGGTGATGGCAGAGGCAGAGGTGGTCATGATGATGATGGTGGAGGTGATGGAGGTGATGATGGTGGAGATGGAGGTGATGGAGGTGATGATAGTGGAGGTGGAGGTGATGGAGGTGATGATGGAGGTAGTGGTGGAGGTGATGGAGGTGGAGATGGTGGAGATGGAGGTGATGGAGGTGATGATGGTGGAGGTGGAGGTGATGGAGGTGATGATGGAGGTAGTGGTGGAGGTGATGGAGGTAGAGATGGTGGAGGTGGAGGTGATGGAGGTGATGATGGTGGAGGTGGAGGTGATGGAGGTGATGATGGAGGTAGTGGTGGAGGTGATGGAGGTGGAGATGGTGGAGGTGATGGAGGTGGAGATGGTGGAGGTGGAGGTGGTGGAGGTGATGGTGGTGGTGGAGGCAGACATGGTAGAGGTGGAGATAGTGGAGGTGGAGAAGCATGAGGAGAAGAAATGAGTAACGGAACAGTTGACAACCATCTTCCTCTAGTAAGTAGACCTTTCTTCATTAGAGTTTCGCCGTGTAGCCCAGGCTGGCCTCCAATTTTCAGTTCTTCTGTGTGGCCTGTAGTGTTGACTTCGTATCTGGAGCGTCAGGTGATGGTTGGCTTCTTCAGCATCCCCAAAGATGACTTCCTGCTCTTCACTGTGTCACCCCATTGCTCTTTTCATCCTTTCTGTTTAGGTGGAAGCCCAGCGGCACCACATTCCCTAGGAGCCTGGGTTTACAGGGAAACCTCACCTGGACCCCACCTCTCTCCCATTTCAGACCCCGCCCCAAAGATAGTGGGGGGAGGGGAGGCAAGGGTCGGCTCCTCCCCCAGGCTGCTATAGGGTATTTAAGACCTGATCTCCAGACCTGCCATAAGCTCTCCCCCTCCTTCCTTCCCAGTCACCTGGGAATTGTTTCAGTCGGTTTATTACATCTGGACTTATTAATTCGGCTTGATTGGCTCATTGCATCGTGGATGATACCCAATAATGGGGATCCAATTCTTAGCACTTCCCACTTCTTTCCCCGTGTCTTTTCAGACTTCCACTCCCCCCCCCCCATTTTGGGGGGGGGGTGGTGGCTTTCCTTGACAACAGAGTGACTATTAGTAGCTCATGGTAGAAAATATACGAGGGCTCATTGGCTGAATTCAGTTTTGTTGATGAAATTCCAGGCTTTAGTTGGGTCCATTAATTTGCATCTTCTGGAGCTGGAGTTATAGGCTATTGTGAGTCACATGATGTCAGTGTTGAGAACTGAACTCTAGTGTCTGGAGGAACAGGAAGTACTCTTGACCACTGAGTCATCCCTCCAGTCCTGAGACTCAGTAAGGTTTTTTAAGGTGGTTTGGTTAGTGTTAAAAAGGCATGATCTTGTCTGTGTGGGTGAGCGGGGTATGGGTGCAGGGGGTGCACATGGCTGTCATCCCAGAATTGGTATAGAAGACCTCGTCAGGGGGATCTCAGGTTTGAGACAAATCAAACCACAAAACTACCAAATAACAAAGCAAAATGCAGTACATTCAAATACTTTTTAAAAACATAACAACAACAACAACAAAAAAAAACCAGAACACCAAACTTTAGGGGGCTGAACCTTTCCAGAAGCTAAGAGCACTTGCTGCTCATTCAGAGGACCTGAGTTCTATTCCCAGAACCTACAAACAACTCACAAGCACTTATACATCCAATCCAGAGGAGGTGACACCATCTTCTGGCCTTAGGCACTAGGTACACACCTGGGGCATAGGTGTAAATGCAAACAGAACGTTCGTACAAACAGAAGAAAACTGAATACGTTTTAGACAACACTCAGGATTATCTTTGATCAACAGCTTGAGATCATATCCCTTTTGCATTCATGCTACACCTGGTTTAGGCCCATAACCATTCGATATAATAGCACAGCACTCGTTTTAATCACTAAACATGCATCGTTGTGCTGTGATTAACTGAAGTCCATGGTCTATTTGGATTTCCTTAATTTTTGCACCATATCCTTTGTGTGTCCCAGGTCATCTCCGAGGATCCCCTGGGACACTCCTGGAAGGGTCTCATGTCTGGGGAGGGCTGCTTGGTTGCAGACCGCCTCTCTCTGAAGTTCATCTGCTCTTACTGTGGTGAGAGTGAGGTTACCGGGACTTGGAGGATGATGAAGCTGAGTGCCATTTTTACCAGATCCTATCAAGTCCAAGGCTATCATCATGATTTATGGCTGCCGATGTTGACTCTGAGCCCCTGGCTCCTGTGTTTGCCAGCCTTTTTCACATAAGAACACTTTTTTCCTGTGCTTTTCACAACTTAACAACACCCAGTGGGTTCATTCTTTAAATAGTGTCCTTTCAAGGTGCAGGTTTTTAATTTTTTTTTTCTCTTTCTGCCTCCCCTCCTCTGGCCTTTCTCATATTCATTTGTTTTTTTTTTCTTTTTTTCTTTTTCTTTTTCTTTTTTTTTTTTTTTTGAGACAAGGTCTCACTCTCTCTCTGGCTGGCCTGGCACTTGGATGTAGACCAGGCTGGCCTCACACTTACACAGATCTGCCTGCCTCTGCTTCCCAAGCACTGAGATTAAAGGTGTGGGCCACCATACTCAACTTTCTATCTTATTATCTCTCTTTATTTATTTTAAAGCGGGGGAAGGGTCAGAGAGAGAGAGAGAGAGAGCTCACAGGGTAAAGACTGATGATCTCACTTCATTCACCTGGGCCCACACTGTGGGAGGAGAAGACAGGTTCTCACAAGATGTCCTCCGATATATGTGTACTTCACACACACACACAGTTTCAGTGGCTACCAAGAACAGGGTAAACTGTATGGTATTCTGCACAGCAGATCAAGCTCCTCCTTGCTATTTATGGAATCATTTGCTAATTATTTATAGACTCACAGATACTGATTTTGCACTTCGGTTTATAGCCCACTATAACCTTTGCTTTGCCTCTCAAGGCATCTCAGGTTTGGGCATAGAACGCTTTTCCATTGAGTCCCGTGACCCTTTGACATACTATGGGAATGTTTGTCCCTACCTGCATATATGCTGAAGGCCTAACCTGCAATATTATGCTGGTAACCGAGGAGCATCTGATGAGGTCATGAGGGTGGTATCTCCTTGATAGGTTAGTGCCCTTATAAGAAGAGATACAAAGAACTTGCCCTCTGGTGTCCTGTAACCTCTCCCCAGCCTGTGGACAGAGGTCATGTGAGCTCAAGGGAAATGTCTTAAAATGATGTCTGCCACAGAGCATGGCATCACGTGACTGCCAATTCCAGAACTCAGGAGGCCGAGGCAGGTGATCTCAAGCTTGAGGCCAGTGTGGATTATAGGTAATGGTGTTTGTTCCTTTGAAACCTAACTTGGTCTTCTACCTTTTCAATCTGGCTTGATCTGGTTTACTTTGTCAGCAAAGAAACCTATTATCGAGGTACAGAAAAACCATTAGTGTCTCAAAAACAAACAAACAGGACTGGGGAGGTGGTTCTTGCAGAGGACCCAGGTTTGGATCTTAGTGCCCAATTAGTGGCTCACAACCACCCCTAACTCCAGTTCGAGGGCATGTGATACTCTCTTCCGATCTCCAGGGGCATCTGGCATGCACCATGGTACACATATATACATATGCAGGCAAAACACTCACATGCATTAAAAAAAAAAATCTGGTTGGAGAGATAGTTCAGCTGATAAAAGTGCTTGCCGCCAAGCCTGATGTCCCGAGTTTGAGTCCCCAAGACTCATATGGCCAAAAGAGGAAATGATTTCTGCAAGTTCTCTGACCTCCAAGACCATAGCTTGGCACATGTGTATCCACACGTATTCACATATACAAATAAGCACGTGATAAACCTCAAAATAAAAATAAACACAACAAAAGACTCTTAACAGCCTACAACAAAATGGGGCCGGCCCTTTAGTCTTGGACTTCCCAGCCTTCAGGTATTGAGAAATTAATTTGCTTATTTATGCGGCTTATGATATGTTGTTTTCGTATGACGAAATGCACATCTTCTTTGGTTCATTTTGAGCCTTTTCTGCCACTACAGCCTAGACATTATTATTTTTTCTTTTGCATTTGTTAACCTAGTCCGAGCATCAGGGACTTCTCTAAGGAACATGGTTCCTTTTGTTGGAGATGGTATCGGAAACTAAGAACTGACTGCAAAGAGCAACGTGTGCTAGGCCTCTGTGAGCAGGCCCCATCTCCTGCTCGTGCCTGTGGTCCTTACCCTCAGGATGACACTGTGATGTAGTTACTGTCCACTCTACAGATGGAAGAGATTTCTAACCAGCATCCTTCTGTTTTGTCGCTAAAGTCCATCCCACTTCTTTGGTGGAGACTGGTGTCCCATGCACTGCAGATAGACAAAATTATTTATCTTCAGTTTTATGCTAACATGTATCTCAGATGCTGAAGTAGGTTACCTCACAAGCATTATGTGACAGAGCAATGTGCTTATTCTGTGAGGTGACGTCAGGAAATGAGAACCTCTCAAATCCATAGGGAATACATGTTAAGAGATTTAAAAAATTGAACTAAATGCATTTGTCATTACGATGTGACCATGAACCTGTGGGGGCCATGAAATAGATTGTGATTGTGTTTGTGAGAAATGTTCCTCATAGGCTTAGGTATATGAACATTTGGTCTCCAACTGATGGCGTTGCTTGGAAGGTTATGAAACCTTTAGGATGTACGGCTTTGATGGAGGAGGTATGTCAGTGAGGCTATAAACCCTTATCTCACTTCCGGTTCCCTCTCTGAAGACATCTATGGAGATGTGCTCAGGCAGCCTGCTGCCATGTCTCCCCCACCATTCTGAACTCTCCCTGTGGAGAAAGAAGCCTTTCTTCCAAGAGTCACTTTGTTCATGGTATTTTAGAAGTTGGTATCAGGAGTGGGGATATTGGTCCTAATGGGCAGAGATATTTTTACCTCTTATGTGCACAGATTGCAAGTATTTATCCTCCTGTGCAAAGAAGACAGGCTTGAATATACTCACATGGCATGCGTCTGCCTTCTGTGCACAGATATCTTACTGCAAAAGATAATATTTAACATATGGGAAAGTGACTTTTTTTAATAGGTATTGATAATTCTTGCCAACTGCTGAAGTTTGTCTTGCTGACTATATCTGTTATGCATAGGACATGTGTTTGAACTCAAGGCTCTTCCAGGACAATGGGCTAAAATTAGAATTCTGGATCGTGTTACCAGAAGTAAAGCCTCTAGGATGAGGACCATGTGTCAGACAAAAGCTTCCAACAGGAAGACCTGCCATTTCAAGTGGTATCCATGGGCTTTTTGGCTCAATACCCCCTCATTTACACTGAGAACGACTGCCCCAGAATTGCCAGGCTAGTGCACTGTGCCCCGCTCCTGGTCATTTGATCATTCATGGAAGACCACTTGACCCACTGGACCAATTCTAGCAAACTTACCTAGAACCCCCCAAAAAAGAACCTAAAAAAGATACTTGGCTTTTCTTCACTACTGAGACTGTCAACATTGAAGCTGCTTATGGTCATGAGAAGAAAGCTTGAGAGAAAGCAGAAAAACATAAGGGAGGGAGGGAGGGAGGGAGAGAAGGAAGGAGGGAGGGAGGGTGGGAAAGAAGGAGGGAGAGGAATGAGGGAGGGAGGGTGGGAGAGAAGGAGGGAGGGAGGGTGGGAAAGAAGGAGGGAGGGAGGGTGGGAGAGAAGGAAGGAGGGAGGGTGGGAAAGAAGGAGGGAGAGAAGGAGGGAGGGAGGGTGGGAGAGAAGGAGGGAGGGAGGGTGGGAGAGAAGGAGGGAGGGAGGGAAGGAGGGAAGGAGAGAGATAATGGTTTTGGTTCTGACATGATCTAGGTATTTAATGAGGAGAACTTAGGCAGGGTCTCCCTGGGAAGCCCTAGCTGACTAGGAACTCTCATCTCTCTATGTAGACAAGGCTGGCCTCCAACTTAGGAAGACCTATACCTGCCTACGGTACGCTGAGATTAGAGATGAGCAATAACAAGCCTATTTATTTACTTTATTTTTTAATTTTTTTTTTTTAGTAATCACTTTCTGGGTATGGTAGTACAAGTTTATAATCTTAGTACTAAGTAGGTGGAGGCAGGAGGATTGCGAGTTTGAGGCCACATAGACCTAACAGAAAGATTTCAAAGTAAAATAAAAATAAAAATTTCAGGGTACAGGAGGCAGAGGCGGGTGAGCCTCTGAGTGTGAGGCCAGCCTGGTCTACGGAGTGAGCTCCAGGCCATCCAGGACTGTAGAGTGAGACCCTGTCTAATAAACCAAAACAACAACAACCCCCCCCCAAGCTGAAAACCCAAACAAGAGCAAACAACCAACTTTATTCTAATCCTTACTCAATGATCATCTCTGAACCGTGTCTTAGTAATAAATAAATTAATTAATAAATTAATAAATAATTAATAAAATTAAATAATTAATAAATAAGACATGGATAGCCAAGCACCCCAGCCTGTGATGGTCCCCCAAGATGACTCAGATACTTACATTAATTTCATGCTGTTTGGCCAATGGTTTAGGCATGTCGCTAGCGAGCTCTTACATCTTAACTCAGCCCACTTTGATTAATATGTCTGCCACGTAGCCCGTGACTCACCTGTGTTCTTTACATGTTCCTTTTTTGGACATCTGGCTCTATTTGTCTGTGACTCTGCCCTCCTTCTAATTATTCTGATTTTTTTTCACCTACTTTTTCTACAGTGCCTGTCAGGAGCCAAAACAGTCCTTTATTCACAGCCTGTAGAAAGACATTCCCACATCACCACTTTTACAGGATCCCAAAGAGATGCCACCGCCCACAAGTCAGCAGGAAGCAACCTTATTAAAAAAAAGACACCTCTCCCAATAAGTTTTGTCCTCTCAGGGTTATGGGTTATTATTATTCTATATATATATATTCTATATGTAATATATATATTATAAGTTATATTATAAGTCTATAATAATATAGACTCAGGGATCCCCTTTAAAGAAGAGAAAGGGGAATAGATAGGATAGATAAAGGTAGATTGTTCTACCTACCTATAAATAATTACTAGCTAAATACATGAGATAAGCCAAAGACAATTTGCACTGGTATAGATATTGGTATATTGATACAAATGTGAAATCATTTTATGTACTTGATTGAGATAATTTGTATATTGATACAAATTTAAATATGAAATTGTTTTATATGTCCAAGGTATTCGATATAAAATTGAATCTGTAATTGCCATATTTTATATATGCTTTTACCTCTGTTTAAAATATTTGCACATTATTGTCATTTCCACCATGCAATTGCTATCTGCTTAACTATATTAGACATAATATATAACTATACTAGTCATGATATGTACACAAGATGTTTTGTATGCCTCTGTTGAGATAATTTGTATATGATATATATACACATATATATTTAAAATACTGCTATCATTTTGCACGGTACATGTACCTCTGGCTAATGTTTATATGATAGTCATACTGGAAGTCATCATTCAGAGACTGTACACCCTTTTATAGATTGCCTAATTTTACAATGTAAGCTTCAGTTCTTAGAATGATAAGAACTACGGGTCACCATTACTTAGGTTTGCCATGTAACAGTCATGTTGTTTAGGTTTCCCAGATACACACTAGAACATATCAGATAGACAGGAGTCTTCAACCACTTCATAGACCTGAAGAATATGGTATTTAGTATTTTGTTATTCAGAATTTGGCTGTGAGAGACACAACAACTCCTGGTGTCACTGTTCCTTTCCTGAGATGGTGTTGAGCATCAAGGACACTCCTTTGGAGTTTGTCCTCTTGGCATAGAATGGTCGCTTGGGCAAAAAACTGCCCTTGCCTCAACTGCTGACAGTACACACATGGCGTCCAATCTGGATGATCAGGATGACGGATGAGACTGATGAAACCTGCCTGGACAGGATAAGACGGTCCCTCCAAAAATGCCCTGCTTCTGAAAAGATCTGTCAGATATCCTAGGCCTGTAGCCAAAATGATGGATGCTCCAATGGCGCAAAAAACCATAGATGATTGTCCAGGTAGCTAAATGTCGCTGTCCTCTCCCAAATCTTAAAAGCTAAATCTTAAAATCCAACTTTCATGGAATATATTTTCTTTCTCAGGTCTTGATGAGGTTGAAGAATAGGTAGTTAAGTTCACTATCCTATCATTTCTTAGCAAAGAACATTCAAGTGTTAGATTTTTACTATTCCAGATAAACAGTTTTGAAGTAATTCATATACCTCACCATTTACCAATGTTCTAGAAATGTAGGATGTACCCTATATTTGTGGGGTTTTACTTGTAGTTTGACCTGCTTGTGTTTTGCCTTTTCCGCCCCCAGACATTACCTTACAGTAATTCCTACTGTATATATTCTTAGTTTAGAACTTTCTTAGTTAGACAAAAGGGGGAGATGTGGTGGAATTCAGATGTTAGCTGACAAGGCTGGGAGGTGTGTCTCTGGAGTTCTGGGAGCTTGAACGGGGTGTGGCCAGCCTTGTTGAAAAGGCTGCTGGGATCTTGAGTGGCCCCTGTTTTATTCCTGCTTTCTTGGAGACTGGATCAGCAACTCTGTCATGGGACAATCCTAACTTTAAGGATTGTACCAAGGTTCAATTTGTATCCCTGAGTGTTAAAATATCCTTTAATAAATATTAATCCTTTGTGTGGTATATTGCAAGTAAAAATTACTGCAATATGTTATCATAAGTTTGTATAACAAACTTCATTTTAATCTGGAGTTCACATAAGAGGTCTCCAGCAGGGTGTGATGTATGCCTGAAAATCCAGTGCTTAGGAGAATAAAAGAGTCCCATGAGTTCTAGACCAGCTCGAGCTGTAGTGTGAGGCCACATTTTTGTTCGTTTGTTTTGAGACAGGGCTTCTCTGTGTAGCCTTGGCTATCCTAAAATGACTTTTCTCTGTAGACCAGGAAGGACTGGAACTCAGAGATTCACCTGCCTCTGCTTCTAGAGTGCTGGGGTTTCAAAAAAATGAGTGGGAGAGATTGTTCAGTGGCTCAGAATCTCATTGCTTTTACAAGGAGTGGGTATCAGTTCTTAGCACCCACAGGAAGGTCAAAACTGTTACTCCACTTCCAAGAGATATGATGCCCTTTTCTGGTCCTGAAGGCACTGCACACACATAGTGCGCATACATGCAGGCAAAGCACTCATATACATGATAAATAAATCAATAGATAAAAATACAATTTAAAAACAAACAGAAAATAGGCTGGAGAGATGGCTTAGTGGTTAAAAGTGCTACTGTGTTTGTAGAGGTCTGGGAGAGTTCAATTCCCAGATTTCAGGCTGTGTGGCTCATAAAATTATCTGTCACTTCAGCTCCAGGCAAATCCAACACTCTCTTCTGGACTTTTTGGACACTGTACTCATATGTACAAACATACAAACATAAACATAGATCTAACTTTAAAAATGTATCCAAAAGGAAAAATAGAGTACTAATTTTCCCCTATCCTTATTTCATGGAAACAAATGAAGATGTGGTAATTAAGTTTACTATTAGAAAATAAAATCTAATGAGCACAATAGTATCAACATAATGTATCAATATTAAATGTAGTTGAGTGAGTCATTAGAACAATGTAAACATGTGTCTGACGTAACTTTGAAAGTGTGTTTGTCTACTCTTCTTCTGTATAGTCGTTTGGTATTCACATAATTTGCATGATGCTAATACTAATCAATACTTCATATTAATAGTCCCTACCATGTATGAGGCAGAGATATAACACATATTAATTCTTGTACTCCTCACAGCAACACTGTTATGACCTCATTTCGGAAACATTTAACTATGTAAAGATGTCTTGCTGTTTTACCTTGCCTGCCTAAGATACCTGATTGGTCTAGTAAGAAGCTGAACAGCCAATAGCAGAGGAGGAGGTGTAGGTGGGACTTCCAGGTAGGAAGAGTAAGTAGTAGGGGACATTTAGGCTCCAGGATAAAGAAAACAGGACAGCCAACCGGAAGACCCCAGGGCCAGTCAAACATGGAGGAAGCAGGAAAGTAGGAGATACAGAATGAAACAAAGGTAGAATGTAGACGGATAGAAATGGGTTAAATTAAGTTAAAAGAGCTAGTGGGACAAGCCTAAGCTAAGGCCGAGCATTCATAATTAATAAGTCTCTGTGTCTTTATTTAGGAGCTGGTTGGTGGCCCAAAGAAAATTCCAACTACATTCCCCCACTTCCAGATGACACAGAGGTTAAATAATTTGCCTAAGGTCACACTTCTATGTAAGAGTTGAAGCTGGGAATGTTCTGACTCTGTACTGTAGCAAGCTTTCTTGTTAGATTACCTTTGGACCACCAGCCCACAGATAATGACCTGGAGATTTATTATTAATTGTGAAAGCTTGGCTTTAGTGTAGGCCTTTCCCCAACTAGCTCTTATAACTTAATTAACTCATATTTTTAAATCTACATTCTGCCAAGTGGGTCAGTTACCTTTCTAGGAAGGCACATCCAACTTGCTCTGATCTGCTGGTGAAATCACCTGCCTAGATCCCTCTTCCCAGTCTCTCTCTCTCTCTCTCTCTCTCTCTCTCTCTCTCTCTCTCTCTCTCTCTCTCTCTCTCTCTCTCCAAGTCCCACCTATTCTTTCCTGCCTTAGCTACTGGCCATTTAGCTCCTTATTAAACCAATCAGAAGAGGCCTTAGGCAGAGATATCTTTACAGTATAAGCAAATGTTCCGCACATTGGACCTCAACACTTAGGCAATTCTAGTTGTCAAGTGGCTAGGTTATTCAACCAGCAGAATCCTCTACTTCTCAAGTCCTTTGAAAGGAGATTTTAATACAGTGCTGGATTACAACATCTTTGGATTTCTAGGACATATTTTGGACATTCGTGAGGTACAGATATATATATACAGGATATTTCCCCCTTACTGGGATGGCTTGAGTCTTTGTGACTTGTAAGAAAGCAACCTAGATTTCTTCAGCTCAGAGGCAGAGTCTTCATCAGGTGGGTCAAGAAATGGTTGAGAAGTTTGGGCAGAGGATGCCGGGTCCTCACGAGTTGAAAACAGTGGGACCCTGTAAATGGCTCAAGCAAGCCAAGCTGCTGTCTCCTTAGACCGTGCTGCAGCTGGGGGTGAGCCAGGAAGAGTCCAGAAATCTGGAGAAGGTACTAGTGGAATTCAATCATAAGGAGTTGTTTCATTTCTACAAGAAGCCAGAGACCATGAAAGCACAGCTGGATTCCCTCACATGATGTCCTTAGCCTGTCTGGTGGCTCAGACAGAATGGCTGAATTTCTGCTTTCTCCTGCCTTATACCTTATTTGCCCCTCCTCCCTCAAGCTATTTTACTTCCTGATTCAACTCTGCTAGAGCTAAAATTTAAAGATGTGAGCTATCACCGCCTGTTTGTTAGGACTTGAACTCACAGAGATCCAGATGGATGGATGGATCTCTGTCTCCAAAGTGATAGGAGTAAATGTGTGGGTCACCAATTCATGGCTTGGTTGTGGGTGACTCTGTCCTCTGATATTCCAGACACATTTTATTAAGTATACAATATATCACCACAATCAGGTTCTCATTTCCTTATAAGTGTTTCCAGTTGCTGAGGGAAAGAAAAGAAAATAAAAAAAAAAACTCCACAGCCGGGGTTTGGCTCAATGGTAACGTGCCTACTCGAATGAACACCCTGGGTTCAATTATGCCCTCATCAAAACCACTATTGGGTTCACATGACCAGCCTAACTCCGTCAGTCTCCACTGGGGTCTCTTGCCTCAGCCACTTTGACCTTTTAGGCCAAGGTATTGCCTTCTTTGACTGGTGCCTCCATCTTAGTGCCACCAAGCAGACCCTTCTCTGAAACAAGAGGTCAGGTTCAGTCTCCCTCCTAAGATCTCTTCCAGCATCTTGGCCATTTTTCCTTAAACAGCTATGAAAATGGTGCTTGAATCACATCTCTCAGGTTCTCAGAGTAAGCTCCATCTGGGCAGGGACCATGCATCTCCCAGCTGACTTCCTGGTTCAACTCTGACAGAGCTAGCAATAAAGATGTGAACCACACCACTGGCCTTGAACTCACAGAGATGCAGACAGGTCTCTAACTCCAGAGTGATGGGATTTAAGGCGTGTGTCACCAGTCCCTGACCTTCCTGGCTTGGCTGCTGACTCTTACTTCACACCTTGGCACGCACCTTTGTAAACAGGGTAAGAACTACCAGCCACCCAGGAAATCTCAAGACTCCTGGGCTCTGACCGACTGGTGGGTGTGGAAGGCTTGCCTAGACACAACACAGAATGCAATTAGCATAGTGGCTGGCAAACCAGAGGCTAACTCAATATACATATGATACACAAGGCTGTTTTTATTTTCTATACAGTTTTTAAACGATTAGAAAACGTCAGAGATAAAAACATCATAATTTTGTGAGGAACAAAGCATCGTCCAAAGTGTAGTCTTGAAGAAGTGTCAGCTCATAACAAAGAGATCCAAACCTAAAGAGACATACTGGTTTTGATGACATTCTTAGTTTCCTAAGTGTGCACAAGGTTATCAGGGTTCACTCTCTGTGGTTACTATTTTCTTTTTCATTCTTGCAGGTACTCTCATCTCGAAGGGATTCCTCGAAACAGTCTTACGTGGAGAGCGGCTCCCTGGCCTTGATGATGAAGAAACATTTCCTCTTAGAAAGCTAACGAGTTTTGAACGATAAGCTAGATTAAAGAGGAAGCAATCAAACCCATCCAAGCGGGTTCTGCCCTCCACCCAGTGTGCTGCTTCCTGTTTTTTCAAAAATGCTTTCTGATCCTCCCGTGAATAGTTTGGGAGATCCAGGACTGCCAGTCCCTTTAAAAAGACCATGTCATGTCCATCACGCGTCCTCACGGAGGCGAGCACCCTTTGGAAATCATGATTGGACAGGGAACCCCAGTCTCAAGTGTGACAGGTGTGCTAACTACATTGGACAGGAGTTTTCCTTAACTTGCTTTTGTCAAAATAAAGTTTGCAAAAGTTTCAGGGTCCTAAGGCCTAAACACAAAAGTCAGGCACTCAAAAATTCACCTCAGGCGTCCCAAAGGCAGGTGAGGTCCCACAAGGTGACTGTCTTTTCAAGCCTCCAACACCACTTTCTGTCCACCGGCCACTCCCATAGCTCAGGGCCGCCCCCCGCCAGCACCAGCACCCTAAATAGGGGGAATCATGGAGCGCGCCTCCAGCCAGCGCCGGTGCCGCCACGCCCACCACGCCCGCCGGCCCCGCCTCGCGCCCGCCCCATGCTTCCACACGGCCCGCGATTGGCTGGTGATGCTGCCCATCTCGAGGGGCGAGCGCGTCGCTCCCAGACCGGCGTCTCCATTGGTCACGGCGGCGGCGGCCGCGCGCGGACCCGACGGGGAGGGGAAAGCCGGTGGCCGCGGTGGCGGAACGGGCGGAGGCTGCCGGTTTCGTAACCGTCGCTCCTCCTCGCCGACTCGCGGGCTGCGAGGCCTGGATCGGGTCGGGCCGCGCCGCGCGGGGCCGCTCGGAGTGGAGGCCGCCTGGGGGCGGGCGGGCCGGCCGGAGGGGCAGGTAAGGAGACCGTGGGCTCTCGCTCGGAAGGGTAGGGGGAGGAGGCCGCAGCCGAGCCCGCAGCTCGCGTAGGCGCCCGCCCGGCCCGAGGAGACCTGGCCCTGCCCGAATCGTCAAGCTGGCCCGGAAGGCCCTTTGCGGCTGGTGGCGCGGGCGGGGGCCCGGAGCGGCGTCTGATGCAACCTGCGGGCAACACCCGGCGGGGCTGAGCTCATCCCTGGCTGGGGCCCAGCGCCGCCTCGCCTGGCGCCGACCCCCGAGCTCCCCCGGGCGCCCCTCGCCGCAGTCGGGGAAGGGATGGAGGGCCAGGTGGCCCATCCAGAACCCGGCCCCCTGCGACGTGCAGCGTGACAAGCCGGGCGCGCATTGGCCCCTGGGGATGGAGGGTGTTCCTAGAATAGAAGGTGGACCGAATCTTACTCTGCAGCCACCTTGGACTCATCCCAAAAAGCAGGGTCGGGGATGGGGGGTGGGGGGTGGGTCCTATTTGGAGTTAATAACCTAATGACCACCTAGGGGAAGCACTCGATTTTTGAACACAAAAGAGTGATAATTTCGTTTTCGTTTTGGAGATGGTCGCGTGTCCTGCAGTTCCCTGGCAGGGGGAGGGCATCCTAGATCGTGCATAGAACACCAGTTAACTAGAAGCAGAAGATGAAGCCATGAAGCCTTTCCTTAGCACGACTGGAGGGAAAGCGGGAAAAGAGCCAGCGGAGGTATCCAGGTGGAGAGGCTGGGCATGTATTTGTGAGGGGGAAGGATGGTCTCCTTTTTCCAAGTGTGCTTTTGTGTTTCTGGTCCTAAGAAGGTTGGCATGTTTAGTTTTGCTCTTGTTTGAGGGTTAGTGTGTGTGTGTTTTGGTAAGCTGCATCATAAGATGTGTCAATTTTAGAAAGGTTTTAACCTTTGAGGGTTGCGAAACAGCTGGAGTTGTGTCTCTGAATTACCACCCGCTTGAATTTTTTTTTTTTTTAAATATATTATTGGATGCAGATCTGTCTTCACAGAGAAAATTTGAAGTAAAGCACCATAAGGGCTTTCTTTGCTGAGGAATTATACATAGAACAATTCATTGCTTGATAGGCAAGCCCCTCTACTCCTGAGCCACACCCCTGCCCTTCAAAGAGTTCTAAGGTCTGTTCCTGAAGTATTTTGATAAGCAACCACTGGGGTTATTTTCCTGTTTCTAAAAAACTAAATAATTACAGGATGCCATTGAGCTGAAGAAAAACTTCAGCCTATTTCCTGCCTCTGTGGACATGCTTGGCTGGCTCGGTTATTTTATTACCTATGAGAAACAGATAGGTGGGAGCAGGACATCACCCTTCCTCCAGTAGCCTTTAAATTCTCAGAAGCACGTCATGATTGTCAGCCAGGACCTGTGATCTCAGAGGGGTGCTTTCATCCCTGGAGAATTAAATGATCCCCCGGAAAGCCCCTGGGAACATTCCCTTTTGAGATCATGGGAGAGAGAAAGACCTGGGCAAAAGTTGCCTCACTCAGTCACAGTAATGACTGCTAGGGCAATTGTAGGTTTCCCTCTGAGGGATGGTTGGAGAGGTTTGCACTAGTAAGTTTATTGGTTCCCTTCCCGATTCCGTTGCTCTGCCCTGCCATTAAAGGGGAAAAAGAGAAAATGAATTCTGAACAAGAACTCCTAATCAGTGTATATTTATAAACAGAATTTTTGTTTGAATGTGCAAAGTAATACCATAAATAGGCTTAAAGGATAGCATGTAATAATACGCATACATTTTCTTCCCATACTCCAGTGGACCACTTCCTACAGAACTCCAGAAGGAGTCTCCTCTCTTTCATGAACCCTGCCTCCAACAGTCTCCAGGGAGAACTGATGCTGGAGTTGACAAAGAAATGGGGGTGGGGGGAAGTGGGGGTGGCAGGTGACAGCACAGAGAGAAGAAAACAGCATTTGGGAGGCCCTGTTTGGGTGGTGGTCTTGATTGAGCGTAAGGGAGCAGGGACTGTGGAGGGTTAGGACTTTTGGAGTCATGGGTATTGGTTTTGATTTCCAGTAGCGAGAGGTGACATAATTAGGCTTGAGTAGAAGGTTGCTCCGGGTGAGCAGCTCAGCCTGTGGGTCTCAGGCCTTTGGGGGTGGAACAACCAAAACTTTGACAGGGGTCGCCTAAGACCATTGGAAAACACAGATACTTATATTTTGATTCATAATAGTAGCAAAATTATGGTGGTGGCAGTGGAAATAATTGTATGGTTGGGGGTCAGAACAACATGAGAACAGGAGTATTGAGAAGCAAGCACCGCTCTAGGTAGTCTAGACTGTGATGGGAGAGGGCTCAGGCTGCCACTCCTGAGACCAGGGCCCCTGAGAGATGATGTCAGCCTGAGGCAATTTCTGTAGCATTAGGAGGACAATAGATGGGATGCATTTTTGTTCGTAAATTTGAAGACTTGACCTTCATTAAGGAAATCCGAGTGAAAATTTATTTTGAGACGTTAATGGGGAAATATGTGGTTCTATCTGGGTTTATGAAAAAAATGACAAGTAGGAAAAGTCTGTACAGGTTTATTGTTAAAAGTAAAAATTGAGAAAAATTCTATTTTATCTTCTTATCCTAACATTTCAAAGTTTCATTGTTTTATTCTTTTGAATGAACATTACTTGAATTAAATTTGCATTTGAAAAAAATGTCACTTAGCCCCATGTTCTCAGATTCATTGTTTATATGTAACCATAGTTTTTTCCAATGCCACTGTCACCAAAGTTGACGTTAGGAGCCAAAACCCAGCTCGGAAAGCCCAGAATTTGTTCCTCAGGCTGGCAGCCCGAGAATGAGCATTTGTAAATTGCTGGTGTTCTAGTCCAGAGACCACTTTGAGGACCACTGCCTCTCCTTTGCTGTTACTTCCTGGGTGATTGACAAGTAGAAGGAAGAAGGCACCACCCTGCTTTCTGTGGACTGAACTCTGGAATAGACTAGTCCATCCAGACTTTGACCAGGTACTGTCAGACTGCTTTGCTGAAGAGCTCAGCAAGTGTCTGGAAGGAGCATAATGACAAGTCTGTTCAGTTCAAACTCATCTGTTTGAAGCTTGTTAAGTTTCACTTTTCATTTCAAGTTACTTTTTGGCTTATCTACTGGTTGAAGATTGGTTTGTTTACAGTCCTGTCCTGTCCCGTCCCGTCCCGTCCCCCCCCCCCCCCCCCTTTCCTGGAACTTGCTCTGTAGACTAAGCTGGCTGAGAACTCATTAGCTCCTGAGTGCCCAGCTTTTTTTTTTTTTAAAGACAGGATCCCTCTACATACCTGGATATCTTGGAACTTGCTATGTAGACGAGGGTAGCCTCAAAGCTCACAAGATCCACCTGGCTTCACCTCCCAAGCCTGACATTAAAGACATGCACCACTTTATGTCCAGCCTTTTTCTCTCTTTTAAACAATTTGAACAGCTTTTTCTTTCCTCTTCCTTTCCTTGCAAGTTTGTAGGTTCAGTAAATAATATTCATTTTCGAGCCCAAACCATTCCCAGTCTTGTGCCTTTGGTTCAGAAACAGGCAGAACATCCCTGAGTTTGGAGCCTGTGGTGAATAGGTAACTAGTGACTAGAGCTCATGATACTTTGTTAGTTGGGTATCATACCATTTCCACATCCCTCCTGTGCAGATGGGGAATTAGGCTCACAGGAGGGAAGGGGCGTGTCCAGGGTGAAAATGAAGGAGCCAGCGCCGAGGAAAGATTTCATCTGGTTTCTGGTCCGCACTTTGGACTGTTGGCTATCTTTGAGCTAGGACAAATTGACTGTAGAGAGTAGTTTGCAAGAATAAGAATAAAAACAAGTAGAGTCGCAGGAGAGGGATTAAATGATGCAAGTCCTTAAAATTGGATTAAACACATTATACATATTATACCAACTTGATAAGCAACAGTGTCACATGGCAGCCGGGTGGCTTTAGTTAAATTGAATGTCCACTTCTTATTTTTTATTAATTTGTTTACTTTATTTTGAACAACCACCTTTTAAGTGGTAGAACAATTAGGCCACATAATCCTTTTCAAGGGAAATTGTGAAATGTCTGTTATGAGTGTAACTTAGCCCATATCCATCATGGCTCAGAAGGAAGCTTTCTGTCTTGCTTTGGTGCTGGAGTGAGAACAGATGATCCACTAGCTCAGGGCTGGCTGAGTAGCTTTTAAAACAGTTCACAGTAATGATATATAGACATTTAAAGGCAAAGATTAATAATAATAAATACTAAGAGGCCAACCTATTAAGCATGTTTGAAGAAAGGCTTGGCCAAAGTCTGGGTGAAGCTGTTGATGTTTACTGACTGAACATTTTTTAATAATGATCTGTATTCTTCGGGGCATTTCCCTAACTCTGCTTAGCATCCTAACTTGGCCCATTGATGTCGTTTTAGCAGTTCTGGGAAAAGAGAACAGGACAGTGTGATGGATCACAGTGCTTTCTACCTTTCAAAGGGCGCCGTGTATCCTAGGTGACTTTGTAGTGACATGTCTCATGGGGATGGTAGGTGTGCTTTCACACTCACAGCTTACAGCTGGCCAGAAGGACGAGGCAGAATCCTAGCAGGCCATGTCAGAAGTGCTTCAGTGAGCCTGCTGAGCTCCCTGGGGAGAAGTGGGTACAATACTGGTTGCATTATCCTTGCTCCAGCCTGGGTTCCTGTGCTTGGCCTTCCATGGCTGTATTATTAAAGCATTGTTTCTTTTGTGAATCAGTATGTGTAGGCTAGTGCTTCTCAACCTTCCTAATGCTGCCACCCTTCACTTCCTCATGTTGTGGTGACCCCCAACCTTAAAATTATTTTCTGTTGCTACTTCATAACCAAATACTTTCTGGAGATAGAAGTTTTCTGAAGGGGCCACAGCCCACATGTTGAGAACTGTTGGGTTAGTCAATTCTGTCAAGAATGAAAAACTGACGCAGGCGAGAATGGGTGCGTTACTGGACATCTCTGTTCCCAACTACAAGAAACGGATGGAGTAAATTTCAGTAAACACTCACTTAAGGTTGCTAAAATGTAAAAAGGCAAATCAACCAACCAAAAATACCCTGCCTTAAAAAAAAAAAAACCATATTAGGTGAAGTCATTCTGGGAATACTGAAAAGGAGCATGCTAGGGTCCCAGCAGCACCTCAGTCCTGGCTTCTGCAGACTGAGCCCTCCAATCCAGCATTCTAACCTGACTGGAAACACCCACCTCAATGCAGGTGTGTCCCTACTACAATAACCAGACCTGATTTCAATGCTCACCCAACCAAGCACCTCAGATTTCTCCCTGGCAGATTGTCCAGGCTCTGTTAGCTCCATGTGCTACCTAGTTTGTGCTATACTTGTGCTTCTTTCTTTCCCTTTTTGATAATCATAGTAGCCCCAGAAGGGCTTGGCCTCCAGCCTACGGTGTGGAAACACTGCCACAGTTGGCGGTGGTCTGTGTTGTCTGCTGCGTTAGGCCATGCGAGTCTACTCTCACTTGATCCTGTCATTTCAAATATTTTAATGCAACTTGTTTTCTAACTAGGTACATGTGAAGATTTTTTGGCAGTTGAATGTGGCCTCTGCTGATCACATTGCTCTGATTTCTGCCTGTTGTGTGTTGGCAAAGGAAGGCGCCCAAATGAGCAAGCTGTCGCAGCCAGCCAGCACTTCAGGAGTGAACGGAATAAGTGTCATTCATACGCAGGCACATGCCAGTGGCTTACAGCAGGTTCCTCAGCTGGTACCCGCCGGGCCTGGGGGAGGAGGCAAAGCCGTGCCTCCAAGCAAGCAAAGCAAAAAGAGCTCACCCATGGATCGGAATAGTGACGAGTATCGCCAGCGCAGAGAGCGGAACAATATGGCGGTGAAAAAGAGCCGATTAAAAAGCAAGCAGAAAGCTCAGGATACACTGCAAAGAGTGAACCAGCTCAAGGAAGAGAATGAACGGTTGGAAGCCAAAATTAAGTTGCTGACAAAGGAATTAAGTGTACTGAAAGATTTATTTCTTGAGCATGCACACAACCTCGCAGACAACGTGCAGCCCGTCAGCACTGAGACAACAGCCACAAGTCCGGATAACACGGGGCAGTCTGTGGCTTGAACACGAGAGGTGTGACTGCTGCTCCCTTGGTGCAGTGGCTGAGCTCCCTGCGCTCCATCGGAGGCTGTCTTCCAGGCTTAGCCCTGAACGTTGATTAGCCCTGTAATCTATCTGGTCTTAAATGATAATGGATTTCTGAAGCACTAAAAGAAAACTCGGGGTTTGTGGTTGAAACAAAATTCCTGGACCTTAATATTCTTAATAAATCCTGACTTCCTCAGAAATGCTTCTTTTCTAGGAATGGGAAGATGGAAGGTCATATAGGAGGTTTTGAGTTTTAATGAGACAATATCATGGATTAAGAAAAACTGGATTCCATCTGTGTTCCTCAATTTTTAATTTAGCATAAATTGTGTATTGTAAATTCTAGGGCTTCAGATAATAATTTGGTTCCGTTTAATAGCTAGCAGAAACCTGTATTAGCATAATTGGCATTGTTGCTCCCAACAAGTACACAGTTTTAAAAACGAAGTAAAGAAATCCCAATCAGTTCATGTTAAGAATATAAGCGGCATTTAGAAAGGGAAGAAGGTTTTGTTTTTTCTCCTGTTTGTTTTAAAGGGCACAGAGAGAGAGTGGGGTTTGGTTTATTGGATTAGCATTTTCTGTGTCCTAAAAGAGGATCTACTGTGTATGGACATCTAGTTCTGTGGATGCTAGCAAAGGGAGCATTTGTTTTGGGGGAGAAGCCAAGTTAGTAAATAAAATGCCTTGGCTTGATATAGACCGCGATTTAGAATGCTAATTTATGCTGGGCTTGGTGGTACAGCCTTTAATCCCAGGCAGCACTTAGGAGGCAGAGGCAGGTGGATCTGAGTTGGAGGCCAGCCTGGTCTACAGAGTGAGTTCCGGGACAGCCAGTGCTACATGGAAGACCTTGTCTCAGAAACAAAAAGAGCAAACAAGGAAAAAATACTAGTTCGTTTGGTTTCTCCTGTGTTTAGAATAACTCCAGTGGGGCTGATTTCTAAATAGTTTTTATGTGTGTGCTTGTGTGAAGAGGCACATTCTGGTGTTTGATCTCAGCTGAATGATTATTAGAAAAATGTATCAACTTCATGTCATCTCTCAAAAGACTAGTCAAGAAAACTTGAAAATACAAGGTTTCAATCTCTAATTTATTTCCTAAATCTTTTATTCTTTTTTTGAGGAATTTCTTTTCTAGTTTAGTGGGGTGTTCTCCATGTTCTTCGTTTATCCATTAGTATGCTTCTATGTTCTGTATAAATTATTTTAGGGAGAAAATGCTGATAAAACTCAGGATACTGACTTGTGAAGCTGAAAGGCCCGTAGGGCATCTCTAGAGTCTGCTCTGATCAGTAGCTGGGGTTTGCAGTTTCCGCTAAAGTTTGTTGGTTCCTGGGGTGCTGACTAAAACATGAGTCTTGTGTGATCACAGTTCATGTTGCCAGGAATTTTGTTTGAACATGGTCATTTCTGGCCCTGTTTCCTACTCAGACTTGGATACTGTAACCTTAGTGTGACTCAGGTTGCTCCCTGAACATGACAGAAGGGTGGACTCAGTTCTCTGGTGTCCTGCAGCTCAGAAAGCCTTTCAGGGCCACAGGAGTCAACATCGTTCTTAGGGAACCAAGAAATGAATGGAGTTTCTAAAAGTTAGGGTCCAGCACCAGTTTTCCTTGGTTGGAATAGCCATCATCTGTAAAGGTTGATAGATTTGGATACCTAACAAGGATGCACTCACATAATCCCAGTCTTTACCATCTGATTGATACTATGTAAGGAACTTAATGGCAGATACGGTTAGGTCCTACTTGAACATGTCAGTACCTACAATAGGCATGCAGACATGGAAACTGCTGCTTCCAAACCCGAGCTTTCACAAATGGATGTTTTCATGGAATTTGTGATTACCAGCGCAAGGCCTTTGGCCTTAGGGAAGGCAGTGCTCAATATTTCTAATCAGAACATACAAGTCAGTTCTGTTTGCTCTTTCTTACCTTTGTAAGTCAGACCATTAATTAGCACAAGCCACAAGCCAGCAGTTCCGCATAGGACACAAAGGTTAGCTGCTGTTCGGGCTTTCTTACTGAAGTGGAAATGATGTTTAGCTTGATAGATTTCTCTGTAAAATCGAGGGAAACTAGGTTTGGGGGGTGGGTAAGGTTAGGACTTTGGAAATTATAAAGTGGCTTTTGTAACTCATTACTGGGGAACCTTCAGAGTTTGACCTGCCTGTGGACAAGTCCTGTGGCTTAGGAGTCAAGCTGTAGTGTGAAGTAGCCACACCTGTGTCTCATGGGACGGGTGCCCTTTGACTTGTTTTGGGTGCAGAGGAAGGATCAGAGCTTCCCTTCTGTGCCTGGCCCTTTTTGACAAGTGACTTTGGAATCTTAATAGGGGTTTTACTAAAATGTGACCTAGGATTTTAAATCCAGGTCATGAGTTCACTTTTTTTTTTTTTTTAAACAGTTCTCAGCCTACAAAAGTAGAAACATGTACAGTCTGATAAGTAAGGAAATACAGCAGTTTTTGATGTTTCAGCTCCCCCTACCCTCTGCCCCCACCCCAGTAGAGGGCTGAAGCTTGTGCCTGAACAACCCATGGAGCATCTAGAGTGCTCCTGATGCCTTATAAGTAGGAACGATACCTGTGCGTTTGACAGGCAGTAGTCATACAGAAGATTCCATACAGTAATCAGATCTGCTTCTCAGGAAAAATACTAACTTGTTCTTTTTGTTCCTGGCTTTCAGTTTGTGAGATTACTCTATTTTTTTAAATATAATTTTATTTCTTTCACGAATTTAAAAATAAAAGAAACACCTTTGGAAAAATGACTGATTTTCTTTGTGGATTCTTTATCTTGGAGGTAAGCAAGAAGTTCACTTGTAATTGGCTTCAAAGAGCCTGCAGGGTACCTCCTGCTGCTGTCCTGGGCTGGGCTGGGCTGGGGGGTGTGGACCAGCAGGCTCCTGTCAGATTAGCATTTCCCTGAATAGACAGCAGAGTCTCTAAACTTGGAATACATCTTCAGTTGTTTGTGGTTGTTTGGGGACATGATGAAAGGGTCTGTCTCCTGGTGGTTCCCAGCCTATGGTTTCCCTCTGAGGCCTGCTCCTAACAGTACAGCTTAGAGTTAAGAATACTGTCTTTACTTACATGGTGCCTGGGTATGGAAATGAATTAGCCGATTTCATAAATACCATTGGTCCAGGAAACCAGTTTGAATTGTGTGTGTCAAGGGAAAAAATAGATGCTTTCCTCTGGTTCTTTGAGTCTCTTTGTGTTTGGTGAACTAAGTGATTGTTGCGTGATCATGAAAATTGTGTGGCTGAATGTGGTGGCACACAGCACACACTTGTAATCCAGCATTAAAGAAATGAAGGATTTGAATTTGAGGCTAGCCTGAGTACCACTGAGATCTTGTTTCAAAAAAAAGGAAAGAAAAAAAGCTGGTGGTGGTGCATGCCTTTAATCCCAGCACTTGGGAGGCAGAGGCAGGCAGATCTCTGAGTTCAAGGCCAGCCAAGGCTACAGAGAAACCCCAACTTAAAGGAGAAAAACAAACAAACCCAAATTGTAGAACAGTAATCATTTCTATTGGTGTTCTAACCTACTTTGAGTGAATTAGTTGTAAATTTTTGTTTTTAGTTTTAGTGAGATGTTCTCATGTAGCCAAGGCTGGCCTTCAACTTGATATCAAGTATGACTTTGAACTTCTGACCTTCCAACCTCCATCTCTCAAGTGTTAGGATTACAGGTATGTACCACTACACCTGGTTTTGTGTGACACGGGTTTGAACCTGGGGCTTGGTATACACTAGGTGAATATTCTATCAAGCGAGCTATAGTCTCTCATTCCAGTTGGAATTTATTTCTAATAACTTGTATTAGAAATTTTTATATTTTGTGACACAACCAGTTCTTAATAAAAACACTTAGAATGATCAGTTCTCAAAGTGCCTGTACATGTCTGAAGAGTTCACAATTGTGTCTTGTGCATTCAAAGAAGTCCCACCCCTAGACTGTCCTGTCCCTCATCTCTTAGCCAACAGAGAGGGGCCTTTCTACAGCACCAAGTGGGAGTTTGACCTCAGTGTACCCCTGGGACCTGCCTGCTTCACACCCTACCACTCAGTCCTCTCCTGGATGGCAGTGTATCCCACCCTTTGCATTCTCCTTGCTGCCTCTTGCTGCTCGTTCTGTTTGCAATGCAGCATCCCCTGCTTTTACTCCAGCCCCTTCTTGGTGTAGGCTTGCAAGGCCTCTACAAGGCGGATCCTGTCGTTTTGAGTGTCTGAGGCAGTACTGATGTTATATACTGTTGGAGTGAAGCTTCAAAGGAGACTTCAGGCCCTGAGCATGTGGATTGTACCCCTATCTCAGGGAGTAGATGCTCAGTTAATACCAGGCCCTTCCAGAGAGTGGGGAAGGTTCTAGCACTGTAGAACTTTCTGGATCCATTTTTGAAGCTGTGAACACAGCTTCAGGAACATGGGATAAAGGGAGCCCATGTTTACTCAGACTGCCACGTCTCTGGTGGGTAGCCAAGGGGATGGGCCATCTGTACCAACAGAACCCCTAAGATTGGGTGTTGTAAACCTAAGAAGTAAATGAGATAAATAGTGCTTTGGGACTGAGCTCGACTTTGTTTTTCTGGTGGCTTTTATTTTCTTGTGGCCACATCATAAGGACTTTTGTTATTGCCATAGGAAGCAGCCAGTTTCTAATGAATAAACCCTTCGCTGGCTGCTTGAAGTCTCCAGCTTGGACCAGTTCTTTTTCTTCGTTACAGTTCCATTTATTTTAACAATTTATTTATTTATTTTGGAGTCATGATCTCTCTATACAGTCCTAGCTGGCCTGGAACTCAACAGAGATCTGCCTGCCTCCGCTTTGGAATAGGATCTTGTCCCAGGCTGGTCTCGAATTCACTGTGCAGCCAAGGATGACCTTGGAGTCTTGATCCTCTGCCTCTGGAACCTTAGTCCTGGGATCACAGGTGAGGCAGTACTGGGGAGGGAACCCTACTGACCCACACCCTAGTGGGACCTTTCTCCCTTGTAACCTGGAACTGTATCAGAATATTAGAAGCCAGCTCTGGGGGCAGGTAGGCCCCAGGACGAGGAGATAAGCAGAGGAAGACAAGTGGTCCACCATGGGCCCAACTGGGCCCCACATGGCGTACAGCCTTGGCATGGAATCGGGTTGGTGGTTGTCTGTTGGAGTGGTGCAGCAGACAGGCTGGATAGGCTGTCCTGTGCCGCACTGCTGCATTGGGCACTGCTGCTGGCTACATTCTCTTTTTACTAGTATAAAAATAAAATCAAGGTCCACAGCCTCTTACCAAATGTCCCAGTGGTTCTGGTGCCTCTCTGGGAATCCCTAGTGCTCAGTGAAAGCTCCTGACGGAAGACTGGTTCTTCCAGTCCAAGGAGAAGCAGAGAGCTCGGCCTGTACTACTGAGAACAGACTAAGCTGACTTGATACATGGTGAGCCATCATCTCGGGCCATGGTTCTCACCTGCTCTTCTATGAAGGAGTAAAGAGGAAGCTGGTTACCAAGGGCCATTTTAGAAAAGCTTTTATTGCAAATTCCATTCTGCATAGTGATTTTGGGGGGGAGGGGGAGGCACAGTGCATATTTCCTGAGCACATGGATGTAAATGGCAGCTATTGAATTGAGTTGGGACTTTAGAACAGGACTTTTTCTTAATCAGTACTCAGTCATCTAAGCAAAGTCAAGGTTAGGGATGTGGTCTTGCAGTTTAATAAGATGCTGTCTTCCCTTGGAAACGGCAGTGATGATTTTGGTAGGATCAAATGTGAGCTGCAGGATTTGATTGCTGAACCTCTTGCTGTTGGGGTACCATAGGCAGGGTGACATCCCAGAGAAGGGTCACAAGGCCAGCTCCCAGCTGGCTCTACTTTGGACCAGAGGAGGGCTTAAAGGCCTTGTCACAGCCTGCCATGCATGCTTCAATTTCCTCCACGGTCCGTGGTACACAGGTCAGCAGCTCAATGCCATTGTTAGTCACCACAACGTCCTCCTCGATACGAACCTGTGCCATACAGACAGGATGCCATTATGACCACGCTGGCCTAATTGTCACATTAGTGGTGCCAACCTGCTCCAGCCTGACTGTGCCACCTGAGAGAAGCTTTCTGAGGGATGGGATTAGTTTTTACGACAAGACAGATTAGTCTCAAAGCCTCTGGGGAAGACATAGAGGGAGGCTCCTGCATAGCCCTTTGTACTGTGTGCTTACATGGGGCCTCTGGGACTGGTGGGCATTTTGAAGAACTTCTTCTGTTGAGAGGCAAGGTATCTATCTGTCTGGTGACAGCCCACATAAAGGGGATGGCCAGGCCTTAAAGCACGGTCAACTGCCCTTCCACCTTTCCCTGCGGCACCAGTGGGGTGATAGGTATTCTGGGAATAAGAATGTGGGTCCCCCAGATACTCACCCCACCAAAGTTGCGGAATTGTTGCAGGACCTCATGATTAAAGAAGCAGGCTTGGGTTGGGTCTGCCAGGGCCTGGTCCAAGAGGTGGTCAATGAAGTAGATTCCTGGCTCCACGGTCAGCACCATGCCTGGCTCCAGGTGCCTTGCTGTGCGCAGGCTACGCAATCCGGGCTCATCAATGCGCTCTACACCCTGTGGAGAGAGAGAAGGAACCCAACTGAATGTCCCAAGGCTGGCTACCAGGATTAAGAGGCAGCCAGACAGGATTGGCTCCAGTCCAGGCTCTGACCAGAGTATATCCAGCTCAGTCTAACCACAGGAATCCTCTGCCCTTTGTACACACCTGTATTCAGGGCATTTTGACCCTGGCTACCCTCAGATCTGCCTTCAGGACATTGAAGGGCAAGCTGCCAGGTAGGTCCATGGGGCTGGCTGGGTGTCTGGCTGCCCTCACTTAGGCCCTTCTGCAGGTCAGAAAAGCAGGGAGGCCCAAAAAGATTTTAGGTGGTTACATGGCATGCAAGATCGTCTTCTTTTCTTCCAGGCAACCTAAGTGGAAGCTGGATTGGTCCAGGGAAGGGACAGGTGCTGTCTTCAGGATGGGCCTGTTCACACTAGTACTGGCATGTAAGTACCTATCTGTGTCTAGCCTACACCTAGGCCCTAGGAAACACCCTGTGGCCATCGAGGGTGCTAGGGATCATTGCTTTGTGCTGAGGCTCCCTCTGACCTGCTCCTCCAGCTCTCCAGGGCACTCATCTGGCTTATGGCCAGGGCCTCTGAGCAAGTGGGCAGCGAAGTAAGCTTTCTGGTCAGAATCTGAGTTTGCCCTGCCCTACTTGTGGCTCCTCCAAGGACGCCCAGCTGCTGGAGACGGAGCTGTCATTTCTGACTGTTTGGGGGCCAAGAACATCAGACTTCAATTAGTGGTTCACGTAAGGTAACCAGAAACAAGCTGGCTTGGCCTCCAAGGCTGGGCACAGTGAGGAGGGCTGTGACAGACTGTGTGAGGGTAAAAACAGCCACTATGAGCTCGTGTGAGCAGGCCAGGATGAAGGTGGTGATGGGACACAAAGTACCATGTGTCTTGTGGCTCAGGCTCTGGAGGAACCTGGCTGGCCACCATCAGCTTTGCAAAGTTTGCCTCTGGATCAGAAAACATGGAGGCTGTGGGGGAGGAGAATGCTCCTCAGAAGGCCCCAGGTCTCTGCTCAGGTGAGAGGTGCTCCTGTCAAGGGCAGGAACCCGCTTCTTTTCTGTGCCAGGCTTTTGTTCCAGAATTTTCTCGTTGCCACTGAAAACCTCTGCTACATTCCTAAGTGCTTGTCTCTTCAAGCCATGGCTGTGAAATCCTGTTGAGGGCCAAGGCTGACCAGGTCAAGTCTTGTGACTCTGGAACTGAGGGTTTTGAGAATGCTTGGTGAATGTTCTACCACTGAGCTTACACCCAGTAGGCCCATTCATTCCATCCTGTTCTATGGATGTGTAGGGGGCACAGCTTCTTGCCACTCAGGAAGGGCTGGGACCATTACTCCACCTGGGATTAGGGGAGTCCAAAGGATATACCTGTCTGAGCCAACACTCCTTCAGAACAGCTGCTCCTAGGGTCTGCTGGGCTGGGGTTACAGGCCGGCCTCCAACAAACAGAGGAGGATGGTGACCTGGTCCAAGGATGGGGATGCCAGCTATGCTAGGGGTGTCATGCCTGCTACTCTGCCTGGGCAGAGGGCTCAGTGAGGCCTCAGCGTGTACTGGACTCTTGAGAAGAGACCCAGATGTGTCTGTGGGCCTGAAATAAAACAAATGACTTTTATAGGAAAAGCCATATTTTTCCACAGTGTTTATCTGTCAGAAGAGCAGACGGAGCACAAAGGGCTGCTTACTGGAAAAGATGGAAACAGTGGGCTGCCAATTTTCTTTGTGGAAAAAAGGACTTTGGCGACTAATGAATAACGAACCTCAACTAACAATGTCTGGAAGGGCCTGCTCTTGGCTCCTGCACACAATAGGATGGACAGAAATTAGGAAATTAAAACTGATTTTGTTTCTCCAAATTTAACTGTTTACACTTGAGGAAAAAATAATTGAATAATAATGCTGCTCTTGAGCAACCCTCCCCCTCCCCCAAATCATTCTTAGTGCTTTCAAAATACCCCATAGCCAAGAGGCTGGGTCTAGTCTTGGCTAACTGGCTGGTGGCCCCCAGGGTGTGCGCCAGTTGCACAATCCGCCCCCTGCACGGTAGGCACCAGGCCAGGCTGGGCAGCAGGAACAGGCCCTGAGGGGCTCTAGCCACCTGCCCAGTAGGGCTTCCCGGGAGCCCTTAGGCACCCACCCACTGGGTGGTCCTTAGAGAGCTGGCAGTAAGAGCAGGAGAAGGGGCCCTGTCTGAAGATGCCCTTCAAGCCGTCCTCTCCTGTCAGCGGCCCGGGAGGCAGAGGGTGAGCCAGCTAGGGAGCTGGAAGGGGTCCGCTGCTGAGCTTCTAAGGGCTGAAGTAAGCTTGAGTGGAGGACATGGAACTCTGTGAATCCTGGCTTCAGTTCCATATCATTTGGGGAACCTTTGCACAGACACTACCACATGTAGTACTAAGTGTCTTGAGGCTTTATAGGCAGAGGCACTCACCTCCAAGCCTGAGGCTTGTGCAGCCACTGGGGAAGATCACTCAGTGACCCACCCTGCTGTGTTCAGGACCCCAATTCCTCTGTGTATCATAGGGAGACCCACCCCTCCTGTTTCACTATCTCCAGCAACCCACCCACCCCCAACCCCCAGTAAAAGAACCCTCAGTCTGTCCCAGTAAGGGCCAGGCTTAGGGAGACCAGTATGCACACTGACCTCAGGGTAGCCGCCAACGTCATGCACATCTAGGCCCAGGAAGTGGCCGAGCCCATGGGGCATGAATACTGCTCCCAGGTGGACCTGGAGCATGGCATCCACACTGCCACTCAGGAGGCCAATGCGAGTCAGTTCCTCCAGGTGGATGCGGTCAGCCAGCCGGTGCATGTCAGGCCACCAGACACCTGTGGTTTAAGTAGAGGCTGTGATAAGCCAGGGCTCTACAGACCGAGGTGAACCTAAAGTGAGGTCCGGGATACAATTAGAGATGGAATGTACTGCCCAGACTGCCTTTGAGGCGCAGAAGCCCAAGATGGCATCAGCATACTGCAGGGCCAAGCTTCCGCCACACAGAGCCAGGGCCTACCTATGTCCACTCTAGCAGAAGTGAGTGGCTCAGGCCCCACAGAAGGCTTCAGCCTGGGCTTTTGTTGGGAGAAGGGCAGGAAAGGCCTGGGGCCTGGGAGAAGGCATCCCCGCACACCCCAGAATGGCTGACTCACTTTGGAAGCTGCTGTGGGAACAAAGGTTTCTGGGTGAAGTGACAGCTGGTGTGGCCTCACCCTCTGGTGGGCAGGGGTCTGAAACCATCTCCATTGTTGCCTGGGTGTCTAAGCCCAGGCTGCTAATCAAACTCATCTCTGCCCCATGTTTCTAGGGCAAAAGTCATTGTAGAGAGCCTCCTGTGCTGGCTACTTTTAGTCAACTTGACACAGGCTCATTATTTGAGAGGGGAGAGCCTCAATCAAGCCTCCATAAGGCCATGCTACAGGCAAGCCTGTAGGGTACTTTCTTAATTATTGATGGGGGAGGGCCCGGCCCATTGTGGGTGATGCCACCCCTGGTCTGGTGGTCCTGGGTTCCATAGCAAGCCAGTAAGCAGCTCCCCTCCACGGCCTCAGCATCAGCTCCTGCCTCCAGGTTCCGGTCCTGGCTTCCCTCAACAAACTGTTAAAAGTTTTTCTCCTCAAGTTGCCCTGGGGGTGCTTCATCACAGCCACAGAGACCCTAAGACACTTCCCATGAAAACTCCAGGGGCCAGATGGGCTTTGTGGATCTGAGGCTGCCCTGCTTGCCCTGGTGATCAATCAATCCCCTTCAGCTACTCTCTTCCAGGGAGACCACCAGACAAAGACCTAGGCTCAGGGAGTCTTCAGCTCCAACCCCCATAATGGCTGAGCCTAGTTCACAGCAGTGCACTGGTCAGAGGGTAGACAGCATTGACCTCCCAGTCAATTTCAGTCCCATGATTGGAACATCAGCCCTCAAAGGTCTCCCTGCCGTGTCCTGCTCTGGCTCAGAGCCAGGCCTGCCACCACATCACCCCACCCCTCGAAGAGCAATGTTGTAAGAGGGGAGGGTGAGAAACCGTACATCATTGAAGGCTCTGCAGCATGGTTCTCAACCTGTGGATCACAACCCCTCTGGGGGTCAACCCTTTCACAGGGTCTCATCAGATATTTACCTTACGATCCCTAACAGTAGCAACAGAAGTAGTCTTATGGTTGGGGGTCACCACAGCATGAGGAACTGTATTAAAGGGTTGCAGCATTAGGAAGGTTGAGAAGCACCCTTCATGGGATAATGAGCCAGAAAGGGCCAGACCTGGAAGCTTAGACTGTTGTGCCTCAATGGCTGATAGAAGGCTGGTGAGGGTCCCTTCCCTTGCCAGAGATAGCCCCCAACAATGGCCGGGCATCAAACAAGGCTCGTTTGGAAGGTGCTGTGTGACTCATGGCCCGAGTTGTATGTGTGGAGCTGGGAGAGGTTTGTCTCAGAAGGAGTCAGTCTTTCTAGGGTCTAGAATCTGCTACTGGGCAAGCCTGGAGAGATTTGGTTATTTCTGCCTCACATCTGGGGCCCTCCTAGACATATAACTCCCTGGCTGACCCAGTCTGCACCCTGTGAGTGAGGGCTTTCTTTAATGCTTGGCATTTCAGAAGTGCAGGCTAGGTAACTGGAATCCCGGCTATTACTCATGCTGTGACCTGAGCAAGCTGTCCTGATTTCCCTTATCCACAGGTGCTGCCTCTGTCCAAGAGCCACAATGCTGGCCCAGAAGGCTGGCGTGTCTAGTGTTTCCAGCACTAGCCACTAATAATCCATCACTTAAGACCAGCCGGAGCCTGGTTTCAGCACTCTGGCTACAGCCTCTAGTTACATGAGTCAAGTCTAGCCCACCTTGGGCTGCTATTCTTCCCTAAGACCCAAGTGTCCAGGCCTGGATAGTTTGTCGTATTCTGCCAGCACCTCTCCTGGAGGACACTCCAGAGACGAAGTTACCTTGTGTTCTAGAAGCACACAAGGTCTTCCCATGTCACAGTAGGGCCTTGGTCTTGGTTAAGCTATCCTTGTGGGGTGGTGGGTAGTGTCCCAGCATCAGAGTCGCTCCCCAAGGACATCCCCATCCTCTCTCTTGCTCCCTGTCCACTCCCTGACACATCTACTTAATTGCGTCTCAGGTTATCGTCACCAGAATAGTAGCGCCCCCCCCCCCTCTAATGGTACCTCAAGACTTGGCAGAGTATGTGCTCTGAGTTAAGATCCTATAAGTGTCCAAAGAGTTGTGCTCACTCAGCTTTCAGCCAGCCTAAGGGAGCTTAGAAAAGGTTTTCCCTGAATAAGGTCCTTCCTCTTGTCACCACCAAAGGAGAGTCCCAGGAGTGAATGGCGCTAACCTCCTAGCCTAGCTGATTTGAATGGCCGGCCCACAGGCATGATGAGAAGGGGCATGGTGTTTCATGGTGGCACCTGGGGGGGGGTTATTGGCAGTGGGCCAAACACAGGGCTTGGGCGCCTGTCATGCCTCTGTCTTCCTTGCTTGGATATCCTTAGAAACAAAGCACAGCTCTCTTGGCTGTACGTGGGGCTTTTTGTTTCTGCCTGTGTGTGGTTAGGTTGTGACAGTGATTAAACCTCCAGTGACTTGGCCTCGGCATCTGGCACCGGTGGTGGCTACAACACCCGTGGCTGGGGCGGAGCTCCTGAAGTGTGTGAAATTTGCCATCCTCTGGCAAGGCTGAGGCTGGGCACAAACTACTCCTGGGCTCCTTCCCCCTTGGCAGCCCAGAGGCACTGAGCTGGGAGGCATCCTTGGATCCCCAGTAGGCCCATACTAGACATTTAAGCGCCCTCTATCTATGCTTTCCTATTTCATCCCATTCCTGTTGCTAAATCTTACTGTGGCTCTCTGGAAACAGCATTATCCCTGGATCCCTACCCACTCTCCTTCAAAAGAACCCCTGGATACTGCTCAGAGGCATCGGGAGACCTGTGGGCTACAGTAGCGCCATCTTGTTCCCCACTCCTGGGGGAGCAGCCTGACCAGGGTGTCAGTTGACAAGACCGTACCTCTCCTGTGGTCTCGCCTATCTCCCTGCGGCTGAGATGCTTCTCCAAGGCCTATTCCTCATCTTGGGTCTCTGATCATCCCTTCCTGTTCTACCAGAGCCAATCCACGACAGCACAGCAGAACCAAGCCTGGGAGAATGGGGTTCTAGCTTTGCTGTGTGCCTGGCACTCACCAAATGTGAGGAGTATGCCAAGTGCTAGCTTCCTCACAGCTCTTCTGCAGCTAGTCCTGGGTTCAGAAGTGACCTGACCCCACTCCGAGGCTAGACTTAGGGACAAGAGCTCAGAGAGGTGACAGTTCCTGTGTCCAGGCTCCAGGAGGGGTCTGTGCTGGCTCCACCTGGCCTCCCTCACCAGCACTCCAGTGGGCCTGGAGCCTGCTGCTGCTGGAGCCAGGGAGGCCTCTTAGGGTTCAGCAGCATCCATCACTGCCCCAGGCTCCCTGCCCAGAGTGTGACAGCCCTGGGGGGCTCCCCAGCCAAGCCAGGAAGGCAGCAGATCCCCCTTACCCACCCCCCCAGGCTACTTGGTCAGACAAAGAGCTCACTTCATATGTGGACAATGGCCCTCACGGGATGGTTGATGTGGGAGTGGGGCCTGCAGGGTGTGGGAACAAAGGCATAAAGCCCAGGTCTCAGGGCAGGCCTTGGGAGCTGCACTGAGCTAGCTGCATGGCACGCCAAAGTGGCGTCAGGCCCAGGGCCTCTCGCCCAGCCCACCCTGCAATGTCTACTTCAGGACCTTGGGGACTCATTCACCCTTCAGAGGGGCAGGAAGCAGCATGTGTCCAGGCTGCAGGCGCCTTGATGCTGCTGATGGAGTGGAGGCGGAGCTGTCATGTGTGCACACTTCCTGCAGCTCTTCTCTGGGGGTGGGGTGGGGGGAGGGACCCACGCAAACTCTTGGAGCAAGGCAGAGAGAGCGGGGAGCTTGCCCTCCGTCCCGCAACCAGTGTGAGTAGTGAGCACTAGACCCAAGGTAGCCCTCCCAGGTCTGGCTGCTCCAAAGGTCACCACAGGGTGACATGGTGTCTCTGTACCACTGATGATGGCACCACTCCCTTATTCCTTGCCATCTGAAAGGATGTGGGCCAATAGGCAATCAAGCCACTTTATCCTCTGCCTGCCAGGGTAGGAGGGAGCCAGGGAAGGTGACCCCCTTCCTGCTCCCTACACACAGGTCAACGGAAGACATATGGAGTCAGCTATTGTGGACACTGCCCTACCCTGTGTCCCTGCTTCACCTACGTTCTTCACGATTTCATGTTCCTAGGACCTTTGCTCTAACACCCCCCCACCCCCCCAGCTGCCAAGTGACAGAAGCCTGAAGCAGGACCAGACCAAGAGTGCTTGGAGGTTCACACAGGTCCAGGCAGCAGCTCAAGGCAGGTGTTGTGGGGGCAGATTGAGGCTGGGCAGGCTAAGGAAAAATGGTGGTTTCTGGGACTGAACCAGTGGGGATTGGCGGGATTGAAACTTCAAAGGTGGTGGCGCACACCTTTAATCCCAAAGTGAGCAGTCTGCACATTGTGGGCTGCTGGCCCGGAGACACCAAAGTCACTGGGAACTTGGACTCCACCCAGCTAGTAGCCAGCACCGGTGGGCAGTGTTCCCCCAGGAGCCTGCCCACACTCCTGCAGACTCTCCAGTGACCTCCCTGGCAAAGCTCACCCCCACCCTTGCTCTCTGAGTGACAGAGGCTGCTCCTCCATTTGGCCAAGGCCAAGGGGCCAATGCCTGCATTCCTCAATCCCCCAGGGCTGCGGGCTGCCGGTCCATGTGTGTTCTAGTCATTCTTGTTCGCCTTCCCCTGGGCGTCATTATGTGATTTCCTGCCTGTCTTTATTTACTCTTCCTTGGAAGATCTCAGGAAGCAGCCGGGCAGTCTCAGCAGGGCATTTGTCTTGGCTCAGAAGCTAAACCCACAAACCAGGGGCAATTCCACTGAGATGGGCAGGGGGGCTGGCTAGCTAACTCACCACTATGGTGAGGCGATCTGTCCCCATGTGCTGAGCAGTTCTCTGTGAACACAGGACTCTGAACCCTGGAGGCAAGCCTACACTGTGACCAGACAAGAGTCTAGCTCTGCCCTAGTGTCACAATCTATGGGAAACAGCTGGGGCTCTGTTCCACGCTCCTACAGGAGCCTTTAAGCCACCAGCATGGACTCATCTAGGCCAGGTCTGTGCCTACAGGAGCCCAGCATTAACAAGAACTTTAGGGAGGCTCCGCCGTATGTAGTTTGCAGGTGTGGACTCAGAAGCTGGGTCTGGATGCTCCAGCCTAGTGGCTGCGAGTAAGTAGTCTGCATAGCCAGGAAAGATGACCAGGTGAGTGTGGACATCCAACCAAAGGCCTCCTTGGGTACAAAGTGGGGAGCAGCTTTGTAAGCCTGGCAACTTTGTGAACAACTGGAGTGGGTTGAGGGGGCCTACTGTGTTGGCCAAACTGCTAAGTGGTGGTAATGTCCAACCATCAGGCTTTGTGGTGGCCAAAGATTCAAGTAGCAGGGAAGAATGGAAACTTGGTACTCCCAGGTGAGCAGTTGGAGAGATGGTGCTGTGCTGACAGGAAGAATACCCTCTCTAGTCTGCTCCCCTTGCATTCACTCTGCTGTGAGCCCAGTCCTTCCTCCTGCCTTCATGGTGGCACATGGCAGACAACCCGAGACCCTCTTCCTTCTGAGGAGGCGGGGGTCCACAGGGCTCTCTCCACACTCCCAATGTGACTCCTGCTGCTTCATCACCATGACACATGAGGGTGGCTGGGCTGAGGTTAGCCTTGGGACTCTCACACAGTAAGCTCTGCTTTGACTAGTGGGAACAGCCTTTTCTGGCCCAACACCTGCATTCCACTGGGGCCTGTGGAGGTTTGAAGATACTACCCGATGAGGTGGGGCCACCACCAGCTCAGGCCACGCAGTGACAGAGTTGGCTGTAGAGAATGGCTTGAGTTTAGCATCACAGATGCTGGATGGCGGAGACCTCAGCTTATCACAAGAACTATGCCCAGGGAGGCTTCTCAGGAGAAGATGGCCCGGTTTCTTGGAGTGGCTCCACGGGAGACAACACTAGACCCCACCTTCTCAGCCCAAGTTGTACACTCTGAAATATTCACCAGTTAAACAATATAACGATCAAAATGAGCAAACATGCTTGCCTGTGGTGTAAAGACAGGAGACTGTGAGCCCCGTGGGTGGCTTCCCCATTGACTTTAGTTTTAAAAAGGGCACAACAAACATCTCCAGCTCCAGCCCCCTCCAGTGGCTCAGTCATCGATCTTGAGAGGCCAGGTTCTTACACTGTTCTCTGAGACTGGAGGACCACACTGCCCTGTGTGGGTCTGACTTGCCGTGACTGGCACTGCCTTGTCTAATGCTCTGAGGTACTGTTTCTTTTTAGGCTCTTTGCTGTGCCCTGCAGCAGTCCAGGTGAGCCAGTCAGTGCTGCTGCCCATAAGAATGCTTTTCTTTCAGATTTCCCGGGTTTCACTTCTGGGGCATACAGACTTTCTGTCAAGCTCAGGTCCTGCATGCTGAATGAGGATACAGTGCTGTAGGCCTGGATCCTGGCTCCAGGGTCCTACTGGAAACACATCCTTTGCAGCCCCTGGCTGCTGGTAGGAGCTCTTCTCAACATGCCTTTTCGGAAAATGACGGATGTTGAGGTTCCCCCACCAGTGAACAGGGCCCTGAGATCACAATGTGAGTCATTCCAACAACGGGCCACAGGGCCACAGGGGACTATTTAGTAAAATGCTGAACCAGCAAGTTCTGGGGCCACAGCATGCCACATCCTGGGGCTTTTACAGTTCTGGAGACCAAGATCACCCCCCCCCTTTTTTTGTTTAAATCAAGGAACCATGGAGATGTACAAATCTGGCCACTAGAGTCCTCAGAGATAATGCGAAATAGGCCTCCCATGTCCCACCACAGCCCCTGAAGCTTCCTCACCACCTCTAGATCACAGAAGCGCTGTCTAGCTCCCTGGCCCTTAGCAAGAGTCCACCCTAGAGTGGACTCTGGTAGCATGGGGAGCCAACCTGGCCAGTGGGTACAAGGAAACTGCAGGGCTGGAGCCCAGCTTGCAACCAGCATGCTGCTGGGCTGGGCCCAGGGCTTGCATTCTGGATGCCTTGGACCCCCACTGTGTTGTGGCCTTCTGCATAGTGGCCCCCACATGGTGTAGTAGATGCTTGGGCTCTAGGAAAGGCCTGGGCTGCCATGAGGCCGGCTGTTTCTCCGAAGGTGGTGGGGACGGAGAAGCAGGGTTTGGAATAGGACAACACTCTGCACTGCCACCATAAGCTCTCACTTCAGCCCTCATGAAGGCTTCCTGTTGAAGGAAGCTGGAGGCATACCCTGTGACCACCTGGTGACCTAACCTTGCTGTTTATAAAGGAAGATGCAGAGGCCCCAGTGAGACATTAGTGCCAGGGATGGTGTAGATGCATCACCAGGTGGGAGACAGCCAGGGAAAGCTGCTCCATGGCCAGATGGAGCCTGGCCACAGCAAACAGACTTTTAGGTGGTGCCTAGTAGCCATGTGTCCATAGAGGGCCTGGCCTGGGTGTGTGTGAGAGAGACACCTGAAAGCTGTGTTCAGGATGTAAGGGACCCCAAGCCCACTGGGTGGGCCCAAAGGGGGAATTCAGCAGAGCTACACATAGCCCTTAATGTTCCCCTTTTGACTGAGGTGCTTGTATACCCCGATGCTACTAGGTGAGGCTCCTGTGCTGCAGACAGAGGAGCCGATGTCAGTGCTGTGACTGAGTGCCGTGGGTGCCTCATCTCACATCTCGGCACTATAGCAGGAGGAGGGTAGACTCCTCGGGTAGCAGCATCAGTGGTGAACTGGAAACAGGAGGACCAGAGGGTCCCAGAAGGAAGGCTGGAAAGTTAGTCTTGCTGTTTAGAGAACTGCTAAGCAGTGGGATGCTGTGGGTCAGAGTTTTGGGGGCTCTATAGGCTGTATAGAGGTGTGTGGGGAAGACCAGGTAGTGGCCCTAAGTTAAGTGGGGGAGAAGATGGCCACAGAGAGAGGACACCAGGCCCAATACCACCACTGCAGCAGGGTAGTGGTGTGCTTGACAATCTCGGGTGCTTTCTACCATTCAGCTTAGCTCCTCCAGAGTGCTGCCACCCCATGCACAGACAAAAAGGCCAAAAAAACCAAAGACCCAAGGGGGAAGCTTTATGACTCAAGGTCGTGGCCTCTGAGTGAGGTTACCTCTGAGTGGGGTTCAACCAGATGCCAGTATGCAGAGTTGGTCTGGACCTTCCTCAAGTGGACTCAGCTTTGATAGGGTCAGGGGACATGTTGATGTCCAAATGTCTAGTGTGGGTGGAGGGATGTGAGGGGGATGGGGCTGGATGGGCCATGGGGTCACCAGGGGTTGAACTTCCAGCTCTAGCTCTGTCCCAGACTGATGATCAGCCCTGTGTCCTTAGGGTGCTCTGGAGGCTGCCCAACACCTGGACTCTAATTGGCCAAGCATGTGGAGTAGATGTAGACAGACTTTGGGGTCTGCTTCTTGCCAGAGTCTGTCACTCAGTGCCTCCCACCACCATACCCCTGCTAGCAGGCAGGCCCATGGCAGCCTGGGTCTCCTGTCACTCACCTGGCTTCATAGTGTTCATGACAGTTCTGCAGCTCCTCAGCACCGCCTCATAGATGGCCTTCTGGTCCTCCGTGAACTTGCCATTGGCAGGGAAGGAGCAGGTGATGTCAGAAGCAAAGCAGTAGTACTCTCCGCCCATGTCAAACAGGCTGTGGGGACAGGGTGTTGTGAGGCAGGTGGGCAGATCCTTAGAGGTGCCAGTCCCCACCCCCCTTCACCCTTCTTCTGGGGCCTGACTGCTGCAGGGAGCTGAGGTCACCTCATCAGGAGTGATGCAGGGACCTAGACATGGTGGTGCAGGCCTGTCACCTCAGGGACTTGGGAGGTAGAAGCAGGAGGATTGAAACTTTGAGACGGAGCTGGGTGGTGGTGGAGCAGCCTTTAACCCCAGCACTCAGGAGGCAGAAGCAGGAGGATCTCAAAGTGAGTTACAGGGAAAAAAAAAATCTTCAAGATCTGCCTGGGCTATAGAGGGAGTTGGAGGACAGCCTGGAAATGGTGGCCATGTCAGAAATGAGTGGAAAGAGAGCTGGGGATGTCACTTAGATCACACTAGCCTGCACGCATGAGATCCTAGGCTCAACCCCCAGAACCACAGGCAGGAAGGAAAGATGGGAGGAGGGGGAAGGGGGGAGGAGGACAGAGGAGGTCTGGTGCTGGCAGCCTTAGCTGTGGGGAGGAACCCATGGAAGGAAGGCTAGCTGGGTCTCTAGATTCCCACATGTCAACCGCCTTCTGCATGAGCAAGCCAAGAGACTCTCCCACCTTCTTGCCCCTAGGACACATTTGCCCAGCGGGTTGGGCTGCACCAGGCCTTGACAGGCCCACAGTGCTTGGGAGGAACCGGCAAGTGGCTGGTGCCTCAGCAGCATCTGAGAGGGGCACAGAGGAAATGTCAGCATAGGTACAGCGCTTTCCTGGGGACCGACAGAGGTGCTGCCGTGTGAGCCCCAGGTGGGTGGCTGTGCAGGGTGAGGTGGCGCAAAGGACTTGCAGGAGCCTTGAGCCAGTGGAAGAGGGACAATGGTGGGACAGCCAGGCATGCTGAGTCAGGGCCAAGGAGTGTGTCATGCCTCCTAGCGAAGCACAGGCACATAACGGGCCGTGGGGCCCAACAATGGGGACAGGTAAGATTTCTGCCCTGTGCACCATCTGGGATAGAGCAAGAAGGCGGCTTGTGGGTCCTAGCCTGGCTTTTGGGACATGGATCAGTCTCTCATGGCATGGGGTCACTTCAGAATGCCAGAGTGACTAAGGCATGGGGGTGTACATACAGGGCACCCCTTCGCAACCTGCACCATTTTAACACCCCCAGAGCGAGAGCGGCTTCCTGGGGTTATGACATTAATCCCAATCAAACTGGCTGAGAGACCATGGTCCAGTCTTCCTGCACCAATGGAGGCTAGCTCTTCTTAGTGTGATGGGGGGTGACCACGTCCATCTGCAGCCAGACACGTGCTGGCCAGTCTGAGCCCAGGGCATATCTGTGGCTTCCTTTATGAGGGCCTCTCACCCAAATCCTACTCTAAGGGTAACCACAGACATTCCAGAAGCTGCCTGTGTGCTAATGTTGAGAGACAGAGCAAGGGGGAAGGGTAGGCCCCTGGCCCTGCCTGTAGAGCAAGGATTCTGGCCTACCGCTGATTTTTTAAGGAAAAACCCCAGTGCTCAGGATGCCTGGACACCATGCTGGAATCCAAAGTCCTCTTTTTAATCTGATTCTTCTGGTTGCAAAACACCATAAATGAGGTCAACAGTACGGAAGGCGAAGCATTGATAACATCTCAGGTGATCCCTAGAGGGTGAGCAGAGGCACCCCCCACCCCCATGTCAGGGAACTTTGGCTTGGGTCAAAGTCTCTGGGGGGACCCTGCACGGAGCTGACTCAAGGGACCTGGGCCTCACTTCACGAGGACCCACCCAGCTCAGCAACAAGAGGGCCATGACATGAGAGACATGAGAGGCTGGAGACACACCCAGGCATCTGTTCTCTGGGGTGCACTGTGGCCCCAAGCTGATTGCAGATTTACTCCTGTGTAGGGGTGCTCTGAGAACCAGCCTAGAGGGTGAGGCACATCGAAGCCCCGGTTGGAAGGGAAACTGAGGCTGTGAACACAGACCCAGCAAAAGCCATCAGTTGAGGGAAGTAAACATTTCAGTCACTGGGCTCTGCCTTTGCCATTTAGCTTTCCTGGGCCAGCGCAGGGTACAGGGAACAGCAGTGCGACAGGGCTGTAGGGGTCTGGTTGCTGGAAGCACACTTATTTGGGTTTCCCGGACTCAGTAGGAGAAACAATGCTTCGTGGTTTGGAGGACTGGAGCCTCTGAGAATAAATGGCCTGGGCAGACAGGACAGGGTCAGGCGTGTGGAGACACTCATTCTTGGGAGGTGCCACACGAAGGCTGACCTGCAGTCCCCCCCCCACACACACCCCTATCCTCAGGGGAAGAAGATTCTACTGGTGCTAGTCTAAAGGGAAAACAGAAACAAACTATTTTTAAAAACCAGGAAGCTCACAAGATGACAAGGAAAGCTAGAATCATCTAGAATGGGACAAAGAAAGAATCTTGGGGGGCACAGCAGACTGAACCAAGTTTTCCAAACCTCCCTCCCATAAACAGAGATGGCATGGCAGGCGCTCAGATGTCTTCAGCCAGCCAGGCTCTCTTCCTCCTGCCTCTAAAGACTTCAAGTCTATTTTTTGTTAAAATCAGCCGCTGTCTGGAGAAGGAAGTGCACAGCCCGCCAGCCAGCTCCATCCTGCCGGGCGACGCTCGGGCACGGGCGTGAGTCTATTCTTGTGTTCTCAGTTCCCCATATTTTCTGCCTTTTTCTGTTGTTTATTGTTTTAAAAGTCCTTAGTGCTTTTCCATGCATAAGTGATTCCGATTCAAGTCATTTGGAATCCAGGGACGAAAGCCGTCACTTCTATAAACCATCTCTCTCCAGCTTTCTGTCCACTGTGCCTGCCCTACCCATGCAGAACTACAAGAGAGAATTCGGTCATTCTTGGCTCAGTCGAGAATGCAAGATCTCCCCTTCCTGGCGGTGTAGAGACATTCACCAGGGACACCTCCATCACTGGCCGAGTGGGTCTATGTGATAATCTGAGACATCTGGGAGATGACATGTCTCCAAGCAATGTGCTGGCGTCTCTCCCCCACATGTGTTTCTATGGCTGTGGTTCTGGCTGGGATGAACATTCTGTCTCCCTCTGGCTCTTCATGCAGCAGCTCTAGGCCTGGGCTACCTGCCACCACTGGCCCACCCAGACCCTCTCCAGGTCCTGCTTAAACTCCCTTAAGACCCTGTGCAGGGACAAGCCAGCCCACAGGCAGGCCTCCAAGGGAAATGCTGCAATGTTTATACAAGGGGCACTTTGTACTCAGCTTGTAGCTTCATTTTAATCTGGGTATGCAGCACACACTCAGCTGCTTCTCGCCCAAGACTGACATCTTCCATGCACGTGTGCTAAGCATGCTTGCTTTGTACAGAGTTCCCAGTCTGCATCTGAGGTCGGAGGGAGAGAGCCAGGGGTTCTGAACAACTGAAAATGCTCATCGACCCCAGGAGGTAGCTGATCACTTACTTTGTCTCTGCAGCAGCGCATGCCCCCACGCTGGTCACAGTGGGCCCTCTGCTTTCCCAGTCCATAGGTCAGCTGCCCACTTGCAGCTCCTCACTGTGCCTCTGTGCATGACTGCCCTCAGGGAAGGCCAGCAGAAACAGAACCATTGTCCTACAGTTATAGGTCAATCCATAGAGTGAACTCAGGGTCTAAGTAGGCAGGGATGGTCACCCATGCCAGCAGCAGGTCCCTATCCCCAAGGCCCAGAGCTACAAATCCCCAGTGGACACTCTAGAGAGAACTGTTCTATGCTGGGGTCCTCCTGTGTGGGTTCTCCTGTGCACACTGACCTCTAAGTGATGTCACAGAGATGCAGAGTACTAATGTCAGGCTAAGCCCTTGTGGGCCCAGGGTTGGGCACCGGGGCAGTGGCTTCTGTGCGTGGGGTGGAGGCCAGCAGTCATTGTCACGCAGACAGCACATGCTTCATTTCACTTTTTTTGGTGACCTGTCTTGTGATGTCTGTGAGCACCCAGGCTGTCTAGACTAGCGCTTTTTAAACCATGGGTTGTGACGTCAATGGAGTGGGTGCGGCCACAAAGCAGTGACAAACTAAACAGAAGGGACAGAAAGCATCTGCTTATGGCCTGGAGGCATATCTGCAAATATGAGCCCTGGTTAGAAGGCTAACGGTCTTCTGTGATGGGTCTGAAAGAGATATTGAAGGCCTCAGCTGACTCATCTGGACCAACAGCTGGCTAGGGCCTGTGTTTGCTGAGAGCTTTCTGCCCCCAAAGGCCAGCATATCTTCCACTACAAAATGGGGCCCCCTAGTGGCCACCGAGTGTCCCTTTAGAAATAGGACGGCCCACTGGAATACTAGACACAGATAACATGGAGCTTGGAATCGCTCACACTCCTTACTCCAGGCCTTCTGCAGCAAGGGAAGAGCCTCAGGCACAGACTAACCCTGCCTGGGGGCCACAGCTGGCAGCCAGACACACAGACAGAACAGACACGCTCCCAGTACACAGCTCAAGTGATGCAGGGTCTGCTAAAGCCCTCGGTATCTGCAGCCCAGGGGGTTGGAATGGCATGCCTGTGATGGCAACAGCTATGTAAGACATCTTGGATGCTACCCAGGCTCCAGCTGTGACCCACACAAAGGGACGGCAGCACAGTTCTGGGTACCTTTAAGTACTAATCGTTCTGGGATGAAACCACCTCATTTCTCGGGGGTTTTGGTGACCTTCTTACATAGCCATTATCAGATAGATAAAGCCAGAGGCCACAGCAGGGATGGAGAGGGAGGGGCACAGGCAAGCTGTTAAGTGCAAGGCTAGGACAGGCCCGTCCCTAGCTGGGCTGCAGGCCCACCTCCTACACCCCAGGGCAGCACAGCAAACCGGAACCGGGAGAGGCCTGGCTGAGTCCTAAGGCTACACTGCCCTCTTCTGGCCAGTGCTAGAAAGCCTTGCACACCATCTCTCAACTACCACATGCAGATCTGGAGCACAGGTGGACCTGGGCTCATAGGCTTCGGGAGGAGGCACGACACCCAGCCGCCCTTCTTGTTTCTGTAGGGTGACAGGCAGCTGACAAGGAATGACCCCTCTGCTTCCCAAATCAGAACCCTCACTGAGCACACATCCTCTGCCATGTGGAGTGAGCTTGCATGGGAGTCAGGAGAAGCAGAGAACTTCACCGCTGCTTGCCTGGAGAGTCTTTCACAGGAGTGACTCAATCTGGGCCGTTCTCTTCCTGGTGGATTTAGGCCTGGATGGTGGTTTTCCTGCTGGCCCAGGTGCAGCCTGAGCTGGCTGAGAGACAGCTCAGAGGGGTACTTGAGGCCCCTAGCCCTTTCCCTGGATGTGTGTTCACTGCCGCATGCTTGGAGCAAGATGCAGTGGGGGGCATCTTTTGTAGCCTCCCACTCAATAAGGGCCTCCAGTAGCTTTGTCCAGCACCACCCTTTCTAAGGGAGCATTAACAAGCAGGATCACCACTCTTGGCAAGCCCTGTTAAAGTCCTGCCCACTTGCTTTGAAGAAGAAAACAATGAAGCTGATGCTTTGTGGGGGGAGGGGGGAGACAGTGACCTGACCACTGGGTTCTGGGGATCTCCAGGGACACAGACAGAAGGTACTTTGGGCACCAATGGGAAAACTCCAAGAGGCTCAATAGCCTCAGGCCCTCTACAGGCCTCATGGCTCGGAACTGAGAGAGGCCCACACATGTTACCACTCCTTCCCGGGATGCACAAAGCAGCTGGGTGTGGGATCTGGCCCACAGAAACAGGAAGGGACCTGGGAGCCACTGGCTAGGATGTGGGATGGCCGGCAGGACTTGGCTGACAAACTTGATCTGTAGCACAGACCAGCCTGGGCAACATCTAGACGTCACGGGTGCGGACTGTGGTCCACAGTGGCTGGAAGTGACCTTAGCTGACCTTCGGCCCCACCTAAGGTTAACATGAGCAGGCAACAGTGGTGCATGCCTGCAATCTGAGCACTTGGGAGGCCAAGGCCCTAAGGGCAGCCTGGGCTACAGTGGGAGACTCTACTTCAACTCTAGTTTAAAAAAAAAAAAAAAAAAAAAAAAAGAAAAGCTATTTGTGCTCTGCTCTGGCCCAGGGCTGGAAAATGTTTCAGAAACACAGAAAGAAGGGAGAAGTCCAGCTTGTCTGGCTTTGCAGTTTGGAGTCGGCATCCACAGCTCCCGATTCCTTGGAGTCAGTACTCTGGGACCCCATAGATGGATTGAAAAATTGAGGCGGGAGAAAGAAGCCTCTGTGTTCACGATCATACAATGGCTCCCGGTGCACTTATGTGGGCGTATGCTGAGGAAGTGTGGGTGTCCTCACTCCGGAATGGGCTGACACTCAGCACCTCCTCATTGCTCTGACTCCCCAGATGGCCGTTACTGTTAAATCACCCTTCATGTCAAAAGCTGGGTAGGACTCAGAGCCCACCCGTGTCAGTGTCTGGAACTCATGCCCTGCCCCAGGAGGCACTCGGCACTGGGACAGATTCCACTCTATACACATATTCTGGCCCCCTACCTTATGATAAAAGACTGTGGCTTTATGTTGGGATAACAGTGTGATTTATTATTTACCGAATGCACTAGGTGCTTGGCAGATCAATTTCAATGAAACAATGGATTATAAATGCCGCCAGCAATCTGGCAGTAGCAGTAATCAACAAAACATGTTCTAAATGCTGCATAATAAATTGACTATAATAAACTCATAATGATTCTACTGGCTACATTTCAAAGTTAGCACTAGAAAAACAAAATCGCCAATTTGAGTTTGGCATAAACATCCATGGAGTTCCGCGGCTCATTCCTGTTCACAGCTGTAGCCAGAGGCACAGGTGCCAGTGCTGCCCTGGGACTGAGGTAACAGCAGTTGGGCCATGTAGAGGCCTAAGGGGCACAAGTATCCTGGCTAGCCCCTACCCATCTCTGGGATCCCCACGAATGCAGGTCGGGCTGGCCTCCTTACAGGGGAAGAACCCCCTTAGATCAAGTAGACGGTAAAGAAATAGCTGCATCCTCTGGGGCGTGCTGAACTCAAAAAGAGCCAAACTCATAGCCAAGGGGAGCCAACCTTGGGCTCCAACCAACCAGAGCCCCCATCCCCCAATGATGACAGAGACCAGCTGATGTGGCTGGCCCCAGCCTTTGCCCTGGGATTGGACTCCAGTGTCCTCCAGTCCTAACCAGAAGAGGCCAGAACCAAAAATCATCAGAAAAGCTCTTGAGCAGTAGGACCTTGCAGTACAGGCCAAAGTGTCAGCTCCTTAGAGGCTGAGGCAGGAGGATTGAAACTTCAAGTCCTGTCTGGAAAACTTAGGGAGATTCTCAAAGTAACAAGTGAAAAGTGGGCTGGGTGGGTATGGTTCAGCCCCAGAGTGTCAGCCAAACGTGCTGAAGGCCCCAGGTACGGGGGAGCGCCAGGAGGGGTGGGGAAGGGTAGAGGAAGTCAGGGATGGGGAAGCTTGGGGCCATCATAGTGCCTGAAGAGACCAGGCGGCCTCTCCTGCTGCCACTGCCTCCACCATGACCTAGAGGGGAAGGGGGGGCCCATTCTTCTCCAAGTCTCCAGCTGAGCCAAGATCAAGGCAGCCCCCCCCCAGTCCCTTGACACCCCTTGGGAGCCCGGCACCCTACTGAATCTCAGCCACCGCAGCCCCAGCCAGGGCCCTAATTGAGCCCATGGCCTGAGAGCTCACAGGGCTTTTAAGGCCTAGACACAGGCCCCTGATTCCAAGTGCTCTCTTGTAGGACGGAGTGGCAGTAACCAGCCCTGAGAGCTGGTCTCTAGGGCTGCTCCCGCCTCACTTCCCGTTCCCACTTGCTTAACAGCATGGGCCCCAGGAAGAGCCCATATTCAGCCCCTCTGTTCCTTATTTGCCCTTTCTGCCATTATCACGGGGAGTCCTGGGATGTGTCCATTATCTCCATTCACAGATAGGGAAACTAAGGCATAGCAAGAAGAAGCTTTCCTTACAGAAAGCCGAGTGGCTTGAACCAGAATGTCTCACCTAATGGCTGACCCTGGTGGGCAGACTGGTCTGTCATGTATCAGTGTGGACCCTGGGATTGAGTGGTTATCTCGTATTGGGTAGTGACCACTCAAAGCATGGTGTCTTTCTTGGCAGCTAGTCATCTGTCTATCCACACATGTATGCTCCCCCCCTCAGTAGAGATGAGTTGGGAACTGAGTGAAGCAGGGTACCCTCGGCAGGGCCAAAGCCACCCAGTGAGCGGCCATCACAAGACTCCAAGGCTGGGGAGTAAGTACAGCAGGTGGCTGAGAAAGACACTGATGGTCCAGCCAGGCACCACGGTGGCACTACCTGAGAGCCCAGCTTCCAACAACAGACAAACAATAGCTAAGAACCAGCCAAGTATGGTGGTTTATGCCTGTAATCCCAGCACCTGGGAGGCAGAGGCAGGAGGATTGTTGATGTGGGAGTGTCTTTCTGTATGCTGTGACTATCATTCATTAAATAAAGGAGCTGTTTTGGCCCTTGGCGAACACCATAGCAAGGAGCATAGGTAGGAGAAGGGGGGTGGAGTCAGACATAGATCCATCCAGAGACCGAGGAAGCAACATGTAAGGAACACAGGTGAGCCACGGGCCACATGGCAGACAGATTAATGAAAATGGGTTGAATTAAAATGAAAGAGCTAGCTAGCAACGTGTCTGAGCCATAGGCCAAGCAGAATGAAATTAATGTATGTCTGAGTCATTTTGGGGGGGAGGCTAAGTGGTGGTGGGCAGCTACTGGGTCTGGACCTCTAGCAGGATGGGGCCATAAACCCAATGTTACAGATTATTTTAAGTTCTTGGCCAGCTCTAGCTAGATCTTCACCCAAAACAGACATCTAAGAACAATGCAGGACAGGAACTCTTTTGGTCAGTGGATGCTCACAGCACAGCTGAAGCCAAGGCAAAGTGGCTCTGTGTGGCCTGTGACCAAGCTTCAAACTGCAGGGTGGCACTTAGGAGCCCAGTGTGGCGTGAGCCTGCCCTGATCTAGTGGGGATCATGGAGTGATTGAGGAGCAGATACATCAGTGAGTGAGGATCCCTCCAAGCCCAAGGCTGGCAGCCCAGCATGCTCTGCCTGCACTTGCCCTACCACGGCCTTGAATAGAGCTGAGGCTGCAGCAGAGGTGAAGCATCGGCTACCTATGGCTAGGAGCATGGTGGCCGAGGATGACAGGTTTCAGAGTGGGGAAGCACCAAATGGTTAGAAAGGACAGCCTGAGAGGCTGGAGATAGTCAAAAGCCCAGCCCACGCCTCCCCAGCCCCTTCCGAGCTCCACGGGGGGCAGGGGGGCGGATCTTGTTAGCACTCTGCCTCATTGTGTTTATTTGCAGGGTGCAGGTTTTAGGCCTGGAGAAGATAGCATGCAGGCTAACACTATAACCAGCAAGTCTGGGCCGAAAGCAGGCCCAGAGGCCTTTGGCTGACCCAGATGTGGGGTGTCTACTTTTGTCTCCGCTGCTCATGGGCACAGCAGGGTGGTGGCAGCTCAGCTTCACTTACCACATATCTCCGTCCTTGATGGTGCGGTCATTGGGGGCCCCGGCATGGCCATAGTGCAACACGGCTGCGTTCTCACCACTGCAAAGTCATGGAGGGTAGGTAAGAGCTCACCGTCACTCAGCAGGCCCTGGAAGCTGGACCAGGCCTACTACAGCATGGAGGAGAGGAGAGCTGGGAGCAGCTCCTTGGGTCTGGCAGCTGCCTTCTGGGCTGGGGATGTAGGCAGTAAACGCACAGAGCAGAGGCTCATGGGCCTGGAGAAGGGCTAAAGGCAGGGAGGTTCATGGAAGGGTCCTGGCAGTCCCTTAGGGGTTCTATCCAGGATCAGGGAGGGAGATGAGTGGCTCGTTGGTCCCTGTTGCATGGAGCTACCCTAATGAGCACCGCCATTAGAAAGAATTTACAAGTCTGTTCAAAGGGGAAAAACCCCACCTTGGTGTAATATTTATAGCCCCATTCGGGAGTCTCAGGAATCATAAAAGTATAAATAATGATTTTTCTCTCTACCCGCCAGAGAAGAACATTTCCAAGGACAGAGATGTTTGGATGTATTATTCATGTGTGAAGATGCTCACTCACATTAGTGAGAGCTGCCCACTTTTGTCCAGGCTGGCACAATGGAGCTTGGGAGGCTAGCTTGGGTCAGCCCCAGACACAAGAGACCACCCACAGCGATTATGTACCCATAAAGTCACATTCAGAGCGACCTGCAGCTAGCTGTGTGTGCCCCTGCACACCACACTAGTGCAGTCGCAGCCAGTGTCTGCCCCTCCAGCCATGGTTAGTTCTGCCCTGTGTGTACGCGGAAGCACACCCCATCATGTGCAGATGACACAGCCTGAGTGTGCCACACAGACACCCACACAGAGCCCAACCAGGCACATACTTAAGAAAGGACTCAATCCCGGTATTGACACAGCTCCATCCACATTTCACCCCACTGCGTACAGCAATCAACCTATTTGCTACATGCGACCTATGGGCTAGCCTGTTTGTCTTATGCTCTGTGCATATGTGACTGAGCATGGAGTACCAGCAGCAGAGGGGAAGGTGACTTCCAGGGCCCCTGAGCTAGGGGGTAGGAAGATGGAGTGCTCCCTGTTGCCTGTGATCCCATCAGGCCTGGGTCCAAGGCTTACCTGCAGCAGATACAGGTGTAAGAGGTGTGGCGCATGCCTCCTCGGGAGTAACAGTAGTGCTGGAACAGGCTGTGGAGAGAGACACATGGCAGGTGTTACTAGAATCTGAATGGTCTTCATCATCAAATGCAGATCCTCCACATGGACCTGCTTTTGCCACAGCCCAGCAGGCTGGAGTAGCCCAATGAATGTGAGCACAGGGCCAACCCTGGGCCATGCAACAATGGGGGTCAGCAAAGAAGGTGTGCACAGCGGGAGAGCAAGAACACTGGAGCCTGACTCTTCCTTGGGAGACAAGCTGGGATGAGGGACCCAATTCTGAAGGGGTCTCTCTGTGAATCTGTGACCGAGGAGCAGCATGACCCAGTATTATCCTGGGTTGCCATGCAGATGGGGTGGCCAGGCAATCTCAAGGGAGGAGCGGAGGGGCAGGTCTTGGGGGCAGGCTCCACGTCCCTGTTTGAGAACCAGCTGGGCTTGGGGTCATGCTTACACCTTAAGCAGGGAGGCCCAACAGCAAGGGCTGAAGGAGAGACCGGTGGGCCCTGACCCCAGTGCTAGGGGATGTCTTTGGGAGAGTGGGATATCATTATAGTACTGCACAGTATGAGAGAGTGACACTGGGCAGGAGGTGGCCCAGCCTTCTGGAAGGCTCAGCGGTGAGAATACACATGTTGGGAGGGAGGCAGAAGCTATCATTTCCTCACACTGGGTTCGCTGGGCAGACTTGGAGGGGGCACTTCAGATGCTGATGGACCAGAGAGGTCACTGCAGAAAGCGCACACCTGTAATCCCAGCCCGTGGGACACTGAGGCAGAAGTTATGAGCTCAGGGTAAGTGTGGGATATGTGTCAAAATCCTGCCTCGAAAAAGCCCAAACCTAAACAAGCAATCTGTGAGAGTGAGGGCTGAGGGGACGCCAGCATTTAAGAGCAAGCGCTATTTTGAAGTTTGGTTCCCAATATCACATCAAAAGGCTCACAGCTGCCTACCACGTCAGCTTCAGGAGATCTGACACCTTCTGACCTCCGGGGGGCACCAGCATATGGAGCATATACACCCATGCAGGCAGGCAAAACACACACACACACACACACACACACACACACACACACTCCCTTTATTGACAATATGAAGATTTGACTGTTCTGGAACTCTAGAGCAGGCTGGTCTTGAATTGAATTCACAGAGATCTATATCTACTGCTACCTCTGGAGTGCTGGGATTAAAGGGGCAGGCTACCAGGCCTGACAATTTTTTTTTTTTTTAAAGATAGAAAGCTGAACCCCAGGTTCACTGGCCACAGCTTTAGAATGCCTCAGGCCCCACCCCTCTTGTATGCCTTGGACCTCAACACTGGGACACACACAACATGCTCAGCCTCTGCAGAATGTAGTTGGTAAGGGGATGGAGATGGGGAACCGTCTCCACGCCAGAGGCTTCAACATATTCTTCCTGCTGGGCCCTGGCTCAACCCTCCTCTGTGAAGCAGGCCCAGGTGGTCGTATCCTGCCTACTGCCATTTGCTGAGTACCAAAGGCAGCCAGTCCGTGGGTACACTGAGTGACAGCCCTGTCTGCCCTGCACGTTCTAGGCCTGTTTTGGAAAGTGTCTTCGCAGAGGAGTTTAATCTTCTTGGCATTGTAAACACAAATTATGTATAATTGTTATGATTGGGTATTAAGTAGTTGTTATGCAGAAACGGCTCCACTGGATTCAATCGCTTTCAGACTTGCCTGCAGACCTTCAGGATAATTGGGTGTCTTAAAAGTGGAATGTTTCCTCAAAGCAAAGGATTTCAGAAGCTGTGTTGTGTGTGTGGGGGGGGGGGGCACGCCCACTCCTTCCTTCACTGGTATTGACAATGGGGAGACATGGGCCATGAGAACAGTCAGACCTAAGCAGGAGAGCCTGGTCTGAGTTAGGCACATCCCCTGAGGCAGGCAATCTTCCTCTACAAATCCCCAGATGAAAGACAGCCTCAGAAACAGCTCCCTCTCTACACAGGAAGTCTCCAAGTCACCCCAAAGAGCCTCAATGCTCCCTCGGCTTTTGGAGATATGGTTCTTTCACAAAATCCCAGGGGACTGCACGACCATGTTCACAGAGGAGGAGACAGGTGAGCACAGGTGCTTCTGGGATTGCCTGGCTTCAGAAAGGACAGGTAGAGAGACAGCCATGCTGCTGTATATATACAGGTGGACATTCCACCAAGATGGAGCCAGGGAGTGGAGTGGGGGGGTGGGGTGGTTCGGCGCTTTTGCCTGGAGCCTAATCTCAGCAGAGACAACCTTCCTTATATTCCTGGCTTCTGTGGAAGAAGAAAAGCAACTTCCAGTACAGGTCATGGTTTGTAGAAGCAGCTAGCAGGCAAGGAAGACTCAGTTTTCACCTGTAAGCATTAGCCCGAGGTGGCCACATGCATGATTCCACATTCCCATAAGCAGAAACTCTAGGGTGGAGAGGCACTCATGCAGAGAATCCATCCCAAAATGCTGGTGTTCTTCACACTGGACATCGGCATGTTCTGCTTTAAATGGTTGCTTGGATGCCTGCTGGCTAGCTGCTGTTGGTATTTTGGGAGGCTATGAAACCTTTGGAACATGGTGCCTACTGGTGGACACTGGTTGACTGGCAGTGGGCCCTCGGGTATAAACCGCTCTGCTTTGAGTCCACCTGCTGATCCTCCGAGATGAGGGGAGCACCACCGGACTCCCTGGGCCACAGCCAGGGCTGTTCTTGTAGCCAAGACAAAGTTTTCTTTCTTAAGCTGCTTGAGTCAGCTGCTCTGTCACAGCCTATTGAAGAGCAGCCAGTCAAGGCCCAGCCTTACACCAGCTCGGCCAGCATGTCACTACTGAGCCACCCGCAAATAGAATATAGAAGCATCCAAGGACACATGGATGCTTGAGCAGTAATAAGTACATTAAGTGGGCCACCAGCCATGTTTTCTGCAGGCTTCTGGCCTGGGCTGTGGATGTGTAAAGGTACCCAAGTTCTAAAGAAAGGACGGTGACACAGGAGGCATGAAGAGGTCATTTCATGTTTCTGATCTTCAAGGGGTAAGGACAGAGGATCAAGTGCTTTGAACTACACCACAGTTGTCATATGGTGGCAAGGTGAAGCTCTGTACAGGTTGCTCTGAGCTCAGCAGGCAGAGATGGGATGAGCAGGCATAGGCCAGGCTAGCAGAGCGACCCGACTCCACATCAGTAGCCAGAATACTTCAAAAAGATCCCTCTGTAGCTTCATGGGAAATAGTGTAAGCCAGCAATGAAGAGGCCAACTGCTGGGTGACCCAAGTCCATGGTCGAGATCTGCTATAGGCTGCTGGCTGCCCCTCAGGAACTACCGTATGTGAACTGATAGAGAGTTGAAGCCAGAAATCCTCCTGCCTCCCCCACACAGAGGTGCAGCATGGAACACAACATGCAGAACAATGAAAGAGAAAGGCCAGGAAGTCAGCCTGGGGACCCACAAAAGCCATAGCTGAGGTGCCACATGGGGCACATGAGAGGCAGAGACTTAGAGTTGGGAGGCTGTTACACACAGGGCCTGCACGGTGACACACACACATAAATGCAGGCCTTGGGGTAACTCCATATCAGAGCAAACAGCCAGAATCTCAGGACTTATAATCACAGGTTCATTTGTCCTGGGTTTCCCTGTTCAACTGGGAATGATCTTCAGAGTTTAGAAACCCCCAAGCAGGAAATGAAGAGAAGAGCCATACTGTGATGCTGAAATCATTAGCAGGAGGGCACACTGAATCCAAACTGGATGATCACAGCCTCAAGAGGGCCAGCCAAAGGCTACAGATACAGTTATAGCATAGGCCTTATATATCCACAAATCACATATATGCCACACCTAGGCCCACAGCACATCATATGCATCACACTCACATACTACATACACACCCACATCACACAATTTTATACACATTATATACATGTCATACACCGTGTGTCACACACATCACATACACCATACACAAACCACCATTCAGTTCTCACAGATGCACGTCACATATCACACGTAGATAGTCACTCACACATAACACACAGACCTCATACAAACTCATCATACATTCTACACATGCTATATTCTAGATACCACATGAATACTGAGCACAGGCCATACACACACCTGTGATGCTCACACACAGCACATCAACCCCCCCAACACTATGAACTCACACACACTATGAATTCATGCTCCCCGCCCCCCTCCGTGGGCTTAGCATACACCCCTCATGCCCTGTCCCCATGTGACACATCCATCACACCTCACCATTATGGGCTCACTCACCGACCATTCTCCCCCCACAACTATGAACTCAGCCTACTCATCATGTCCTCCACCCCATTATGGACTCACAAACCCACCACACCTCATTCCCATAGACTCACATACCCATGATGCACCCCACCACTATGAACTAACATACCCAAACACCCCCCTGCCCCGCTATGAAGTCACATATCCATCATGCCCCCTGCATACAAAATTTTCAGACACAACAAACATCAGACTGAGACCCTCCCCCACCCAAGGGTTTTTAAAATCAATGTCTAAGACTTAAACGCATAGGGTATACTTAATACTTAAAAGGGCAGCATGGAAGGAGTGTGAAGAACTGGAAATGACCAATCTCCCCATAGAGGATGACAGATAGCAAGGCAAATCTGTGATTTGCACACAGCTCAGGCAAGGTGCTGGCCTCAAGTGTTAACCCTGTTCCCACAGCTAACCTGAAAGCATCAAGACTAGGCATTGTGGTGCTTTGAATAAGAATGGTCCCCATAGGCTCATCTATTTGAATGCTTAGTCATCAGGGAGTGGGATTATTTGGGAAGAATTAGGTGAGGAATTACTGGGGGTGGGTGTGGGAGAGTGTGTTTTTTCCATTGTAAATAATTGTCCCACCCACTGGTTTAATAAAAAGCGCTGATTGGCCAAAGGCAGGCGGGAAGTGTGGGCGGGGCTACCAGACTGAAAAAAAACTCTGAGAACAGGAAGCACAGAGCAGAATGCCAGAGAGAAGCCGGAAGAAGCAGAGGACAACTATGCTGCCCTAAGAAAAAGTACCCAGCCACATGGCTGAACAGGATAAGAGAAATGGGTTAGATGAAGGGTAGAGAGTTAGCAAGTGAGCCTTAGGCCGATCAGATACGCCTGAGCCTTAGGCCGATCAGCCTAAAACTATTGAAAGCTATTGAAACTGTGTGTCTCTGTGTCTCTGTGGGTCTGTGGGCCTAAACCTTGAGGCAAGGCCCGAAAGTCCGGGCCAGAGACCTCATACTACAGGTGGGCTTCGAAGTTTTAAAAGCCCAAACGCAGGTTCAGTCTCTTTCTTCCTCTACATCAGGATGTAGCTCCATGTCACCATGCTCCCCTCCATGATGATAGCAGACTAAAGCTTTGAAGTTGTAAGCCAGCCCCAATTAAACGCGTTCTCTCCTAGGAGTTGCCATGGTCATGGTGCCTCCTCAGAACTAAAGAACAGTGACTAAATTAGGCAGGGACATCCTGAAGGCAAAGGAGCCGCCAGTGTCCCAGCCACCCAGCCTTCCACACACCCCTACTGTCTGGGCGGGCTGCTGAGGCTCTTCCCTTCTTGGCCATTCCTCCAACACCCTTGCCATAAATTTTCCCAAGCCAGGCTCGGGTAAGAGCTGCATTGTATCCAGGCATAGATGAGAACCTGAGGTAACCTGGGAGAATCTGTGCAGCGAATAACAAGGTGGCTGGAGTTACTTAGTGACAGAGTGGGCAGGGCCATCTGTCAGTGCCTGGAGATGACAAATGGAGCCAAGCCAGCAGATACACATCTCCAGGGATAGCCCTGCCGGGCCTGCCTCTCTGGCCTTGGGAGCATTCTTGGGCACAGGGCCCAACTCTAGCCCATGAAGGTTTATCAGCTAACACATGATGATAAGCGGTCCTATAAGATGCACTAATCGCTTGAGATAATTGCAGAAGGCCTGCCCTGCTAACAAAAGTCAGCTAAGCTATTGGCAGTAAAAGCTAGTAGCTCTTGTGGCTGAGGCCTTGGAGGTCAGCAGAGGCAGCTAATGGAGGTATCTCTGACCACGTCTCTCCCCAGGTTTGGCCCCGATGGACCTCGGGCTTTCAAAATGGGAATGGCATGAGTAGGCACAGGGAAGGAAAAACAGCAGGGGTGGTCCAGGCCACAGGGCTGAGCAGAAGGACTACGCCAGCGAGGGGCCTGGATGTTGGCCACGAAGCTAGGCAGCACTCCCAGGGCTCTGCTCAATCCTGGACTCAGACCCCGAACCCTTGCTCTGCCACTGATGTAAAATGGGATAGCAGTATTCTATTTCCCCTGAGGTTTTGGCTTACTCCTTAGAATATGTGGATTGGTGATTGACACACAGTGAGCATCATGTACAGAATATCCCCTTCTGTGGTCACTGCTCAGGGGCCCGAAGGAGAGCCCACAGGTTAAAGGAAACAGAGTCTGTTGGCGTTTAGCATTGGGCTTTGAGAAAACAGACCTTGGTGCATAAGAACACACACACACACACACACACACACACACACGTACAGACACATATACATATACACGCATGCACATACACACACAGATACACACACATGCACGTACACACACACACACACACCCCCAGACACATATACATATACACGCATGCACATATACACACAGATACACACACATGCACGTACACACACACACGTACAGACACATATACATATACACGCATGCACATACACACACAGACACACACACATGCACGTACACACACATACAGACACACACACACACACACACACACACACACACACACCATATAGCTCTGACTGGCCTAGAACTTGCTATGCAGATCAGGCTGACCTTGAACTCACAGAGAGCCATCTGCCTCAGTCTCAGTCTTCTGAGTGAGAGCAGGAATTAAAGACATGAACAACCTTGCCCTGGCCCTTCGCTATTTCTTGAAAACCAAACCAACCTGTCAGTCTGGCCACGGCAGGCCCTGCGTGCCCGTATATATGCAGAGGAAGCAAATGTTTTGCTATACATAGCTCCAGGATTTATGCTCACATAATGGTTCCTGAACCTTCATGGAGGCCTACGGCAGGGCTGACCCAGGACTCTCAGAGCCCAGGACATGTAAAAACAGAGATTAGAGGGAAGTGTGATGTGTCTTGAGATATTTTCTTGGGGGTGGTGGTAGTCAAACAATGGTGCTGTATATAAATGTCTCGGCACTGAGTTACTTAATATCTTTAAAAATATTTATTCATCCACTTATTGTCTGTCTATGTGTGTGTGTGTCTGTGTGTATATGTATGTGTACATGTGTGTGTGTGTCTGTGTGTATGTGTGTGTGTGTGTAGGCCAGAGGACAACTTGTAGGAATCAGCTTTCATCTGTGGGTCCCAGGAATGATACTCAGGTCATGAGGCATGGCAGCATCTTTATCTTTGAAATTTTATTTTTTATTATTGTGTATATGATGGGGGAGTGCTTTGGCACATGTATATGGCAATAAAGGCAGCTTTTTGGACTTGGTTCTCTCTTGGCACCTTTAAATGGATTTTAGGGGTCATACTTAAGGTCATCAGGTATGAGTGACAAGCACTTTGTCCACTGAGCCAACTTGGCAGCCTGAGTTACTTTTTCTTTTTAAGTAACTTTTTTATGTCTGAGTTTCTTTTAATTCACATTTATATTATAGACTGGCTATGGTGTTTTCTAAATAAGAAAGATTTTATGCTTGGAGATGCTATACCTAACGAACCTCTTTCCATGTGTGAAGGGGAATCCCTTTTCAGAGTAAGAGAGACATGGTCCCTCACAGAGGAGCCTTAAGACGCATCTCAAGAGACACAGGAGTGTTTCCCGTTCCCTCAGAGTAGAAGCAACTCTGGAGACTGGGAGCCACACTGTGTGATGGTCCCTTTTGACTCTCAGGATCACTCAGGAACTATGTCAGGCAGGATTTGCTGCAGGGGCCTATCTGATGGTGAGGGGCCCAAGCAACATAAAAAGGGGAAAAGGAGAAGGTGACCAGGTTCTGGCACTCTTTCTGCTTGGAACTGAAGAATAACCTCAACCACACCCTGCTGCCACCATAGACTGAACTCCCTGTCAGCCCAGACACATCATTCCTCCTGGGGTTGCTTATATCAGATATTTGGTCACAGTATGTCAGCAGAAGGGAAGCCTCTTCCATATGGAGCAGACAGAGGAAGCAATTCCTTTCTTCTGAGGCAACTATGGGCATCAGAAGGCTCCCGGCAAAGAGACTCCCTTCTTGTGATCACTGCCTGATGGTTTCAGGTCTTCAGCATGCATTTTTTTGAGCCTTTGCAGGACACTGGGACAAGTGAGCTGGGATACTGTCCTGGCCGTCTTCTGCCCTGGGGCCCAAGTGAGGACAGACCCAGGAAGGCTGGGGACAAACAGGCCACCACGGAGGTTCTCTGTGTGTTTTAAATGATCAAGTGGAACTCATAGTACATTGGCTGAAGGGTCTGGTGCAAAGTCTTATACTAAAATCGGCAATGCCTTCTGAATGAAACCAGTAGTCACCGAGGGCCTGACTGTCACAGCACAGCCTGCGCCAATATGGCATCATTAGCTTCAAGGCCACACTTGTAACAACTGTGGTGACATCTCAGCCTTCAGCAGCCTCTACTGCTTCCGGGTGTTCGCTCCCCAAGCCTCCACAATCCTCTGCTCACCGACCTTACCCCAGAGCTTTGACAACCTCACAAAAGTCCTGACAGTCCTGCCTCCAGGTATGGGAAGGGCATCCTGGGCCTTCTGTCCTAACTTCTCTGCTCCCGATGAGGCACCTCTACGCATTAGCTACCTTTTTTGTGACTGTGACCAAATACTTGATAAGCAGCAGCTGGAGGAAGAAAGGGAGAGAGGGAGGGAGGGAGGGAGGGGAGTGGGCTCTTTGTGTCTCAGATGTGAGGGTGCAGTTCATCATGTGGGGAGGTATGGCAGTGTGAAAGAGCTTGCTCACGATTGGCCAATCTTGGCCAAGCTTGCTGATTTTCTTTTTTCCACCCAGGCCTCCAGCCCATGGGGCAGTGCTGCCTAGATTCTGGGCGGATAACTGCCTTTGGAGAAGCCCTCACAGACACCTCTAAGTGTTCCTGCTGTCAGGATGTGAGTGAAGATTAACCGGACACTCGAAATCTGAGGTCTACTATGGGAGGATGGGGGTGGGGGGCAGCGGGTTCCGGCTTGGTGTCCGTGCAGACTTGCAGATCTGAATGTCTCCAAAGCCTGGGGCCTGTCAGCCTGTGTGTGTTGGAACGGCACCTTTTGCAGACCTTCCTGGGACAACTGGATGAGATCATGTAGGGAAGCGCTTTGTGCTACATCGATCCTGGTGGCAGAGGGTGCTACAATAACTCTCTACAGCTGTGTATGGGGTCTACAAGGACATATGGGTCCACCCAGTCTGGGGTGGAGAGGCCCCAGGTGGCTGGTGGGAAGTAGCAGCTGGTACTCGGAGAAAGGATGCTGGGATGCAGGAACCCCAGAGGACAGGCGACAGGCTCCACTAAGCAGAGGCGAGGGGGGCACAGTGGTCACGGTGGAAGACAGAAGGTGAGCAGCCACAGTGTAGCAGCTCCCTTGCTTGGAAAGGCCTTATCAAGGTACAAGATAATTAGCATTTTAATTGGATAATTGGGAATTCTAAATTGCCTATCTTCTATTAAGCATAACTGAGGACATAACATGACATTCAATTAACAAATCGTCCCCTTTATTCTTGACATGCTTGATTAAGCTGAGTTTCTGACTTTGTCCGTATCAGTTATTGAAAGAAAAAACCAAAAAAAAAAAAAAACCAAAAAAAAAAAAAAACCAAACATATTAACTGTCAAAGCTCTGGCTGCAGACTACTAATCTCTCTCTCTCTTGCTCACACACACAAGCCTCGAAATTCTTATGAAATTCTTAATAAATTATGTACAGCAGGGGGCTAAAGAGATGGCTTAATGGTTAGGGGCACTAGCTGCTCTTCCAGAGGACATGGGTTCAGTTCCCAGCACCCATGTGTCAGCTCACATCTGTAACTCCAGTTCCAGGGGGATTTGGATTTGAAGCCCTCTTCTGACTCCCAGGTCCACTAGCATGCATGCAGTCAAAACACCCATACAAACGAGTAAACCTTGTTAAAAACTCTACACACTGGGGCCGGAGAGATGGCTCGGAGGTTAAGGGCACTCACTGGCTGCTCTTCCAGAGGTCCTGAGGTCAATTCTCAGCAATCATATGGTGGTTCACAACCATCTATAATAAGATATGGTGCCCTTTTCTGGCATGCAGGCAGAACATCGTATACATAATTAATAAGTAATTTTTTAAAAAAAACTATACACAGTGTTGGGCATGGCAGCGCACGCCTTTAGTCTCAACACAGAGAAGGCTGAGGCAGGTGGAGCTCCATGAGTTAGAGGCCAGCCTGGCTACATAGAAAGCTTAGTCTGGACAAAGCTTTATAGTGAGACTCTGTAAAAACAAAAACAAAAACAAAAAAACCCAAACCAAAACATACACACAGGCATGCCTGACACACTCACAGATCCATACACTTGAACGCACACACATACACACAATTACCCCATAATCTTATCACCCAGTGATAACCTCTATTAAATATTTTGAACATCCTTCTAGGCATTTTTAAAATTCACAAACACAGATTTAAAAATATAATTAGCTGTCAACTGTTTTACTGAAATCTGACATCCACACAGGCAGGATTCAAATCCTAAGGAACGGATACCACATAAACAGCCTGTGTGCCCCTCCCCTCCGTCAGCCCCTCCTGCCCAGGAGCGGCCAGACTTCTAACAGGGTTTTCCCGGTCTTGAGTTTGCTGTTAGTAGAATGAGGCAGCATGTTCTCCCGTGTCTGGCACCTCCTGCCACCCAGCATCCTGTGCTGGAGGTCTGTGTGGGCGGTGGGCGCTCTTGCCCATTCCTCCTGGTCACTGGTGTCACTGGAACCTAACCCCATGACAAGGGCACTGTGAGTGCTGAAGGGCTTATTCTGGTGGCTTGATTCCATGATTTGGGCAGCATATCATGGCAGGGGTGTGTGTGTGGGGGGGGTTGCGGCTCAGGAGCTTTTTACTGGGGATAGGAAAGATAACACACAGGAAGAGGCCAGGGAGAGACCCCCTTAGTGACCTAGCCCAAATGAGTACTCCCTCCAAGCAGGCCCACTTCCCACTTCTCACCACACCCCATAATATCGTTATCACTGTGAAGGCGTAGATTTATCATTGCAAAACTTTACTTCAGGGAAAGACCATTCAATGCCTGAGGGCAGGGCCCAGGTCTAAGAATCTGGGAAGAATCTCAGGAATGAGCCTGACAGCTAGACTCAGGGCTTGGGTTCCTGCTGACAGTTTAGCCAGTGGTTATGGTACCCCATATCCCTTTTATTCTGAAATGCCAAGACATGTAGCACCCCGCTTACGTATGCCTTTCTTTAAAAACTCCCTCACCTCTGAGCTCGGAGCTGCATATTCCTTCACTGTGTCAGAAAAAAAGGGTTTCAACCAGGGTTTGTTTGAACCTGTACAAAAGAATAAACTGACTCTCATGTGCTTGCATTGAATCTAGCTCCCTCGTGGTCTTTGGGGGTCCCTCAACATGGGTATAACAATGACATCATCAAGGGATTGAACCACTGGTTGGGCTGGAGCCCTCATGAGCCAACTGCTTCTAAAAACAACATCACAGACTCCACTAATCTGCGGTCAAGATTAACAGCCAGAAGACCTGGAGATAGAATCCCCAGAGCCCACATAAAAACAGGAAGTGTCCGTAATCCCAGTACTGCAGGGAGACAGGATGTGGAGTCAGAATCCTAGGAAACTCCAGGGTCAGACAGCCTGGTGGATGATACATCCAAAAGGGATAAAAAGGTACTGTATCAACACAGCAAGGACTGATACCCAAGGTTGTCCTTTGACCTATACACCTGTGCCATACATTGCACATCTATAGACACATTCACACATAAGCATACATGCCATTACACATAACTTGCATTGCTGTGCGCGCGCGCGCGCACACACACACACACACACACACACACACACACACACACACACACACACACACACACACACACAAGCAGGGCCAGAGAGCTAGGTGATTCAGTGGTTAAAAGCACTGAGCTCTTGGGGAGGATCTGATTTTAGTTCCTAGCACCCACAGGGTGGCTTACAACAACCATCCATAATTCCAGTTCCAAAGGCTCTTCCAGCCTCCATGGTCACCGGGCACAAATGTGGCACACACACATATGTGCAGGCAAAACACTCAAACACGTAAGATAAAAATAAATAAATGTAACTGTAAAAAGCAGCCACGGTGGTCACGTCTTGTTGGCTGAGTAAAACCTGGTGTATTTTTCCATTCTGGCAGTAGGCCTTCAGGCTGTTCCCACCTCACAGCCATTGTGAATGCTGCTGCTGGCTGGGCTTCCGGGACCCTTGTGCATACTCCCCTGTGGAACTGACAACTGGGAGTAGAAGCACTGTGTCACGGGGTCCTGTGTGGGTTCAAGTTTAACAGAGAAAGGCCAAAAAAAGGCCAGAAATGTTTTTGGGTAGCCACCTGCACCGAATCTGTCTGCTGACTTCCTCCACCTCACACCTGTGAAGGGAGACAGACTGTGCCCAGACACATCCGCAGATAAATAGCCTACCCTGTCCTTGGTGAGCATCAAAGTATTCCAAAAGCAAAACTGGTCCTTCTTAGAGGCACATGTCTATGCTGCTTCCATTTTGAATGCTGTGTTTAGGACTGATCATCATCTCTTGCCTGGTCACTGGCCAACAGCAGTCTGGCTGGCTTCTCTGCTTCTCCCTTTGAGTAGTCTAGGATATCTCCTGCTTGAACCCAATATTCAGTCTACCTTCTCACTGCCCTAGCTCTACTCATCTGTTTTCCCCTTGTTCCTCATATTGCCAGGTGACTCCTGCCTAGGCCACTCTCTCTGCAGAGGTCCATCTCACTCAGAAATCTACAGTGTGGTTTCTTACCCTCTCTAGGTACCATTTCCAATGACTCACCCCACCCAGGGAGAGTCCTGAGTGTCTGGGTAAAGGGTGTCTTGTTCCTGCTTTAATACACACACACACACACACACACACACACACACACACACACACACACACAAAATCACATCTACTCACCATCTGTCTTCCCATCCATCTATACATCCACCTGTCTATTTACTACCTATCTATCCCTCCAACCCACCTCCCACTTTGCCTCATCCATCTACCCACCCATTTATCCATCCTACCCATTCAGGTACCCAACTCCCTTATCCATCTGTCCATCTGTCCATTCATCCACCATCCCCAGTCGCTCTCCTGCCACGGGTTGGGATTTATGTCGTGTTCACCGCAGTCTGTCCTGGAGCCCGTATGCACTTGGCACATGGGAGGTTTGTGCTAGATTTTTGAAGAGTGATTGAATAACTAACTTTAGGTAAGTATAGCTGGCAGTACACAGCCTACAATTTATGTAGTCAGCCTGAGGCTGTCAGCTACCTAGGTTACTTCCACCTGGGTTATGATGGACACCCCTGGCCCTGTGCCTTTATTCCGGCATGGGCTCAATTCCTAGCAGTGGAATTACCGAATATATGCATGGTGTTTAGGCTCTGGGAATGTTCTGCAAAATAATTCTTGGGACACTCACAGAAGACTCTCAAGGTCCTGAGCAGCACACCTTGGGGGCTTCTCTGCCCATAGGACTGGGCATCTGGCAGGCAAAACACAGGCACTTTACTAATAAGCTGGTAAGTTTGAAGATGCTTGGTCCTCATATTTCTTCCTTTCTGAATGTTTTCTTCGTTTTTTGAAAAATGTGGATGTTCATCTTCTTATTGAGCCTGACGGGATTTATATATGGAGGGTTCTAGGCAGGGTTTGGTCTCTCATCCATGTAACATTCCTTCTTCTGCTCCTTAATCTTCTTTATGGTATTTCTGGACAGATCATTTACATTTTTATTGGTCTGGTGTTGACTTTTTTCTTTATGGCTTCTTCCTTTGGCATTATATTTAAGATTGCTCTTTCCTATCCCGTGACTGTATAAACTATCCCTTTTGTGTGTGGGTTGGGGATGGGGCTCTCGGTTTCCCCATCACTTTATCAGCCAGCCTTGAATGCAGTGGTCTGAGGCAGTGAGCCCAATGAGTTTAGTTACCTTGGTGGTGTTGTGACTAAAACACCTGACAGGAATAACTATGGGGCAGGAGTGATCTGATTCGTGACCTCAGGGAGCTTTCAGCTTGTGGTAGGGAAGGGAGGACAGGGTTTCCCTCTGTGGAGGCAGAGCAGGAGGCAGACAGAGCTGGGGGCAGATAGACTCTTCCAAGGCTGCCCCAAGTGACCCACTTCCGCCAGCCAGATCCATCTCCTAACAGTTCTACAGCCTCCTGAAGCCCTGCGGTGGAAATTTCAGATTCAAAACATAGCGCTTCTCTCTGTTTTCGCTCACTAATGGTCCTCATTCACTGACCTGGGTCACCATCTTGTTCAAAGATGAATTCTTTACACACCTGGGACAGGAGAGGGGTGCGCTCGGTGGCTCCACTTGTTTGCTCTGAAATGGAGGGACCGTCTCCAGCCCTCCCTGGGACATTGACTCTCTCCAGTATCTTTTTTGATGGTTTTTAGAGTAACAGGTACTTGGGGCAGGACATGTGACAATGGCCATGGGATAAGGCACTCTGAGCAGGAGAGCCCTCGTTCGGAAAGGCCCCAGAGCAGGAAGGAAGTGCAGCTTGCTGATGGTTCTCTATGTGACTCTGGTCGGGGTCCAGGTCTGCTTCCAACTGACATGGTCCCATAGTCATGACTTCAGCAATAACACTGTTTTTGGCTCTAAAAGACACCTCCCCATCTCCTGGAGTGGGAACCACCCAGGGAAACCCAGGAAACACCATGTCTGGGAACAGAAAGGCTCCCTGTGGAGGAAGATGATCCCAGTCTGAGTAATCCTGAGGCCATTTTCTTCCCAAGGGACATTTACTCTGTAAATGTGTTTTAAGTGGTTACTTGTCATACTAGAAAATTGTACTTAAGACATCAATGAAGTTTTCTGTTAGCCAGGCAGCGGCGCGTACCTTTAGTTCCAGCACTTGGGAGGCAGAGGCAGAGGCAGGTGGGTCTCTGAGTTTAAGGCATGTGGGATATTGCTATTGTATACTCATTGATTACTCATACTGGTTTAATAAAGCACTGATTGGCCAGGACATAGACAGGAAGTAGAGTCAGAGCAACAAGACCAGGAGAATTCTGGGAAGAGGAAAGGCAGAGACACAGTGGCCAGCCAGACGCAGAGGAAGCAAGACGAGAATATTAAGCCATGTGGCTGAACATAGATAAGAATTATGGGTTAATTTAAATATAAGAGCTGGTTAGTAACATGCTTGAGCTACTGGCCGAACAGTTACTATAATATTGAGCCCCTGAGTTAGTTATTTCAGAATCAGCTGCTGGGGATTTCAGAGTTTCTGGTGGGATAGAAACTTCCACCTACAGAGGCCAGCCTGGTCTACAGAGCAAGTTCCAAGACTGCCAGGGCCACACAGAGAAACCCTCTCTCAGAAAATAAACCACCAACAACAAAAGTTTTTTTTTTTTTTTTTTAATCTTTAAAAGGGGCTGAAGAGCTAGGTCAGTGGTAAAGGGCACTTTTTGGCCTGTTGAGTCCCAACACTACTACCAGGTGCTCACTACTGCCTGCAATTCTAGTTCCAGTCCATCTGACACCCTCTTCTGGCCCTCAAGAGCGCCTGCCCACAAACAGGACACAAACCCATGCAGACACATACATACAGAAATACAAAGATATCTTTAAAGAGCATTCTTACAGGGAAAAGACTCCACTTACAGAAATGGCCAAGGCTGGGCATTCTATTCCAAGGCTTCTTGGAAGAAAACCCTGGGCTTGATTCTAGGTGAGAGAGTTTTGGGGTCTGGACCCCCTTCCCAAGGCTCTCAAATTCCCATTTTGCAGCTGTGGGATGAACTCCAACAGATTCCAAGTTCACCTCTGTGTCCGAGCCCGTTTCTTTGCCTGGCTCAGCTGGCAGGGGACAGCACGCCAGAGAAGACCCTGTGGACAAGGGCCAAACAGGCCTCTTGATCTTTGGACCTGGGGTGCTAAGAGATGTCCGGGACTGAATTCATTCCCACCAAATCTGGCAGCTGAGGGCATTGCCTAAGCAGGTGCCAAATCCTTATGAGGATGACCCTCTCTGCTAACAAGCGTGGCGTAGGTGCCTCCCACAGCCCAGAGTGCTGGCAGCAGTCACACCTGGCAGCATTATGAGACTGGGTCACCAGACACAGTCCGGCTGAAGCATCATCAGCCATCAGATTTAACAGGTTATGGGTCCAAGGGCACCACTAATGCCCAGTGGCTGTTCAATCCACTGGGTGGGTGGAGGATTCTTTGAGGCTCCCCCACTCCATGCTCTCTCTTCAGGAAGGAAACTTGAGACCCTCTAGCAGACAGGTGTTCCCTAAATCCTGCACCCACAGGAAACAGGAACCTCAGGCTCCAGCAAGGCGGGAGGGAAGGGTAGCGGACCCAAATCATTGTCTTAGAGAACCCCCCCTAAGGTGTTTGTTTCATTTAAAAAGACCTCAGTGATTCTTTATTTCTAGATTTTTCAACTCCTTTCTCAGCCTTATTATCTAAAATGTTTTATAAATGCAAACACCTGAGCCAATTCAGAAATGACTCTGAGGAAATACTGTTCTGGATGAATGCCTTTCTGAGACATAGTCTGCATGTCACCTAGCTCTAGGTTTTGGTTGGCCCTCTGCAGCCCCTGCACATCTTGCCCTACTCTCAGAGTTCCGTGTCCACATGTCTGCAGATGGGAAGGTACTGAAGGGGCCAGTGGGGGAGCAATCCCTGCTAATTTGCAGGCAGGAAGAGATACAAGTCACCAGAGACGCTATTAGCTACAGGACTAAATACAAGGATCTAGTCACTGGGACAGGCGCTAAAGGCAGCCCGGTGGTTAGTGGGTAATCAGGAGACCATGCCAGCTTGGAGGAACCAGACCAAGTCCCCTGCCACATTTAGGAAAAAATAAGGTCATAGCCAAGAAGGCCAGATTCCAGAGACCTATTCAAGTGTCTGTTTCCTACTTGAGAAATTTCTTAAAGCAGCCATGAGCCACAGAGCCAGAGCTACAGAGGAGGGAGGCTGAAATGCTGTCTGTGTCTGGCAGGACCAGGCCCTAATGAGTGCTTCGTGGGGGCCCTTCCCACGTGTGGTAGCGGTTTGCTGGTGTGCTGAGTGTGGACATGCAAGAGCTGTTCTACTGAGCCTTCCTGTCTCATCCCTGCTCACAGCTCTGAGTGGCTTCTGAGTGTTAGTTTAGCCACCGCAGGCCAAGGGAGAAACAGGAATATTGTTTATCATTCTGTAAGTCTTTATCCACTTAGGATGATGGATGGGGACTGTGCTCACGCTGCCCTGAAATAGAGATGTTACTGCCAGGGTGTGGATGGCGCCCAGGACTTGCCTACCTAATGTTTTCTAGCACATTCTGCACCTGTCAGAGGGGCCTCAGGCTCAGATGGGAGGGACACAGTTGGTGAACAGTTGCCACCTACAAGGACCTTGGCACCAACTGATTCGGATCATGGGTGGGAGATGGGGGTGGGGTAGGATAGACACATGGTGTTCTCCATCTTTCCCTGTCCTGGGATGTCACCTTGGGGTCCATAAAGAATGGGAAAGAACTAGAACCATATGACTCAAATCTTTTACCTGTTGACATCCTAGAGACACAGGGTAGAGCTGAAAAAAATTCTTCCAAGAGAAGGTACCAGAGACAACCCCCAAGAATTTAAATTTCTGGTAACTTTGGCCTGTGTATCAATTGCTAACTAATAAGGCCTACGTCCTTGGAAGACAGGATGACTAACCTGTTTTTGAAATAATCCATTTTTAATTAAAATGCTACCTTCTCTTGTTTCTGGATGATTCGAAAGAAGTATTTGCAAATGTGTTGTTTTAAAACACACATTATCCGAAGCCAATAATTAGAAGATTTCATGCTTTTAATTACATTTTAATTATTCTTTGCCTATTGGTGCAAAGTTAATAATACCCTTCACTGAAGCTAGTAAGCAATGGAAGGATTTCTGCCATGCATAAAATCTCCATCTCGGTGGCCTGTAGAGTGGTTGGAGGCACCCGAGGATACCCTATCCTCACAGACAGCGACTGAAACCACACTGGTAGATAGGGCTCTCCTGGCCGCCTATGGAGTCACTTTCTGAGGCAGAAGCAGCAATTATGTGTAATGAGAGTCTGGGGCCTCCCTCTCTTGAGCCACGCAGCAGGATGTCCTTGGAATTTGCCACTGGGTCCTGTAAACACTCACTGGAATGAGCCACACAAGATAGCAACAATGAGAAAGTTCATAAGGCATAAAGGAGGGCCTGGAAGATACACAGAAGCCCTGTTTTCCCATCTGTGTGCTCAGTCAGGGTGGGAAGCTACATATCCACAAACCTGTCCCGCATGCCCCGACCTCTCCCTTCAGGACATACTCAGCAGCCATCCCCAAACCCCTGTACTTCCAGCACCCCATCATGGTAACCTCCCAGTTTTAACTATCCCTCTTCCTGGCCCATTCCACCCAGGGGGTGATGGGTGGAGGGTCTCAGTGGCTTCTCAGCACAGGCTGCTTTGCCCAGGGCTCCCTCTTGTTTAGAACCGAGGTCACCTGCACTGCATCCCTCCACACCAGACCCGACTGTGGGGATATTTTTAAATATAATAAAAACAGTTGGAGATATCAGAGGGATCTACCCACAGTCAGTCTAGGGGGATCAGACAGTGGTAACTCACACCTTTAATCCCAGCACAGGGAATATCCCCCGAGTGGTGACCTACTGGTGACCTACGGCCATTAATCCAATCTGAGTTCAAGGTCATCTTAATTTACAGAAGGAGTTCCAGGCTCCCAGGCAGGCAGTGGTGGTGTCACACCTTAACTGAGCAAAGAAAGTATTTAAGGCAGGCATAGAAAGACAGAGCAGGAAGAAGCCAGGAGGAGTGAGGCTGAGGAAGCTGGAAGACAGCTGGGTGAGATCTGACTATGGGGTTTACTCTCTGATATCCCCGCCTTTCCCAGAGATCTGGCCCTGAGTTTCCTTTATTCATGCAACACCGACCACCCTTTCCAGGAACTTTCCTGGTTTCCTCACCTTTTCTCCCGTCAAACGCCCTGCATGGTTGAGCCCAGCCCCAGCCCTACTTCATGAAGCTCCCAGCCTCGCAGGCAGCTGACCACAGCACTGGCCTCTTTCTGTATTGGTTCCGAAAGGCAGGGAGGGTCATGCCACCTGTATTGGCCACAAAGATGTACACATAGGTCCTAGAAAGTACAAGATGACAGGGCCACAGAGGTCTGGCCTTAAGGGTAATGACCAAAGCAGAACCTTTGTACACACACACACACACACACACACACACACACACACACACACACCTGTATACCTTAAGTTCCATCTGTCCAGTGATGGACCTAGGTGGAGATTTGGCCACCTCTCTCCGCCCCCCTTTCTGTGCTCACTTCTGAGCCTTCCAGCTGCTCAGTGGGGATCATGTGACTCTTTCCTCCCCATAGGAATATGAAGAGGAATCCCAGCACATGTGACTTTTAAGAAGGGAGGTATCTACTCCATCCACCCCTGCTGCTCAGAGCAGACAGAGGTGGGAAGCAGCCTGGAGTCAGGGCTGGGAACAGCCATGTGTCAGCAGCAACATAAGCAAGATATGAGCTTTGACTGTGCTAAGCCACTCAGAATGGGGTTTTGTTGTTACTGCAGCAAAAGCTGTTCCCTGCTGACTAATCGATACACATTTAGAATAGGGAAAGTTGGTCATTTTCTTAGGGCACAAAAGCCAGATCCTTGCTTACCCACTATGTGTGTGCATGCCTGTGGAGGCCAGAGGTCAGCCTCAAGTGCCGTTCCTCAGAAGCTGTCCTTATTTAGCTTTGTGTCTGTGGTGTGTAAACCTCATGTGTGACCTGTGTGTAGGTGCCCAAGAAGGCTAGAACAGAGCCCTGAACCTCTCTGAAGCTGGGTCACAGGTGGTTGAGATGTTTGATGTGGGTGCTGGGAACCACACCCTGAGCTCGGGATGAAAAGCACCTGTTTGTAACCATGGAGCGATATCTCCAGCCCCACCTCCTGGTTGTGAGACAGGGTCACTCATAGGTCTGGTGCTCAACAAAGTGAGCTAGGCTGGCTGGCTAGGGAGCCAGAGATCCATTGTGTCTGTGCCATTTCTCCAGCTGAGGTCACAGTGACCATCCAGCTCTTGCATGTGGGTGCTGAGGCTGAGACTCGGCTCCAAGAGCCACGCCCCCAGCTCTGTAACTTATGAAGTTACATTTTAGATGAAGAGCCTTATACTAAAATGTGAAACATCTGGGAATGAGGGTGTACATGTGACCCCAGCGCCTGGAATGCTGAGGAAGGGTGATTAGGAAGCTCAAGGCAGGGGCTGGAGAGCCAGCTCAGTGACTAAAAACACTTGTCATGTTTACAGAGGATTGGTGTTTGGCTCCCATCACCCACGTGGCAGCTCACAACCATCTGGAACTCCAGTTCCAGAGCTCTGAACCCCTCTTCTGACCTCCACCGGCACCAGGTAAAACACTCATACACAAAAAATAAATCTAAAACCTTAAAGACCAGCCTATGCTACATAGCAAGACCCTGTCTCACACAAACAACAAAAGTAAACCCCTGTGGATGTGCATGTGCTGGACTATACACACTAGTACTTGAATACAATTTCATATACAAATAACAAATAAATTTAAATATTTACCCAAAACTGTGAAGACTGGAAACCACACACACACACACACACACACACACACACACACACACACACACACACCCCGTTGTATTGTGGTAGGTGTGAACAGCAATGGTGCAAACATGATTAAGCAGAGGTGTGAATTACACAAGAAGGGATCAGTCTGAAAGTTGACACCTAAAATTTCTTGAGATCACACCGTAAAATAGTATTTTCAAACTATAGGAAAAACATGAAGCACCCATCCCACTAAATGGTAATTTTATAGATCAGTCTGTCAGCTTCACACAGATCCTTAACAAACAGGACAAAAAGCAGACTGGGTCAGCAATAAGCGCTGAGTGACAGAGATGAACTTCCTCAGCAGTTCAGGAAGCATCTGAAAAGATGGGATGAGACATCTCTCATCGGTCAGGTGAAGAAGAGACAGCATTCTTACTCTTGAGGTCCAGTGGGTACGTGGCAATGGAGATGGTGGCCTCTGGAGAAGGCTCACCTGGTTCCTCCAAGGCTAAGGCTCAGGTCCTCAAGCTCTCCTGGCTTGGGTCTTACCAAGCAGAGTGACTGCTGCTCACCCCTCACTGAATTAGCTAAAATCCTAGTAAGCACCCAGGAGCTGCTATCATGAGTCGGGGAACTTTCCTGAAAGGCAGTTGGTCTCTGTGCTTCAAAATATTCCCCCAAATCCCATTGCAGAAATTCACCTCAAAACAATGATTGGTTAGACTCCCTCATGAAATGTGAAAGCAGGCAGATCGCTGTAATGCCGGTCCCACTGGGAAAGAAGGACTGGACAGACGGATCACACAGATCCCTTTACAGAGCCCCAGGTCCCTAAAAAGGAACAGGCCCGCCCAGCATGATCCTCCTGCACATTAGCAACATCCGGGACCCAGAGAGATGCTCAGCCTGTGGGCTCAGAGGAGGGCCAGCTTCGGCAGGACAGGTCTTTATTGCAATCTAGTTTACAGTGTTCTGTGATGACAGGGCAGAGGTTCTATTTTCTATCAGAGTGAAGCTATTTTTATCGCTGAGAGCTTTTTGAGACTGATCAAGCTGTCCATTAAAGAGCAATGGACTCCCTGCATCCAGCCTTTCTCCTCTTACCAACCATGAGGCTACAACCCACACTAAGTGTAGTCCAGACTCAGGCTGACTTTGCAAAGCTACCACAAGGGGTCGCTCGTGCACATCATCAGCCTCCAACCGGGAACACTCTGTGAGGACCATCTGTTTTCTAAACCACGGTTATGGGCAAATTATGAATTATATAACCCAGGCCTTCTTCTGGCCTTGACTCCAAATCAGGAAACCCATAGATAGGCGGAGACCATCCACAGACCCAATACTGCTGAGGGTCAACACAGGGACTTTCTTTGGAGGGGAACTTTCTGGAATATGTATTGCCAATGCCTCCTTCATGGTCTCCATCTTGAGTCTGCTTTGTCTCCTGTGCACAGATCTTTCCCAGAAGAAACGGCAGCCTTAGAGACTCTCACACACACTTGGTAACAGCTTTCCTGTCTCTAGAGATGACATCACTCTCCTGCTTCCTGTTGTATACATTCAAAGTGGCCACCAGCCAAGGAGCCATGGAAGGTTATTAGGTTATTAAAGGTGGGGCCTAGAAGCATCTTTACTAGGGCATGCTACGCCCTCAGAAGACAGCGTGCCAATCTCGCTGCACAGAACTCCGAGTTCCTTCCACTGTGTCAGAGTGTACAGGAAGACTGTAGGCAAGATTCTTGGTGTGGTTGAGAAAATTCAAACCACAAGAAGGTCTGTTTAGTTCTGTCTTGAAAACCTTCCTCTAGAGTTTGGCTCTCGAAAACCTTCTGCACAGAGAGGGATCCACAATCCCTGCACAGTGAGCAGGGAGGGAGGACTGGGTGGAGACAACCTCACCGGCTTCCTCTGCACCCATGTAAGACAATACAACTCCCGTCCAAAATGTGGCAGCCAGGGCTTCCACGGCAGGGCAGGGGACCAGGGAAAGGGCTGGGCTAACCTGCAGCCTTTAAAATAGCCAAAAGTGCCTCTGGGCAAACCTCAGCTACCCATCTACCTGGCTGGGAAGCAACAGGAAGTTTTTCTACTCAGAGGACCAGGCCACTCAGTGGACTCCAGCCTGTACCAGGACAGATCCAACAGGCTCAGAGAAGTCACCTCCAGTGTACAGAGGATCATATGGTCAAACCCTCTGGGACAGAAAACGCAGATTCAACAAATAGCCTGAATCTGAAGGAAATCCAACCATGGCCTCTAGATCTCCCAATTAAATGCATGGCTTCATGGTAAAGAACGGAATGGTTGGTAGATCGAGGCTCCTGGGCTCCAGACATATATGGCCCGGAGACAGTGGCCAGGACATGGACATGACCCAAGTCATGCCTACAGTGGTTTTGTTTGTTTGTTTTTGTTTATTTAACGAGACAACCTCAGCTGTTTCGGCTATGAAAGTCTGTAGGGATGTGTATGCTGGCTTAACATTACAGACTTTCCTTCCCATCCTACTCATGACTCGGGACACACTTTCAGGAAATTATTTCTACCTTATCAGGCTTGAGACAAGCTACTGTGTCCCCAAGATCTTAAGAGCTATTCAAATGCTTGCATGTGACACTCTGGCCATGCCCAACCCGTCTGGATGGGGTTGTGTTTTCTGGCGTTGCTCGTCTCCAGGATGATTTCTCAGAGTGATCGCTTCCCTAGAAACCTCAAAATCAAGGAAGAGCTTATGAAGTGCCTGCATACTGGCTGCTGCTTCCATGGTGGGAGCAAGTATTTCAGCCTTGGACCACAGTGCCCAGCCTGCCCCACCCTGCACAGGGGTGGTCCCACTCTGCAAACATACAGGGCACAGCAAAGCCCTTGAGACACTTTTAGAATAATGATGGCTACTTTGTTCCTTCGGGGGCATTAACTAATTTATAAGGCAATTTTAATAATAACTATATATTAATTTTACATCCCCCCTTTTACCTATTCCAGTGGCTATGAGCTGTAAGGAATTAGGTAATATATTACATTGAGCTTCTGGGGACTTTTTATTAACTAATGCTCCATATTTAAAAAGCTTCTTGTCAACTGAGAAACATTAAGAAATGCTGTCCCTTTTATAATTGCTTCTAATAGACTCAATGTTCAGGCCTTAACAGACAGCAAGGGCAGCGCGTCCCTTGACTGTGCTTAACGTTACATTTTCTGCCATTAGTCAGCAGACTAATTTGGGAAGTGGTCAAGTGGCTACTGTCAGCTCACAATTCCAGAGGACACCTGTTGATTTGGGAGTTTCTGCCTGAGGAGTGGGGTGGCCCTGCTTTGTGCTTACTTGTTGAAATGCGCCCTGAATCCAGCATGCCCAGGCATTTCAGGTGGCTAGAGAGGAAGTTTTACAAGCTTTTCTCGGGGAGACCTATCCTGGTCTGTGTGTAGCAAGTGTGCGCTAGGTTCTCGGTGGCTTGCGGGGTGTCAGACACGGGATGGTGTTTCGGTAGCTGCCAATAGCTCTTTTTCGGCGACAGTTCAAGAATCTGTATTTCCTGTTTGCTTTCTCTCTTGACTGGAACTAACCCTTCAAACACATCTCTAGCACGAACCTGAAGCCTGAACTTGAATGCAGGATATCAGTGGGGTTCACCATGACTTACTGCTGTCTACCTTACCACAGGCAGAAATGGATGGAGCGGGGACCTTATCTTGGCAGAGATTTTTCTACAAGTACAGACTTCATAGAAAAAGAAACGATCGATCGATCGATCGATCGATAGATTGATTGATTAGAGGTCACTGTTGACAAAACAGCTTCCACAGTCCTCGGAGCAGCCAGGACCACTTGCAAGGTCAGTCCTGCTGACCATTCGAGAAGGAAGGGGTGGGCGGGTCCCTGAGACTCCAGCTGTTTCTCCTAGTCATTCGTATGCAATTCTGCCCTGACTGCAGAATCATCTCACTGGCCTTGAAGACCTGTGAGGCACCAGAGTACAGAGGCTGGGGTGAGTAAGGGAGAAAATCCCTTTGGTGTGGCTGTGGAGATGCCATCATTGACCTTAGGAAAGACTTTTCAGTGAAGCTCTTTTAGGGATTCCTAACTCTCCTGTATGTGGCCCCTTCCCTCACCCACAGCCCAATAAACTCACTGGCTCCCCAGGGTGAACTTCAGGGGGTCCTAGCTTTGCTTTGTCTTGGGGTCTTGTAAAAAGGCCGTAGATGTTTATGTTTCCCTAGGGTGGAGCAGGTCCTCATAGGTTCCATTCAACAGGAAGCTAGAGCTGCCAGCTGGGGCGTTTCTGTGGGGGAGTTCATGCCCATGGAGTGATCAATGGACCGTAGGTGGACTTTGGGAACAGGGTCAGAAACAAGCCAGAAAGACAGGCCATATGTGAGGCCTGTCTGCACAGGCCTGGGCCCTCTCTGCTGTTTGCAAAAGATACAACAGTCAAGGTCATCCATGGCCTGGGACAATTACAACATCTAAGGCTAGCCAGGAGAGAAGGAAGTAAGGTGGACCCTACACTCCACAGAGGGACCGCTGGAGTGCGGCTCCAGGCCCAAAGGCTCAGAGGACCAAAGTCACAAAGGCTGGGGGTGAAGGGCAGGGTTAGAGGGTTTGCCAAGCTGACACAGGGCCCTGGGTTCCACCCCCAACACCATAGATAAAGTGTCATTTTCTGCTCCTGGCAAAACTGTGGTGGGGTGCTTGCCTAGCACGCACAAGGCCCTGGGTTCCATTGCTGCTTCATGCTCCACAACTTACACAACCAAAATTTAGGGGAAAAAAAATTTGAAAGACGAACAGCACAAGCTGGAATAGATGAGGCTGGATGAGAGCGGGTGGGGGGTGGTCTTCTCATCCAGCCAGCATTTCCAGGCACCCTCAGCTGTGGCTGCAGAAGCCACCAAGCCCGGGGATCCTTTGTTTTCATTTCCAAACTCTGAGCCCCCTTGGCTATGCAAATGTCTGATCCTGACCCAAAACCATGAGGGACCCTTGGCAGGCGGACACAGAGGAGCCTCTGCTGTGACAGCCTGCGGCCTTGGGAAATTGAGGCCCCAGAAGCTAGCTTCAGCAGTTTATGAATAAATGTAATTAGTATGATGGAAAACAGAATTCTGGGGCCAAGCGGAAGCCTTAGGACAAGTGAGCTGGTGGCTAAGCCTGTCATTGCTGCTTCTCAGCCCTCTTAGTGGGTATACTACGGTCAGTGGGAGACAGGCCTCTCTCACAGCTACAACCAAGAACAAAAGTCGTGGAGGACCCTGGGGACTCTGACCCCAGAACGCGCTCCCTTCCCTGGTTTTGGATATAGCTGCCCTGGTGCCCCTCGTGCGTCTGCTACCTTGTCAGGGAGACACTAGTGCTCTAGAGGCTGTCACTATGGGCTGTGTGGCTCCCGGCTGTCTAAACACCTTCCTGCAGTGGCAGGGGCCCCATGGGATGCTCATGATGACCTGAGCCTCTTTGGTACTGAGATGCTCCCTCTAGGCCCTTAGTGGTCCCCCCCCCAGTGTCTAGCAGTGAACACTGTAAATGCTGGGGACAGGGAGTGGGCATGGAGGGGCAGACAGGGAAAGGCTAGGTGAAAGCCAGCCCTGGATTCTCCGCCTCACCTCTGTTTCCTGTTGCTATAACAAACATCCAAGACTGGGAAAGTCATAGAGCAAAGAGAGGTATTTATTCACCACATTGTTCTGGAAGCCCAAGGGGACACTGCTTCTGGTGAGGGCCTCACTGTGCTATCTCAGCACTGCAGATGCCATCCCGTGGCAGGCACATGTGAAGAGTGGCCAGTAAGTGTGAGGCTGAGAGAGTATGGGGAGGCACCAGGTACACGTCCCTTGGAATAATCAACCCCGCCTGACAGCAGGGAGATCTCAGGGTCTGGGGGCTATCATCAAGCCCTCCGCATGGCAGACTGGGGACCAAGTCTCCACACAAACCTGGTGTGGAACAGACCATGCTCAAGTCACAGCTGCCCTGGCCCTGTGCCACTTCTTGCTGGGGGCTGGGTGGGTGGGGCGGGGGGTGGAGAGAGGGAGGGGAAAGAAAGAGAAGGGGAAGAATTGAGGACGGTGAGGGATGAGGAAGGAAGAGGACCAGCGCTCTGAGAAGGAAGCGTGACCCTCTCACAGCATCTCCCAGTGGCCCAGGCCAGGATGCTCCTGCCTGTCCAAGCCGGTTACAGACATGCTAGGCTACAGAGACACCTGTCCCTTGTGTTGCCCTGGGCCACAGGGCCCAGACTCCATGGGCAGCTCTCTCCCACGATGTCTTTTGTCCTCTTCCTGCTGGCCAGGGCTCATGGGAGTTTAGATGGGGTAATGGCAGGAGTATTTACCTGTGTGGGAAAACTGCTCATGGCCCTCATGCCATCTTCCCACATTGCCTCCTATGGCGATAACTATGGAGGACAGCCAGAGCCTGGCCAGCATTCCCAGAGTGGGACACTGGTAGGGGCACTCATGAACCTGTGCTTACACCTCAACAGACCAACAAGGAAGCAGCGGCAGACAGACACCTCGCATGCTGGCTCCAGAGATTCTGAGGCTCATTAGACGAGTCTGTAGTCAACTCTACTGCATACCTGCTGTGTGCCAGCCACACAGTGCTGTGACAACATGGCAAACCCAGAGGCTGCTCCAAGGATGTTGAATGTAAGGAGACTAGCTATGTGGTGGCAGAACACAACCATGGGATGCGCCTTGAGTGAAGTCCCTGGAGCTGTTGGCACCTACAGAGGATTAGTAAATGGGAATCCAGAGGTGTATCAGAGTAGCAGTGATCGCGCCATGCTGGGGTCCTTAAAAAAAAATGTAACCTGGGCCAGGCATAGTGGCACATTCCTTTAATCCCAGCAGAGGCAGGCAGATCTCCAGGAGTTTGAGGTCAGCCTGGTCAGGCCACCTGGGACTACACAGTGAGAGCCTGTCCACACACACACACACACACACACACACACACACACCCCAGAGAGAGAGAGCACGCGCGAGCATCACCTGGGCCCTGTACAATCCTGTTCACAACTGTCAACTTTTTCCTTTCAGGATTCTTTGAAATGATGTCTTGTTTAACCGCCAACATCAATTGGCTAGCAATTTCATGAACAAATGGCTTTCTGCTTGTCTCTGAGTCCGGCCACTTTTATTTGTCCCTGAGTACTTGGCAGGAACCGGTGACATCAATAAGGAGATGTCAATTTTTAACAGCCACGTGACATGTGAAATCTCAGATGGATTTTCCATCGGCAAACAGGGCGCCCGGAGCAGTGGTTATTAACGGCCCTGGGAGACACATGGGCGAGCCCAGGAGACAGCAGCTCCAGATGGAGACTGGATTAAGGAGACACTGTAGGCACCAGACCTCCAAGTATCATAAATAAAGCTAAAATTTTAGACGGTGGTTGAACCTTCTGCTGTCATAATCGTTTAGGTCATGACGGGTTTGATGTTTTAGAGCAAAAACGACAAATATCTTTCTTAACTGCTAAGTGTAGAGTCCATTGGCATAAATCCAGCTGCATTGCCCACCACAGGTGAGCAGGAGGCGACGTGGAAGGGAAGGGGGATTCTTTAGAAGCAAGTCAGACACTGACTACTTCTTAAAAGCACTGAATACGTGCTTTGGGGTCCACCCCTCCCTGTCACCACGTCCCATCTCCTCACTGCACTGCTGCTGGAGGAGATGGCATTCTCCATCCCCGGTGACTCACGGGGTCTGATTCCCATGCTGTTCCCTGCAATAGCCAAGCCTTAGCAGAGTCAGGGAGAGGGCGGAAGGGATGCAGGGAAATGTGCACAGGTGGAAAATGAGGCAGGAGGCCTGAAAACAGCGTGTGGTTGTGGTTTTCCAGCTGGAGGTCACCCCCAGATCCCTCTGGCTGACTCAGTGCTCAGACACAAGCCTCAAGGATGTCACCAGCGAACGAGGCTGGTGCAGCTGGGTTTTCTTGTTTTTATTCTTTTCTCTTATGAATGCACGGCCTTAGCTTGGCTTGTTTCTAGACAGCTTTTCTCAACTAATTATCCTGTCTATCCTTTGCCTCTGGGCTTTTAGCCTTTTCTTTACCATATATCTTTCTTTACGTCTTACTGGTATGCCGTGTAGCGGGGTGGCCGCCCCTCGATGTTTGTCTCTCCCTCTTTCCTCACTCTATGGTATCTTCCTCCTGTTTACTCTCCCTGCCTGCCAGCCCCACCCATCCTTTCTCCTGCCTCACTATTGGCCATTCAAGTCTTTATTAGACCAATCATATGATTTTAGACAGGCAAAGAAACACGGCTTCACAGAGTTAAATGTACCACATCTTAAAATAATCCTCCACAACAACTGGGGGAATTCCAAGAACCAGAGAAGACTTTTGGGGGGCATGCCCACTGTGCTGGGCACGAGGGAAGATACCTTCTGTGCCCCAACTCTAACAGGGGTCATATTGTGCCCGTTCAGCGGAAGAAACTTCACCTGTCTGTAATTCCATCTAGCCACAGGCCAACACAGCAAGCTGCAGGCCGTGCCCTGACTTTGTGGCTGTTAAAAAATGACGGTTGGGGAACACCAGGGAGGGCCCTCCTGTGATCGAGTCTAATCACAACTTGGGAAGGTTCTGTCACCCTTGAGCTTCTCATAAACTCCTTGGAGTGAATGCCAAACACTGGCTCCAATAAAGGCTTTTTTATTATAATTTTATTTATTTAGTGTGTGTGTGTGTGTGTGTGTGTGTGTGTGTGTGTGTGTGTGTATCTGTATGTGTGTGTACTCCCTAAAGTACAAGTGGGGACGTCATAGGACAGCTTGTGGGAGTCAGTTCTCCACTACATGAGGACTGAACTTGGATCACCAGGCTTGGTGCAGGCTTCCATCTGCAGAGCCACTCACTGACCGACCCCCCCCCCCCCCAAGGTTCTGAAATACAAATTCACCACTGTTTTTCCCTCAAGCACAGCACTGGGCTATGTAATCCTAACATACAGCCATGGGTGGTGCTTCAAGCTGGAAATGAACCTTTCTGTCATGTGCTCTTCAGGTCTCCCCTTTCCTGCCTCAACTTCCCCAGGCGGGGTGCCTTCCTTCTCTTAGCCTCCCCTTCCTTATTCAGCAGCAAGTGACCCTTACAGCTGTATCGGAAACCTGGCCCCATCTGGCTTTTTCCTCTCCACAGCTATGGTGTTATAAGGAGCTATTCTTTGAACCCAAGTGCAGACATCTTCGTGAGATCAGCTGTGCAGACTTGGGAAAGTCACCAAGACTGAGCCTGTGAACTATGACATCCCTTCCTAGGAGGGGGGTGTGGGGAGAGTCCCTGGACCCTCACTTGTATATCCAGCGATTCTTCTGAACACAATTCTTTTGTACACAATTTTTCCCAGTCGCATCTGCACTGAGTCTCTGGGAAGGCATTCTCCATGGGGCTGTGGAGAAAGCAATCATCTAGGCTGGAAGAAAACTTTCTGGTGGGTTTGCTTTGGGTTCACACGCTTGTGTCTGCTAAGGACAGGGTGAAACTCTACTTTGGTGTATCTTCGAGACCTTGGGAGAAATAGCTGGGCACTGTTCACCTACCCCCAGCCCCAACCCATTCTCATCACCTCCATCTTGTCTGGGCCCCTCCACAAACTCCCTGCTTCAGCTTTGGCCCTGCAGTCTGCTCCACCCACGAGACCTCGTTATCAGGGCTCTTCTCTGCTTAGCCCCTGTACCCCCATCCTTAAGCCTCCCTTATGTTCCCCGACAGGCAGGTCCCCCGATAGGATGCAGGTCCTCCATGGAATGTAGTTTGTAGGCTGTGGCCACAAACCACAGGGGCCTGAATGCTAAACTTGAATTCTCCCTGAGTCAAAGTTAATACCCTTGCAGGAGTCAGTAAAAAGACAGAGGAGCCCTTTCCCCCAGGCCTGTCCCTCACAGAGCATGGAGGAGACACCCGGATCATCAGGACAGGAGGGAACCTGCTTATCCCTCGTTGGGATTCTGATCCCCTCCTGTCCAGGGGCTACGGGTCCCAACCAGATTCCGAGCCTGTTGGATTCACATCTTTCCTCTTCAAAGCATTCTAGATGGATTGCTGGGCCTTGCCATAAATCGAAAGATAGTCACTCCTCATTATCTACTTAGAATCCACTTCAGGTCTCACTAGACTGATGACCCGAGGGAAGACCTTCGGCACCACTTAAATCCACAAGGGAAAGGCTTGGCTGCTTTGGTGATGGAAACCCTTGAGAGGCAGGCCTGGCTGGAGGCCTTCAAGTCACTGGGAACATAACCTTAACGGGGACAATATGGCACCTGCCCCCTTTTTCTCTGTTGCTTCCTAGCAACGAGGTGAACATTTGTTCTGTAACGTGCTCAAAGCTCTGTAACCAATGGATCGTTGACTAGTAACCCTACAACTGTGAATCACCAATACGCATTTCTCTTTATAGGCTGGCCATCTCGGGTGTGTGCTGGAGTGACAGAAAGCTAATAAACCCCCCCAATTAAAACGGATGGCAAATGATTCCTCATATTCTCATCACCGTCGCTGACTTCAGTTTTTGGCACTGGATTTGCCACCAAATACATACCATATTTGGCTTTTTAAGATCTTGATCTATCTCCCAGAATATCACAGACGGCCTTTCCTTGCTTTTGCCTCCTCGGCCCCCAGAAGATGGCCTGACACTTGTCATTAATCAGTAAGATTTTGTGATTTGACAAACCAGCACAGGCAGCCTGGGGACACTGCATGCCAGACAGCAAGAACCACAGATGCCTGGCCAGGAAGACGGGTGATGAGTGGTGGACCTGCCGGCTTGCTTGGCCCCAAGTCAAGTGCTTTCTAACACAGACAACCTTAGATGTAATTCTTGGTTGATCTGGGGCTCTCTAGGGTCTGTGGAAACAATACTGGTCACTCCTGGTCTGTGCAAGTGTGGAGGTCTCCGGGCTCATGGACAGGAAGCTTGGGAGTGAGAGGCCAGTCTGAGTTGTGTGACTACCTAGAAATACCCTGTCTCAGGCAGACAGACAGACTCCTCTGATCTTAAAGAGAAAACAAACCCAGTGGTCAGCTGCTTCTGTGAAACCCTGAAACTTGTGAGATGGCCTCTACAGAAATACATGCAGACATTCAACATCTTTTTGGTGAGGCTGTGGCTTTTGTCTGACCCTGGGGACCAACTGGCATACATACCTCATTGCAACACCAACAACATACTCTTTATCTGCCATCCCAGCAGTGTGGACCTGATTCCTCGATAACCACGGGGCTGTGACAACCACATCCCCAGGAAGCATGGCTTCTGGAAGGGCATACAGACCCAGGTGACTGTGAGCCAGATCTGATGCTGTCACGCCCCTTGCCCCTCCCTGCCCCATGTGCCTAGTGAGGAGTTGTGGGTCTCATTCCCTGGGCAACCTCATCCCTTCTCTTTGTGGGAATGCATCATGGTACCCGCCAGATATTGGGCCTGACCATGGGTCCTGCAGTAGGCCCTGGGATGGCGATCTTTCAATCCTAGCTCCCCAACTTGCCGCTGCCACGAGCATGGACATATTTCTCTCTTTGCTCCTCACCCATGAAAGGGGCTGAATAACAGTCACTATGCTCTCGGGGTTGCTTTGAATATTTGATAGCTCACACCCTCATTTAATTATGGACACACATGGGGCCCAGACCAGAGCTGGCCTGTACACGGGTTTTTGGCCATGTCCACTGGAAGTCCCAAGTGCTGTTGCTATGGAGTCTGAAATGTCCCCCATTAGGATCAAGTATTTGAACACCTGGTCCCCAGACAATAATACGGTCTGGGGAAGTTTTGGGATCTTTGGAACAAGGTACCCAGCTGACTGATTAGACCAGTGACGGTGTCCTTGAAGGTTACAGTCACCTCTGCTTCCTGATTTACCAAAATATGAAGCAGCCACATATCGCTGTCACATTTAAACTGTGCCAAAACAAACCTTCCCTCCCCTAAGTGACTTCTGGCACATCACAGATGGGAAATGCACCTGTGCTCTATGGGGCAGGACCCTTTCTTCATAACCACATCCCTGGACATACGAGGTCCTTAATAAATGTTTGCAGGGAAAATGAATGGGCCAGAAGCAGCAAGGTCTGGCTCGAGAGTAGTGTAGACACAGGTATGTTGATGGGTATGGGTATTCTCAAAGAGATCCTATCCCTACCTCCTCCAGTGTGTGTGTGTGTGTGTGTGTGTGTGTGTGCGTGTGCGTGTGTGTGTGTGTGTGTGTGTGTCTGCAGCACCAGAGTCCTGGGGGAGCCCTCCCTGTCACATTTATGAGGCTCATAAAAGTATAGCTGAAAGGCAGAGCCTCTGATTTTTATAGGAGGCAGGGGATGGAGTCAACAAATAAGGCAAGGTGCCTAGGACTGTCTGAGTCAGCTTCCCTGTCAGGGACCGGCCATGCTCACCAGCCAAGGCCACCAACTGGCAGCCGGGCCTCACTAACATTCTTCTTTTTCCTCTCACCACTGACCCACTCCTCGTCTGAGGGGATGCTCGGCTTGTACAGCCTCTCACCAGCCTCCTCACCACCTTCCCCCCATCTACTGGCTGCAACCTCATCTAATGGGACTGCAGTCCAGCTACTTGCTGTGAGCTCTACTAAGAACTGGCTCTGCTGCCCATTGCTCTCTTCCCCAGAAGGTCTCACTCACTTTTTTTTTGCCGCCCATATTCCCATCATTTGGCAGGTATGAAGCCAGCTTCTTATTTTCATGGACAAAGATGATTTTTACTATGTATTTTCTTTCTGTGGCGGATTGAATGAGAAGGACCCCATCGGCTCAGATATTTGAATGCTTAGCCATCAGGGAGTGGCACTGTGTGAGAAGGATTAGGATGTGTGGCCATTGGAGGTGAACTCTGTGGTTTCAAAAGCCCACATCAGGCACAGAGTATCTATCTGTCTGTCTCTCTCTCCCCACCCCCTGCCTATGGATCAGGATGCAGTTCTTAGCTACTGCCACAGTGATAGGCTCTCTGTCACGATGATAATGGACTAAGTGCTCTCTCTTCTGGACTCTGAAGAAACCTACACACACACACACACACACACACACACACACACACACACACACACAAATATTTTTTTAAGTAGAAATCTTTTCGAAGGTAGATGATGCTGAGCCAGGTGGCAGAGGCACTACTGTATATTCCTCCTTGATTTTATACATGGGGGGCCCCAGATCCCAGAAAATATGACCGCATTTGGAGACAAGGCTTTACAGAAGCAGACGTGGGGCTGGAGAGATTGCTGAGTGGGTAAGAGTGTTTGTTTGTATAAATACAAAGACCTGGGTTCAGGTCCTAGCAGCACATAAAAAACTGGGCATTGACACCTTGATTCTGGATTGCCAGCTTCCAGGGCCATGAGAAATAAAATTCTGTTGTTAAAATCTTCCAGCCTGTGGCATTTTGTTATGGAACTTTGAGTTGACTTATATCTGTACCTCTAAGCCAGAGGGGTGACAGAAGGGTCCTTGATAGGATGTGGGTCCCTCGATAAGAGGCAGGTCCCCTGACAGGATGCAGGTCCTCCATGGAATGTAGTTTGTAGGCTGTGGCCACAAACCACAGGGGCCTGAATGCTAAACTAGAATTCTCCCTGGGTCAAAGTTAATACCTTAGCAGGAGTCAGTAAAAAGACAGAGGAGCCCTTTCCCCCAGGCCTGTCCCTCACAGAGCATGGAGGAGACACCCGGATCATCAGGACAGGAGGGAACCTGCTTATCCCTCGTTGGGATTCTGATCCCCTCCTGTCCAGGGGCTACGGGTCCCAACCAGATTCCGAGCCTGTTGGATTCACATCTTTCCTCTTCAAAGCATTCTAGATGGATTGCCGAGCCTTGCCACAAATCAAAAGATAGTCACTCCTCATTATCTACTTAGAATTCCCCAGGTTCTTCCTACAAAACCATTTCTCAGCTGTTTGATCTCCCAGCCACCAGCACTATCTCCAGGCACGCCACCCATCACGGCAGCCACCAGACACTTTTTTCTTCTAGGCTCTTTTCTCGGGACCCAGATGAATTTCCACCTTTCTCTGGCTTTAAGAGGAGCTGCCGAGATAAATGATTCAGAGGCTCTGGCTGTTGCTAAACATACAGAGTGTGAAAGCTACTTCTGCATAAGCTGGCAGAAGGGAGGCCAGAGTTGGCCAGCATGCTGCTGCTGCTGCTCTGGCTCACCCTGTAGCCACACACTCTCTGCAGGGTTTTCACGGGTGGAATGATGAGGCTTGTGTAGCTTGAGTGTCCGAGCCAGGCCACGCCCCTGGTACCTCTTGTACAATGCCACCAACAACCTTAGGGCATATGCCAACTGGCCGTGGTTAAGAGAAGAGAGGAGACATCCTGTTTGCATACCGTATCCCAAAGGAACCTTATTCCTAGCCTTGCTGTTGGTACCCCCTTGCCTAGAAGACCCTCAGCCCAGCACAGGGCATGCTCAGCCATGACTGCTCTTCCCAAGGCGAGGCCCTGCAGGCAGACCTCAGGTTCCCCCTTCACAGTGGTGCTCAGGCTTTCTCAACCTATGGGAGGCCATGGAGTTTTCAGAAGAATCTTTCTCCATTGCCATCAGCTGTTGAGGAAGGAACTGAGCCTGCTTCTCATGCTTGGCTGAAGGGGTAGAAAATAAATCTTAGTCAGGTTCAACCACCCAGGCACCTGCCATGACAGAGCCAGGGGAGACATGAAAAGTAGCCCCAGGAGCTCTATACCAGGGTACCACAACACACCTGTTCCTAGATAGGATGTCCCAAAGAGGGCCCTGGGCAGGCCACAGTGCTGCTGCTGAAGGCTGCGTGACATAAGAAGAGCATTAACCCAGGCCAGACACAGAGATTTGCCACTCATAAATAAAGACCCTGAGTGCTATTCCAGAGCACTGTTATAGAGACTCTGTGTCTGTAGAAAGAGTGACAAAGGAACTGTGTGTGTGTGTGTGTGTGTGTGTGTGTGTGTGTGAGAGAGAGAGAGAGAGAGAGAGAGAGAGAGAGAGAGAGAGAGAGAGAGAGAGAGAGAGAGAGAGAGAGTGCAGCCTAAGTTAGTGCAGGATCAGGGAGGGATAGAGAGGTGAGGACATGGGCTCTTTACCACAGACGTCAGAGTGTAGAATTCATGTGAAAGCATCTGGTCAGGTCTGCAAGCAGCAGGCAACCGCTATAGGTCCTTTGAGGTACCCAAACTCCTACCAGGCTCCTGAAATTGCTATGGCTATACCTGACAAACACAGCAGTATTCCTGCAGGCAGGGCAGGGTCCTGCTACTGCAGTCTCCTGGCCTGAGGTCTGTGAACAACAGTGGGCATCATCCACCACCATCGACAGCTGGCTCCTGGGGTGTTAGAGCCTCTTCAGACTTTGCAGTGACTGGGGAGTCCCTCACTCAGTGTGGTGGCTAGGCAGGGGGAGGTGGCCTGACTGCTGATGGACTTCTTCATCTACTTGCTCTAGGGTAGCCATGGGGAAGGAAGTCTGGCTTCCACACTGTGGTGTGCTCTTAGAAGCCAGAGGGCTCACACCATTCACCCCTTGACTGAAGAAAGCCAAACACAGCCTGAGCCATGCATGGGCAGAGAAGAGGCTAGCATGGTCTAGGAGGTTTCATTGCCCCAGGAACCCCCCCCACCTCCACCCCTACCCTCTGCTACTCTCAAAAACTAAGTCCAGGTCTCAGGAGCAGATGTATCTACTGACAGATATGAAAATGCCTTTCAAAGTTCCAGGGTTAAACCCATCATGACATCCACAGAATTCAGAGCTGGGAGGGAAAAAACTCCCAGCCCAGAATAATTGCTCCCACAGGGAACGTCGTTTTGCACTGGCATGTACAAGGTCTGGATGAGAATTCTCTAAAAATCGGCAAGGAAGCTGGCAGCTAATCATAACTGTCTGCTTGCTCCAGGAGCCAAATTGATATCGCCTCTCCTCTGGGGCAATCCTCCAGACCCCCCACAGTACAATGCTCCTGATAGTCCAAGGAGGGGAGGGCGGAGCCCCTCTGAGATGGCCTTGGGATTTACACACCCTTCCTGACTGATCCACCAGGGGACTCTTTTGGGAGTGTGTTAGGAAGGGTGAGGGCTCTCGCCTGGGAACAGTGCCAACTCAGAGTCCTGGAGGCCCCTGGTAGGAGCAGAGCCCACTAGGTATTAGGTACAAAACCAAAGCCTATTTATTTTCACCCACAGCATGCCATTTTCTTTTTTAAAATGTGACCCTTTAGACTCTTTGCTTCCCTACCCCGGCCTCCTCTTGATAGAGACATCTTTTTTTAGCCAGGAGAGAATCAACATTCTGAGTATGATGAAAAGTCAACCTGGAGGGGGGAAGGAGGGAGCTAGGAGGGGCTGGAGGGGCCATGGCCAGCACCTAAAGGCTGCTGTCACCACCCAGAGGCCACTGCTCCGTGGGGGCTCTAGCTCAAAGTTACTGTGTTGCTCTTTCTGGGAAAGCTGGGGACATCATTTTTAATCATTGACTCAAATTAAATCAAATGAACAAAACAAGAAAAAGAGGCCATGATTTGAGAGAGAGAGAGAGAGAGTGAGAGAGACCTCCTCTTCCCCCACAGAAGGGGTTGAAGTGAAAAGATTGTGAAGGGGAAAAATAACGTAATATAATTACAATTTCAAAAAGTTATTAAAAACCACATTGTATGGACCAAACTAAGGCTGACTACTGAACAGAACCCAGAAGCTACCAGAATATAAACTCTGGCCTTTGCCATGATAAGAAGTTCCTCATGGAGGAGGTCTGAGGTAAAGGGCCTGTCGCTTTAGCTACTGAGGCAGAGGCAGGAGGATCACATAGCCAAGGCCTAAGATGGGGTGTAAGTTCAAGGAGGGTCTGGACAACTTTTGGAAGCAGTGAGACTCTGCTTCCAAAGTTAAAGATGCAAACATTAGACCAGGGGTGTGGCTTAGCAGGAGGGTGCCAAGATGGTGGGCAGGGGCCTAGGCAGCTACCCCCAGAAGCTAGTCCAAAGGGGTCAATTTTACCTTGACAGCGACCAAAGCCAACACCAGCTGGTAAAGATGTCTGGAGAAAGGAGGTTGTGCAGATGGCTCACACCCGACTCCTTAACTCTCTGGAGGGGAGGGGTTCTCTCCTACAGCCTGACCTTACCTCAGTTTTCCACCCCCTTTCTTCTGCACTTGAGTACTTTCAGAAGGGCCCACCTCACAGTTCTTGGTTTGCCGAGTGGATGGAGCCAGAGCCACAATCTGAACTGTGGTAAAATATAAAATGTGTCCCCCAAAGCTCCAGAGTGGTAGGTTCTGCCCAGCAGGTGGCCCTGTTGACAGCTAGAACACATCAGAAACCTATAGATTTTCCCATCTCACTGTCCCCACCAATCTAACTGGTAAATGTGTTGATACACAGCTTTCTTTTGTTTGGTGACTATAAAATTGCATGTAACCTATTCCACAGTGAAACACCATTCGGGGTAAACTCAATCAATATTTCTGGGTTATGGTCATTTGTATTTGGCTCAGATTAAGGCAGAGACAGGTCTTTACATGAGCAAGATAAAGGGCAGGAGTGCCATGCAGAAGCCCAGTCTGTGAGAGCAGGGTTTTCAGACACACCAGAGACAGGCAGGCTGCATGCATGGCTTCTGCCCACCATCGTATTACTTTTAATAATATAGAAGGAAGCCACAGAGAGATGGGGGGTTGAGAGGACTTGTTCAGAGAGGCACCATAAGCCATTCCATCACTGGCTGAAGATCACCTGACCCAAGAGGAGAGCCCAGGGGGATAGGGACAGGAACAATGTGCTATGTGATACTACCACTTGGCTGGGACTACCGGCCCAGGATAGAATAGCCTTGCTGACAACCCTGACTCCACAAGCCTATTGCACACATTACAGTCTGCAGACTGCCCCTCCTGCCCCTCATCTGCTGTGTGGAGGTGGTTGCTCCTTTGGCCAATGTTGATGGGCCCAAGTCAGATCTCACTGCTCTGAACTCTCCTACCTAAGATGTGAGGTGCCACTCACTGGGAGTTTTCTCAGGGCCCTGTTTGGGCCTAGGCTCTAAGAGCCCCTCTCCCCCAAGTTTGTATTCCGAGGGCTGGCAGGTGGACTTATTTACCCCCTAACTCTTCAAGTACAGTCTTTCATCTGAACAGCACCAAAACAGAGCAGTGGGAAATACCATCTCTCTCAAGAATCCTAGGGACATCTGTCTAGGTAACAAGACCAAAAGGTCTCTAGAAGAGAAAGTGTAAACTTGTCAAAGACCTCCATTATTTTGGGAACAAAGATTCAAAACCCATTTATGCCATCAATGATCACAAAAGGTTTTTCCCATGTGTGAGACACTCAAAACATCGAGCTGAGACTTAGCAAGCAGGAGGCTTGTGAGTAAAGGCCGCAGATACCTCTACTAGACAGCCTCGGGTTGTTGCTCAGGACTATCCTCTATGCCAAACTGGCCGTCTTCATGAGGGAAGCTGCGAGCCGTGCCCACCGCATAAGCTACCACAGTGGGGGTTACTGAGGGGACATCCCCTCATCTGAGAAGAGGTGAAGAGATGAAGAGGTCATGAGACTCACCAGAATATCCCCCCACTCCTTCAAACGGTGCGTCCGTCTCATTCTGCCCTAAGTGCATGTGGCCTTGGGGATGGGTTAGAAGGATTCAGGCTGGGAAGGGCTCAAGAAGGATTTTCCATGTATGCGGCTGTGGGGAAGCCATTATGAATGTGGGGTGCAGACCTTCCACGCTCTTGCCTGTATCCCCCACCCATTGCTCTATAAGCTTAATAAACCCATTGGTTCCCCGGAGTGAACTTTGGTGGACTGGTACCTCAGTCTGTCATTGTGACCTTAGGAGTCATCCCTGGGAAGGATCTAGCGACCTAAGTTTTAATCGCTGTAAAAGGATGTACTTGTGGAAAGCAATTCAAGGAAATATAAGTCATAGAAAACCCGCCACAAACCCATAAAGCTAGGAAGTAGAAGGAAAAGAAATCCGAAGACAAGCGTACGCTCAATTTCCGGTTCCTTAATTGAGACAGAGATAGGAACTTGATTTTAACACAGATAGGTAACAGAGAAATGCAAGTCATCTGTTTCTTAATTTACAGGTGACTCCGCAGAGAAAGTGGGACAAGTATCAAAGGACACAAAGAATACGTCAAAGCTATAAAGTTAAAACAGAAACCAGAAAGCATCAGGGGACCACAGGGAAGAGAACGGGCCTGCTGTTTTCCCCTGTAAATGTGCCAGATCAGACATTTTCTGGGTTTTGTTTGTTCGTTCATTTTGTTGCTTTCTTGCAATGATGGAGTTCCAGACAAGGCCAAAGATCTACCGCAGACCTACACCCCAGCCCACCATAGTAAATGTGAAACACAAGGCCCCACTACCACAGGTGGGCCCTTCTTTTTGGAATAAACTCCAACTCAGAAGCAAGAGAAAACATAAAAATAAAGAAAGAGGGGCATAGCTTAGGCAGCAAAACGCTTGTCTTGAAAGCACGAGGACCCGAGTTCAATTCTCAGAACCCACTTAAGAAAAAAAAAAAAAATCTAGGCATGGTGTTTCTGTGCCTGTAAGCCTAGATCTGGGGAGGATGGACAGACAGATCCAGGTCTTGCTGGATCTGTGAAATGCCTAACTCAAAAAATAAAATAAAGGAGGGCTGGCAGGTACGGCAGCTGCCCTGTGTGCATAAGGCTCTTGGGATCTATCCCCAGCACCCCAAGATAAATGACAAACATACCAAGCAGCAAGCATGGGGCCAGAGAGATGGCTCAGCAATTAAGAGAACTTGCTTCTCTTCTAGAGGACCAGGCTGGGTTTCCAGGACCCACAGGGTGGCTCACCATAGGCTAAAACTCCAGTTCTAGGAAATCTGACGCCCCCTTCTGGTCTACACAGGCACTGCATGCTAGTGGCACATTTACAAGCAGGTCAAAAAAAAAAAAAGTAAATAAATAAATCTAAAAAAAAAAGAAAGCCAGATGTTATGGCGCCTGCCTTTTACACCAGCACTCAGGAGGAAGAGGCAGAAAACCAACGTCATAGCAAGACCTTGCCTCAAAAACAACACAAAAGAAAAGAACGAAGACACATCAGGAAATATAACTCAAAGGAAGCATATAACACCAACAAAACTGGATACAAACACACCCAAGGACTCCGATCAAATACTTGAAAAGGGATTTCTTGAAACACGTGAAAAGGTCGAATATGATAAACACATAGCAGCCAGCAACCTGCGTCCCTCAGACTGCTGGTGCTGGAAGTGAACGGAACGGACCCTGTCACTCACGAGGGGAATCCATGAAGCAGATCTCTCAGTCTGAGGGCAAAGGCAAGGAGAGGAGAGAAGAGGGGGGGACCAAACGAGACTGGAATCCCGATGGGTGTGCACCAAAATATTCACTGTAAATTTAAAACTGAACGAGTTTTTGTACTCTAAAATACTGACAAAAATAAATATCTCAAAGTGAATTTAATTTGCTGGGTCTTTTATTATTTTTTTTTTTTTAAAGAAAGGCCACTTTTTTTTTTTTATTACAAATGGTGACAAGCCCAGTAACTAATAACAAAACGTTAACCGAGAAAAACCCAAACACATCAATCTGGAACGAATTAGTACATTTCTTGAGTCCAAAAACAAAACAATCAAAGCTTACTAGAATATGACCAAAGCTGTGCTCAATATCAAAAGATTAGCTCAAATCCATCTCTGACCAGAGAAGGGAGAGCTCGTAGATTCGTATGAACAAGTTAGAAGATGAATGGATGTTCAAAGCATGCATCAGAAAGAGAGAGGAGTTAATGATGACATTGGAAATCCATGAGTCAAATAAACAACGGAACCAGAAAAGGAATTTAAGATCAGCTTGTGCGAAAAGATCAATGAAGCAGATCCAATTGTTACAAACTGATCAATGGACTCAGAGAGAGAGAGAGAGAGAGAATGAAAGGAAATGTCACTATGGATATGAAGAAGAGACATCTACGCTGCACTGACCTTCCCAGGAAAGCCTGGAACAGTCCTGACCACACCACAGGGCTGTTATCCTTTCAAGGGGCAGTCAGGCCCTACGCTTTATATATTGTTTCCCCCCAAAAGAAAACTGGGGGCAGAGGTGGGCTTGCCCCAAACTAGGATCTTAAAATATGGCTAACTAAAGACAAGCTCCCCTCCCCCAACACACAGTTTCAGCTAGTTTAAAACAGCAATGTGCCTCAGCAAAGCAGAGTGTGTACTGGGGTACTTACTGTACAGAAGTGGCAGAAGTCTGCCACCAATCACCCGAGACATGCATACTACTAAATCTTGGCTGCTTTCTTTAAAAAAACAATTAGTTTGGTTATTTTATGTGTACATGTAGGTACGCGTGGATCCCCGGAACTGGAGTTACAGATGTCTGCGAGCTTCTGTGTAGGTGCCTGGAACCGAACCCAGGTCTCTGCAAAAGCATCAGGTCTCTCCTGGCCCCAATCCTGGTTTCTGACATGATTCTCCATAACAGCGACTAGAGAACTGTCTCCTTCGAGAGATGCCTCCCTCAAGGGCTTGAACAAAGAATATACAAGATGAGCCTGGAGCATCTTGCAATCAGAAAGCAAGCCAAGGGGGAGCTCAGAAGCAAAATGACAGGTGTTTATCAAAGGGACACAGAGCCCAAAGAAAGAGCCTTCAACTCTCTAGCTAGAATGACTGGAGCATTGAGATGGATGGGCCTGAGCCCAGATTACATCCTAAAATCTAAAATAAAACATCCAAGAGTCTAAATAAAAATAAGTATAAAAAATTGAATAAATAGCCAGGAGAGAAGAGAGCGGTGTGCACCAAGGCCTCATAAATAAGGCATGCTGGCCGCGCGGGGGCGGAACCGACTCCCGCTACCTAAGTGCAGCCTTGCCCAGTGCCTTCTAGCAGAGTGAGCACCATGGAGTGGGAAGGGATGGGAGTCACATCACAGGGAGAAACCTAGGCACCTAGCAGGTGACCTGGTCCACAAGGCTTTTTTCTTATGGTAATGACACTTTACCCCTGAACTTCTTCCAAGTATCACACAGTCCCATTGTCAGCCTGAGGACCTAAACTGGTCCTTCCCACCACCCAAGCTTGACTCTTTAGAACTATCAAGGTCATCACTGCCAAGGGCAGTCTGAGGGGACTGTCAGAGCTTAGAGGGGGTCCAGGGGACGGTACAACTAGATTTAATCAGGTCTCCTGAGCCAGGAAAAGGACACTGGGTGAGAGCAAAGGAAGCTAGGGCAGATTAGCTATCAGTAAGCAGGCTATCAGTGATGTTTCTATAGCAGGGTCAGCAAAGGTGAGGACCATGCTGTATACCCATAATTCTCTACTGTGTTCCCAAACCTCTAACCTAAAACTGTCCTTAAAAGCACTTCTTTGCTCTTGCAGAAGACCTAAGTTTGGCTCCCAATACTCATCAGGTGGCTCACAACCACCTCTAACTTCAGGTCCAGGGCATTTGATGTCCTTTTTTGGCCTCTGGGGATATTCCCTGGCCCCTCTAACACACACACAGGATAAACACTCACACACAGACCCACTCATAAACAGACATAAAATAAAAAAATGTTAAAGACATTAGAAAAAAATAAAGCAGAAAGGTTTCTGAACTCCCCCCCCCCTCTGCCGAGGGAGATACTTAAAAAGCAGCTGATAACATTCCACACCCTCTACTGATACGATCTCCAAGCAAGCTAGGAAGACAACTTCCTTGAACTCTTGATAAACATTTATCTGAAATTAACAGAAGCCTTAGTGGTGAAACAGCATAGATCCATCAGGCACCCAGTGGGTACTTACTGGGTGACACCTGGTGGGGTGTTGTCTCCAAAGCCCCAACTAGTTCATTACTTGATTATATATTGACAGAAAGCACATGCTTGTACAGACTCATGTGTGCACTCAGGGTAAGGTTGGGTGGCGGGTCAAGTGCTGGCAAGAAACCCACCCCAGGCCACCAAGGCCATACCCGATGTGGGCTCTCAGTGGCTAGCCCTTTTAAATGAGATGTACCACAGCCCTCACCCTTCAGCAGTGGCTGAATGCACCTGTGTCGGATAAGAAACAAACTGGTACCACTAGGGACAAAACCAGGCTCTCAGAGAAGGGACATCAATCATCTCTCACCTGGGGCGCAGGCCTGAGACAATCTGTATCCCATACTTATCCTGAAAACCTCCTTCTCCACAAACCCCAGGTGTCCTTTACAAGGGGAGTGGGCAGAAAACTAAGGAGCGCCTCACTGGTGTCTAGCTATGCCCAGGCTCATGTGGGTAAGATCAGGTCAGAATATACCTTGCCAGGAAGCTGGGCATCTCCAGAACCTTCCAGGAAGGAAACACCTCTGAGTGAACATCGATCACCAACAAAACCAATGATACATGAGAAGTTCCAACCCTGGTTATGGATACACTAAGCCAGGCCTGACCTCATGCCCAGTAAGGACAGCATCTGGCGAGCCACAGAACAAGAGGAGGGCAGTGTGGGCACAGAGGTCATTCTTCAGAGGTGACAATGTGCCTAGAAGGGCTGATGAACAAGGAAGCAAGCACCTGGGCACAGTGACGAATGTCTAAAACCAGCACTTGGGAGGCAAACCAAAGGGGCTCAAGAATTTCAGGTCAGCCTGAGCTGCACAGTGAGACTTCGAAAGAAATCAAAGGCTGGGGTTATGGCTCCATGGCAGTGTTCTGCCTGTGTGCAAGGTCCAATGTTTCACTTCCACAAGAGACAAGAAAGGAATAAGAAAGCTGGGCGGTGGTGGCGCACGCCTTTAATCCCAGCACTCAGGAGGCAGAGGCACGTGGATATCTGTGAGTTCGAGGTCAGCCTGGTCAAGGGTTTCAGGGCAGCCAGGGCTACACACACAGAGGGGAAAAAAAAATAAAAAAATAAAACAAAACCAAACAAACAAAAAAAAGAGAAAATAAGAGGAAAGGTGAGGAAGCATGGGTGAGGAGAAAGGAGGAAGAGGACCTGAGAAAGCTCCTGGCTCCAGCAGACTGCCTGAGAAGCCAGCGCTGCCTACCCACAGTGAGGGGTACACAGAGCCTGTGTGCTGCACGCTGTCTGCTCCCCTGCAGCTCTGACCCGGGGAGGGAGGGGGCGTTGCCTCCCGCCTGACCTCAATGGAGCTAACGTTTGGAATCCTTTAAAGACACAAAGAACTTGACCTGCTTAACGGAAATACGGCTAGGGGTTTGCAGCCTGAGCCCTTGGTACACTGGCTGCTTCGCCACTGTCTCAGCGAGTGAAGACCTGGATGACTATCCACATTGGTGGGGGTGGGGGTGGGTTACTGGAGGTGTGCGTGTATCTATGTGATGTGCGATGGTGTGATGTGTACACAGTGTGTACGCAGTGGGCGGTGTTGGAAGATATGTTTGTGTGGTGTACATGTGAGTGTGGGGGTGCAGCGACGATGTGTGTGATAGGCATCGGTGTGTAGCGTGTATGGGGGTGTGGCAAGCATGTGGTGAAGTTCCTATTCCATCTCCCCAAATCTGGATTCAACAGACACCCTGAGGACAAAAGACACGAGACTCACTCCATTTGTCCAAGGGGCAGAAAAAAGCAATAAGACCTTTAATTTTAAAAAGGCACAGCTGGGAAAGTTCTTCATTAACACGGGCCTAAAAGGAAACAGGCGGTCACCACTATGAGCTATTGCCTGTGACAGAGAGCTAGAAAAACCCAGCCCTGGTGGGGGGGGAGGGGGCTCAAGGCAAGACTGAAGGTTTACCAAGAGGGATTCCTGCAGGTGGGGGGGGGGCAAGGCCACGGGGACATGGTCATACCCACAGAACCTCTTTCAGGTTATCCACATTACCCTTCCCCCAGCTGCTGTGAGAAGGTCCCACATGACCCCCTCACAGCTGGGAGTCGGGGAGACAGCAATCCCAATTAAGGTCCCGGGCTGTCAATGGCATCAAGTTATTAATCTCCTTGTAGCAAATGTGAACTGGGACCTGCTTACACAGACAATTGAGCATGCTCTAAATTAGTGTTTGCAGGTAATTGATTCAGCTGCCAGCCCCATGCCAGCCGGCTACAAGCCGGTTACGCCACTAACATTAAATAATACGAGGGGGTAAAACGGACCGCCTGATTGGGTCTGGAGTCGGATGCTGGGCGAGCCCGATTTGTCCAAACATTAACGTCTTATTGGTTTAACACAATTTACTACACCTCAATTTTGGAAAATGATTTTCATTTCCTTGCTGGCAGGCGCAGCAGAGAGGAGAAGACGGTGTCTTCATAAATGGCATCAGCTAGCTTACGCTTTTTTTTTTTTTTAACATGCCCTCAAGATTGTATAATAAATCTCTGATAATTAAAAAAAGGAGGAGGGAGAAGGCTTAGAATGTGGTCTCCAGCTGGCATCTCCGTGTCTGTGAAGTTGTCTGTGCTGCCCCGCTCTACCCCAGCTTCCCCTCCTGGCTTCCTGCCCACCCCCTCCCCCTCATGAGGCCAGCAGGCCACCGTGGGTGCAGGGCACCATCAGCACACACAAAAAGGAAGCTCACTTCCTTTTGGCTCCATGAGTCCACTGCCCATGTAACACTTGGGTCGCCCTGATCTACCTGGGCAGCAGTCCAGCCTGTGCTAAAAGGGCCATGTCCCCTGGGTAGCCAACAACACCTGCTTGAGAAGGCTTTGGTTTCTAATTTAGGAGAGCAATTCTGAAGTCTCCAGTGGCATTCAGTGTGGTAGAAAAATAGCTCAGATCCTTTCTTCTCTCTTCCATCCATCTGTCCATCCATCTATCCATCCATCCATCCATCCATCCATCCATCCATCCAAACAACCCGGACATATTTCCTGATACGAGCTACTGTGCAGGAAGATGAGTCATGGTTCCCGAGGCATCTTCCAGTTCTCATGGACACAGACTGTGTGATGGAAACAGAAAGTGACCCAGGCAATGACAGGCAGGTCTGTCTGTGGGACGAGAGCTTGGGACTAAGAGTCAGTCCAGTTAATGGCTGCATCCTGGGATGTGATGACCGCTGTGTTCAAGTATCTTCCCACTACCTTTGGGAGCAGACTTTGCATCTCACCCGTGACCACCACTCTTCCCCGGGGCATTGCCCATTCCCACCAGCTCCTTTATGCTAAGCTCTCAGGGGCTCAGAGATCAGGGGCTCCCACTGGCTGAGGCCCACAGACAGACACTATTTTCCTCTAAAGCAGCAGTTCTCAACCTTCCTACTGCTGTGACCCTTTAACAGTTCCTCATGCTGTGGTGACCCCCAACCATAAGATTTTTTTGCTGTTTCATGACAGTAATTTTGCTACTGTTATGAATTGGAATGAAACACCTAATATCTGATATGCGACCCCTCCACCAAGGGGTTGAAACCCATCAGTGGAAAACTACTACCCTACAATCTAAAAGTTGAGATTTTCTATTATGTGCCACAGGTTATGTGACACACACTATGCACATGAGAGAACCAGCTGGCCATCATGGAAATTTGTCCACTTGGCACCTTCTGCACACGTGGCCAGACACCTCCCCCCTTTATGCCAGCTAAACTTCGGGCTGCCCATAACTCAGAGATCTAGTCACCAAGAGAGCCTGTAAGTTCTCCCCAGGCTCAACTCCAAAAGGATTCCCAACAGCCTAGTACAATGTGCAGCTTCTGAATCACAGCTTAAGGCTGAAGAGATGGCTCAGAGGTTAAGAGCACTGACTGCTCTCCCAGAGGATCCGGGTTCAATTCCCAGCACCCACATGGCAGCTCACAGCTGTCTGTAACTCCAAGATCTGACACCCTCCCACAGATATACATGCAGGTAAACACCAATGCACAAAACATAAAAATAAACAAATTTTTAAAAGAGAAACAAATCCAAAAATAAAAGAGAGAGAGAGAGAGAGAGAGAGAGAGAGAGAGAGAGAGAGAGAGAGAGAGAGAGAGAGAGAGAGAGAGAGTTTTACACCAATGCAGACTAATAAAGAAAGCCAGGACACTGGAGGAAGGGGTCGGTCAAAAGCATTTACTGATCTTCCAGAGGACCCACATCAGGTGGATCCCTGGGACTCAAGGGTCAGAAGAGATTATCTTCTGGCCTCCAAAGGCATGCTTAGGCGTGCATTTGCTCTCACATACGTAATACACCAACTGACTAAATCACAGTCAGTCTCTAGCAGACGATGGGGACTAAGCACTAAGATCCCTGTGGATACCAACCAGTTTCCCCAGATGCCCAAATTCCCCATACCCAAACACTCTCCCCGACTCCTAATCAGCTGGAGGTTATTTATAAGGCCTAACACTATGTCAATAGTTGTTCTACTGTGTGGCTTGGAGCAAATATTCAACAAAAGGGTCTGTGTATGTTCACTTACTAATTCAAGTTAAAAGAAAAAGAAAAAAAAAGTTTGCACCAGCCACAGCTGGCAGATGGCAGAATCTGTGATGTGGGCTGCGCGGATGCAGAAAGCTGCTTATACCGTTAATTTGGTTAGATGGGATAATGGCAGGGCAGTTACAAAAAGGGAATTCTCACTGACTGAGACACATCCTGAAATATTTACATGGAAAATGACACGATGTCTGGGCTGCTCACATGCCAGCAAACCAAGACAGAAACCAAACAGCAGTGGATGAGGACCTCAGGGTCATTATGCATTAAATCAGAAGTCCTTCAGATTTCTAAAAAACAAAAGCCCTCCCTCCATTATACCAAGACATTTCTTGTTGCAGACCCAAAGCCCATGTAGCTCTGCCTATGAGCTGCAGCAGGGTCAGGGTCAGGAGCTCAGGAAAGTGTCTCAGGGTCCCTTCCAGAGCCAACCCCTGGCAGCTCAGGGCACAGCTGGCCGGCAGGCAGAGACTGTGAGGGCCCACACTATGAGGTAAGCTATTCTTGCTCCGACTTCTTGGTTATTTTTACTTGAGGCATCTGTTAGGGGTCACTATGAGTCAACTCAACCGAGAACAGGTTTCTGGGGCAGTGCCAGTCTGACGGATTCATTGCGCCTCCCTGGGCTAGCCTATAGCTCTTCCCACCTCAGACCCTTGAGGGGTGGGAGGGGGGAATGTTGTGCAAACTGCAAAACAGAGAGACTGTGCACGCCCTTCCCGGCGTCCTTGGTGAGACAGAGCCTCAGCTTTGATAGACAGCTGTTACATGTCCCCTCCTGGGGGACATCACAGCAGCTGAGGAAAGCCATTTTAAACAATTCCGTGTCCTTAAGGGCAAGGCAAGAGGGCTGCAGACACTCAGTTCACCTTTCAGGGTTAAACTCTGATAAAGGCCTCCATCTGCAAGCCCACAGTAAGAGGATGAGTCAGGCTGGTCATGCTGACCCCACCTGACCCTTAGTGCTGCTCTCTGTGCTGATGCAGCACGCAAGGCCACGGGCTGTGCATGGGATGGCATAGCGGCCCTTTCTCTGTTACTATAATATTCAAGACAGGCCATTTTATAAAGAAAAGAGGTTTGTATGGCTTATAATTTGGGGAGTTAAAAGTTCAAGATCAGAATCACTGGTTTGGCCTCCTAAGAAGCCAGAAATTGGGCCAGATGGTGGTGGCACACTCTTTTAATTCCAGCACTTGAGAGGCAGAGGCAGGTGGATCTCTGTGAGTTTGAGGCCAACCTCATCTACAGAGCTAGTTCCAGAACAGCCAGGACTACACGGGGAAATCCTGTCTCAAAGAAACCAACCAACCAACCAACAACAAAAGAGTCAGAGATCTGGGTGTGGCCGGGTAGACTCTTTATAACAACTCTTTCTCAAGAACTAAGTCCTCTGGGTACAGGACACCAGTGAGCCATTAGGCCCAACCTCAAAGGTCCATCCCCACTCACATCACCACACTGTGCACCCAGTTTCCAAGACAGGGGGTCTTGGAAGAAAAAGCAGTCAAGAATCAGCATCCCCTGGCACAAAGTAAGCCCAATGGTGGACTTGGGGCTGTCAACACGGGCGAGGGATTGACAGCTGCCAAGCATTACAAGTCCAGGTGAAAAGGGAACCCTGGATAGGTAAGGTGACACTGTCAACTTCCCAGAGCCTCCAATGGTGTGGTCACTGGTGGGAGATCCAGAACGTGGGTGGTGGTTCTGAATTGAGTCAAGGGATTCCCTGAGCGTGGGCAGCAGTAAGCTTAGCCCCGAGTCCTGGATCAGGGATTGGCAGCCCCAGGAAGCACCTGAGCACGCCGATTTGAGCGTGGCAAGTCTAATTGGAGCTGAAGGCAGATGGGGCTCTCCAGGGTGCTTCATGAGCCACTTAACCATCCCTCGACCCAGTCACCCGAGCATAGCAGACATAACGGTGGTATTTACACATAAAAACAGCAGGCTGTTTTACCAGTGGCTTTCGGAGGCAAAATAGCTGCTATTTGGTAAAGATTCCCCCACAAATTGCAGCAACGAAGTCCAAGAGTGGAATGATGGGACACTAAACCAGCCTGGGAAATTACCAAGGCCCATTACCATTAAACACCCTGCCAGGAGCCAGGGAGGTGGCCACCACCAGAGGGACCATAATCGCTGCCTAGGATCCCAATGCCGCACATAATCCCCACTCTGTCTGCATGCAGCGTACGCCAGCCCCTCATCTGTTACTTGCTTAGGGAACATAAATTGCTGGGTTTCTTACACTTTAATCTTTACGCAGAGAGATACAGCTTACCTTTCCATCTCATATTCTTTCATTCCCACTTTAACGGCCTTCATTACCTAGAGCACGGGTATTAAACAAAGACATTTGTATTAGGCAGATAACTAACACAGCCTTATAAATAATGTATAACACTTTTTCAAAAGCTCCTCTTAAAAAAAAAAAAGAGGGGTGATCCATGCACAGTGGTGCAGAAAAGCGACAAATTGGACCCTTTAACAGCTCCAAGACCCACAGAGTTTATTTAAACTATTGTTTAATAAAATCAACTTTCATTTGGAAGCCAATAAATAACATGCTACACCTTGCAGTAGCCGGCAACCTCAAGGCAGAAGACTTGACCAAGATGTTTGGCAAATCCTGAATATTAAGAAAGGATTTTATTTATTATATTATTTTACTTATTTACTTTTACTTAATTTTTATAAACAGAGAAATTATTTGGGACAAGAGATTATATGGCTTTTCAGTCCTTCTTGTCATCCCTGACACTAAGCTGTGATGGTCCCTGAGCAGGCAAGCTATTTCAGGTACCTTGAGAGCTTTGAAATACTGGCTTCCTTTGCATAGGAAGATGCTTTTGAAAACTGGGTGATGGGTAGATTTGGTAAAGCACACCTACAATTCCAGCACTTGGGAGGTGGAATGGGAGGATTGTAATTTTGAGATAGCCTGTGCTACATAGTGAGCTCAAGGCCATCCTGAGATGTATAGCAAGATCCTATCTTAGAAGAAGAGGAGGAGGAGGAGGAAGATATGGCTCAGTCATTAAAGAGTGCTTGCTGCTCATTTATGAGGACTGGAGTCTGGATCTCAGTGCTCACACTGGGCAGCTCACAACTGTCTGTTAACTCCAGCACCAATGCCTCCTTTGCCCTCCTCTGGCCTCCAAAGGCATTGCACTCATATGTACATGTATCACACAAGCACACGTGCAAATGTACACAGGCACAAATAATCATCCAAATTTTTTTTAAAAAAGGGGAAAAGGACGGTGTTGTGGTGGTTTGAATAAGAATGGCCCCAGAGGCTGTGAGATTTGAATGTTTGGTCACCAAAGAGTGGCACTGTTTAAGAAGGATTAGGGGGGTGTGGTCTTGTTGGAGGAAATATGTCACCATTGGAGGTGGGCTCTGAGGTTATAGGAACCCACGCCACGCCCATGCCCAGAGTCTCTCTCTTCCTGCTGCCTCTAGATCCAGATGTGGAATCTCAGCTTCTCCAGTACTATGCCTGCCTGTGTGCCATGATGATAACAGACTAAATCTCTGAAACTGTAAGCCAGCCCCAATTAAACTTATATGAGTTACAGGAGTCATGGCGCCTTTTCACAGCAATAGGAGCTGGGATTATAGTTACAGATAAAAGATGCTTTAACATGAGCTGGGAAGTGCCAGTATGCCAGGAAGGAGAGGCCTGCTTTCTTAGAAGTAGGGTCATTTGGTTAGGACAGTCCCTGAGGCCTGGGATCATGACCTTTATGGAGGTAGTGCATTAAGATGGAGAGAGAAAGCAGCCTAGGCAGCAACATAAGACTCTTCATCCCTGCCCTGCACCCACCAAGAAAGAGAGCATTTCTCCTCAGAAACTTCCTGCCTTCCATGTGGTCCCAACATTTCTCCTGCCCCACCTACAGTGATGCAGTCTATGACTGTTTAGACATGAAATGTCCCCCATGGACTGGTACATTTGAACACTTGGTCTCCAATGGGTGGTGCTGCCTGGGGGAGGCTGTGGAACCTTTAGGAGGTGAGGCCTTGCTGGAAGAAGGGGGTGCTGATGAACCGGCATTGAGGGCTACAGCCCAGCCTCACTTCCACCCCAGTCTCTTTGCTTCTTGTATGTCTCTTCATGTCCTGCCACTGTGGATTCACCCGCTGCCATGGAGTGACCCAGCACACTTCCATGACAGACTGTGAGTCAGAATACAGCTCTCCTTCCTGAAGCTTCTTCTTGTCACGTGTTCGATCACAGCAATTAGCAAGGTCATTACCGTACTGCCCAACAGGAGCTAGTGCCCAACTCACCTCACGGTGGGCCTCACTGGAGATCCGATTCGTGTAGCGCAAAACCTCTAGTTCCATGTCTGTTTTGAACACCCGGCTGCAGAGAGGAGAGAAAGGAAGAACTGAGTCGGTGACCTGGCAGGATAGACCTTCCGAAGGAGACCAACCACCACTTCTGGGAGCTAGGCCAGAGAGGCCCAACACCCACAGTAATGTGCATACAATCCTGAGTTATCTAGAAAAAAACCTGAGGTTGGAATGGAGAGGCTGCCCTTTGACCCAACGCAAGCCACAAGCAGGTAGCTGGCAGGGATGATGGCTGGCAGATCCTGGGGACCCATCCTGCCTGCCTGAGCACCAGTTTCCTTATCCCCGGAAAGGGAATAGAATCTACATGTCAGAGGTGCTGGGCCTTAATCTGAGGAGTGCTGTTGGCATCCCAGGGACCTGCCCCGTTGACTGAAGGTACCCCTTGGGTCTGCCCAGCTCTAGCCTTGGGGCAGCAGCCTAGGTGGCATACATGACTCAGGCCTTTGACCAAGACAGGGTTGGGGAGTAAGACACAAGAGGGACAGTGCACTTTCTACTCTGTGTGTGGGTACAACATGGAAGGCACAGGACAGATGATGTGTGTCCCCGAGGAGTCTCCTACAACCCAATTCCAGAGGCGTCTGGAGGGCCTCACAGCTCACTCCTGATAATGTATCAGCCCAAATGTGCCTGGTTTCCAGTTTCTGCTCCAGTCTTATGCCTAAGTAAGATTCACGTAAAAGGCACAAATGCTCATTCTCTACCTCCACCGGTCTGAAGAAACCTACCCAGGTCCATGGTATGCATGGCACCAAGAGCACTGGCCAGACAGAGCAGGGGGGCCCTGCACTCCAGTGATGGCTGGGACACCTCACCCTTCTGTTTGCCCAAAGGGTGCTGTGAGAATTAATGACTGATTTTTTTTTTGCTTTGTTTTGGTTTTTGTCTTTTTGAGAGAAGGTGTCATATCTAGCCCAGGCTAGCCTTAAACTCTCCAATGGGTGTGTGCCCAGCGAATCTGCATCTGCCAGGCACCTGGCCAGAGCTGTGTATGGCCCAGGAATAGAGAGTAAAGCGTGGAGTTGGTGCCTCATCCACAATGCTCACCTTGAAGTGATAAGTTAAACTCCTTAGCCTCAATCAAAACATCAGCACTCCTGGGTGATTGCTTTGGGAACCCCAGTTACACCCAAGTCCACAAATGGCACATAGCCTCCACATATCCTGCTGTACAGAGTCATTTCCTGATGACTTAGCTTACCTAACATAAAGGAAATGCATAGGGACTGGTTGCTATGTACTGTTCAAGAAGAAATGACGAGGTGAGCCTAGTACGCTGTGGCTTAAATCTGAAATATGCTTAATGGGCTTATGCTTTGACTACTTGCTGTCCAGACAGAGCACTGTTTGGGGGGAGATTCTGGAATTTTAAGTAGGGACTAAATGGAGGATTCAGGTCACTGGGGCAGGACCTTAAAATATACTACTACTTCCTATAAACTCTCTCTGCTTCCTGGTTGGCCATGGAGTGAGCGCCTCTCCTCTGCCACACGCTCCTGCAACCATGATGCCCTTCCCAAGAGCATGGGCCAAACAAGTATGGATGAAATCATGGGTCAGAACAAATCCTTCCCTCCCTTCAGTGTTTCTGGGAGGGATTTTGGTCATAGCCATCACAGGACTCACTCTGCCACATGAACTATATGTGGGGCAGGACTGATGGTCCAAGGCATAGCAAGGGCTAGAGCGGGCCATCCCATATACTTGCTCTAGATTAGACTCAGCATGGTGCTCAGTGCTTGGTAGATTTTTAGAATGTTCTGGAATTTTCCCCATTATGGTTGACTGGAACCATGGAAATGGGGGATAATTGCATTTCCAAACACAACATTTACCACATGCCCACCTACAAAGGAACACCTTAGAAAACAGACATAGTCTCCTTTTTCTGAAATGGTCATCTGACAGGGTCTTATATAGGTCCCCTGCATGGTAAGAGATGTTGGATACTTTGCCCTAACTTACCTCTTCACACACCACTACACCCATCTCCCTATAGCTGAGAGAATTGTAGCCAACCAGTCCTCTCCAGGAGTCACAATGGCCCCTTACTTCAGATTTAGATATACACATGTCTGTAGCCCAGCCCAGGCCTGCTTCACCAAGGGCCCTCCTCAGTACACTTCCTAATCATTTACCTCAGAGATCAGTTTCCCAGGGAATAAAGGCTTAAAAGACATCTTTATCCCCATTGTACAGTCAGGTAAAGTGAGACTTGGCCAAAACAATATCAAAGGCTGCATGGCCCATTCTGCCTCAGTGGCTCCCTTGTCCTTACATTCCACACAAAACAGAGACTATACTCAAACTATTGATAAAATACAACACCAAAAGGGTCATGCTCAACCAATCAAAAGCTCAGGGATAAGAGAAATAGATGCTGGCCTGCACCAGCAAATAAGAGGATGAATGGATATAATGAGACACTCTTAAGATTCATTTATATTATTTTAAATCATGAGGATGTCTGTATGTGGGTTTGTGCCCATAAGTGTCTTTGCTGTGGAGACCAGAAGCAGGCGTTGGACCAGAAGAGTTGGCTGGAGTTACAGGCGCTTGGGAACACAATGGAGGTGCTGGGAACACCGCTCCTTCAAGAGAAGCATGCATTCCTAACCACTAAGCCACCTCTCCAACCCCTGCAAACATCAGTGCCCAGAGAATGCGGCTTTAAGAACATCCACGAGAATTGGGTGGGTTCATTTTCATGCAGAGATGTAGGATGCTTAAGGATGCTCAGTGATGTACTGAAGGAGACACACGGCTTTCCTCTCAGTAAGAGAAAAAGGTAAATAAAATTTGGGATTAAACACAGATGCACAGGAACTACAGCGACTCATGGGTACCACGGGTACTTCCCTGTGCAAGCAGAAACTGGGGTCTCAGGGTGGGGAAGGCCAACTCGGGATTACTTGCATCCTAATGCAGTGCAGTAAGAAACATGCACCACCTACGATTTATCCTCACACACACCCTCCATACACTACAGTGCCGTCAGATCTAATTTCCAGCCTACAAGCAACAGGAATCTGAAGGAGCCCATTAAACGCGGCCATCACTAATCCAGAAGGTAGAATGCTCTGCTGTAGCGCAGCTCCCCCCACAGAAGTCAGGGCTATCGTCTGGACCTTAGCTGTCCCCCTAGAGGAAGCCTCAGTCCCCCGCCTGTGGTGCTAAGCAGGGTGTAGTAGAACCTTTACCATGGCAGAGTTGGAGGGAGGTGTGGTCGGCAGGGGAGCTGGGGGGCTGGTTGTTCCTCTCTGGGTGGTGGCTTGAGTAACCCGCACACGTATGGGCCTTATCACAGGCCCAGAAGGCCATGGGCTGAGACCCCTGGAAACAATGCTAAAATAAGCTTCCCTCCTTCTCACTGAGTATCTGGAGGATTTTGTCACAGTGTCAAAAAGCTGACTAACAGTCATGGGTAAGAAAATGTCACTATACCCAGGAAAGATGGGGACCACATTTGATGTGTGAGAGACACCTGGGGATTCCTCTTCGTAATTATTTTCTAAATTAAAAAAAAAAAAAGACTTATTCATTAGCATATTTTACCAATTTATTTATCTGTATGTGTGTGCCTGGGCATATGTATGTGTATCACATGTGTGCAGGTGCCCGTGGACACCCGAAGAGGCTGTTGGGTCTCCTGGAACCGAGCCCAGGTTCTCTGCAAGTACAAGGCCTTAGGGTTTCTATTGCTTCAATAGGCCAGAAGCAACTTGGCAGGGAAAGGGTTAATTTCATCTTACAGTTTGTTGCCCAGCATCCAGAGAATTAAGGGCAGAAACCTGGAGGCAGGACCTGATGGAGGAGCCAGGGAGGGGTGCTGCTTACCTCCTTGCTCCCCATGGCTTTCTTACAGCACCCAGGACTACCAGCCCAGGGGGTGGAACCATCCAGTGAGCTGGGCCTTCCCTCATCAATCACCAGTTCAAAACAAGCAGACAAAGAATGCCAGGCAGGGGTGGCTCACACCTTTAATCCCGGCACTCAGGAGGCTCTGGCAAGTAGATCTCTGTGAGTTCGAAGCTAGCCCGGTCTACAAAGTAAGTTGCAGGACAGGCAGGCCTACAGAGAAACCCTAACTTGGAAAACAACAAACAAATATATGAACAAAACTGCCACAGGCTTGACCGGAGGCCACAGATTTGGTGTGGGCACTTTCTCTACTGAGGTCCCTATTGTAAAAGTGTTCTAGCTAGTGTCAAGCGGCCATGAAGGGAGGCAATACAAGCAGCAAGTGCTCTGCATTGCTCAGCCATGTCCCTTGCCCTTCCTTATGAGATGCACAGACTGTACATATTTATGGCTACAATAAAGCATTTCAGTATGCTCGGTGATCCTATCAGTATAATTAACAAATTATTTAAAACCTCTCAGGCATACATTTTTTTTTCCATTTTATTTTATTTTATTTTGAGACGGAGTTTTACTATATAGACTAGGCTGGCCTTGAACTCTTCATGTAGTCCAGGCTAGCTCTGAACTTGCAATCTTCACTCGGTTCCTAAAGTGCCAGGGTCACAGGTACGTATCACGATACATAGATATGTAAGATTTCTTTATATTAAAAACATTCCAAACTCTTTCCCAGTAGCTAATTCCATCAGTTGATTGCTATCAACCATGTCTATCCAACTGCACCCTTGTGCCCATAACCACGCTATCTCCCCACATATCCTTTCCATGCTCTAGTTACATTTTCTAACTTTTAAAAGCGAACAAATGCTGCTTTTACCCTAACAGAAGATTTAAATACATATATATATATATATATCAAGGGAAATAAACAAAATATGGAGTAATTTTTTTTTCTGCAGTTCTGGTGGAAGGACCAGGGTCTCATGTGTACTAGGCCAGGGCTCTATGAGGGGCTCCACGCGGCACCGCACGCATGCCCTAGAGGTCTACAGCTGGTGGCTATGTGAGGGGGGAAAGCCTGCCCTTAAGGGAGGCTGGATGGTGATGTGAGGAAGAGGCGGAGCTGCCACTGGGGGAACATTCCAAAGCTCTGCACAGACCACAACCACCGTGATGTCGATGCAAACCCAGTTTTATAGTTTTGCTCATTTTTATTTGTTATTTTTTACCTTTCATAGTATCTTCTCGTCCCCACCATGTCAGATTTACTGCTCAATAAAGCACAGAGGAAATGGTAAGATCCTGCACTCCCCCCCCCCCCCAAAAGTGCTGAGAGCTGGAGGTGAGGAGGCTACCATGGGATGTGATGGGGGGGGGGGCTTTCTGCAGCCCCAGCTTATGAGAAGGAAGATGGTACCAGTGTGCGGGGCAGTCACAGAGGAGGATCCTGGATGTGGCCAGCTGGCAAACAGAACCCAGGGAAGAGCCAAAAGAACCACAAGCACTAAACGCAGTGCTGTGAGGGGTGACAGGCGAGGTAGGTAGCCAGATTTCAGACTGCCTTCCCTGTATTATTCTGCACTAGAGAAGCCTTCTCTCTTTAAAAGAAATTATTAGTGCACATTAATTATACAAAATAATGGGCTGTAATTTGATATTTTTGTACTTTTATTTTTTCTATAGTAGTACAGGTCATCCTTGAACATCCTTGATTCTCTGGTTGACTTCTGGATGGCAGGATCAAAGACATGTCCATCATGCCTAGTTTCAAAGCTGTGTAATGTGCTTTGTCATGCTGCCCTTCCCACTGTCCTTTCTTGCTCTCCCATAAGATCATCTCTCCTTCTACACACACACACACACACACACACACACACAACATGTGCATACACATATACACACACATGCACGCATGCACATATACACACACATATACATATACACATGCACACACACATGTGCATGCGTGCACACACATATACACACATGCACACACATACACACATATACATACACATACACGCATGCACACAGATACACACATGCATGCACACACATACATACATACACACGCATGCACACACGCATACATACATGCACACACACACTTTTAATCTAAATTCTTCACATGAGGGGAATGTGTGACGTGATATTTCCCTTTCAGGGCCTCACTCACTTCACTTAACATAATCTCCAGTTCCATCAACTTTCCTGCGAGTCTTTGTGGCTGAATCAAACTCCTTAGTGTACACACATCACATTTTCTTCTTTCAGCTGTTGGTGGGTGGATTCCATTGCATGACTGTTGTGAAAAGTATAAAAATAAACACAGGTGTGTCTGTACTGTTCTGATTTTCATTCATTTTGGCAAACACCAGAAGCGGCTCAGCTGGGTCATATGGTAGCTCTACTGAGTTTTGAGGAATCTCCATACTGATTTCCACAGAAGCTACAAGTTCACATTTGCACTGGCTGAGACAGTCCAAAGAAAGGAAAATTCACCTGATAGGGGCTTACTAGCCAATGTTCTTTAAAAATAGAATTGTCTTCATAGGGTTTCTATTGCTGTGAAGAGACACCAGGACCATGGCAAGTCTTACAGAGGAAAACATTTGATTGGGTAGCGTACGTTGGTTTAACCCATTAACACCATGGTAGGGGACATGGCGGCACACAGGAAGATACCGTGCTGGAAAAAGAGCTGAGAATTTTACATCTTGATCTGCAGGCAACAGGAAGTGAACTGACTGGGCATGGCTTAAGCACATGAGACCTCAAAACCTGCTTCTGCACTTCTTCCAACAAGACCACACCTACTCTATCAAGGCCTTGTGCCGCTCCCTTTGGGAGACATTTTCAAACCTGCACAAAAATCAAGATTGAAAGGCAAGTGGCCCAATCAACAGATGGGAAATGCATGGAGCAGGCAGTTCTGAAAAGGAGGCATACAAAATAGACAATAAGCACACTGGAAAAAAACCTGCAGTAGCCTTAGCCACGGTCAGAGTGGCTATCGGGAAAATTAGCGGTTTCCTAAGGAGGTACACATACTGCTTCGGTAACACGTTTAAACCTACAATGAAGGGCACCAATGGTAAATGTGCATTCACCCTGCTAGCAAGGATGTGCCGATCTGACGTCCCAGCACTGGTTAAGAATGTCCTTCTATCAAAGCCTGGGAACTCAAGAGACAGAAAAAGCAATTATAAAGTGGGAAGAAGGCTGACGGGGGGGGGGGGGGGGGGGGGGGGGGGGGGGGGGGGGAAGGGATCCAGTCTCCTCTCAATGGACCCAGTGAGGAGGCCTCCAACAGCAAGGCCTGGAGACTAGGCTGAGGCTTCTGGAGAATTGGCCAAGGGTCCTCTGCACATTCCTCTTAATGGCCAGTTCAGCTCCGGCCCTTCAGGTCACCAAGCTCCCTTTGTGTCCACCTTTCCTTCTCAAAAGAGGCAACTCCAAGATCAGCCAAGCTGGAGTGGCTGGCTGACCTTGCCTGGTGGTGCTGCCCAGAACAGAGAGCCAGAGGGAGGGAAGGGTGGCTGAGAACAGGATGGGCTTTGAGCGTTGTGGACTTGAGTCCATATCTCAGACTCCACCAGAAGCAGCCAGCCTCCAGGACAGCACAGATGCAGCCATGTCTCCGTGACGTCATTCATCTGGGACAGGCAGCCACTGGTTAACAGTGAAACAAGGGAGGGCCCCAAGCCATAGCACTGCTGTCCTCCACGGGCTCTTCAGGGGGAACAGCACGGTGGGGAGGCTGCTCCCAAACAGACACCCAGACTGAAGTCGGACTATACTTTGTCAGAGGGCCTCTGATTCCAAAGCAGGGTGTGGTGGCAGTTCCCCCAGGGGACCAGAATGCTTGCTGGCATTCTTCAGAAGGGGCAGGTCTAGCTCACGGTGGAGGTCCAAATCTACCTCCAGGATAGCTTTGTGAGCACTGCATCTCCTTCCTCACGCCATCCTCCGCAGAATGCAGGGATGCGCAGAGTGATAACACAGCTACATCAGACGCAGCAGGTGTGCCACCTCTGGCCCTCTCCCTGTCTCCTGGGCTTATTCGATTGCTGGTCTGTCCCTCTCACATTGTTCCTGCCAATATACCACAGTCCCTCAGCCTGCACCCACCCATCCACAGGCCGCCGCCTTGTCTGCTGTGGAGTACAGGGGGAAAACATGGAACCAGGAAGTTGGCACGGAAGCTGCCAGCCACCTGCCTCACCCGATCCCTGCCAGGGTCCGCATCTCTGGGGGTATTCAGGAGATGCAGGCTCTCGACTTTCACCCATTCTGCTCTCCCTGCACCGGCTCCCCTCAGCAGATGAACAACACTAAGCCAGGGGGTGGGTCACTCTGCCTCTCCACAATTGCCAAGTTTTGCGTTTCCGGACACACCCTCATCTCCTTTCTCCTGAAGTCGGGCGGATTCTGGATACCGGACACCTCACTCTTTGTTCTCGGTTTGTCAGGGAGAATTTTACTCTATAGTTTAGGGTGGCATCAAATTTACCACGTAACCCAGCCTAGCTCTGAACTCTAGACCTTCCTGTTTTGCAGGCTTGGGGCTTACAGGCATATGCACCGCGCCAGCTACCCATATGGACCAGTACTGTAGCTGGATTCTCTTGCAGTAAAATCTCTTACATTCACTCCCCTCTTCCAGCCAAGCCCCTCAGAGGCAGCTTCCTCATTCCCCACGAGCCTCCTCCCCTCTCCATTCTGGCTAGCCCGCTCCTTCACCCTCTGCCACCCTTCCTCCTGCCGCCCCCCCCCCCCCTTGTCTTCTATACCTGTGGCCTGTCTCGGGTATAAGCCTCTGGACTGAGTCTCCTGCTGGGCCCCAGCATGGAACAATCCCCACTGTGCTCTGGTCTTACAACCCTCCTGCTGCTGAAGCAGACACCTTGCATAGCATGCTAGCCATCTCCCTTTGGTCTACTGACAGCCCACATCCCTGGCCCAAGGCTGCCCTTCACCAGCAGAACTTCCCACACACCTTCCCTTTGTCTCCAGACTGTCAATTCCAGCTCGCCTACCACACACACAGCACCTGGGGTCATGGTTAGGAAGGGCAGCCTCTGACTTCCTCTGGCTCACAAATGCTCAGTAGCCACTAGGTATCCTCTAGATGAAGGAAATACCATGACCCTGACATGGTATTTCCCACATTTCCAAGTGAACACCACCTCTCCCAAAGCCTCCTCCCACCTCTGCTGGGAACCAATTCCTACCCTTTCTCCTGAAGCAGTTTTTTCAAGGTTGGAGAGGGCTCCCTCACCCTCCACCGTAAGCTGGGGGAGGGGGTCCTTCTCTGCTCCCAGGTAGGAAAGGGACCCTTCTAGAATGAATGCACTGAAAATCTCTTTACGTGTCTTTTAATAAGCTAAATGGACCTGGAGAGCTGAGACTGGCAGTGATAGACACTGTGACCCAGAGCAGATTTGGCTGAGGAATTTGCAGTTCCTCCCCCACTATGTGTAAGATAGCAGAACAACACAGAGGCTGGGGACTTGGCAACATGGCTGACCTCACTTGCAGAAAAAGAGGGCTGGGCTAACATACAGCTGTAATCCCAGGGCTTAGGAGGTTGGGTCAGGGGAAGCATGAGCTGGGAGCTAACCTGGGCTACATGGTGAGTGACATCCTGTCTCTCATCTTGGGGTTGGAGGTCAGCTGAAAGAGGTCATTGCCTTCCTGGTCCTAGCCAGGTCCCAATCAGAACCAGGGGAGTCCATCAGGACTGAACTGCTACTGTCAGGCCAGCAGCATAGCCTCCTGGGAACTGCTCTTGGACCGCAAGGAAGATCCAGGCTAGAACATCCTGATGCCCTTACTTCCCCCACATTCATCCCTGGAAAAAGCCGAAGCCAGATGCCCCCTCCTCCAGCACCCTTATTTCTCACACACTCATCCCTGGAAGAGATCCAGGCTAGACCCCCCACCCAACGCCCTTATTCCTTACACACTCATCCCTGGAAGAGGTCCAGGCTAGACCCCAGCCACCAGTGTTTTTACTGTCCTCACACTCATCCCTGACTCCTCCCTACAGTAGACTACCATTGTGGGAGAGAGAAGGCTAGACCCCACACAATTCTCTCCCCCAAACCAAGACTACTCTCATGGCAGGCATTGGGGCTGGAGACTCCGAGCCCTGCCATTAGGCCTCTGTCTGATTTATTCAGGACTACTTTAAAAAAACAAAACAAAACAAAGAACTAGTTGGAAGAGTCCACTCCAACTCCAATAATCCCAGCCCCCGGGAAACGAGGGCTGGAAGTTAGAATTTGAAGATAGCCTGAGTTACCTAGAAATACTTTGTGTCAAAAAGCAAATATACAAAACCAGAAGGCCAAGTACCCTGGAAAAGCAAACTCAGAGGTCTGGCTGGACTGTGACCCCTCCTGACTTAACCAAAACGTAAGCAGGTATCTGCAGATGCTGATGTAACCAATTAGACAACCCTGGGCGCTCTTGCCTATGGATACTCCCAGATGCCAGGCAGGGCCTGTCCTGCCTGACTGGTTAATTCCAGAACACTGCCCCAACATTTGAGGCTGCCCAGAGGGTGGCTGCACGGCTTCCCTCAGGTGATGAGACCACACTTCTTTAATGTCTGAGCCAAAAGGCCAGGAAAAGAAGATTCTCTGTCTACTATAGGTTACTGTGCCTGGAAGGATTCTCATCTTCCAAGGAGGCACGAGATGGCTATTGAAAATGTATGATCCACCTTGCAGTTTGATAGGACCAGGAAAGGTCAAGGCCACCTCCTGAGGAAGCAGTCAAGGTTAGGACAATAAGTCTTTCATGAAGCTGGGGTGGAAGGCAGAGGTACAGGTGATATGTGCCAGAGATGTGGGTGCTGCTTGGCCTTGGGGTAACGGCTGTGAGCATCATTATTACCCAGGAGGCTGCTCAAACAGCAAGAGCTACAAGCCAGGTCTGACAGCACATACCCATAACTTGAGCACCGGGGAGGTGGAGGCAATCACCAGTTTAAGGTCAGCCTTGGCATAGCAAAAAGCCAATGGCTGGATATGATGCTCAGTAGTAAAGTAGTTATGCATACACGCGCATACATTTCCCCCTGATACACAGAGGCACCAACATGTGTGGAGGAAGATGAGGGATCCAGGCCTCACCCTGGAACCAGACACTGGAGTCTCCTGCCACAGGCCTGAAATGACAAAAACTACACGGCAGAGATTTATTTGAGCATTTTTTTTTCCTCCTTAAATATTCACAGGTCACAAAACTGCCTCTAGGCATTAAACCCAGATCAAGACATCAATTAACTGAGGGCTGAATGCAGCACTGATTAAAATAGTAGCTAGACAGGATGAAGTATTTTCCAGATCAGTCTCTAAGCGTCAAGGTGCCAGCTTGCTGAATAAAATCCATTAAAAGGGCCAGAAATTCCATCTCTCCCCGAGATGAATGCACAGGGAACGGTTCTTCGGGATCTGGGTGGGCAGGAGATCAATACCGAAGGACTCCCAGGCCCTGCCCCAACATCTCCTCCACACTGGAGACTGAGTGATGAAAAAAAAAAAAAGAATCACACGGCAGCAGGAGGCATAAGAGAGGGGCTGGCTGGAACTCCGGTTCCTCAGAGGCTCCTCCAGCAAGTGCTCTCCAAGAAGCCGGAGCCAAGCTCAGCCCTAGAGTTGGTGGAGGAAGCCACATCTGGCCAGGCCTGACGGTGCAGAACAGGGACTCAGACATGAGTTTTGTGAAAAGTAAGACACCTCCTCCTCCTCCTCCTCCTCCTTGGCATAAGTGTAAACAGAGGGGAAGGAAGCATGGCATCTCTGCTCTTGTTCTGTGGATGTTTCCTTTCTTTGGGTCAGATCCCTACTCAAGGCCAAACACCAATTAATGCCTGAAGAAATGTTTGTCTACAATCTGATGAAAGTGGACCTATTCCTTCCCCTTCAGAGAGCTAAAGGCATAAAGAATAACTTAGGTATTTAACCTCCAGGAAACAGGAGACTCAAGTGTTTGAGACTAGTGTGGGCTATATATTGACTCTCGTCTCAAAAACAAAAGTAAAGATTAACTAAGATACAACATATGAGCTTTACAAAATCCTAGGAGAACCCTATGCTGGCTGTTCATTGGTCAAGTTGACACAAAGCTACACATAGCTGGGTAGAGGGAATTTTAATTTAGAAGATGCTTCCATAAGACTGGTCCGTAAGCAAGTCCATGGGGTATGATTTTGGCTGATGATTAATGTGGAAGGGCCCAGCCTGTGGGTGATGCAGTCCCTATGCAGATGGGCCTGCTGTACATGAGAATGCAGACCGAGGGAACCATGGGGATGAACCAGGAAGCAGCATCCTTCCATGGTCTCTGCTTCAGTTCCTGCCTCCAGAGTTCCTGTCCTGACTCCCTTCCGCTATGGACTGTGAGACAGAAGCATAAGCCTAATAAACCCTCTCCTCCCCAAGGTTCTTTTGGTCATGGTGTTTATCACAGCAAAAGATACCTATCGAAGACACCCTTCGAAGACACCTCAGTGTCTCCAATTATAGTTCTGGGCCTGCAGTCACTGTGCATTCCAGGAACGGCAGTCTCATAGATCACTCCCTGACTGGGAGCAATTGTCTCAAAGACTGGGGATACTGAGAAAGGAGGAATGTTTTGTCTGCCCAAGAGGGACAAACATCTCACGGGAACTAGGTGGTCCCCTCAAATGCTAAGATTTCTATGGAGTAACCTGTCAGAACCAGAACTCTGATAAGGATCAACCAGACCACAAGTTGATCCCAAATTGCTTAACTGTACAGGTTTCTCAGTCCTGCCCAGTCCTGTCCCCCCAAACCCCTCACACAACACCCGTGTTTGCTCAGCATCTTCCCAGGACAGCCACAACGGCCGCACTCCTCTCTGCTGGGTCTCTGTTTTTATTTTTGATAGGTTTCTCTATGTAACAGCCTTGGCTGTCCTGAAACTCACTCTATAGACCAGGCTGGCCTCAAACTCAGAGATCTACTTGTCTCTGCCTCTGGAGTGCTGGGATTAAAGGCTTATATCACCATTGCTCAGCTTCCCCTCGGTTTCTAAGGCTAGCGACCAGACCAGATTTGTTAGGTCAGATGTCTGGCACAGGACTTTGAGAACAATGACGCTCCCCCATCTGTCCCTCACTTTCTGGTGTGCAGGAACCAAGTTGTCTCTCTGCCTTGGGAATCTCCGTTCCTTACATGAAGGGTCTATGAAAGGTGCCAGGACTATTCAGCAGGAGACACAGGCGGCAAGACTTACTGCAGTACTTCCCATATGCCAGGAATCTAGGTCATCATCTGGACACATCTTTAAGCCTGGGACACATTCCGGTGCACCTCTGTCCTGAAGCTCCTGCAGTTTTACTCCAGTGCAGACAGCAGGCAGGGGAGCAGAAATGTTACCTACAGCCTGCATTTTAATGCTTGCGGGCTGATTTCACTCCGTGTAATTAACACTTCTAAAACCGGCATATGACTCAAATGAACACGGTCTCATTTAGAACTTAAGGAGATGCACAGCAGCCGCGGTTACACTCACTCTTCCATAAGTATTTAGCTGCAGCCCCTGGGCACTTAGCTGCGGCCCCTGGCATGGGGAGTTATGAAAGGGATGAAGGCATCTCCTTTTATTGCCTACCCCACCTCCAGATCAATTTCATCCTCTACAAAACAGCAAAGCAGAAACCCAGCCTGAATTATGGCAGCGACATGCCTGCTCTTAGTAAGGTTCAACTTTTGACCTATATGTTCCGGCAGCAATACTGAGCAAAAGGAGAGAAATGTGCAGTTATGATCTTGTGTTTGTAGGAAGAGTACAATTATGGAGGAATTTACAGGAAATCAAAAAAGGTGCCGCTTGGGAGGATGGGAAACAATAAAACAGTCACACAAAGGAAATGAATGCCACCCAACAAGAAAACACAAAAACCCGAGAGCATCGCTCCCCATGCCGGGAAATCTCCGAATCAGACTGGTCCTGGAAAAGCCCCCAAAGCCCAAACTGCTAATCTGGGCCTGGGGTATTGTGTGGATGCCAGGGAAGCTTTCCTACACAACCCCTGTTCTCTGATCCCACTCCACTTGACCCGAGACCCAATCCAAAGATTCTAGTCAGCTGGCCTTTCAGAGGCGCTAGGAGTGAGCTGGGGGAAGCTAGTACCCAGGCAGGCCTTGGACTCCAGGGCATTTAGCTGAGCTATAAGATGCTGTAAGAGACTATGGACCAGCAGCCTGGACTCATAACTTTTCCTTGGTTGAATCACTAACTCTCTGGGCCTCAGTTTTCTCACCTGTAGCATGGGTCTAACTTAGGGCAGCTGCCTCATATATCAACAGCAACCACCTCTTTAAGTGGAGTGGTATGCCCACTGCTTATCTGCACAGGCTTTACATGGGGAGTCTCGGAAGGGGCCGGTGTTGCTAAGTCAGGCTGCCTTGACTCCTGTCTCGTGCAATTTACTTCATTGGCTCTGAAGATGAAGAAATGGGCCTGGCAAATCCCCCCACTCTCACCGGAAGCTGAGTATGACCACAGTTCTGTCACTCAGCTGAAGCTATGATTTTGAAAGGGGCAGAGACAGAGGCTAGTCTATACCTGAGCTGACAGTGTCCCCTGGGCAGATCCCCTCCGTAGAGCAGGAGGGAGCAGGCAGCTGGGGCAGAAGTGTGTCCCTACAGCTCCAGCACTGGCATGAATTAGCAGGCGGGTCTCAAGTTTGAGGTCAGTCTGAGTTATAGTGACACCTCCACCCTCAAACAAATAAGCAAAACCCGGAAACTCCCAAAGATATAACACTAAATGGTAATTTAAGATCATGGAAAGCCCTCCTGCTTTGGGAGATGAAGGGCCTGCTGTTGTCACACCCAGCGCCCCTCCTTAGCTTCTGGCAAGTAGGGCAATAATGGTGGCTATGATGGATCTGCCAAGATCAGCTGTATCACTGCGGAGACTGGGCCTGTGCTATTAAAACACACCCCTGAGGCAGCAAGGACAATGTGACATTTCTGAAATTGTTCTACCACCATCAAATGCCAAATAAGTCCTTTTTGCTGCTCGCTTTAATAAAACTGAGAGGTATTCTTATAAACGCAGACGCCACCTTGGAGCCTCGCAAATGTCACTGGAATTACAGTGAGCTCGCTCTAAAGTGACAAACTAATGGCTCATCCCTCAGGGAGATGCTGGAGTTCACAAGCCAACTGTGGTCTCCAACACACTCCCCACTGTCAATGACCGCAGGGGAAAGTCATAGACAGGAAGATGGTGGACGCGGGCCAATCCCGAGTACTTGCAACTTATTCTGCTGAGTGAGCTACGAGAGATAGATCTTGGTTTATGAGGATATGTTTCAAATTTAAAAAAACAGTCTGAGATATCAGAGGGATCTACCCACAGTCAGTCTAGGAGGATCAGAGAGTGGTAACTCACACCTTTAATCCCAGCACAGGGAATATCCGGGAGTGGTAACCTACGCCATTAATCCCAGCAAATATGAGTTTGAGGCCAGGTTAGTTTACAGAGGGAGTTCCAGGCTCCCAGGCAGGCAGTGGTGGTGCCAGGCTTTAATCCAGAGACAGAGATCTTTCTGTGTTTCTGTGAGTTCAAAGCTAACTACCAAATAGTAGTAGCCCACGCCTTTAATCTTAACCTGGATGTGAAACAACTGAGTGAAGAGGGTATTTAAGGCAGACATAGAAAGACAGAGCAGGCAGAAGAAGCCAGGAGGAGCGAGGCTGAGGCAGCTGGAAGACAGCTGGGTGAGATCTGACGGTGGTGTTTCCTCTCTGATATCTCCGCCTTTCCCTGAGATCTGGCTCTGATTCCTTCATTTGTGCAACATTGGTTGCTTGAAGCAAGCAGAGATGCCTGAAAGACAGTCTCCATCCTCACTGAGTGTGCGGCTGTGACAGGCACTGGGCCAGGGTTTACTCCCGACACCTGTCAGCAGCTCCTGCATCTCCACCTGTCTCCGGTGGGTACCTGAGAAGTCCCTATTATTCCGAGTTCTGTCACCCCCTTACCTCTATGGTCACGTGACTCCTTCAGCAGCCCTCAGTGGCAATTGGTTCCCATTCCCTGCCTCTAGCTGAATCTGCGGTTAGAAGCTAAAATGGCTTTTGGAAATACAAACCTCATCTGAAGCCTCCTGAGTCCTTTGGAAGTTTCCTGGGCTTTCTTCTCCTCTCAGGACAAAGACAAGAACATGACAGCGACACTGTCCCTCAGGCCACTCAGGGTCCACTTCCCTGGCTTTACACGGCCACACAAGGCCACAGCTCTTTTCCCCTGATGTCTTTAAACCACGGGTTCCTTAGCCTGATTCCTGACCCCCACCGCATCATGCACCATCCTCACCTCCATCTGTTTAGGACACAGAATTCCCACATTTTCGGGCTCACAAGTTAGATCTCCCAACTCGATTGGAAAATGTCACCACACGGACTCAGGATCACAAGTGAGAAGCCTCTGCACACCTCCCAATGGAATCTGCCCCATCTCTCTCCCCACTTTCACATAAGTACAGCTACTCAACAAAAAAACACTGTTCGGCCGGCCGACATCAAAGAGCAGCTCAGTGGCCTGGGAGGAAAAGCCATCGATGGCCCACAGAAGCTACTTCTAGCCTGGGAAGGTTCAGCCCAGAGCCACCTGACAAGCCAGCCGTGCTGCATGTGACAGCTGCCTACCGAAGAGCGTGGGTAACCGGGCAACACATGTCAAGACTGGTTCTCTAAGTAGGGTGGTCAAAGGACTGTCTCTGTTCTCCATGAATGGAGCACAATTAGCCCAGAAAGTCGCAAGCCAAGGACTCACCATTCCACGATCTCTGGGTGAAGAATCGTGTTGTTGACATTGAACCTATAAAGAGAATACAGCAATGGTATTAACTGGATGGCCCATCATATCTCAATGACAAGTCCCTAGTTCAACCAGACACGCCATGACCAAAGGAGGCCCCACTTTTAACTCCTTGGCTTTCTGGCCCAGCTTCTCACCTTGTGCAGGCCTAGAGGCCTGAGCCACCACCTCTAAGTGTGGTCAGTTGGAGGAAAGCATTTTGACAGTAAAACATCCCATCTTCCCTACTAGGAAGACTCTTTATCAAGTTCATTAACACACATAATGGGGGCACCAGAAAGGGGAAACAAAGAATATAAGATGAAGAAAATCAACTTTTCACTAATTTGATGAAAGATGTAAACCTATACATCCTTTTCAAAAATCAAATTTATTTCATGTGCATGGGTGCGTGCCTGCATGTATATCTGTGCCCCGTGTGCATTCCTGGTGCCTGTGGAGGCCAGAAGAGATTGCTGGATCCCCTGGGACTTAAGTTACAGACAGCTGTGAGCCACCATGTGGGTGCTGAGAACGGAACCCAGGTCCTCTGGAAGAGCAGCCAGTGCTCTTAACCACTGAGCCGTCTCTCCAGCCCTTTAGAGCTTAACAGTCTCTAAGAAGCACAAATCCAGAGACAGATCACAGTCAAACTGCTAGACAATGGTGCATATGTTGGTGGTCCTGTGTGCACAAAGGCTGGGCTTAGGACTTTCCAGTGTTCTGACTGGAATGTAATGAAGAGGGTCTGCAACAGCGTGGTTCAACTTCCAATTTCTAACCTTACAAAAGGCTGACGGGATACGCACAGCACAGCTGTCAATCAAGGAGCTTCTGCATCTTGCAAGCAGAATGGGAAACTCAATTCACCACACACAGGGGATGAACCTGGTGTGTTCTGCTCAGTGGCCAATTCCACACCAGAAACTATGACAACCAGAAGGCAGTGAGATAATGTTCAAAGAACTGAATGAAACACACACACACACAAAATTGAGAACAAAAAATTTTAGCAAAGATATGCTTCAAAAATGAAGAAAAAGGTCTGTGGCCCTGGCTATATGAGAAGCACCATCAGATTCATCGTGTATGAATGCTGTCTCTTACTCAGATGGGCAAGGCCTGCTACGAGCTCAGCTGTCTAGGGCACAGGATTAGCCAGATGGTCCAACTTCTTCACCTTTAACTGGTTCCAGACACTGTGAGCTACAGACAGTGTTTGTGTATCTGGAGCCCATGGTAACTATGAGATCCAAAATGACCCAAAGCAACTTATGCTCCCCAAAGGATGCCACTAACAACTATGTCCATTATGTCATGGGTGAGATCACTAAGCCAGGTTGGACTCAGGGATTCTACGGTTTCCACAGCCTTGGAGAAGGCTCTGGTTTTACCTCACTGCTGACAGAGTGGTTTCTCTATTGACTGTGGCAAGATGTCTGAACTGGAGTTCTCCGAGTGTTCACATTCTACAGCTCTAACGTGGTTCCCCACAACATCCAGAGCACTCAGCCTGTGGCTTCATGGAGGTCAAGGAGGCTGTATGACATCAAACACACAGCCCATACCAACCGCAGCACTTAAGTCTAGGCCATCCAGATACCCTAGTATCTACTTCCCTTGGTCACTTATGCTCCAGTTGTCTCTACACAGGCCTATGGGCAATCAACAATAGCTGCTTTGAGCCTGCCAAGCGGATGGTAATGTGTGACTCCCAGCATGGCCAAGTACACGTCTTTCTGTCTCCTGTACTGTGGAGATGTGCTATCCAAGGATGTGGATGGTGTCATCACTGCCATCAAGAACAAGAGGCTGGCATCAACTACTTGCCTCCTGGTGTGGTACCTAGGAGTCTGGCCAGGGTGCCATGTGCTGTGTGTCACATGTATTCTGAGCAACATTCCTGTCACCGTTGAGGCTCGGGCCTGCACGGACCAGGAGTTTGACTTGATTTATGCTAAGGGGACTTTTGTACACTGCTATCAGGGTGAGGACATGGAAGAGGTGAGTTCTCTGAGGCCAGAAGGATATGGCTGCCCTAGAGAAGGAAGTTGGCATCAACCCCTGTGAAGTTGGATATAAAGGAAAAAGATAGACCGCTGCTTGAAGTGTGTTCGCCATGGTGATGGCAAAATCCTTTCAAAATAGTCTCCTTGCATTGCTAAAAAAAAAAAAAAAAAAAAATGAAGGAGAATTAGAACACTTCAGATAAACAAAACACGAGGGAATTCACCTCTAGCACACCTGTCCTGTAAGGATTCCTTTAGATGGAATGAACGCTAGAGAGATGTGAATGTACATGAGATAGAAACGGGGAGATGGCTCAGTGGGTAAAGATGCTCGTGGCAAAGCTTGATAACATGGGTTTGAGTCCTGGGGAGAGAGCCGAGTCTCACAGAGTCCTCAGACCTCCACACGTGCACCATGCACTACACAACTGTACAAATACAAACGAGTAAATGTTTTTTTAAAAAGTGGATTTTTTTGTTGTTTGCTTTTTAAAGGAAGAGGTTGGTGCCAGAAAGATGGTTGGTAGCTAAGGGTGTATATTGTTCTTCAAAAAAAAAAAAAAAAAAAAAAGTTCAATTCCCAGGCCCCATTTTGGGTGGCTTCTGTAATTTCAGTTTCAGGGGGATTTAATGCCCTCTTCTGACCTCTGCAGGCACCGAATATGCATATATACACTCACACAGACACACACAGATTTGAATAAAAATAAACCGTTAGGAGGCAAATATGGAGATAGCAGAAATGTAGTTTTTGTTTGTAATGTCTTAAAAATTACCAACAGACATGTGCATACATACACATGTGAATATGCACACGTGCACACGCACACACGCGCGCGCACACACACATGCACACACACAAAACCCCTCCATGCACAATGACAAGAGAAAGACGTCAGGTGCAAAAGCCCACAAACATCTGACTCTGTTTCTCTATTTATCATCAAGTATCAGGTGAACAGAGAGACAGAGTAGTTAGGAGCTGCGCGGCATGAGGGGTCTGGAGAAAGGACACTGACTATAGGAAGCACAGGGCTCCCTTGGGTGATGACAATCTTCCCAAACTGATAACAACTCATACCAAGCCTGATCACGAGAACCAGCAGAGGAGCCGCTAGTAAGCCTGTGGCCTTCTAGATTCCATAATCTCTCCCACAGGGGCACTGGTAGAGAGCCGTGAGTTCCTGACTTCATACAGTCCATACTCTCCATGGCCTCATGCCTGGAATCTGAACTTATCTAATGCCATGGTTTTAAGGAATAGCCTTACCTGACCGAGGAATAGGGATGGGCAAGAAAAGGTACCAGCAGACTTGGAGAATTCATCTCTGAAGCTTCAAAGATCCTCAAGTACATAAGCAAGGCTTCTTGTTTCTAAATGAACTTAAACACTTTAGAATCAAAGTCACCGGCCTGGAGGGATGGCTCAGTAGTTAAGAACACTAGCTGTTCTTACAGAGATTCTGGGTTCAGTTCCTAGCACCTACCAGCACATAACCATTTGTTACTCCAAGGGATCCTCTTCTGGCCTCTAAGGGCACTGCCCGCATGTGGTGCACAGACATACATGCAGGCAAGCATTCATACACATAACATTCTTGCTTGTGGGGAGTATCAGAGAGACTACAGACAGCCAGTGTAGCTCAGCAAAGAACAAAGCAGCGGGTCATATAAGTCAAGACAACACAGGCGATCCCCCCTCCCATCTCCCAACTGTCATTTTAGGGAAAGCACTGGCCTAGCTATTCATCTAAATGTATCTCATTTTACACAATGCATACACCCACAGGCATACAGACAAGGCTTCACAAACACACACGTGCATGCAGAAGCAGTAAGGTGAAACAGGGTGAGTTGACGGCACATAGACACAGCTGCACACACACACACACACACACACACACACACCCACACACAAGACAGCTGTGAGCTTAGAAGACTAGACAGAAGACATATACAGATGCGTACATAAAAGATACCTGAGACACACACAGTTGGACAGAGATGCCACCTGTGTCCTAGGAAGAACACATTCCTAGAATCCCAATGGATGCCTGAAAATATAGATAGTACTGAACATTGACTATATCATGGTTCCATCCCCCAAGCATGAATAGCTATGGTAAAACTTAATTTATAAGTTAGGCACAGTAGGAGGCGAGTAATGAGTAATAATAAAATAAAACAATTACAGCGTATTATAATAAGATGGCCAGCATCGATAGACTTGTGCTTTAGAAAATAATTAAAAGTAAAATAGAGGCTATTTGAACACAAGTACTGAGATACCACAGGGCTGATTTGATGACTGAGAGACTGGGAGACTGATGGGAGAGTATTACACGTATCAGGGATAACTGACATGTCCCGGGTCAATGATGCAAGACGGGATTACAGAACAAGATACATTTATGAACTCGCCAAGGATACGCGCAACCTCAACCTGCACGGATTATGAACTTGAGGCGAGCCTAGACTCCACAGAGACACCCTGTCTCAAAATGGCAGGGTGTGAATGAGGGCTGAGAAGAGAGTTCAGTGGTGGGGTGTGTGCTTTGGAATGCCTCATCCATGTATGGTATTCCTGTTCCTTCCATGTCTGCCCCCTAGGGCCTCCTTTCTGGGGTCTCACCTCTCTGTCACCCACTGTATAGTCTTCAGGGGCTCCCCTGCTGGACAAGAGCCTTCAACGGCTGTCCTATGCTAAAGGCCATGAACACTAACTTGGGGGTCCTTGTGAATTATATATTTCTAGAACTTTCCATGTAATAATTTTAGATAGTGGCTAACTGTGAGTGATATTGCAGAAATTAAAACCACAAAAGAGGAATTATTTCACATGCACAGACACAGGCAGACACTTAGCACATATCATTAAGAGACACAGGGTCATCTAGACATGTACATACACAACACAACCCCACAGCCAGACATACACACATACAGAAGGACCTACAACCACATAAACATGGACACTCAGACACAAGTGTCACACACAGACCAAGGCACACACACAGACACACAGCATTCCAGACAGACAAACATACTCGGACACAAAGAAGATTCCAAAAGTCAGTGTGGAGAGACTGAACTCTTAAGTAATGAATTTCAATATTCCACACTGTGGCCTCCGCGCTAACAGCACTTTCACTGATGAGAATACGTCCATTATGCAAAAACCAAATAAAACCCTAAACCCCACCAGGCCAGTAAGGGTGGAGGATAACCCAGAAGTGGAGGGTGGACAATGGAAGGGTGGAAAGGTGGGCTATCCTGAACCGGGTCTCTTTATCTCCCCACTCCGACACTAGAGTTTCTAACCCACTGAAAGATGTACCCCTATCCCCACTACCACCCACACACACACACACACACACACACACACACACACACACTTCTAGGGTGTTGGGTCAGGCTCTCCCTTCATGAAGGTTTTCATGGGCCACAATTTGAAATCTAACCCTAAATATTAACTTGATATGCAAGTTAACAGTTACCCAAAAAGTCATGGTCCCCAAATCCACAAGTTGGCATTTTGCTGTAAATCATCAAGTTTTAATAATGTCCCTCGAACTTCCTGGATTTTAAAATTCACATCGTTGAATATTAATATCCTTGCATTAACAAGTCCCAAACTCAGCATTTCATATTTAACTGCTTATTTAAATGGAATTAATTTGTAAGCAATTGTCTTCAAATATGCAAGGCAATTTAACTAAATGCCAAAAGATAAGAAATACGCTTATTCTCAATAGCAAGCTGCTGTGAAATAAGGACTATCTCTCTCAGATAATGGTATGAAACAGTGAACTCTGTAATTTGCTGTCTCCACCCAAAACTCATGCGCACAGATTCTGCCTGTCTGGAAGGGGGATGGTCCTAGCAGGGACGCGTCTCTATTACATGTCTTAACTCTGATGGATGGGTGGCCCTCAGCTCACATGCCCACTCTATAGAACCTTATGGTCAGTTTGTCTCAGGAAACTCTGTCCTAAAATCTACTTCCTCAGACACTAATAAAGATAATAAAGATCCATGGCATCTGGCTTGGTCATGGATTACTGGAGCTGAGTGTTCTAGGGGCCCCTGGGTGCCTCAATTCCACAAGAAGTCTCAAGTCCTCTTCGCTGCAGGTCTGCACCCCCCCCACCCCCGATTTTTGCCTCTCCCAGCTCCAGCCTACAGATCAGCCCCTTGCACCCACCCACAGCAAGGCCTGGTAATGAGTACCCGACCCTTGCTCCTGTACATCTTAGCCTACCCGAGTTCATGGAAAGGTCTTCTAAATGCTCCCTGGACCTTGTCTCTGATCCAGCAGGGCTCCCAGGCACAGCACCATGAGCTGGGCAGACCCCTCACTCAGCACAAAGGTCAAGATAATCAAAAGCCCCGTGATCTGCGGTTCCAGCAAGACCTCTCTGACCTCTGACATGTCTACCATCTCCCTCACCTCCACCTCTCTCTTCCCTCTGTCACTTACTGTCCCCACCACTCTCAGACTAGGCACACACCCTGCTGTGGGCCTCAGGAAGTCTGGCTCTGGTCTTGGGTAGTTGAGGAAGGCCTAAGGTTAAGACTACACACATGGGACAGTACTTCAGGTAGGTAACCCCACGAGGCCACACTTTCAAGTAAAGTTACAAACCAACTCCCTGGCTGGATCATAGTTCAGAGAGCTTGGGAAGGGACGACCACTAAAGCCACTGCTGCCCCTCCTTCATGCAGGCCAAGGGGAAATAGCAGCCTGGGAGGCCCAACAGATGAAGAGAACCAAACCTGAGTGTCTGTATAGGCAGAAGTTCAGAACACATTCAAGATGGAGGCATTTCAAGAGACATTTAAAGGGGTCAACAGCAAAATCCTCAGGAATGTGGCACTCCATCCGGGCAGTGAGAGGGGACAGAGGACAGGGCTAGAAACTAGGCTATTATTATCCAGCAAACAGCTGAACACTCGGCAGGCAGGAAAATGCAGTCTTGAGTCACAGTGGCCCTTGAGGACAGCACAGAGACCAGTGGGTGATGGGGTGTCAACTACCTGCCTGGTATGAGCTGGTATGGGACTGGGCTATCCAAAGCCCAAGAACACAGACATGACATTTAACAGGAAGGAGCTGGGGGCACTTGACCCGGTGGCTAGGACCTCACGTCCGCGCTCACCGCACACAGGGTGAAGGACACTGATGAAGATGTTTGTCCTAGCATAGGTACACCTGAAAATTACACAAAGGATGACAGAGTGAGAGGCAAGGCCCATAGGAAAGGGGGTAAGGAAAAAGCCTACTTTGGACCAAAGAGGGGAGGGAATGTGGGTACCATCTACAGGCCACACACTCCAAAGCAGAGATAGGCTGTCAGACACTGTTGAATAGCTCATCACAGGGTGCAGAAGCAAAGCCAGCCCTTCCCCAGCATGGAGAGCTGTCACCCAGCTCAGCTGCTATGGGACCTGGGAACACCATCAGCAGTTCCCCACCATATATGTGCATCCCATGGGTGGGAAAAGACCGTGAAAAAGTAAGCTGGACCCTGGCTTTCAGGAAAAGGTATCCAAACGGAACAAGGTGGAACACACCTAATGGGAGACTAGTGAGTTCTAGGCCAGCCTAAGCTATAAAGCAAGATCTCGTCTCAAAAACAAAATAAGACGGACAAGCCTTAAGATGCCTGTGGGGTGGAGGATCGCAGGGCACAAGCTCACTAGGGCTCTGAGAAGGACCAAAGAGACTCAAGAGAGGAACAAGGGGCAGAAGCTGGGATCTGACGAGGGGAGAACAGGGTTGGAGTTTGCATCAGGGAATCCTCTCAATGAGGCAGGATGAGGCCTTGCTCCTGGTCCCCAGTGACCATGACAGCCATATGACGTCCCACCTGCCTTTCTCAGTGAAACTTTCCAGTGCAGCAGAGATCTTCCTCAGCAGCTTTACCCCAGGAACTCCACCAGCCACATAATCCACCAGGACCCAGTCTGGGAGAAACTCAGCATTCTCTGTGGCAGGGTCCAGACACTGCAACTTACAGCCCAACAGGAATCAGGCTGCTGACCATGCTGGTCCACTTGGCTACCACACAGCTGGGGAGACCAAGGCTCACAGGGTAGCAGATTTGAGCCGAGGTGTGGGCTTTGGCCCCCAGCTGTTTCCTTTGGTCCCCACCACCCAAGCAGTGCTGTGTGTTACATATGGTGGTCACTCAGTGAGAGTCAGCCACCTGCTTGCACCATAGGGCCCTTCCCACATGGCTGAGACTCAAAGTGAGCAGCGTGGGACACAGGCACTTGGCAGTGCTGGCACATCAGGATAGGAGAGGGCAGTCGGCATGTCAGCAAGCTGGGCTAGCCACCACCAGGCCATGTAGGGCAAATTCCCAAGAGGATACAGCACTTTGTGGCATGATGGAAGCAAACTGGATACCCAGAGCCCCTGCCCCACAGCTCTTATTGTTAGAGAAACAATTCATATTCATGAACTTATAACCCTTTCTAATCACCCCTCCATTACACACACACACACACACACACAGATTCCCTCCTGTGGCTGAGACTCATACATAATTATAAGGATCTCCCGGTTCCACCTCAGTCCTCAAAAGGACAACTCAGGACAAGGGGACAATAGAGAACTTGGGGTTGGGGACATTGTGGCTCAGGTGCAGGAGCATGGCTCAAGGGTACAGCTATAACAGTAGCAACCAGTGCCCGGGACCTCTCAGGATCCAGCCTGACCTGGACACGCACCCACGCACGCACGCACGCACGCACGCACGCACGCACGCACGCACCCACGCACGCACGCACGCACGCGCGCGCGCAGCCAGCAGGCAGCATTCTCTGGAGGCATGGCTGAGGGGTGACAAGATGACAGACCTATTACCCTCCAGCCCAGAGAGGGGACCTATTTCCCAGAGTAGGGATTAAGGGGCTCAACCCAGAGCTTAGCTGGGGAGTGAGTAAGAGATTAGGGCAGTGGGAGACGCTGGGAAGGGTTGAGAACCCAGCTGGTCCATCTCAGATCACAGCATAGGCCACTTCTAGGCCAGCCTGGACTAAACATTAAAACAAAACAAGGCTGTCTACGTGGGCAATTTGGCCTAAAGGGTAAACTTGCTTTGGCCCATGCCTGTCAGGACCTACACGGTGGAAGGAAGGGACCAGCCCCCGCAAGCTGTCGTCTGACCTCACACATCATGACACGTACACTCACCCCCATATACACACATAACCAGTCAAACTATGTCAAAAACAACAGAAACAAAAAAAAGAAGATAGCTACTCGGCCACCCCTTGGGGCTCCCAGGGCTCTTCCAAGATGGAGCCCAAGGAGGGTGTTTTCCTTAAGATAAAAGACAACGTGATTTTACACCAATTAATTCTCTACATAGTCTCTCCAAAGACTTGATCAGATCCATTTTTAGCACCCTCCCATGCACCACGTCTTACGTGGCCAGCCTGGGGAAAATCAGCGGACAAAGGCAGGGGTGGGTGAAGGAGGGACTCACTTGCTGATACCCTCGAAGGAGGCCTCTCTGCAGATGCTGCCACTGTCTGTGTTGACACCACGCTGTGGAGAGAGGAAGAGGGGTGTGAGAACAGGTGCGTCACACAAGGACCACAAGGCAACCCCAAGGCCTGCCTAGGGGCGCCTGCCTTTTCCAGCAGCCAGATGAGAACATGAAAGTCTACCACATCGTGTCCTGCCTCTCTACCTTTCCCTGACAAACAGGCTCCATAACAGGGGAACTCTAAGCTGGGCCCCAAAGCAAAGATGGAACTGTTTTTCCTTAGTGCAACATGAAAAACAGAGAAATCCAGAAGTCCAGTGGTGCTTACTAAGGAGGGCAGACTATCACTTTAAGGCTAGCCTGGGCTACATTGAAAACTGTCTCAAAAACAGGAACCAACAAGAAGCAGAGGTACCATAGGTCTGCGGCACCCCAGGCATATAGCAAAGGTCTGGTCTGGATGGGTCAGAACACTCTGTTCACATTGCTCAGACACCCAGCTGGGTAGGAACTGGGTAACCCAAGCCAGGATCTGAGACACCTTACCCAGCTCTGTAACCATAGTCAGCAATCATAGAACAAAAATATTTGAAAAAAAGAAAATGACAGGAGCCCATACACACCAAAAAAAAAATTACAGCTGCAGAATTTTTCCCCTTATTATTATCCCCTAAACAAGATAGTATAACTGTATACACACGGCACTGTGCTGGCCAGTATTATGTCAACCTGACACAGGCCAGAGTCATCAGAGAGGAGGGAGCCTCAGTTGAGACAATGCCTCCATCAGACTGTCCTGTGGGCACATCTGTAGGGCATTTTCTTGATTATGATTCATGTGGGCAGGTCCAGCCCATTGTGGGTGGCACCACCCCCGGCAGATGTTCTTATACGGCCTAAGAAAAAAGGCTGGGCAAGGCATGGGGAGCAAGCCAGGAAGCAGCATTCCTTCACAGCCTCTGCATCAGCTCCAGGTCCCCGTCCTGCTCAGGTTCCTTGTACAGCCCTCCTTGATGCTGGACTACAATCATAAGATGGAATAAACCCTCTCCTTCCCAAGTTGCTTTAGGTCATGGTGTTTATCACAGCAACAGAAACCCTAACTAAGACAGGGCACTTAACACTGTGTCATATGTAACCGAGAGATGATTTAGTAGATGTGGAAGGGTGTGCATGGGTTAATAAAATAAAAAGAGACTCCTGCATCTGTAATGTCACTATCTCCAGGGGTCTGTGGACCCACCCTCCACTGATACCCAGGGACAACTGTGGCCTCGGCCTCCATCTGTTTCCTTTCCCAACTGTAAGCAGATAGCCAATGGGAAAGAAGCCATTCGCTTAGAGAAAAGAGGGGTTCGGAGAGAAGCAGGCAGGCCACCCCAGAGAGGGGACACTCTTAACAGCCAGCTTTCTCAAGAATCTCAAGCTGATCCCTGTGCAACTGTGATCCCAGACAAAATGCGCTGGGCCAACTCCGATCCCCATCATAGCCAGCTAGCCTCCATGTTTAGCTACAGAAGGGGCGAGCAAAGACATCAAGCACAGTGAGAGGTGTGTGTGTGTGTGTGTGTGTGTGTATTCATGTGTAAATCCGCTAGCAGAGGAGAGAAGGGCTTTGTGTGTGCGACAGTCCTATAGTCAAGGTAGATGAATGGACAACAGCAGGTTGTCCTGCCTAGATACCAGGAGCCCAACCCACACCTCTGCCTCACCTCAGGCTGTGGCCTCCTTAAGCTGCAGGAGTGTGATTTCCAATTATCATATATTATCATGGGGAATTCGGGGTGCCAACAGAGAGTGACAATCTATACCTGAAATTCCCTGAGCTTAAGCTGGACACGGTTACATCCCCCAGTCTGGTTTTAACCCCAGGAATGCTGGAGACACCTTGGCCACTGTGGACCAGACACAGAACATCCCAGGAAGAATGGAGAATGGCATCTTAGACACAGCTGCCATGAGGAAGACACAGGAATCCCTATCTATCACAGAAGACTCAGTTTCTCTTCTGTGTTTACCTGAGACCAGGTCTTACGTAGCCCAGGCTAGCCTCGAACCTGCCTTAACCTCCCAAGTCGGCACATGCCTCTATGCCTAGCCTCTTCGTATAATCTTCCAAGCAACAGAGGCAGGTTTTTTAACTCCCTAACACATCTCCTTGATGCTAAGTACTGCACGCTTCCTGTACACCAGCCACTTACCAGAGTGAGCAGGGCAGAGGGCTTCTGTGAGGTCAGGACACTGGCAATCTGAAAACCAAAAGAGAACCCACTTTAGAGCGGTGTTTAGGGTTGAGACGGAAATCTCCCAGACAGACTCACGTATTAAGTAAGTGGCTAGTTCGTGGCACTATCTTAAGGGCTGCGAATCCTTAGGAGGTGGGGCCTGGCTGGCAGAAGCGAGTCACAGGGCAGCCTTTGAAAAACATTTCTCTGGCCCCTGATTCCTGCCTTGCTGTGCTTCCTGGTCTGCTGTGATGGGCACACTCGCCACCACACGGTGCAGCATGACGGCTGGAACTCTTCCCCTTCTCAAGGTTCCTCACCTAAGCACTGATGGAGAGGAGTGGAGCCAGCACACAATCGCCACCTAATGACAACAGCACTCATCTACAGAGCAGGTACAATGGCCACCCCACCCTAAGGTGAGGAACTGAAGCTCAAAGAGATAGGTGGACTCCAGAAAGCCCTACGGTTAGTACGAAGGGTGCGAAGCTAAACCTGACACACTCATCATGAGACCTGCCTCCGGGTACCACATGGATCCCCGGCTCCAAACAACCAGAGAGCCAGCATCTGCTCTTCCTGAAAGATCCAATCCAATAGACACCAGCCCCAAGAGCTTCCTGTCCTCAGGGCAGATGCCTCCCTCCCTGCCCACCACTGATTTCCTGGACTAAATCAAGGAGAGCTGGTGTTCCTCAACTGCACTCTGGCTTCCACGCCCAGCCCCTCAAGCCTTGGGCCCTGCATGCTGAATGCTTCCGCCCCAGTACCTCGGGTGACTGCTTACCTTCCCAGACCTCTGCTCACTTTCCCTGATGCCTGGCTCATCGCCCACCATCTTGATTGCTCCATCACATCCTACTTGGCTTTGAGCCCCACCCCAGCCCTGCAAAAAGGTTCAGTCACCCCCTTCTCTACCCAGCCCCAGCTGACTGTCATCCAGCCTCCCAACAAAGCACCCATTATCCACCAGCTAGGAAGCCTGCATCCCAGAGAGCTGACCACCTTGCTGGGAGCAATCTGGTCCTCTGGCCGGCTGTGCACACTCACGCTCCTCACTTCCACAAGGTCTCTGACACCCTCAACATTGAAGAGGAAGGTGGGCTGGGGAATAGACGGAATGCACTAACTGATGTAAAGCTCTATTGCCGCACATATTTAAGGTGAATACTTTGATAAGTTTTGACATAAGTATACACACTTTTCAATACTAAAAGGCTCCCAGAGAAAAGCCGAAACATATTGAAAGCCGTGAAAGAGAGGATGCACCTGCCATCCCCAGAGACACTTCAGCTCTGTGCATAGAAACAGAGCTGTAATGACATTTGGATCATATGAAATTATATGCTTCGCTTATTTCCTGTCATTAAATATTCTTCAAACTTGCAATTTTTAGCAGTCACTACCGCTGGGGATGGTAAACGTTCAATAAGTCTTTGATTATGGCCCATGTCAGTCATCCTACACACATCACCTCATTTAACCATCCATAAAAATGCCGCTGCAAATGTCCTGGACTCACAGATGAGTGAGGTCTGTGTGAGGCTTACAGAACGTTACTGAGAGGCAAAGCCAGGACAGAAGGGATAGCATAATGAGGGAGTGCTCTGACTGTTCCTCTAGGAGATGCAAGTTGGTTCCTAAAACCCTATCAGTTGCCTTACAACCACCTACAATTCCAGCTCCTGCGAAATCAATACCCTCTTCTGGCCTCCACACACATGTGGCATACCCACACAGATATACATACACACACACACACAAACACACACACGAACACACAGACATTCATGCACACGAACACATACACAGACATACACACGCACACAAACACACACACGAACACACAGACATACACGCACACGAACACACACACAGACATACATAAACTCACAGACACACACACACACACACACACACACACAAACACACACACACTTTAAAAAGAAATAGCAAACCCAAATTTTAACATGTGGCTATAGGAAACTCTCTCTTAATGGACTCAGCATTATTTACTTAATCTCTCCCTCTGCTGGACATGTAAATTATTTCTAATGATGAATTATTATAAGTAATGCAATGTGAGCATCCTGGTATATATATTCCCATATATATGTGTGTATATATAATTATGTTATTTGAAGGGTTCTTCCTGATATAGTTTGGTGGCTCACATCTATAATTACAGGATTTAGGAAGCTGAGACAGGAGGATGGTGAGTTTGAGGTTAGCTTGAAATAGCCATGATCTCATAAGAAAAAAAAAGTTTACTTAAACAAACAAACCAAATGAGCAGGTATAATGATATGTGTCTGTTTCCCCAGAACTTGGAAGAAGAAGGACTGACTGTAAGTTCAAGATCAGCATAGACTCCATGGAGCCTCCTATCCTCAGGGCAGAAGTAAGAACAAAGAGATAGAGGGGTAATAGTAATAATAATAAATCAGAAATTAGGTGACGCAATTGAGAGGGTCAAAGGTCAGTATTCCATGCCAACCATAGTCTAGCCATCTGGGCAGGAGACAGTGGCTCCCCAGGTGCAGCCTCTACCTCCCCTCACTCAGAAACTGCTTGGAGAATCACTGAGCCCCCTTGGCTTCTGTGTTGCACAAATGAGAGCTTGCAGAGTCCCTTCCTCCCGCCTGCTCCTCCTGGAGGGGGGGGATGCTCATTAAAACCAACAGAGCAGAGTGTGTCAGGCCCTGGGTGTGTTGTTTCGTTGACATGAAGGGTCTACATTCATCAGCACACAACGATGCCGTCAATTACAGCGGCAGAATCAGAAAGCGAGGAGGCACTTGGGGATTGTATCTGCTATTGTCCTTGGGAGAGAGGAGCTGGATAACAAATGCGTGGGCTGATGGTTTTTTCTCTCCACAATGACTCTCTGGACATGCTGGTTAGGAATAATAGAAGAGAAAACCCCCTCACTGCAAGCCTGACACTCAGATGCATGGAGGCCGGATACCAAGAGCAGGCCAGGCGTCACTGAGTCCTGGCAGAGTAACATCTTTTATTGATCACAGCTGCTTGAGTGGGCCCTGGTTACCTCGATGGCTGCAGAATTTCTCCCAGCCCAGCAGCTCCATCTGCCTTCTCCACAGAGACCCATTAGTGCTACACTCATCAGCACACCGATTGGAGGCCATGCCTCAAAAATTAAGGGAACAAGATGCTGTTTTATGTCATTGGCTCTGAGTGTAGCCCCAGGACTAGAAAGCACAGCTCTAACAACCTCAGGCCTTACTTCCAGGAGTTCATTCCACAGGGGACTCATCTGCTCTCCCCCGTGGGGCTGTTAAATGTCCCTGCCTTGCTGCAGGCCACAGCCAGCATCTATCTCCCCAGGCAACCTTGACTAGGTGGACAGGCACCCGAAGAATTTATCAGAGCCCTGTGAGCCCAGATCCTGCCCTGGGGACAATGCAGAAGGTTCCCAAGGGAACCTTACTCGGGCTCCTAACTGGGTCTCTGACCAAGCCAATGAGTCACTCTAAACAAAGGAATTACACATGCTTCAACTGTATTGCTGAGAAAACCCATGTGGCCCAGTATGCAGAGCTCTGCCCTTCCAGCACTGAAACTCTTGAGAACAAACCATTATTCAAGGCAGTTTCCCAACACCAGTGGCCTGAAATGCCCTTAAAGTTTTGAATCTGCTTTTAAACTGAAAATAACACCAATAACACAGATGCCTGACTACTGCTGAACAATCAGGGTACCTAGCAGACCCTCAGAGCGAGGCAGAAATCTTGGTCCCTCGACTGAAGCCTCTCACACCAAGGCGGAGGGAGCAGCAGCATCTGCAAGCCTCTGTGGCCATTTCTCTTACATCCTGCCTGCCGACAGCTGAGCAACTGACCCTGTAACCCTTGAACGTCTGCCCAGCGCCATAAAGCAAGTGCAAGACTCACCCTCCACCCTGCCAGCTCCCAGTTAGGCACAAGCTTTTATACCAACTGTACACAGCAATGGTCTAAAGCCCCTTGCAGGGGTCCCCTGAGTGACCCCTTCCCAGTAATTAAGCTCTGGTTTTTCTGTGAGGAGGAGGGAGACCAGGTCTGTCATCACAAACATCTGTGAGGTTTTTTTTTTTTTGTTGAGAGAAGTCTCATGTAGCCCAAGCCTTGAATTCATTATATAAGCTAAGGATGATCTTCATTAGGGGTTAGGACTACCGGCATGTACCACCATGCTTCATGCATGTGCATAATCGGTTCTAGGCACTGAACTCAGGGCCTCCTACATGCCAAGCTCTGCTAACTGAGCTACATTCTCTGATACATGCGTTTATTTTATGAGACCATGACCTGGGGTCACTCCAACCCTCTTTCAGAGCAAGCTCATACCTGCAACTAACAGTCTAGAATATAAAGATGGCCAAGGGTGGCCAAGACTAGATGAGGCTGAGCATAATAGAACTGGCCTGTAACACCTGCCTAAGGAGTTTCCTGTCCCCTTCCATGATGAACTAAGCCTGGGTGCTGCCCACATCAGAAAATCTCTTCAGCCCACGGGGCTTAACGCAGTGATTTGCTCCTTTTTGTGGGATTCATGCCCACTTCCAGGAAATCACAGGCACTGGGGAGTCTGGGTCACTTCTGCACAAGCAAGCCCTTCTGCAAGTCAGTCTTTCACTTCTGAAAGAGCTGGAGCAGACAGCCTCTGGGATCTGGAGGCTTTATGGTCACCCCAGTGCTGCCACACCCCAGTTGTGGGGCCATGGATGAGGCCTCTTGGTCTTGACTTTCCTGTCCATAAATGGGGATGGATCTGTGGTTCACCTTGGGACAGGATGGGAGGGATCATTATAACAGAGCAACCCCGTAGTGAAGCACCCTTCCTAATGGTAAGAGGAGTCCCTGCCTCGAGTAAGGACAGCAGTCAAAGCTGAGCTGTGGTTCAATGGCACTCTACCTAGCACGCCCAAGGCCCCCAGCTCTCTCTCCAACAGGGAAATCAAAACTATGGAACAGCAGTCATGGTGATCAACAGAGCTGATCAATGGCAATAATGATCATGTTATTCCTGCAGAGTACTTCAGAACCCTAAAGAGGCTCTGCCCTTTGACCTCTATTGACACCTTCATTTAACATTCTGCCTTAAAAGATTAAGATCAAGATGGCCTATGTGGCTGCCAGTCTGCACCCGCACTAAGGACTTTCCCATCCAGAGGTTTTGCTTCCTCTATTATCTGGAGGTCCTCCTTCCTTTCCCCACAGTGTAAATGGGAGTTGAATTCCCCCCCCCTCCAGTTATAAATGCAAGGTGTCAATCAGTGAGGCGGCAGCCCTGAGGGGGTTCTTACTCAGTGGTGGGGGTCCAGCCAAAGGCAGGAATCCATCTCACAACCCTGAGACAGGGCCTATCCTAGCTCTCCCTCCAGGTTTGATTAACGAGACGTCCCAGGGTCAAGGCCCCAAAGGGCAATGACATTGAGATGCACTTTATGGGGTGGGAGGGTAATGGAGATACCCTGCCACAGGGCAGCATCAGGAACAAGGTCAGTGTGAAAGATGAGTATCTCTCTTCTCTAGTGCCCAGAGACACAGTGTAGCAAATGACCTCATTAGAAGCATGTAAATAAATATTCAGTCTGTTACAGAGCCACACAAAAAGAGACTGGTACAACTGGCCTCATTATAACACTCTTAGATGTCATAGGTCACCCTTAGAAGCTTGAAGCCATATGATATAAGGTTCCATCAAAAGCTGCCTCTCGATGTGTGGGGGAAGGAACCCTATACACTAGGGTAGGGCTTTAAACGAGTATATCCAATATGAAAATCAGTATGAAGGTCTTCACAAAATACGTATGAGCCAGCCACAGCCGTCCTAGGTATATAGCCAAAGGAAGCTAAGGCAGCTTACTGCAGAGACTCCTGCAGACCCACGTTTACTGGAGTCCAGTTTGCAGAAGTAATGTGCAATCAGCCTTGGTGATCATCCGCAGACAAATGGAGAATGGTGATGTGGTATACAATGGAGCATTATTTGGCCATGCGAGAAATGAAATTATGTCATTTGCTGCAGAGATCATCTTGTTAAGCAAGACTCAGGAATTCTGACAAACACAGTGTGTTTTCCCTCATACGTAGACTCTTGAGTTGAAAGGAAAAGATAAAGTAGAAGGGAGCTGGGCAGGGGTAGAGCACACCTTTAATCTCAGCACTCGGGAGGCAGGGGCGGGGGGGGGGGGTGGATCTCTGTGAGTTCAAGGCCAGTCTGGTCTACATAGTTCCAGGACAGCCAGGGCTAGACAGAGAAACTCTGCCTAGAAGAAGAAAAGAAAAGGAGGAGGAGGAGGAGGGAGGGAGGGAGGAAGGAAGGAAGGAAGGAAGAAATTAAATAAGGAAGGAAGGACAGTACAAAGGGAACTATGTGAGAAAAGGAGGTCAGTACAGTGCACATACATGAAAATGTCATAATGAAGCTCATTCTTCTCTACAATACACCATGAGGACTAGAGAGAAGTTAGGAGAACTTGCTGCTTTCTCAGAGAACCAGAGTTCAGTTCCCAGCACACATTGGGTAGCTCACAACCACCTGTAACTCATAACCCAGGAAATCTGATGCCCCCTTCTGGCCTCTATAGATACTGCACTCATATGCACATGCACACGCACACATATTTAAAAATACATAATATTTTAACATACAGTAATAATCATTAGAAACCTCGCAGGGAAAAAAATAAACTGGGAGCTAAATAGATGGCTCAGAGGTTAAGAGCACTGATTGTTCTTCCAGAGGACCCGGATTTAATTCCCAGCACCCACCCACATGGCAGCTCACAGTTGTGAGCTGTAATTCCAGTTCCGGGAAATCCAACACCTTTACACATGTGTGCAAGCAAAATAAAAATAATAAATAAATTTTTTAAAATAATAAACTGCCTATCAGTCCATCCGGTTCATGGGGCAGAAGGTACTGGGACATGAATTGAGGCACAAGTATGTGAACGTTCTCTTTCACTGAGATCCTCCTGGGAGGGAACCTGACAGGATACTATTTTGCCTCAGTGACTACATCCGTGGAGTCACTTCCTGTGCTACCCCACATGAGCTGCTCTGTGGAGCTCTGTACACCTCTGGTACTAGGAGAGAGAGTGCAGAGAGACATGGCAAGGCAAATAATCAGGTTCTCAAGCTAGGACACAAGGTATTCCGAGAGCACCCATATGGGGCAGTGGAGGGTCTTGATGGATGGAGATGATAAACTAGCGGTTGGGACATTCCAAGGCTACAAAACTCAAGGCGAGACCATGCCACCTCTGTACAGGATGGGGCTGCCAAGGTCAAGGAGACTTGACTGCCCCAGAGCAAGTGGACCAGGTGCAAAACACTGAGCAGAGATAGGCAGGCTCCCCACAGTGCAGTGTATCTGGCTAGGGTCCCCAAAAGCTTGCTTCTTCACCTTGGTGCTGTCATCCCAAAATAGCGTGTCCTGCCCAAAGGGCAGGGGGTTTCTGCTCGGTCTCCACTGGACAGATCACGTGATCACCTCTACTCTGAAACCCCAGCCCTGGGCCTCAACGTTCTTACCACGACCTCTTTCTCATCATGGTCTTTCAACAGAAATCATTAATGTATATTCACAGCATGAACCTGTGCTTCATTATGATGTGTTCATGCATCATCTCATGGCCCTCTGTATTCTCCAGTATCCTTTCTTGTCTCCCTCCTCCCTTCACCAAACCCTTCTACTTCCCAAATAGTCCTGCGCTCACACCACACAGGATAGACGGGCGGGTAGATATATTTTATATAGAATTCAGACCAGTGGCTCCCAACCTGTGGGTCGCAAGCCCTTTTGTGAATCAGCCAATCCTTTCACAGGGGTCACCTGGGACCATCCTGCCATCACATATTCACATGATGATTCATAACAGTATCAAAATTACAGTTATAAAGTGGCAACCAAAAATAATTTTACGGTTTAGGGGTCACCACAACAGGAGGAATTGTATTAAAGGGTCACAACATTAGGACCACTGGTCCAGACTCTACATATGAGGGCAAGCTCAAGGCATTTGGCTTCTTTGCATTTACATGAAGGTCCCCGATGCTATTCAGTGAAGTCATTTCCCACAAATGATTTAATGGCTGAATAACACTCGGCTGTCAGCATACAGCACATCTCTGCTCTCATTCATCTGATGACAGCATCTAAGCTGCTTCCATAGCTTGGCAGCCCCAGCTCAAGCTCCGTCCAGGGCAACATGGCGCCAGTGCCCTGTCCAGTTGGATCTCCGGAGGCAGCTGCTGACTTCGGTCCAGCTCTGACTTGCATAGAACACGGTGCTGTGACAGCATCCAGGGATGAACCAGAGTGGTCTCCTGGGTGCCGAGCAGCCAGACTTTGCTCACTGGGACCTTGGAGTGCCTCACTGCATTCCCATCTCTGTCTGCCTCAGGCATCCCTGTTCTGTTAGCAGTGCAAGTTGAAAGAAGCCCTTTCGTCTGCCTGGACCCGGGGCAGATTCACAGCCTCAGGATGACATTGATACACTTACCTACACTACTTGACAGGGCTGGGCAACCAGGCTGGAAAGTAGATTCAAGTCAAGGTACCCGATTCCTGTCCTCTCGTTAGACATTCACAACTTGGGGTTCTTCTGACACCTATAGCTAGTGAGGACTTATAACTAGTCCCCTCAACACATGAAGGTCCAGGTCAAGCCTACCGGCAGCTTTGATTACACCCGTGTCCGATTTGTAGGCATGCTGTCTCTCAGAGAGGGACCTCAGTGGTCACCATAACCCGACTGCCAAATGCTTCTACCTGAGTTAGGTGCATGTCCCAGGCTGAGAATAGCTTCCTGAGTCAGAGGGGTCCGCTGTGTTTTCTCTGCCTGATCTTTCTACACAGGGGTACTCTTGAGGGGCCTGTGATCAGCAGCAGTGTCCCCAGACTGTGACAGTCTAGGACTGTTCAGAAAGAGACAGTGCCACATCAGCCACTTACCTCATCTGCATACTGAACGTCATCCACAGCGTACTTCTCCTTGAAATGCTCCTTGGAATGAATCCTCAGAAGTAAACACAATGAAAACCATGGTCAGGGCTTGGCAGTGCCTCAGCCTGGCGACCTTCCGTCCACCCAAATCCAGGCCATGAAGTCCTGGGTCCATTCCTGCCATGGCGTGACAAGGATCTAGCACCAGACGGGTATACCCAGCACTTGACAAAGGGTGACAAGCCACTTGAACCATCTCTGCTGGCCTTGGGGACCCCTAACTTGGTCCACTATGCCCCTGGCTGCCTACAGCAAGCAGCTGTGGAATACGGCCCCTGCTTCTGCTGTCTCCCTCTATATCATTGACCCACCGGGCAGCCAGCCAGTGTACTTCACCCTCGGGGGCATGGAATAAGTGAACTCCCAGGCTGTACTTCTTTAAAGGGAGGTTAATAAATTAACACTTAAAGGAGTCGAGTCAATATCAGTATTTCTCAAAGTGATGAGAAGAATTTAAGCTAAGTCATCGAATTTAAAGAATTAGCCAGGGAGAAAGCATGGAGTAGGTGCTTTCTCCTGAATTCCGCAGGCTGCTCCCCTGTCTCACCCCCAGGTCCTTGGTTAGTAGATGAGTCAATGCTGTTTGGGGCAATAGGCGTGCATATGGAAGAAAACTAAGTATATGGGGTAAGGGAGTGTGCGATGGCACTGGCCAAGTGCCAAGTCCAGTGACCGTATATATGCCACCCTGCACCATTGCACACCCGGCTGCCACATAAGGGGAGGTACCCACCCTTCCCATCCTATCATGGTCTCATAGCAGGTGTCTCACCCAAAAGAGACCTCAGTACAGCACTTCCAGAGCCACGATGGGTGTGTAAATTGGGGGGAAGGGAGTCCTGGGAGTCCCAAATAGAACCAGGGGAGACCCCCAGGGCTCCTTGGCCTATGTGTACTGCCTGGGAACTAGGAGTCTATGATTCTCTCTGGTCCAATATCAATCTCTTTCCACCCAAACAAGCAAACCTGGTTGTCAGAGGTGCAGACACAGGAGCATGGGACAGGGAGTGGTGGGGGCGCAGCAGGACGGGGCTCAAAGCCCAGATAGAAAACCCATCTCAGGCTGAGGAACTCTGAACTCACTTCAAGCTCATGAATGCCCTCTGCACTCTCTCCCACCCCCCCACTTGGCCTCTGAAACTCTCCCTGGGCATCAAGCTCTTGCTATTAACTAAATGTGCACAATTTGGTCACATTAGCTTCGACCAAAAGACAGGACTCAGGTGTAAAACTGGCCAAAATCTGATATTTCCATTAGCAAAGGCCTCAAGAGCTGAGGTATGTGTCACTTCACCTGGATTCTGGGAGCCCCCGCTGCAGGCTGGGAAAGCAAGAGACAGGCAGGGAGGGCCACCAGCAAAACAGCTGCTCAGCATCTTTATTCCTCCGAGCTGCACCAGCCCATCCCAGTCCTGCCTCCCATGCCACTCACTCCGTCATCACCAATTGTGACAGGCATGAGAAGCAAAGTCCCTACAGATCCAGAAGCAAAGATCTGACTCAGTCACCAGGGCTCTGTACAGAGGCCAGCAGTTAACTTGGGGGGCCTAACCTTCTCATGTCTACTGCCGTAGTGCACCTGAAGCCTCTTTCCAAAAACTGTCCTTCAGAGGGAAGCCACCAGAAAACATCTCCCTGTCCTTGCCTCCCAGGGAGTCTTACAGGTTAGGATTCATCAGGGAAGCTGGTGTTGGTGGTCAGCCCCAAGCAAGAAAGAGACGCAAAGGGGAGGTGATTGTAGTGGGCTGTGATCAGTGGGTGTCCCCATTGGTGGGTACCAATCCCCACATGGTGGTTATATACGTTCCTTCTACATGGCTGCGATGAAATGCCTTACAGAACAGTTTAAGAGCAGAGTTATTGACTTGGACTCAGTCTATGGTTGTTTGGCTCCATTAATTTTGAGTTAACAGAAAGGCCGAACATTATGACGGAGGGCAGGGCAGCAAAGGGTGTTCCCTTCATAGGGGATGGAAGCTGACAGCAGAGACGGGGTGCCCTCCCCATTTCCCCACAAAAGATACATTTGCCAGTGACCTATTTCCTCCAGAGTCTTCCTGAAGTTTCTTCAGGAAGTGTTCCGACCACCAGGTAGGAACCCAGCATCCAATACATGACTTTAGGGGGACAATATTCACATTCAAACCACAGCAGTGGCCACAAGCCATTCCACTGTCTGCAAAGAATGGCTGAGCCCTAGAAGCCACCACAGGAAGAAGTGGGCCCAGGTACCAGTCCTTGCTCTCCTCACAGAGACAGATGCCACAGTCTAGGCTGAGTGCAAACCGCAGCTTGAGAGGCAAAAGGCACCTCCCGTGCAGTAAGCTTGCCAGGAATAACAGCCAACATATGAAATATGAAGTGCTATGAGCCTTTTGTCTGGTACTCTGCACATTACATTCTTCTTATAAAGGGCAGAGATAATTAAGCTTGAACAGTTCTTGCTTTTTCGTGTTTGTGGGTTAATTACAGTAAAAATAATTTAAATGTTACCTGAAGGGATATGTGTGCTATGCTGCAGGATCAAACCAGCCATGAAATACCTGGCAGGCAGGACTTGGTGGGGTTGATGGGAGGAGGGAGTGACATAAGAAGTGACATTGGCTGGGAAGGTCACTGGGAGTCTCCAAACGCCTTGAGGGTTGTGCTGACCAGGGCACAGGGAGGCTTTTTAGAGGGTCTACACCAGTCTCGGCTGGCATGTGGGGAGGACCAAGCACAGCTCATGCCTGGCCTCATCATTGGCAGATCCCAATGGAAAGAACCAGACAGAAGGGACAAGCTCACTCAGACACTCCTCTTTCCAGTCTGGCAGAAGAGAGAAGTCCCCTCATGAGACAGGATACCCATCCAGTAGAGAAGATTTGTGCTCAGGCACTCAGGTCCATGCAGGTCTGTTCTGCCAGAAGCTGGGCACAACACAAGCCCAGAGTCAGGGCAAATGATGCTTGGTCACAGTGCCATGAGCCCCAGAGCCCTGTGTGAGGCCTCGGGTGAGATGGAGCCATTAAATTAATACCACATGATGGAGACATGATAGAGCCCTCCAGCAAATGAAATTTTAAAGAGTGGGTCTTAGTGGCTAGCTGACCACCTGCAAGCAGTTAATGGATAAGTAATGAGGCCAGAGGACAGCAGTCACCATCAGTTTCCAGCAATTGGCACCTGCTTTCAGCTCCGACCAATGCCACTGCCTTTTAGTCCGCCAGTGGCACGATGTGGTACGTGCAGAGCAGAACTCAACAACCATGTCAAGATGTCATTAAGTTGTCAAAGAGGAAAATAGCCCTCTGCAAATCAGAGAAGGTGTCTGAGACTGGAGACTGCTCCTATGTGTGAGATGGAGCAGCCACGGCGTATCCTCTGAGATTAGCCGACACAGAGAAGACAGGCAGAGGATGGCCACACTTTAAGGAGTCGTGATGGAGACAGACCGGCCCATGAGGAGGTTAGCCATGAAAGCTAGGGACTCTGGCTAATCCCTAGGTGTCAGGTGCAGGTGCTCAGGAGGTGCCGAGAACCGATTAGCCCCTTCTCATGGGATGCTTCTATTACAGAGCCCATCTTTTCTCCCGATAACAGCAGGAACCAGAGTATGTTCCAGAGAGGCAAAGAGAGCTGTGTTTCTTGTGACTCAAAGTCTGCGGGGGGGGGGGGGGGGGGGGGGCGCTAGTGCCATAAAAAATTGAGACCATCTCCCACACACCACATCTCATGCCCAAAACAGCCCACATACAAGCCAAGTGTGATGGCACATGCCTATGATTCAGGAAGCTGAAATAGGAAGGATCTTGAATTCAAGGTCAGCCTGTAAAGTAAGACTGTTCCAAACAACAAAAGTCACCCCACAGGCATCCCGCTAAAAAAAAAAAAAAAAAAAAAAAAAAAAAAAAAAAAAAAAAGCTAGGCCAAGGTCTCTGGACTTAGCCCTGGAGACCTCACAGTAGCCTCTTCCTGGACAGCCTGAGGCCCAGACAGACACTGAGAGGCCAGTCACCACCTCCCTGTAAAACTAGGCCAGGCACACTATCTCTCTATTCAGTTTGGTCAGGGTCAGGCAGGGCTGTAGAGCTTTCCTTGTTTTTACCCGAAGCTGCTCGCTTTCGCCCTGAAGCTACTAGGTGTGGTGTGTCACAGAGGGAACGTCCAGTTTTCAAGGAACCCAGACACCTCAGGCCAAAGTTCCTATCAGCTAATCTTCTTTTGGATAGACTCCTACAAAATCACATCAAGGGCTCTCGCCCTCCTGAGTCGGTGAGGCTGTGGGGTGAGGCACAGGCCAGGCCCTAGGCTTCCAATTCTCTCCCCTAACACCAGCAAGCCTGACAGCAAGGCTGCTGCACCCTTGGAATCTGTGAGCCTACAGCTTCCCTGGTTCCCTGAGTGACTTTGGATTGTAGTATCTGCCAGGTGGATTTTCAAAAGCCATCAGATAGAGATTCCAAAGGAAGCTAAGGAGCTTAAGGTCAAACATTCAGTCTGGTGGGTTTTGATTGCAAAGGCCAGGTAATCCCATCAGCCTTGCTCCCTGTGCCCTATCGATTACGAGAGTGTCTGGAAGCAGTGCGTACATCAGATCTGGCTGCTTCCCAGCTCAAGTCCAGACAACCAGCCCCTTTGTCACCCTCCTATTACAACCAGGCCTTCCCTCCTAAACACTCAGGACAGAGAGACAGGGAGTCAGCAGAGAGCACGGAAGAGAAAGGTCTGCCGGGGGAGCCAGGGCTACAAGAGAAAAGGAATGTCTCAGTCACGGTGTCATAATCTCCCATGGGACCACAGCTCCCAGGTCCAGCCTGCACATCACACACAGTTCACCAGGGGAACCAACCCTGCAGACCCGTTTCCATCCTCAAGGTTACTCCAGGCTCTATTCTGCAGTAGACAATGAGCTGCCTCAGCAAAGCACACTAGTCTAAAGGAAAGCTTTTAACAGTCTCTGAGACTCAGCTGTGGCCAAGGCACACACTATAATTCCTGTGTTCTTAAAGACTGTAGGCCCAGATAGCAGACTGCTGACAGATGATACTGGACCAATCGGATCCCAAGCTTTAAAACCTTCAGTCAAAGACCATTTAGCTCCCAGGATGTAAGTGTAAGAGACATGGAGCATTCACACGGGTTCAGCAACTGGGGTAGTCCCTTAGGCAAAATCCGTCCTCCAGTCTACCAGCTGTAGACAATGCCTGCCTCAGCTCACAGGCAGCATCCTTCCTTTCCTGCTAGAATCAGCTCTTCATTAGAAAGAAATAGCTAGGACACTCCTCAGCGGTACAGTGCTTGCCTAGCATGTGCAGGGCCCTGAGTCAATCCCCAGCCATGCACGCATGCATGCACACGCACACGCGCACACACACCTACACACACACAAGCATACATGCATGCATGCACACACACACACACACATACACAAGCATGCACGCACGCACACACATGCACCGACATCATTCTTTTGGAAGAACATAGTGGTGGTCACCTGAAATCCCTGAGGAGGCAGGTAGATCTGAGTCTGGGGCGAGCCTGGGCTACATAGTGACATTCTATCTCAAGAAAGAAAGAAGCGGGCAGGAGGAAAAGAGAAGACATGGCAGAGGAGGAACACTCAGTGTCCTTCCACCTCTCCAAACAGAAACTCCGGGTAGGGCCAACTGAGGGTCAACAGACCCTCGGCAACCCTCACTCTCTGTCCCCAAGCTCATAGATGACGGTATCTGCCAAACTTTGAGTTGACTCTCTAAGCAACGGGGCATCTCAGCAAGCTCTACTTGAGCTGGAAAGTGGGACCAAGGGGGTGTTGAAAAGACAGCCACAGTTCTGCAGAGGAGGACAGCTTGGCCTGCAGGGAGGATTCTGGGAGCATCTTACAGAGATAAACATCCCTCAAAGCTGGTCCAGTTATAGATGTTATGGTCTGGATGAGAAGCGTCGTGTTGAAGACTTGCTCCCCTATGAGGCAATACCCAGGAGGGGCTTTAGAAGGCAGAGCCTAATTGGAGTAAGTAAGGTGCTGGGAGGCATATCCCTAAAACAGTATTTTAGAACCCTAGTCTGTCTGTCCGTCTTCCCCTCGCCCTTGCTTTCCAATACCATGAGACAGCTGTGTGCCAAGATCACACGACTGTAGTATTCTGCTCATGTCAGATGTAGCAACAGAGCCAGCAGAGCACAGAACAAAACCTCTGGAGCCAGAGTTAACCTTTCCTCTTTGTAATTTGTTCCTCTTGGGTACTTTGTCCCAGCAGGGAAGACCTGACTTCTACACTACAGCTGAGTAATACCCGACCCTAAAACTGAGTGGAACAAAACCCCCCAAACTATTTATCTTTGCCAGGGTTTGAATCTGAAACATCCCCCATAGGTGCATGTTTGCGTATCTGACCCCAGCTGGGTGCTGCTCTGGAAAGGTGTAGGACTTTTATTAGCTGGGCCACTGGGGGCAAGCTCTGAGAGCTAAAGCCTGGCCACATGTGTGGTCCTGACCTCTGCATCCATGGGTGCCATGACGCAATCTCACACTGGTGCTGACGTGCCCTCACATTGTCAGGCCTTCACTATGATGAGCTGTGCCTTCTGAAACACTAAACCAAAGCACGTCTTGGCTCTCTTGAGTTGCTTCTGCCAGATATTTTGTTAGAGTGAGAAATGTAACTAATGCGTGGACTCTCAAGACCAGGAAGTGAGGCAGAAGCTAGGCAGCATGGCTAACCTCTGCTCCATGACACCTGTGACATCAGCAGAAGCTTGATTCATCTGAAGGGGCTCATTCATACGTATGGCTGGTGCTACACCAGCTGGAGGCTCTCCACATGGGTGAGTCTGGGCTTCCTCATGGTACATCAGCTATCTTCTGGAGGAGAACATCCCAATGGAGAGAACCCTAGTGCACTTCATGGTCTAGCCTCAGAAGTCACACAGCCAGCATCCTGCATCATATCATGGTCCTGACCAGGAGTGTCACGCAGGAGCGAACCAGATTCCACCTTTCTGGGCAGGCAGGTTACAAGCTCAATGTCAGCCTGGGACTGTCCAGTGACTTCCAGGTCAGGCATTCAGGGACATTATAACTGTACTCCTGGCCACATCATCACCTTATGTTGTCACCTCAGTTGTAACTAACCCAGCATACCACTGTACTGTAATGTGTTTCCTAGGAAGGTATTAGAACAGAAATCAAATCAGCCTCACTTGCTGGTACTTCATGGCCACCATGTGGAGGCCATGACGGCCAATGAGCAAGCCTTACTTCCAATCACAGCTCCCACAAGAACAGACCACAATGCTGACACAGGTCTTCCCAGCACACTGAACCTGTTTCCTCTTTATAGCAGGGATGTGGTAAGGATTTGGCTGCAAATGGAATATAAGCTAGGGAGGTATCAGGCATGGCCTCTCCCTGGAAGCCCTGTTGTCTATCCCAAAGGCAAAACTAGACAAGACATGCCCACTCCTCACCCTTTCTTGGTCTCTCCCAAGGGCCAAGCTGAGAAAACCTCACAGAATAACCAGAGTCTGCTTCTCTGCTGCTGCCAACTCTGCTTCAGCTGTATCTTCAGAGCAGAGCTGATGGCACAGGGCCAGCCTGGCATGCTGCCAAGTGGCCCAAAGGCAGAAATGATGCCAGTGTGTGTGGAGCTGGATACCCTCCCCCAAGAGAGCAGAGGACCAACAGGGCAGGCCTAGTTATGGACACTGTGAAGTCTGCTCAGAGCAGAAGAGACAGCTCACGAGGCAGAGGGAGTCCAGAGGACAGCCCTTTAGGGGCCCTGGCCCCCTCTGCAAAGAGCTCAGAGTCCCTGCCGCAGCCAGGTGTCACATCACTCAGACCAGCCACAGACTCACCAGCCTACCAGGTAATGAGCACAATGGGACACTGGGTAGCAAAGGCTGCAATTTACACATTAGCCTGGAATAATCACTCACCAGGCAGAAATGATAGCCTGGAAGACAAGATTCCCTGATCAAATATCCCTGGTTACACAGCGTCTGCCTCAGTGCTGTGAGCAGGAAGGAGCTGCCAGGTGTCTTGGAACACAGAAGTCGGAGGCTCTTCCAGGGAGCTTAACCTGGCCTCTGGTCCCAAACTCCTCACAAGGTACAGCCTTAATCAGTCCTCCACCATCTCTCCCAGAGAGGCTCACGAAGGACAGAGCATCTGTGGCCAGAGGTAGGTGTCAGTAACTCCCCTGGACATGGGTAACAAGCCTCAGAAGTGAGCCTAGCTAGCACACACTCCAGTCAAGCCCACACAGAGCCACCACCTACTGGTGGAGAAGCCACCAGCATTGTTAGTATGCAGGGAATCTGGGCTTTCAATAAAGCACGCCTCCACCCCGTGGCTTTTACCTGAACCTTCTTCCCAAATGAGGCTCAGGGATGTGAAGCAGAGCTTGCCAGCCAAGTGCTGACTACTAACCCCCCTCCCCCCTCACCTCTTTCGTCATCCCCAGAGGGCTTGATACTAAGATAGGGCTGCTCCTTACTTTCCCATCCAGGTGGCGTAGCTAGGAGGAAGCCTGGGCACAAACAGGGTTGACTTTCCAGTGTCCACATCAATGACACCATAGCAGCCTGACTCGATGACACCGAAGGCCCAGTGAAAGAAGGATTCCTGTGGGGGAACAAGGGGCCTCATTACCCAGTGACCAGAACAGAATCATAAGGCCCAAGGCAGAGGTGAGCGCAGGGTGAAGCCTCCCTTCTGAATGGAAACCCAGGCCCCCTCTTAGGAAATGGCCACAGCCCTGCACAGCCGGGTTCCCAATCCATCTGCCAGCTGTCCATCCTGCCATCCATGGTTTGTCAAGAGCAGACAGGGCCCCTTTGACCCTGCCTTCTACTCTCTTTCTTAAAAATTACGTTTATTTATTGTGAACACTATATTTCTGTGTACACCACTGCACATGTGTAATAAGAGGACCACCTGCAAAAACTGGGTCTTTCTTTCCACCTTTGGGTCTTGGGAATTGAACTCAGGTGGGTGGGCTTGTCAGCAAGCACTGCTAACCACTGAGCCCTTTCCCCAGCCCATCCATCTGCACGTCACCTCCTAGGCCCATGACAGCCAGAAGCCAGTAGCACCAGGCACAAGCTCAACTGAGAAAGCACAGAGAATATCTGCACCCAAATGGACACACACATATACAGACACACACACACATATATATATAGACACACACATACACACACATATACACATACACACACATACACACATATACACATATACAGACATACACTCACACATATACATATATATAGACACAAACACATACAAACACACATATACACATGCACACATGCACAGACACATGCATATACACACAGACACACATGCACACACACACACAGATACTCAGCAGTAAGCACTGAGCTAGTGTCACCAAGGTATGAAGTCAGGGAGGGACTCTTCTCAGATGAGCCCAGAATGAGATCAATCAGGGACTCCACAGCTGAATTTAGGAAAGTGATTTTTAAAACACAAATATATAAATCTCTAGAAGCTTCAAGACTAGGAGGGGTGTGGTCTTGAGACCTCCATGGCAGCTGGGGACTGCAGGCCTGTGGCTGTGAGGGCAATGTGGTAGTGAGCGAGATGGTCATAGTCTTTTGTGTCCTGCTGGAGTGGACGGGCTTCAGACCAGAGCATGCTTCTTCCCCTGCTATAGCACCTGTGCCTTCACATTCCGCTGTGCCTCCACCTCCCACTCTCAGAAAGGTATACAGACACACATACACACACACACACACACACACACACACACACACACACACACACACACACACACACAAGGTGGTTGAGATTGAACCTAGAGCTTACTGTATGCTAGGCAGAGGCTCTACCACTAAGCCACACCCAGCCCCTCACTGGGGGATTCTAGGCAGGGGCTCTACCACTGAGCCACACCCCAGCCCCTCACTGGGGGATTCTAGGCAGGGACTCTACCACTGAGCCATACCCCAGCCCCTCACTGGGGGATTCTAGGCAGGGGGTCTACCACTGAGCCACACTCCCAGCCCCTCACTGGGGGATTCTAGGCAGGGACTCTACCACTGAGCCATACCCCAGCCCCTCACTGGGGGATTCTAGGCAGGGGCTCTACCACTGAGCCACACTCCCAGCCCCTCACTGGGGGATTCTAGGCAGGGACTCTACCACTGAGCCATACCCCAGCCCCTCACTGGGGGATTCTAGGCAGGGGCTCTACCACTGAGCCACACCCCAGCCCCTCACTGGGGGAGTCTAGGCAGGGGCTCTACCACTGAGCCACACCCCAGCCCCTCATTGGGGGATTCTAGGCAGGGACTCTACCACTGAGCCACACCCCCAGCCCCTCACTGGGGGATTCTAGGCAGGGGCTCTACCACTGAGCCACACCCCAGCCCCTCACTGGGGGATTCTAGGCAGGGGCTCTACCACTGAGCCACACCCTAGCCCCTCACTGTGGGATTCTAGGCAGGGGCTCTACCACTGAACAAGGGTACTGAGCCCCTAAACAGGCAGGTCACATAATCCTCCCAGCTCTCCCACCTGCCGGCATCCAGTCCTAGGAACTAAACCCCTCACTTGCAGCTTGACTTTCTGTTGTCCCCCAAAACTGTAAACAGTGGTCCGGACCACGCTGTTTTAGCCCATTTCTACGCACACTGTCCTCTTGCTTGCTCAAATTCACCCTGGCTCCTCAGGGCTCACTCCAAACACCAGTTCTTCCATGAAGCCTAGCCTGCTTGCTCCCCCAAGGGTATCTTTCTGTGCCTTGACAACTCTGCCCGATAGGTGAGTCTGGAGATGCTGAGCCCAGATGTGGGATCCCTGTACCCACGCTGCCTCTCCCCAGCCCCTTGCCTGGTGTTGGAGGCAGACGGGACTGTAAGAACGGGTGAAGGCTCACCTGACGGAAGATGATGGAGGTATCGGTGCAGTAACGTTGCATCTCTTCCCCGCCCTGCAACACAACGGCTGAGCCAGCCTGTACAGCTGCATTCTTCCTCAGCCTCTCACACAGGCGCTGCCTGTTCAGGGCGAACAGTGCTAGAGGTACCTTTAGGGTCTCATTTCCCAGGGAATACGATGGGCTGCAGAGACATGAGCATATGCATCACAGGCTGGTTAGCACCTCCCTCATGTGTCCATCTCCGGGGAAGGGGGGCGCTCCCATTAACCTGTAGGGTAAGCCAGCCTGACCATAACCTATTAGGTCCAAGGACAGTCCTTCACTGAGCCAACCAAGGCTATAGAGACTTGCCCATCACAGTCTTCCCTTCTGCTCCTAAGCACCTGGGCTTACCCTGGAGATGAGGGGAGACTGTACCTTCTCAGCTGGTAGGCGGGTAAAGCTTGTGAGGAAAAGCCTCTGCAGGGGCTAGAGATGTCACTAATGTGCCACTCTTCAGGGCTTGCCATCTGCTTTGGATTTTCTAGAACAGGTGGGAAAGCTGAGCTCTGACCCAGACAGCCCTAGCCACCATCAAAAACTTGCCATTCTGCCCCCCCTTCACATCTGACGCCAGTCTTATAGCCCACATTGGTAGCTTCTATACCCAACGATGCCCAACTCCTCAGTGTACACATACAGTGCATCCCCACAGCACCAGGCTCCTGTGACCAGCAGTTACAGAGTGCAGACTTCAAGGATAGCAAGGCTGGTGTTCTGGAAAAACTTATAGGAGCTGGGAAGGGTCAGGCCTGGGAGATGTGCCTCCCTAGAATTCTAGGACAGCTCAGGTCTCACCCATACCCTGTGGCTTGTGTACAGCCTGCGCCATTCCCATACCTATTCAGCATATTTCTCCCCCACTGGAACACCTTCAACATTCAGATATACAGTAACCTAACCCTAAAAACAGAAAAATACTTTCTCTTTGCTCTCAGCATCCATTTCTTCCCACTTCGCAGTAAATTCTCTAAAGAGGAACCCAGTCTCTGGCACTCCTGACAGCCCATGGTCCCTATACTCCGTGCCCCTAAGCAGATGCAATTCATCTGACCGCAACGACCCTACATTCCTGAATCTGAAGAGGACTCGATCTAGTCTTCTCTGGGCCTTTCTATAGCCACAATACTGCTGAACACCACCACCTCCACTCAGTTTCCTCCATCATTTCCAGACCAGCCCCTTACTGGAAGCCCAGGGCCAGGTCCATCCTCTGCCCTCGACTGGACACAGCTGAGTCACATCACTCTGAGGACCATCTATTGGCACAGGCCAATGATGTCCCTCCAGATCCAGAGGCCCCTGGCCCTCTGACATCTCTCTCACATCAAACTCAGTAAGCATGACAAAGACCCAAACCTTGTCCCCTCCTGCCTCTAGAGGTAGCTGTACTCTGATGGTACTCAGGCTATCCTCATTCCTCTGGTCCATCACCCACATATACCTAGAACCTCCTCCCTGTTAGGGGACTTCCCCCACGTGGCTCGGATCCACGTCACACTTGGACAACTTCGAGAAACCTTCCAGTGCTTTCTTGGTCTGAGTTTCCTAGCCTTTAGCAGCCTTTTCCTACGTGTGGGGCACAGACCTCGTTTGTTAATGTCTCTCCAGTAATGAATGAACATCAAGAACTGATATGGGTGCCTGGAAAGCAGGCAGGTGGACCTAGCCAAGCAGCTAGAACCCAGACAAGGGTAGGGCATGCAAGAGGAGCCTCTGAAGTGGTCAGTGGAGGGGCAGTGCTGGAGTTCAGGGAGAGCAGGCTACTGCCAGCACATAGCCTCTGAACGAAGATTGTAATCGGCCTCCTTTTGAACGGCGGGGGAGCCATGATGAGGCCTCGGGGACCCTCACGCCTTATACGTGCTTCCTACACATCTTGGCCCCATGCCACCTTGTAAACAATTCCCTCTTATACAAACACTACCACATGCCCCACCCAGCACTAGGCCAGTCTTCCCGCTTGCCGTCCAGATCCAACCCCATCCACAGTGTCTTGAACTGTGTCTTGACTGTGAATTTGGTAGGCCCATCGGCCTGGGCCATGCCTCTGGATTCCAGGTGGGCTGAGCACATATGGGAGGCATGAGAGATGAGGGAGGGGTAAGACAGTGAGCTTAAAGAGCCTGCTCCCTTGATGCCTTTCCTGGCAGGCCATAAAACTAAATGGCCCAAGTCAGTCTCTCAAAACAGGGCCACACGCCCCTCTTCTTCCTGGGCTCTTTTCATGTTTCCACAGTTCTGTAAAACCATCGCTATAGCAAACTGCCAGCATCAACCAGGTCCCTGACTGAAACAGGTCCTCCCTGAGTCACTGTGTCCTGTGCCTGGCATCCTGCCTGACTTGAGCAAGCATTGATAAGCATCTGCTGAATGTGCCATTGTCATATTTACTTTATGGGACCACGCCCCAACTGTGCAGATTGTGCCAAGTCAACTCCAACTGGGAGGCAGGAAGGATGAAGGGGGGCCCACCCACACATGCCCTTCCTTCCTCCTAGGACAGTGAGCGGAAGGTTGCATGGGCTTGAGCAGTCAGGGTTTCCACAAAGCCAGGGCCGATGTCTGCGTTCTCAGCCACAAGGATAAAAGGGCAGCAGGATCCTTGTAAACATGACTCCCATGTGGCCTGGCTGACAGGAACTGATAGTGCACCCTCTAGCACCCACACTCAGGGGACTCCCACACCCTTCCCACCCACTCAGTGACACCCGTGGAAGGGGGTCATCCCAAGCACAGGAGGGGCATCGTTACTGAGTCCTCATGAGCAAATGCATAGGGACCCTGCTATGGATGAGCAAGTCACCCCTCCCACAGCACCACTAAAAATGCTCACCTAGCTTCCTCGTCTCCTCAACTCCCCCTTGTGACCCACCTCCTTAAATCTACGAAGTGCTGCCTGCTCCTGGTATGTTCTAGAAGGCTCTTGTCTTCTTATCCAGAACTGTCTCAGAGACCTAAGATCCCTTTGGACACCCAGACTTGGGGCCTACTGCCTGTTTCATATAAGGGACTTGAGCATCTGAACACAGTGGTATCTGAGGGGATATCTGGGACAAGGCCCTGGGATACCGAGGGATGACTGTACTTACCCCTCCACAGGGCTCTGTCACAACCCCACCCACCTTGTCCTGGGCTCTGGATAAGGCAGCCCAGCCTAAGTTACCAGGCAAGGCATGTGCTGCAGTCACTAAGTAAGTACTCCAGGACACCCTGGATCAAAGATTATGATGATAGCAAACCCTTGGAGAGGCAGCCAGGGGCAGAGATAAGTGATTTCTCTCTATAAATTCATCTAATATAGCCCCAATAAAACATTCCCAGTTGGTTTCTATTGTGATACTGGGGACATCCTAGGCAAGTTTCTCCTCCTAGCTACACCCCCAGCCAACCTTCTTTTTTAACGTTTTATTTTGAAGTAGGCTGGCTTTGAACTTGCTTTATCAGCCAAACAGGTCTTGAACTTGCTTCTACCTCCCTCAGACTCCTACCTATGGTTTTAGGCCAGGGCCTGGAGGCCTGTCTTTCCACCTAGTTTCTTTGTTGGCTGGTTGTTAACTGACCCTTGGAATTTAAAAAGCACAGGCTTGTCATTCCTGAGTCTCGGGACAAGCACAGCACAAGGTACTGCATACAGCCAGGGCGCAGATGTTTGAGAGAATGGAGATGGCTGGTGTACTAGTTCAGGGCTCAAAGACAACACAGAACAGACCCTCCAGGCCACCAAGGCCCGGGAAGCAGCCCAGGTGCAGAGACACAGCCCCTGCAGCCCATCCTTGCCCCAATCCTTGTCTCAGGGTTTCTGTTGCTAAGACACTATGACCCAAACAACTTGGGGAGGAAGGGGTTTATTTACTTCCACGTCACAGTCCAAAATCCAAAGAAGTCAAACGTGACAGGAACCTGGAGGCAGGAGCTGATGCAGAGGCCATGGAAGGTGCTGCTTACTGACTTGCTCTGCCTGCCTTCTTATACAGCCCAGAACCATCAGCCCAGGGGTAGAACTATCCACAGGGGGCTGGGCCCTTTCACATCAATCATCAATCAAGAACCAAAGGACCTTAGGTTTGCGCACCAGAAAATCTGGTGGGGACATTTCCTCTATTGAGGTTCCTCCTCCAAAACCACTCTTAACTTGTGTTGAGTTGCGATAAAACTAAGCCAGCACAACCAGAGTCTCCTTTGCCCTTGATGGACGCCTGTGGGTTTCTAGGCCCACAGAGAGCCACGTATAGAATATTAACCCCTCACCTGCTTGATAAGAAAAAAAAATCACCTTTTTGATTTCTCTAACTCACCATTCAAACTCTATGCCTTATTCAATTACTGCTGTAAGCAATGTTGTCAGCAGTGCCTGGGAATCTGCCACACACAGAGCTCACCGTACTTTTACTACCCAGCATTGCTGCAACACTTTCTCAAAATACCACCCATGTTTGTCACGACTGCAAAGTCAAGGTGCCTGATAAACCTGCTCCACGCTGTTGTTACCTAGTGTATTAGTGTAAATGCACAGGACCACATTACAAATTCATTTAACATTTTGATAGCTGCATTTCCATGTAATCGTTTACTTACTTAATGCATTTTGAAACATTATATCAAGCTGGGTGTGATGGCAGCCTAGCACTTGGGAGGCTGAGGCAAGTGGATTGAAACTCAGAAGCCAGCTTGGGCTATACGATTGAGAGCCTTTGCACATATCTGGGCTAATAAATAAATAGTATTAAAGGAGGATACTTTGGTCTGTCTCTAAGGTCCTCATGCAGAGAGGCTTGGTCTCCAGTATAACAGTAGTCATGGGCCTTTAAAAGGTCTGGGGCTTTCTGGAGGATGACTAGGAATTCATGCTAATTAATCAGTTCTCAAGGGAATGAGTTAAGCCTCAGGAGACTCATAGTTATCAAAACAGTGAGCTTCACAAAGTGAGGTCAGCGAGCTGTCTGGCCACATGACCTGTCTTCTATACACCAGCTACTCATCCCTTTCATATGTATTCCTTCCACTGGACGCCATCAATCAGGTTCTAAGACTTGGTGAGGTTCTTACTGGATGAAGTTTCCAAAACTATGAGCAAAATAAACATATCTTCTTTATAGGGTACCGGTCTTGGGCATTTAGGTATAATAGCAGAAAACAGAGGAAGATAAGCATATAGGTTTACTAACACCCTCATGCTTCAATGCACAGACTATAACAAGATCCCTTTGCTACCATGTGAAGCCACTTCTGGATAAGCTCCCAGAGAAAGACATGTCAAACAAAAATGACCAGGCATTGAAGCATTCAGCAGCCACTGGCTACCTAGCTATAGGACGGTATCCCTGACTGGAGGGGCTTTAGGCAGGAGGCAGGTACCCGTGGTGGCTACTTCCCTCTCTCCCGAGCATAATCACAAACATGTAGGGACACAGAGGGAGGATTGACTAAAGAACGAGACAGGGCAAAGGGCCCCTGGGCCAGCCTGGCTTCCACAGACTTGTCAGTTCTGCAGCATCCTCATGAGGAATTTGCACAGTGTTCATGTAAGGGTGTGACCATGTTGGATCGAGACCCTGATCCCTCCCAACATTTTCTGTGTAGAATGCTTACTCCAACATGGAAAGTAGCTCATCATATACGCCCAGGGCAGCTGGTGTGCTGCCCCTTGCTGGCTGTGCACTGGCTCCTGGGATGCCACTCAGGTAAATGAGAGAACTGTTCTGAATCCTCTTTGCAATTCTGTCCCCCTTCCTACCCATAAGTCCTTGGCCACTGCTATCTCCCAGGAAAGCAGAACAGGATTGTGGGATAATTCACAGGGTAAATGTCCCTTTCGTTCTTACGGGACCATCTCACCAAGCTCTAATCATAGGCTGATGGCCCCAGGGATACAAACCAAATTGGTCCTGGGCCCCAAGGATGCCAGGAAAGCAATGACAAAGCTGAGACAGCTACTCATGATGGGCAGATGTGAAGCTGTGTGCCACGAACACAGCTGGATTCTCTGGAGTTTTGAGCAGAAACCTTTCCATGGGAGGCCTATGTGTGGGAGGCGAAAGCATCTAGGCTGGATTTAAGTCTGTGACCAATCTTTTACTCATGAAGAGTGATCCAGACCCATTAGGTGAACAGGGCCCAGGACAAGGAGAGCACAGGGGAACGAATGCAGACTGACTGGCACATAGAACGTTTGGAGTATGGCTCACAGAGAAAGCAGGACTACCTCCTACTGGTTCACAGAATTACGGAAGTTTCTCGCTGAGTTTGAGGGGCTGCTTAGGGTTTCTGCTGCTCCCCAGCTCATATAGGGTACACCTGGGATTCTCATGAGTCTCCTGTCCCCGGGCTTTTCTAGGACTCTGAAGGAAACCAATCCTGACTCTTTGCAAACCTGTGATTATGAGTTGAGGCTCATTCTATCTGACACTTTAACTCAGCATGGTGGCATAAGCCTGTAATCCCAGTGCTCTTGGGCTTGTGTAGGAGGATCATGAGTTCAAGGCCTACATAGAGCAAGTTCCTATCTCAAAAAAATAATTTTTTTTAAAAAAATGCTGGGAATATAGTTTAGTGGTAAAACACATGGCCCGTCACAAGTAAGTCCTGGGTTACAACCTTGGCATGTCCAAAAAACAGGGAGACAGATGACATGTTGACCTATCATGTAAATACAACAGCAGAGAGCCAAGCTTTCTAAGGAACATCATCCAACCTTGTCCCCTTAAGGAAGTTCCTGAACTCAACCCAGGCTCAACACTTCTGAGACAGTTCTACAACCATTCTGAGATGGCTCTGCCCAAGGAGGCCCTGGCCAACTGTAAAAACTCCCCACACCTGTTACGATTCCCAATAATATGCCTCCCCAAGACTGGAGTCTCCATTTCAATCATCTTGTGTGATGGTCTCAGAGAATCTCCTAGGCTACAGGAGGCTTCTGTGAAGATCTGGTCAGTTCCTACTGGGAATCGTCCAGAAAGAAGCAAGTCTTGGACCAAACCTGGAACCTCAAACCCAAATGCAGCTGCCTGTAACCACCGGGCCAGCCCAGATGGACAAGTAAGACACCACAGAGAGATAGCTGCCCATAGTTACTGCTAACCGTGCTTCTTAACAGAAGGTCAAAGGCTAGGCTCAAGGTTCTGGTCCTGGCCTCCAGGAGACCTACCAGGACTTTGCACAGTAGTTCTCCACCCTAAGTGGGTCTCACTGTTTAAAGTTCATCCCAAAGAATACCTAGCACAAAGATCATCCCATGGCCCTTGATCCCAGGCCTCTCATTGGCACAGAACAAGATTAGAGGCAGAGAGTCAGATGACAGACTCCCGCATGGCTATCTGCTTTAATAACCAAGTGTTCCTAGAAAACAATAGGCACTCTCTAAATGATTACCACATTCAAAGTTCTTCCAACCTTGGAAGCCAGCTAAGCTGCCACTGTGTTTCCATTTCCCTCATCTTATACAGAGAGATGAATCTGGTCCAGGGCTTTCCTCATACTTACCTCAGTTCCCAACCCTGTATGTGGAGAGTCGCCCTCCTCTACCCCTCCCAGTCCGAACACCAAGTAACACTAGGTCCACACCTCCCTCTGAAATCACAGCTCAAGCTATCAGGCTCTTTATGAAGAAGAAGAAGATGTCACCAGGAGGTGTCTCAGCACTCAGGAGGCAGAGTCAGACAGATCTCTGTGAGTTCAAGCCCAGCCTGGTCTACAGAGTGAGTTCCAGGACAGAGAAGAGCTGTCTCAAAAAACAAAAAAAACAAAAAAAAAAAAAAAAAAAAACAACAAAAAAAAAGGAAGAAGAAGATGATGATCATCCAAGCAGGGTGTAGTGCTATATGCCTGTAATGCAGGCACTCTGAAGGGCAAAGCAAATAGAGTTTGACCCTGTGCAGCATAGTGAGACTCTGTCTAAAATATACAGGAAAGAGGATCCCAGATGACATTCTGCTCCCCCAAGACAAAGTCTGAGGAAGTCACTGGTCACCACACCTGCTAGCTGAGGGAGGCACTCTACTTTCCCTGTCCCTGAGACTGAGTGGGCCCATCTGTCCACACTTCCTCCCAACAGGACCACCGATCCTTCTTTAATCTTACAGAATTACGGCCGGCCTAAATCGAGCAAGGCACTGGGATAGTGAGGCCCAGCATGAAGTGTGCATTAGAGACAGAAAGGACAACTGACACGTAGACAACCAGGCACTAAAAAGTTGATCAGATAGTTAGGGGAACGTGTCTTAGAGAGCTGACATTTGGGCCAGGAAAGAATCAGGAAAGTGCTGGCCTGAGAAAGCAGGATTCCACGCCCACTCGGGGAAGTGCCTGGAGACCTGGAGCCCACCCCATCGGAGGGGCGTGGCAGTGAAAAAGCTCCGATCTCTGCCACGTAGGGTGAGGAAGGCTCCAGGGCAGCTCCCAAGGATCATTGGGCAGCAGCAGCAGCAAGCGTGCAGGAACGCTGCGGGACCCACTCGCTTGGCGCTCGGCTTCCGTGCCTGCGAGAGGGAGCGCAGCCTGCAGCCACACAGCAGCCCCGGTTAGAGGTCGGGGGCTGTCACCCATTGCCCAGCCCGGAACACCGAGGTGGGAGCGAGGGGTAAAGCCAGAACTCACCGTGCGGTGGACGCCATGTTCACTCGGTGCGAGCGTCACGTGGAGTGCGGCGTCAGCTGAAGCTGCCTGGGTCCGGAGGGGCCGGCGGGGCGGGGCCGGGGCGGGACTGGGCGGAGCCAGAGGCTTCGGCCCCTCCCTCTCCGATTCCGGACTGCACACCCAGAAGAGGCGGAGCCCTGCGGGGGGGGGGGGTTAAGGTCTGCACAGGAGATCTCAGGCTTTTGTAAGGAGTCTGGGGGATCTGAGCAGCAACCCACAAGGCTTTTCCTCTTGGAAGGAAATATTCTGAGACGGGGGATGACTTGATTGAATAAAGAAACCATGGGAGGGAGGTCTGGGGGTGTGTGTGGGTGTGTGTGTGTGTGTGTGTGTGTGTGTGTGTGTGTAGTGAGGCGAGGCTCTGGCCGGAGAGACAAGCATTAGACACTTAAATCTAATAGGATCTTGTCCAAGCTTCCTCAAGTGCAATACGGAAGAACTGAAGGAAGAGAAGCTGGGATGTGGAGGGTGGGGGGAAGCCAACAGAGCCAGGCCGGATGCTAGGGCCTGAGTCCTAAAGAGAACGGACTACATCTGAAGTCCTCAACAGGTCCCAAGCACTTGGCAGCACTGAGGTCTCACAAAAGCCCCATGAAGTAGCTATTGTCTTAGCTCCATTTTATAGGTGGGAAGACGGAGGCCCAGAAGGGTAAGTAATATGCCTGAGTTCGCACAGGTTCACATGTTCTTGAGAACTTGGAAAAACGCGCGCATACACACACATTAGCTCCGTCTTTAGCTAAAGAGTCTCGGCTCTTTAATAAAGGACACTTTTTAAAAATAGCAAAGGAGAGCAGAGAGCTATTCGAGTCCGTTTGCAGAAGGAAAACCTGCCCCCAGCTAATCACAACCCCACTTCTTTTGACATAAAAGATGTCAAAATTAAGCCAACTGCCAGCTTAATGCTTATTAATGTGTAAAAGAAGTAATTATCCTAAATATTTACAAAAGTGAGGCAGAGAACACCCAGCCACTGAATGGAGCACTCTTTCTCTGGTTGTAAGAGGGAAGTACTACCCACGGCTCCTGCCCACCCAGGCCCATCTGGACAGTAGGCCTCTTGGCAGGGTCTGTTCTGACAGTACTTTTGTATGTCAGACATGCTCTGTCTCTCCCTACCGTTCCCCAGCAGAGGCTCCAGCAGGACTGTCCCTCCCTCTTGCTCATGAAGCTTTCCAGCCTTATCAGAGCCTCCCTCAGATTCCAGCCTGCCTCACCACCTATCACAACTCCACATCAAAGGCTGAGGTAGAGTCTTTCTCTCCCCTGCTCCTGCCCATCACAGGCTCTGGCAGGGACTCCATGAGGAGAAGCCGCTCAGGGTGTGGGAGAACATTTTGGAGTTACTCATGCAGAACTGACCCGGATGCTGCTTGGAGCCAGGAGGCAATTGGGGAAAGATTGATTTTTAGAGAGTCAGCATGGGAGTGTGTAAATCAGCTGAGGAAATGTGCCAGGCACTGCACTCATGCCTTACACTGTGCTGTATCACAGCTGAGGTCATGGGGTCCTTGGAGACAAGATCTGGCCTTGTAAGGGCCTACAGGTGGCTGAGAGGTGACTTCTTTATTAGCCCTGTTGCCGGTGCAATATTACCTTCCAGAAGTGCCCTGCTTGAAGGCACACCTGCAGGAGATCTATCCTGTGCAATGTCCTTTCTCCCCATGTCCTGCCCTACTCACTGCTTCTGCCTAAGTCACCACTCCCCCAAAGCTTCATGGACACTGCTGACCCACTGGGTCTCTGACTCACGGGGTGGGTATGTGTGACAGATAGGGGTCAGGAGACTATATTACAACCTCACCTCTCCCAGGTGGGACAGGAAGACATGTGACAGACAGGACATGACATATTAGTTATGTCACTCATTTCTGTGTCCCCAAACCTGAGAGAAGTAACTTAAAGGCAGGACAGTTAATTTGGGCCCATGGTTTAGAGGCTGTGATGGTAGCTTGAACTGTCAATTTGATACAAACTAGAGTCACTTGGAAAGTCTTAGAGAGGGACTGTTTAAATTGAATCATTTTGAATTAAGTTTACTCATGTGAGACAACCCAGCCCACTGTAGGCAGCTCCATTCCCTAGACAGGTGGTCCTGAGCTATATGAGTAGAGAGAGAGAACTGAGCACAAATAAGCAAGCCTGCATACATTCACATTTCTCTGCTCTTGACTGTGGGTGTGATGTGACCAGCTGTATGATTTTCTTATCTTGACTTTCCCAAAGCAATGGATTGTAACCTGGTATCATTATCATAAATAAGCTCCTTCTCCCCTACCTTGCTTTATGCCATAGCATGGGAGAGGGTCAGGAAGAACAAGGAGTCATAGTCCGTTATGGCAGAGAGCACGTGGCTCCTAGGGCAGCTCTTTCCACAGCAGCAGGAGAATAGGGTGGCAGCTTCTCACATCTTAGTGGGTCAGGAAGTGTAGTCATAGTTTCTGTCCTGGTTAGAAACTCTAAAATAACCAGCAGCTGAGTCCCAAATAATTGACTTGGAGGCTTAATATTACAATAACTACTGGGCCAGTAGCTCAAGCATATTACTGTCTAGCTATTTGGCTGATATCAACTCACATTTCTTATCTGTGTTTAGCCACATGGCTTGGTACTTTGTTCAGTCCATCATTCTCATACTGCTTCCTCTGTGTCTGGCTTCTCTTCCCAGAATTCTCTTAGTCTGATCACCCTGCCTATATTTCCTGCCTGGCTACTGACCAATCAGTGTTTTATTAGACCAATACCGGTGACAAATCTTTCCAGTGTGCAAGAGCATTATCCCACAAGGAAGCAGAAAACTCAGGCCAGAACCAGAAGCAGATATCACCATCAAAGCCTCCCCACCCCGACCTGCTTCTGTGAGCATAGTCCAAAATAGCACCTCCGGCTAGGGACCAAGTTCAGACATGGGTCTGTAGGGAACATTTGTCCTTCAAACCATAACACATACATAGGTGGCTGTTCTTCTGTTGTGGTACTAGCAACCCTTGTCCTTGCCCATTTTGATAACAGCTGGGCCAACCTCAGTTTTCCTACTTCTAAGGCCAGTGTAGTTTGCAGTGTTCTCCAGGACCACAGCATCAACCCCAGGAAGGCCCTACATCACACCCTGTTCCTCTTGCCCTCTTTCTCTGGCCCAATTCATCCGGGCATCCATCTTCCTGCAGAAAAGAGGCAGACAGCAGCCAAGGGGCCTTCCCTGTGAACCCCCTGTCACTGCGTCAAATGAAGTGGTCCCTGCTGGGTGCTTTGCCAGGGTCTGCGAGGCAATTCAAGATGAGAAATGGAACGGAAGCTTCAGAAAAGCAAATCATTCCAGCAGCCCCTTCAACACCTCGAAGAAACAAGCTCTTTTTGTGTGTGTGAAAATGGGGAATATATTGTTTTTCGGTCTTTGGAAGACTGTTTTCTCATCCTGAAATCACAAGCTGCTTTCTTCCAGCGAGACTTATAAATACATCCAATTATCGACATTCAATATAGGAAATAAAGTTCTGAAATTGTTTTCTTCCCCACGTACAGCGCAGGCCGGCTGGGTTGCACAGGTGATAATTACTTTTATTTCTTGAAATGAGCCAAGCCAATGTGGAGGGACTGGCAGGTCCACCTCTTATTGCTTCTTTTTTTTATTATTATTACATTGTCCATGTTGTGCTGGGCTATTCATTGGCGTAACTCCATTACCCTATTTCAAGATCTTGATAAAAATGAATGAAATTCCTAATTTCAAAAGTCTGAGTGCTAAGTTGTAGAGTAGAAAGACTTTGTTCTGTAGGGGGTATCCTGGAGAGAAACTCCTGAGGGGGGTAGGTGGCCTCCCTCTCTCATCCAAGTTACTGGACATCTTTGTTGGTCAGTAAGTGGGTCTCTGATGGTATTCAGAAGGTATCCCACTTGAAGAACCCCATCACGGTAGCCCTGTGGAAAAGCACCTGTATACTGTGTTCCCAGCAGTCGTTTGTCTTTTTGTCCATGCCAATATCGAGACTAGGTCATTTATGAGACAGATATGGTAGTCAGCCCTCAGGAGGATCACACCTTTAAAGCCAACCTGGCCTACTGTCCTAGTCAGTGTTCTATCACTATGAACAGACACCATGACCAAGGCAACCCTTATAAAAGAAAGCCTTTATCTGAGGCCAGCTTACATTTTCAAAGGTTTAGTCCCTTTTCATCATGGCAGGAAGCATGGAGGCACAAGGCAGACATGGTGCTGCTGAAGTATCTGAGAGTTTGACATCCTACTCAAGGCAGCAGAGTGAGTGGGAGAGAGACTAGGCCTGGCTTGGGCTTTTGAAAGCTCAAAGCCCAACGCCAGTGACTGTCTTCCTCCAACAAGGCCACGCCTCCTAATCCTTCTAATCCTTTCAAACAGTTCCATTCCCTAATGACTAAACATTCAATTATATAAGCCTATGAGGGCCATTCTTTTTTATAATTTTATTTTTATGTTATATGCATTGGTGCTTTGCCTGCGCGTGTGTCTGTGTGAGAATGACAGATCTGGGAGTCACAGACAGTTGTGAGCTGCCATGTGGGTGCTGGGAATTGAACCCGGGTCCTCTGGAAAAGCAGTCATTGCTCTCAACCACTGAGCCATTTCTCTAGCCCTAGGGTCATTCTTATTCAAGCCACCACAGCTACAATGAAAGATTCTGTAAAAAAAAATGGTGATGGTGATTAAAAAGGCGCACCGTTGTCTTCTGTCTCTCCTGCTGGAATTGCTACTAACCTAACACCATCTACTCTTCCTCCTCTGTGTTATCTCTCTCCCTGTGATCTCTGTTTTTAAGGACTAATTCTATCCCATAACTTCTCTCTTCCACAACATCTTCTTTCCAGGGCATCTCTCTTCAGTGATCTCTCCCTTCCATGCCCTCTACTTTCTATGACCTCTGCTTTTCATGATCTCTGTCTTGACCTTCCCTTGGATGGCTCATCTCTTCTGCGGTTTCCCTGTGTGACCTCCAAGGTCCCCAGGTTGGCTTCGCATCTGGCTATATCTCTGCTTATCTGATCCTCATAGTAAACAGCAAACAGACAGACCTTCAATTCAGCTACCCCACTCAAAAGAGGAATGTATTGGGTTGGGGGTGGGGAGACACACCACATAACACAGAAGAAGAAAGGCAGGCTTAGGAAACACACAGGATGAGGTTGGAGAGATGGCTCAGTAGGTAAGTAAAGTACTCGCTGTGCAAGAATCAGGACCTAAGTTCAGATCCCTGATGCCCAGGCAAAAGCTGGCGGCGTACATTTATAACTCCAACACTGAGTGGGAGAGCAGAGACAGGTAGATTCCTTGAGTTTGTTGGCTGGCTGAATTGATGATGAAATCCTGTCTCGAAAGATAAAGCAGAGAGTTAGAGAGCCATCTGACCTCTCTATATATGTTCACACCTACACAAGCACATACATATATACACACAATGCACAGAAGTATACATATATACACACAAAAAGGGAAGAAAATTTAAAAAAAGCAAGCAAGCAGACAGGATCGGGAAGGCTGGTAACCAAGTGCATCCCTAAGCCACACTCTCGGGACCATAGCAGCTGTTAATGCTGCCCAGACAATTGCTACAGCCTCTGCCCCTGGGTATACAATGTTGCACTGCCAATGAGTCCTGGCTTCACTCACTGCATGGCCAGAGTCCTTAGAGGAGCTTCGAACCAGCTTGTCTGTCTTATTACTTTGAGCCTCCGGTGAGGAAGGGGATGATGGGACCACATGGCATCTGTTTGTTAGCTTTCTCATTGCTGTGAACAAATGGTCAGAAAAACCTTTCTCATGGTTTTAAAGAAGAGTCCGTTCCCTAGTTGCTTGCTGTCATGTGCTTAAGCAGAGCATATTGCCAGCAGCATGTGGCAGGGAACCTTCTTCACCTCATGGTCAATGAGAAATAATAGAGGGAGAGGCTGGAGACAGAATACCCCAGGTAGCCCTCTTTCTGAGCTAGACCTCACTTCTTTGTTTCTTTGAACAGTGCCACCAGCTGGGGACCCTCAGCATATGACAAGCCTGTGGGGGTTTCAGACTTGAACACAGCACCTCACTGAGTTCTAGTCTCGAAGTATGATATTGACAGATACACACAAAGCCCAACCTCATAGTGATGAATTGGTGTGGGATATAAACATCCCTCCATATAACATCTTGAAAAGTTTTTTCCCCCCATAATCTTATTCTGAATAACAAACACAATTGCAAAGTCCCGAACTCAGATACTCAGCTGTTTTTATTTCAGCTAAGAAGGAGGTTCTGATTTCACAGTTTGGTATAGTTTTTGATTTCAGCTTATGTGTGGTGATGCTTGCATGTCATTTCTTTGGCTCTGAAGTTCTTCTCTGGCTCTACCTCCGTGGCGTTGCTAGATGAAGGGTCCTCTGCCATGAAATACCCATTTGAAACTGTGTGGTCAGAAAGAAGTGTGCAGACTACAAAGTCAGCAGACTGGTGTTGAGTCCAGATAGGGGACATCTGGTTTTCACGCTCCCATTTTGAGACCAAGTGGTATTTGCTTCCTATGCAGGGAACTTCGAAGGGTCAGAAGAAGTTTCAAACACTGAGGCTCTTTGGAGGACCGTATAATATGATGCAAATGTGGTACCATCCTTAGTGTGACACTAAATATTATGGAAGAATATAGGCAGTAAGGAGGACTGTTAACATTCTCAAGAGGAACAGAACTGGTAGAATAAATTTATACATATAGAAAGGGTATTTATTAGACTGGTTTACAGGCTAGTCCAACAATGGCTGTCTGCCACTTGAACATCTAAGAATCTAGCAGTTGTTCAGTCCATGAGACTGGATGTCTCTGCTAGTCGTCAGCATATTTCAGAGTCCCCAAGAAGTAGGTTCCGGTGCCAGTGAGGTAAAAGTAAGAATGGACAGGCAAAGAACAAATGTTCCCCTCTTCCTTTCTGTAGGCTGTCACTGGAAGGAGATGTGGCCCAGGTTTTAGGATCTTCTCACCTCAGAAGATCCGGATTTAGGGTGAGTTTTCCTACTTCAAATAATCCAAGCAAGAAAAACCCCACATCGATGTACCCAGTAGCTTGGGTTTTAGTTAAGTCCAGATATAGTCAAGTTGACAACTAAGAGCGGGCATCACACTTCTGACTTGGCTGCTCACTCACTGTATAGCGTTGGGGAAACTTACTGACTTTTCTGAGCCTCTGTTTGCTCATTGACAGAATGGAAATGGTAGACCCAAGCTCAGAGAATCAATGAATTATTTTGACTGGTTCCAGAAGATCCTCCAGTTTAATCCCTGGTATGTGTTGATAATGCCATCTTTTTGTAAGTGGTCACTTGAGGAGTGTGTGTGTGTGTGGGGGGGGTGGTAATTAGGATTCTCCCCTAGCCCCTGAAGCCACAGCTGGCCAAAAGCAATTAGCCAGTCCAACCAGGGTTTGAGGGCAAGCTCCATTTAAAAAGGCTTTCCACCTTCAACCCCTCCTCTCTGGTTCTACCTTCTCCCAACTGGCCATCAGTTACTATCTCTGACTTCATCTCTCTCTCGCCCCCCTCTCTTTCTCTCTCTATCCATCTATCTTTTCTCTATCTCCATTAAAAAAAATGTCTCTCAACATGGGACCAGTCTAAGTGCCTCCAAGGCAGCCGGTCACCACACATGCATGGGGCAGAGACTCCTCATCCACCGCCATACACGGTCATACAGGATATACACGTTATCATAATCTAACGGGGTGGGGACACTAGGAAGAAACCAGCATCATATCCTCAAAATGTGAGGGTGGGTATTACAGTTTCATTCCTGTTGCTGCAGTAAAATGCCCTGGCCAAAAAGGGTAAGTCTATAACCCTAAACCAAAGTGGCCAGTTTGCAGATCCTTCAAGGACTAACTGGGCCCGAGAGCTGCACAACCCACCCCAAGCCCATGGGATGCTGGTCTAGCCAGAGGAGTGACTTGAGGGATTTGCTTTAAATAATGGAATGTATCAAAAGCAGAGGCCTTAGGAGGCGCTCACCCATCAGATCCAGTCTCTCACCATTCCTGGAAGCCCTGCCATAGCAATCATGGGAAGATGACCTAGCTAACCTGATCACATGGCTATCAGGCTATCTTAAGGCCATCTTGTTAGCCATCCTTTAGTCAACTACACAGCTGACTCAGAACCATGAATGGCTCCATGGAGACCATCTAAGTGGATTCCAGATACCTGAGTTACATCTAGCTACTATATGGGGCAGGGTACAACGTCAACATCATATGTGACCCAAAGCAGAAATAAGAGACTTTGGTATATTGTCCCAGAGAGGTACCTGGGGTAGATGCTACAAGGGCTATTTTCCAGTGGAACCAATGTGGAGGGGTAGGTCTCTGCAGCATTGGGGATAAAGTATGCTTTTTACCCAACCTCAGCCTGGAGCATAGTATGACTTCAGTGTGGAAAATGGTGTAGGGTCCCAATTCTGTATGGATGTTGTGGTGGTTTGAAAAAAAAAAAAAAAAAAGCACAACAAAGGTCCCCAAAGGGAGAGGCACTATTAGTAGGTACAGCCTCATTGGAGGAAGAGTGTCACTGTGGAGTCCGGCTTTGGAGGTCTTTTTCTCGAGCTCCTGTCTTTTTTTCTGTTGCCTGAAAGATATATAACACTCTCAGCTACGGGGACCACACCTGTCTGCACACTGCCATGCTACCCACCATGATGATAACGGACTGAACCTCTGTCACTGTAAGCGAGGGCCTCAATTAAATGTTTTCATTTATAAAAGTTGCCATGGTCCTGGTGTTTCCTCACAGCAACAGTAACCCCAGCTAAGACAGATGCCATGATGATCCATTGCTAACCTCACTGGACATGGGATCTCCTAAAGGGTGAGGCACATCTCCGGCGCCTCTGAGAGAGCATTTCCACGGAGGACCATGGCAGCATGAGTGAGCAGCACCATCTCCTAGGAGGACTTGGCTGGAATAAAAGAGGAAAAGGAAAGAGCCAGCCAAACGCTAGCGGTACCATTTCCCTTTTCTTTGCTGCCTGGCTGCCGTGATGTAAGTTACCCTGCTCCCCCAGACCCACCCCTTCCCGGAGGATTGAGAAATCTGAAGCAATCAGCCAAAATAAATAATCCTTCCTCCTGAGTGTCTTCGGTGGGGTATTTTGGTCAAAGACATTGTAAAATAATTAATACTGGCACTTGATAGTTGTGCTGTGCTGGAGGATCCACGAGGCAGCACCCCCACATAAACTCTCTGAAGGGGTCAGGCAGGGGCCACTCAGGAAGGAACATTACAGATGGAACTTCCTGGACAATAGACCTGAACCATATCAGGATTCTGTGAGCTTCTATGAACACCACTCCTGGGACCATCAGGGATACCTAGAAAGGTTTTTTAGATGGAATGATCTCTGTGTTAGAGAGAGCCTCAGAGACAAGCTTAGGAACCCCACCTGCAGGGATGACAGGGTGCATAAAGAGACTTGTGTTGGGTCCACAGAATAGGTACATTAGATGTTCTCGTGTGCTGTGACCACAGTGCCTGGTTAAAAAAACCAAACAAAATCTTAAGGATAAAAGATTTCTTTCTGCTCATGGTTGCAGAGCATTCAGTACATCAGAGCAGGAGAGGCCTGGCAGACCTTACAGCATAATAGTGGTAGCATGTGGCAGAGTAGTCACATCATGAAGACCAGGAAGCAGAGAGTAAGACAGACAATAAATAGGTAGAGATAACAGACCTCTGAGGACACTTCTCCCCTACCCCATGACCTTTTCAGAGAATCCCCAAATAGCACAACTAGCTGTTGAAAGTACAGGTTAACGTGAGCATTGGAGAAGCCAGGATTGTCAACTACAGGGGCCAGTTTTCTCAAAGGAAGGAAATTTGAATGACTCCTGGTCATCCCCAGAATGCCAGGATGCGGTCCAACAACCTGGTGATCCTTTGCTGTTCTATCAGGAGCTAGCCATCACCTGAATCCCCCAATATCCCGAGCATTGTTTGGACCCTAATCCTGGGCTTTGTCTCTCAGTGAATAAGAACTCATCCCTATGAAAGATGCCTCATATACTTTGCATCCTTCATCAATAAAATCCATCCGTAGACTTATTACATATTCTTCTTTTCTAGGCTCTAGCCTTGAGCTCTGCTTATCAGTCAATAGAATTCATTCTTATTGTAAAGGTCACGGGTGCTTTTCTACTTTGCAAGGGAATTTTGATGTAGCCAGCCCTGGAGCTTTGTTATGAAAACTGCCAAGAGGAAGCTTTTCCCCAAAGTTTTACACTGCTTAAATGTGTAAGAAGAATAAACCACCACCGGGTCAGTCTCTGGAAGTCTTGACCCAGTGCCTACAAAGTTGGTACTGACTCAAGTTTCATTCTTTACCTCCCACAGACTGTCTCCACACTGCGCCCCAACAGCTAGGGACTATGTTCAGAACATAAGACTATAGGAGATGTTTCAGATCTATAGGGGATTTGACCTGGGTGGCCAGGATGGGTAACACGGAGATGACTAGAAGCCAGGAGGTCATCCCCTGAACAGCCTGAATCATCAGCCCTTATAGGGAACCAAGCACAGAGCCAAGGGAGACAAGTCTTATGCCCATTGCATCAAAGATAAGGGTCCTGCTGTTGAGACCCATGGCAAAGTTCTGATCAAGCCCCATGGCCACTTCTCTAGTTACGTTCTTCGGCTGTGACAAACACTATGTGCAAAAGCAACCCAAGAAGATGAGTCACTTTGCCTTATATTTATTTTCCTGTCACACTCCCTCACTGAGGGAAGTTGAGGCAGGAACTGAAGCAGAAGACATGGAGAAATGCTGACTCTCATGGCTTACTCGTCTTATGTTTTCTATACAACCCACCTGCCCAGGGGTAGCACTGCCCATGTTATTAACCAAGAAAATACTCCCACAGACTTGCCTATAGGCCAGTGTGCTGGAGGCATCTTCTCAAGTGAGGTTCCCCCTTCTCAGGTGGTAGGGGCTTCACCCAATTCAGAGCATCAGCTGTTACATACCAATCATCCGGAAAAATGAACAGAGACCTAGGAAGCTGACAGCGTGACAGTCTCAGAATGGGGTGCCAAGTTCCCAGATTGCAGGGAGAGCGAGCAAGAGCATCACCCCCTCCTTTGTTCTTCCTGGGCATTGAGGTCAAACAGCCTGTGGGAAAACTTGAGATTTTATCCGGATCTCAATCAATATCACACTCTGTGTTTAGGGCTTGAGGGAGAATAGACTGAAGCTTGTCTGACAATGGAAAGGCCAGAGGCAGGGAGCCCAGCACACGTGGTTCTCCAAGGAGGTGTCTGATCACGGGGCTCAAGCTGTAAATCCACCTGCAGAGTCACTGTCTACCTTAGCACCGAGCCTCGCCAAGATTTTTCATGTGACTAACAGACATCCCAGAGCCTCTAAGCTCAGAGGCCATCGGAGGTGGGCGGGCAAGCCTTTGTTCGCAGGGACCTGGGTAACTGACCTAAAATCTCTACCAGGTACCCGCTATGTTTCAAAGGAAGAGGTATCCAAAGCCGGGCACACTTATCCTTTGTGGATATTTCTTGAACTCCACACTACAAAAAAAAAACTTTCTGTCTCTTGTATCAAGAGCAAACCTTGTCCTTGCGATTGCCAGAAACCGCTTGCTATGTGTCTGGGTTTTATCAATGCAGTGAGCAGATGCCTCACAGAAATAACTCATGGTTTCAGAGGATTTAATCCATGCTCACTTGAACTTATGTGTTTGGACTGAAATACATCAACGCAACGGGAGTGTGTGTGTTTGTATGTGTGTTAGCTAAGGTTTCTATTGCTGTGAAGAGATACCGTGAGCACAGCAACTCTTAAAAAGAAAACATTTCATTGTGGTGGCTCACTTAGAGTCCAGAGGTTCAGTCCCTTATCATCATGATGGGACACGGCAGCGGCAGTGTGCAGACACAGTACTGGAGAGGTAGCTGCTGTCTATATGTTGATATGTAGACAACAGGAAGTAGATGGCCTTACTGGGCGTGGCTTGAGCATATGAAACTTCAAAATCCTCCACAGTGACACAATTCCTCCAACAAGGCCACACCTTCTAATAGTGCCACTCCTTTTGAGGGCCAAATTCTTTCAAACCACCACAGTGTGTGTGTGTGTATGTGTGTGTGTGTGTGTGTGTGTGTGTGTGTGTGTGTGTGTGTGGCAGAAAAAGGTACCAGGGACCCTATAACTTTTAACGTTACACCTCAGTGGCCTACTTCCTCCAACTAGGCCCTCCTAAAGTTTTTAACACCCTCATCTGGGGGTCATGTGTTCAGTATACGGTGAAGGACAGTTCATACTCAAGCCACAGGGCTGCATGAAGAATAAGGGCCTTTTCTAAGACAATCCAGAAAGCAGAACTCCACACTCCCTCTTTCCCGTTGAGGAATGAGGCCCTGCTGTCTTGGTACATAGGACTTGGGTATGACCTGGGCACCTGGATACTTAACCAGCACTATAGCTGCCTATGGTTTATGGGCAGGTTCGGGGTGTGCTGTCTTGGCAGCTACCCAAGAACACTTCCTTTCTTGTACTTTGGGTCCATGTGGACACTATTATGCTGACCCTCTAGGTTCCTTCTCCTGGGGGGAGCATAGGAAATGGACATCAATCCCAAGTTCATTACTCTTTCCAGTTAGTTACTTATCTTCCGCTAGGAAGAACTGTTCATACCCAGCATCCTTCACAGTGCACTCCTACGCCCTCCCAATAGCTTAAATAAGAAGTTCAGCCAGGACTGATGGCTCAGTGGTTAAGATCACTTGCCTTTCTTGCCGAGGACCTGGGTTTGGTTCCCAGCACGCACAGGATGGCTCACAACTCTGTAACTCCAGCTCCAGGGGATCCATCACTTTCTTCTGTCCTCCCAGGGCTCACACATGCACACTGTGCACGTACATGCACCTAGGCACATACACATAAAATAAAATTAATTAATTTCAAGAAAACAGGCTCTCTTTAGACTATCTGGAGTACTTACATCAGAGCCCTGCCTGTGCTGTCTGGAGAGCTCACTAGACTGACTCTCCCACTCCAAGACGGGCACCAATTAGAAGCTTGTCGGGACTGAATGTTGCGCCATGCCGTGGGGAAAGCATCGTGAACAGCCATTTTGGATAAAGGGCATTTTAGAAATGTGTATTGGAACTAATGTGGGTAGGTGGAAAGGAAGAAAAGGAGGGAGGAAGTGGGGGGGAGGGAAGGAGGAAGTGAGGGAGGGAGGGAGGGAGGGAGGGAAGGAGGAAGTGAGGGAGGGAGGGAGGGAGGGAAGGAGGAAGTGAGGGAGGGAGGGAGGGAAGGAGGAAGTGAGGGAGGGAGGGAGGGAGGGAAGGAGGAAGTGAGGGGGGGGAGTGAGGGAGGGAGGGAGGGGGGAGGGGGGGAGTGAGGGAGGGAGGGAGGGGGGGGAGGGAGGGAGGGGGGGAGGGAGGGAGGTGGGAAGGAGGAAGTGAGGTGGGAAGGAGGAAGTGAGGGAGGTGGGAAGGAGGAAGTGAGGTGGGAAGGAGGAAGTGAGGGAGGGAGGGAGATGGGAAGGAGGAAGTGAGGTGGGAAGGAGGAAGGGAGGGGGAGTGAGGGAGGGAGGGAGGGAGGGAGGGAGGGAGGGAGGGAGGGAGACTAAGCTTTCTAACCCTGTGATTTCAATTCTCGTTATCTGGAGTAAAGAAACACCTCTTCATGCAAGGAGATGGAAAATAGCAGCTTACAGTCGTGATGGAGGAAAACTAGAGGCCATGTCTGTTAGTGATAAGTGAACCCTTGTTTGTCACACAAAGATTGTGAGATCAGCTTAGAGGTCTGCCTTAGCTCTCTGGTGCCGGAAAGGGAACTGTCCACACAGTGGCGATGAGGGACAGAGTGGACCAAGTGTGTGGGCCAGGTCCTCAGAGCAAGAGGCAGGCCTGTGGATTCTCTACAGACGCTGGTTTATGTGCTAAAAGCACTTACAAGTCTAGGAAAAAATAAACCGAAGGGGTTTTTTTTCAGCGAGATGGGAGAATATAATAAAGGAGATTGTAATCTATGGGAGCTATTCCCAGACACCCCCATTCCACTCCCACACCAACCTGTCCTTTCTCAGCTCCGGTTCCACAGTTACAGGTTCAACACTGTCCCAGGAGGAGGTCAGGAGATTTGTATGTTCAAGACTTTTTATAGTGACGAGACTTTCCTGCCTGCTGCCAAGGGCATGGTTAAAGCCCTGAGGAATGGGTCTGCCTTGTCTTATGGCGATTCAGATCTTATGTGCCCACTCCAGCCTTCCATCCCTGTGCTCCTGACTCCATCCATCAAATCCTAACCAGCCTTCACTACAGACCCTACCCAGGCTCAGAGACCCTCCTCTCAACCTCTGAACTCCAGCTGTGATCTCTAGTCCTGAACTCTAACCTCTGACCTTCACCTTCCTTCTACTAATCATTACCTCCGACTCTCCAGTCTCTCAAGGGCTACCCTTCACTCACACTCTTCCTCCTGACCTTGCTCTCCATCCAGGGCCTGCTAACAACCCAGGAGAGAAGCCAGCCCTTTGTGGGGTAACTGCCAACCAGAGAGAAAATGGTATTTTTGCCTTTTCTTCAACAGAAGGGAATGTCCTCCCTGGCTCGCCCATGATTTGCAAGACAGCTCTCAGCCCCTCCCCCTTCCTGGTTTTCGCCTTCTCTTGGTTTCCATGGATTCCGATATTTGCTCCCAGCACCTGAGTCCCGAGGGAGGGGGAGGGAATGAGGGAGTAGCCCAGTGGCTGGAAGAGGGGGAGGGGAAGAAGCTTTATATCAGTTCTGCACAAGTCACTGACCCAGCCTCTAAAGACCTTCCCAGAAGGTGTTAAGGACTTGCTGGTACCCAATACTTCTCACTTTCCTGTGTGTCTGTCTGTGTGTGTGTGTGTGTGTGTGTGTGAAGGAGTTCCAGAAAGAAAAAAAAATCACTCCGTGATGATACCCCACATCAAAGAAACTCACTGAAGGACTTCCATGACAGGCAAGCAGGGTATGCTGTCTGTGACCGCCACAAGAGGGACGCTGTCTAAACTGCATGAGTGTCCACAGCTATATGAAAGAGTTGCACCATCCGTGGTGGTCTGGCCTTTAGTTTCAGCACTTAGGAGGCAGAGGCAGGTGGATCGCTATGAGTTTGAGGCCAGTCTGGTCTACGGAGTGAGTTCAAGGCCAGCCAGGACACAGAGAAGCCCTTCTGGTAGGAGTGTTGTTCAGAGAACATCATTGGGTCATTCCCAATCCTGCCTGAGTGCTTGAGAGCTTCTTGGTTTCTGAGGCTTTGGTGCTATCTGCAAAACAATCTTGCCTGATGGAGAGAAGGGGGGCAGTGGCCACTGTCTACTTGGGAGCATCCAGCTGGCACAGTGCAGTCCCAGCTAGAGCATCTGCAAGGAATTACTGGCTGCCCCACTTCTCCAGAGCCCTTGGAATAAACATAGTGACAAGAAAAAGGGTGGGCACTGTCACCCACCATGGCTCTCTCATTGATATGTTTGTGAATATGATATATATGAAATAGTATGTGGATATGTGCTACTGTATGCATGGGTGTACATGTGCATGTGTGTGGGTGCATGTCAAGCGTCTTCTATATTTCCCTCTGTTGTGGAATATTTGTACACTATATGAAAATGTACTGCTGTGACTGGTATACTGAAAAGCTGAATGGCCAATAGCTAGGCAGGAGGTACAGGCAGGATTTCCAGGGAGAGGGAGTAAAAGGAGAAAATCTAGGCATGGAGGAGACATGGAGAGGAAACAGGAAGTACAAGAAGAAGAGAGGTAACGAACGCCACATGATAGAGCGTAGATTAAGATAAATGGATTGATTGAAGTTACAAGAGTTAGTTAGTATTGTAGAATAAAATATTTGTTTAACTATGTAAAGATGCATTGGTTTTGTTTATGTAGCATGATGTAATTATGTAAAGATGTGTTACTGTTTTATCTTGTCTACCCAAGGTACCCGATGGTCTAATAAAAAGCTGAATGGCCAATAGCTAGGCAGAGGGGGAAGAGGAAGGGCTGGCAGGCAGAGAGAATGAGTAGGATAGAGGAGGAAGAAAAAGGAAGATAGAGGGATAGAGGGAGATGTCAGGGAGCTGCCAGGGAGGTACCAAGGGCCAGACAGACAGACTCACACGGAGGAAGCAGGAAAGCAGGGCCTATAGAATGAAAGGTGAAAATTTCCAAGGCAAAATGTAGATGAAAACAAACAGGTTAAAATAAGTTATAAGAGCTTCTGGGACAAGCATAAACTAAAGGCCAATTTTTCATAATTAATAAGGAGTCCCCATATCATTACCTGAGAGCTGGTCGGCAGCCCAAAGAAAATGCCAGTGACAAGTTAGGAACAAGCCTGAGCTACAGGCTGAGGTTTTATAATGAACAAGAAATCTCTGTGTCATTATTTGGGGGCTGGCTACCAGACAGAGACTCATTTCGTATGACATCCAACGTGGGAACACATACTTCCACATAGGACCTAAGAAAGCTTTTTTAAAAAGTTCCAAATATGCAAACTCGGAGTCAAACACAGCTTCCTAATCCCGCAGATCCTCAGGCTGGCCACGGCACATAGAACCATGGCTCCACTGCTTACTGGTCCAGACTGAGAAAACCTTTAAACAGACAGAGTTTTAAAAAATGGAGATTAGCAGTCATATAAAAAATAAATAGCTTAAAAATAATAAAGTCTTTAAAGAGAAGATAATGTAAAGGGAAAAAAAGCTGATCAAGATGGGAAATATGTGGGGTATCTGAATCCCGTATGGTGCTTTGTTAACTTTAATTTTTTAAATGCTAATGAATAAAAAATCAGTAGCTACAGAGAGACATTGGATTATGGAAACTACTAAATTAAACCAACCTATATTTTAAGGCTGTCTTAACTTCAAAAAATATATCAGAAAATATGTTGCTTTGGGGAAGAGTATATGCCTTTGTTTCCACAGGAAACACAAAATTGTGGTTCTCTTCGAAATTGATGAAGATCAAATTTAATTGGGGGAGACCTCCTGAAAAATCTTGGCTACAGACATGAAGAAAGAAACCAAGAAAAGCTACAGAACAAGTGGATATATGCTGATCCTCCGACATGGGAACATCTCTGAGACTGAATGAGACATGATAAATCTTGATGGCTACAGAGTTTTCATGACATATATTACATCCCATCCTTTCATATGGCATGGATAGAGGTTTGCTTACACGGTCCAAACAAACCTATAAAGTTAACAGATGCCTTATATCTATCTGCTCAAACATAAGTTTAAAAAAAATCATCTTTAGCTGACTTGTGCCCATTGCATATTCCATACTTGCAGATATATATGTCACTTTTAAAAGTTTATATGTTTTCAGAGCAAAAGGACCCAACACCAATAAAGATAAATACCCCAGGTGATCCAACATCTCAGAATGCCTCTGATGCAGCTTCCTCAAAATTCTGTGTCTGGAACAACTTCAAAGCTGCTAGCTGAGATGGTCCAGCCTCAGACTATCCAGCCAAGACTTTAGATAAGCTCTACCCATGCTCATCACACCAAACAACAAAGAAACAGATTGCAGCTAGCTCTCTCAGGACTTGACCGTTGTCCCACATTTCCCAGGGTCCCCGAGAGATGCTGTCATCCCCATACAACAGAAAACAGTCAAGAACTTTGTTATCCACATTCCCAAGAAGTGGAGTGGCGGTTTTTGATCATTTGCTGGGTTGTGAGTGTTTGTCACCATTTAGGGAAGTTGTTCACAAGTTGTTATTATAAACAGAGCTGAACAAAGGAGATTAGATTCAAGGATTTCTTTCTGAAGGGAAAAGTAGGGGGTATAGTAGAGAAATGATGTGATAAAAGGGTAGATTCTTGAGTCTACTTTTGAACGACCACTAGTCTCAAATATTTTACATTGGTATGGATTTTTGTATATTGATGCAAATTTAGGGTTATTTCTTTTCCGCTGTGTGTATGTTTCTACTCTTAATTAAGGAATTGTACTCAACAGTTCATTTGAAAATGTAAAGTTTTAGTCCTTGAAAGTAATTTAGGAAAATAAAAAAGACAGGTTAGTAGTTAATCATCTATAACAATCAAACTCTAGCTAGCCAGCTTCCCCTGGGGATGCCTTGTCTCTGGCCCCATGCCAATCCCTGTACCCTTTGTATATTAGAATTGCAGGTAGCCACCATGTTTGCCCTGCTTTTATGTAGCTTCTGGGGATCTATCTGCTTGTGGAATGAATCCCTACTAAGTGAGCCATCTTCCCAGCAGACTTTTTCTTCTGAAAACTCTTGGAAAGATCTCAGCCAGAGGAGGTTCATGGTGGCCATGGTTTAACTCTGGTCAGGTCGGCTAAGCAGGCTGCACAGTAGAGGTACCCATGGTGGGGAAGCCTCACTCAGGCTGTGGTTTTCCTTGAAATTCTTATCCAAGCCCAAAGCTGGCAGAATCTAGGAATGACAGCCTTCTAAAGAGGCCCATTGCATTATTCATTTACCAAAATTCACTAGGATTGTTTACACTATGAGCTCTGTCTGACTCAGTGTTTGCATAGTGGCTGGCTTTCACTGGACAGTTAGGTTCTTAGAGGTGATCTGTGAATAAAGGGACCTGTAGTGGAGAGCAGGTACCGTCACCTTGACCTAGAGGCATGGTATGGTGATCTGGGATTCATCTATGACCATTAAGGTTATAGAATTAGGGGCATGCTTGTGGGTATGTGTGAAGGTATATGCACCTGAATGCACTTACCCAGGGGAGCCAGAAGAGGGCATCAGGTCCTCTGGAGCTGGAGTTAGAGGCGGTTATGAGCAGCTCAATCCGGGTAGTAGGAACAGAATTTCAATCCTTGGCAAAAGCAGTAATTCGTCTTAACCACTGACCATCTCTCCAGCTCATAGTTTTTGCTGCTGCTGCTATTTTTGTCTGTTTGTTTTTGAGGCAATGTCTTATGGGAGCTCAGCATGTAGCAGAGGATAACCTTGACCATCTGTTCCTTCAGCCTCATCTCCCAAGGGCTAGGATTCCAAGCACGCACCACCACACCCAGCAATTCCATCTAAAAGATGTGCACCACCACACATGTCATCCTCACGAACATGTGATGTACTTAACCCCGTTGCCCTTGAGGAGAAGGATGAAAAGGGAGAAGGGAATATTTGACATTCCCTCTTCCCAAGGCAGGAGAGGAGGAACTACACAGTTAGGTCAGTGCCTTAAGCCAGCTATGCCCTGGCACCCTGCTGGGCGTTCTCCTGCTGATCCTCAGAGTCACCTTTTACACACACACAGGCGCACACACACACACTTATATACACATACACAGAGACACACAGACACACATACAAATACACACACAGGCACACACACACATACTTATATATGCATACACAGAGACACACACAGACATACAAACATGCCCACAGAAGTACACAAAAAAACACACACAGACACACATACATACACAAATGCACACACACACAGACACACACATATACACATACCACACACAGAGACACACACAAACACACATGCGCGCACACAGACTCCAAGAGCAAGCCTCAGTCTGGGGCTGGGAGCAGGGTTAGGAGAGGAAGCAGGCCAGCCTCCCCCCAGTCTCATCCCTTGGAAGCCACTGGATACCTTCCACTCTGACCATTCTTTATTTTTGTGTTCACTTGATCCTGGGGGTGGTACCCAAAGCGCTGAGCTAGTCAGTTTCTCTACCACTGGGCAACAGCCCTATCTCAGCATTCTCTCCTTCTGTCCCCTATGTGTACCCATCACTCTTCCTTTTCCTGGCTTCCCTCCTGTACTCTGGCCAGTCCTCAACTACTGAGGTTCCAACCACTCCTCCATATCAGGGTCCCAGGACTCAGCTCTGCTCAAGCACAAGCAACTTCAGCAGCCTGACCTCCAGGCCAGATTCTTCTCTTTGCTCCGCAAAGCATAAGAGCCCATCTCAAGAGTCACCGGGAAAGGTAAAGTTTGAAATGAATTCCTTGTTCATGCCCATCACCACTATCTCAGAGGTCACATGGCCAACAGCCCCACCAGAAATCTGGTGTCCCCAAATCTTCACAGGTAGATCCCATCTGTTTCCAAATGCCACACCTCATTCCCAGCGCCTCTCTCATCCCAGCTCCAGGTTTTCACTTTTCTACCCTTATTTATTGCTTGAAGACTCACTGGCTTCTAGCCAGTCATCCCATCCAATAAACAAAAGAAACCTCATGGAGTCCCCTCAGCTATTTGCAATGATAGCACATCATTCTTGGGGTGACAGCGAAGCCTCAGAGGGGTGCATCTTAGTGTCACCCAGAGAACTCAACAATGTGGCCTCGATCCTACCCCGGTACCAGCTGGACTAGAACTCTGAGCACAGGACCCAAGCACTGTCACATCATGACCTAGCTCTGGCCCCCAAATCTTTTATTTTACATTCCCAACACGGGACTCTCCAGTCTCCGTAGATAACCAGCCTGGACACGTCTTCTCTGCTACCTCCCACTTCCTCCGCCTTCGGATTAACCTGGACACTGCTCTTCCTTCTCATCTCCTGTCTCCTTTGAAGCTCCTCCACCGAGCCATCTTTTCATTATTATCAAGAAACGCCCGTGGCAAGCTGCTTTATAAAGAATGGAGGTTGATCCAGCCCAAAGTTTTGGATGCTAAACGCCTAACCAATATTATGTAGGTTGTAGCAAGGAGCTCTCTAGCTATATTACATCGGAGCAGAAATGCTATTTCTCTGCCTGCACGGCTCCTCTTTCTCTCTGTAGGAAGCCATCAGGATTCAGCCACAGAGGCTTCACCTTAAAGTTGAGTCACTTTCCAAAGAGGCCACCACGTCAGTCTCCATGTTTGTGAAGCAGGGTATGAAGATACAGGAGACAGGAAGGGGAAAGAACATTGTCTCTTTTGGGGCCCGGACAGTTCCCCGTGCGGGAGGGGGGAAGCAGTACAACCACTCAGACTCCAGAAAACAAGCGAGCTCAGTTTATTTCAGGAAGGGCCAAGCCTTCAGGAAGGGCTGTGCTTTGCTGGCCTCTGCTGCTGAGACTGGGTTGTCTCTAGCTGATCCAGGCCATCTCACATCAGGATTCTGCCTCTGTTGCCAAGGTCCTCAGGCAGACTCCAGGCTGGCTCTTGAGGAAGTGCCCACTTGTTAGACCCTCATACCTATAGCACAGGCTTCAAGGCAGCAGTTGTAACCTGTTCGAACTGGCTGAGGCCTGCTGGCCCTCAGGCCTCTAGAATCCTCTAGGGCTGATACATCCCAGAAAACCCTCAATCCCTGTAGAGTTGTATTTCTTACTGATTGGAAATCAATACTTCAAAATAACGGAGAAAAATCAAAACCATTGTGAAGATCAGCCACGTAGAGATAGCACTTCCATTTTTTTGAGGAATAGTTCAAACCAGGCAGAACCTTACGGCCAGAATGCAAATGACCTTTGACCCCACGATCCTCCCCTCTCTCACCCATAAACCTGGACAGTGAGTCTCATAAGGATACCTTACTGTTCAGATATAAAAAGAAATTCTTAACAAGAATATGTAAGCCAACTCACGTTGTTTTTACTTAATCTTAAACTTGGCTTAATCTTTGAACATGGTTGGAGTTACATCCTTGAAGCAGTGTATCTTCAGAAGCCACAAAATCAAATTTACAGCTCTCAGTGAGGTATTCTCTCATCTCCCTCCCCCCACCTCCTCACACGGCAGTACCAGCGATAAAACGCAGGACCTGGTAGGTAGCCAAGTGCTCCACCACTGGGCTAACACACAGGCCTCTTTACACTTAGTGGGATTTGGAGGACCCTGGACATTGCAGAGTCATGTGATGCTTAAAAATTCTCTGTCAATTTGACTGCATCCAGAGACACAAGGGAACATGGGATGTATTGCACAGGGTGTGTCTGCGAGTGCATTTCCAGAGACAGTCAGTCAGATCTGGGGATCTGGCCTTCTGAGTGGATGAGCGGATTAATCCCCTGATGGATTCAAAATATGATGTTATGGCTGGGAGAAGGTGAGAGGTAGGTAGTGGAGCCTCATAGAAGGAAGTGGTCACTGGGGGAATGTGGCTTTGGGGGCTACATCTTACCCTGGCCTCTTCCTGTGTTCTTGCCCTTGTCTCCCTGTCCACCATAAAGAGGAGAAGGGTTGTCCTCTGCCAAAGTCTCCAGAAGCCATGATTTTCTACCCAAGTATATGGTGGAAGTACTATGGATAAGCCCCCTGAAACTGTGAGCCAAGATAGGTCTTCCCTTTCTTCCTTCTGTAAGATGCTTTGGTCAGAGCAACAATAAAACTAATAAAGAAATGTCTCTGTGAATGAATACAAATCTCTTCTGGCAGCAGTAGGGTCCCTTGAGATAATGGACAGCGCATGGTGACTAGACACCTTCAAATACAGATCTGGTGAGTGACATCAGGAGAAGAGGGTCTGGGAGGAAATAGGCCGACTCCCAAGATGTTCCACCCTGTGGAATACTGGGAGACCACATGAGTGTCATTTTCCCCACCAAGCCTGGTGGCCTTCCCTGTGTGAAAATGGCATCCTCTGCCAAAGCACCACTGGTGATCCACGGTTGAGAAACCCATGTCACATGACTGGAGGAGCATGAGATCAACCAGGGTCAGGGTCTATGTCTGTCACCCCATAAGTGCATTATTTGAATGTCTGGTGGCTCTGTTTTGGGAGGCTGGAGAATTTGGAGCCTAGTTGATGGGACAGGACATTTGAAGTGGTATCTACCTCTCACTGTGGCCGGGCTGTCTGCTTCCAGACTTCCACAGCCCCAGGACAATCTGCTTTGTCTGCCACATTTCCCCCACCACGATGGACTGTATTCTCTAAACTGTGAGCCAAGACAAAGCTCTCTGCCAGCTGTCACATCACAGCCCTGAGAAAACCCATAGCAGGATCTGTGCTCAGCAGCAGCTAAGGCTCAGCTTCCATGAGGAATTAAGAGCCATGGCCATTTTATAGCTGCAGAAGCAGAGAGGCTGAGTAACTTATCCAAGGTCGCACATTTCTTAAAAGAACGGGACTCTGATTTATGTTTCGCACCTTTTCCTCACTTGTGAGACCAGATCCCTGGTGAGCCAAGAACGCAGGTCATTGTAGAGAGACTGAAAAGTTGTATACTCCAACAATGCTTGTTCAAGGGTCTGGGAGTACAAGGGATGTTTTTTCTCTCTTCCCCTCACCCCCAAACATTTGTTAATGTGCGTTTGCTGTCTGCATTAGTTAAAATAAAATCTAAACATTTAAAAGACATTTCTCTCCCAAGTTGCTTCTGTGAAGAACATGGCTAGGACAATTGTCATTCAGAGGAGTCTGCTCAGGGGACAAACGAACCCTTCACAGCAGCTTCAAGCACTGCCTTCTCCTGTTTCAACTCAAAAAGGCATGCCAGGCTCTCTCTCTCTCTCTCTCTCTCTCTCTCTCTCTCTCTCTCTCTCTCTCTCTCTCACAAGCCCTATCTTCTGCTTCTATACTCTGCCAAAGATCAATAGACAAAATGCTCGCATGTAGACTCTCTCTGCCTTTTTTCACAGAACCTCACCAAAAGACACCATCTGCTGTGTTCCTCACATCCCTTGCGAAGATCCAGTTGACAAACTCCTGTTGGATTTGTAGCTGGGGTGGGGGACAACACTCTCTTGATCAACCTGTGAGCTCTGGAAGAGTTTAATCATGTCTGTTCCCCTCATGTTATTTTCACAGAGTTTGGTAGATTCCCCAGCATTTACCACGTGCTCAAAAAGTCATTTGTTGAGTGAGAATTTAGTGGCTTTTATACAACTGAGGAGTCTGGCTGGGTTCTTCAGGACCAGACAGATCCGGGTCCAAATGGCGCCCCACCAAAAAGACTCCTTTGGGCTCTGCTTCCATATGTTATTGGCTTCATGCTCAGGAAGACTGACTTCCTGTTGTAGCCTGTCACAGTCATTTCCAAAGTCGCTCTCCACCTGGCATCTACTCAGTCTGATAAGACTCTGATTAGTTGGTTTAGACCACAAGGCCCATCACACAACCAATCAAGTTGGCTAAAGAAATGAGTTTGTCTCATTGGCTAGATGTGGGTCAAGTCCCACCCCGGAGCCACAGTGGGAAGAATTAGCTGTAGTCACTCAAAGCCTACTTTTAAGAGAGGTCCTGGAGACATAGACTCCTCGTGGTCTCTATGTGTGTCTGCGATTTTGCCCTGTCTAAGCTATAATTTTCCACCTCTATGCTTGACACCTGTGGTCATGCTTCTGTACTATCCACCCAAGAGTCCAAATCCACTCAGCCCATCCACTGCCTGATCCAAGTCCTTCACACCTCTCATCTCAGCTCTGAAGTGATACTGTGAAGAAGGTGTTGCACCCATTTTACAGACAAATATGTTGAGGCTGGCCTGAACTAATAATATTTTTTTTTCTTGTTGTTGTTCCCCACCCACCATGCATATAGGTGTATTCTTCTTAGGGCATAAGTGGAGGTCAGAGCACAATTCTGTAGAGACAGTTCCCTCTTTCCACATTTACATAGATTCCAAAGATCAAACTCAGGTCTCCAGGCATGTGCAGCAAGCCCCTTTAAAGCACCGAGGCCTCTTGCTGACCCAAACAATGTCTTTTTTTATTTTGGAGACAGAATCTTGCTATGAGGTCCAGGTAGACATCAAGTTAACAAGCCCCTGCTACCACTTTAGGAAGACTGTTCTTTCCTCCTACCATGGGAGTCCCAGGTTAGACCTCAGATCATCAGCATGGTAGCAGGTGCATTAACCACTGAGCCATCTTGCTGGCCTCAAGGATGTTTTCCCTGGGGTCATGCAAGGAAACTGGTGGCAGAACCAGGGTAGGGTTCAGGCTTCCTGCTGATTGGTTCAGAAACATACCAGTGCTTCAGCTGTGGACACTGGCACAGCAGCCTGGTGTGTGTGTGTGTGTGTGTGCGCGCGCGCGCGCGTGCTGGGGTGACTCTCCCCAAGAAGCTTCAGGGCCCTACGTGATCCGATGGACAGCACCCTGGATGTACCTGTTGAACCTGGATTCGCTCTCATCATATTCCATCTTCCTCATTGCAGATTCCCCCAGGAAGCAGAGATGATGGAGTTAGAATTTCAACAGGTTCATCAAAGGTGATTGCTGGGAAAGAGATCATGCAGGGAGAGCTGTGGGCCCTGGTCCAGACCTGATGATGTCACAGCCAAGTTCCGGTGGAGCTCTGAAGCCAAAATGACTCACAGAGGATTCCATCACTGAGCCCTTACCTTGCTTCCCCGTTGGCTGAGGGGTGCTCCAGAAGAGCCTGGCTTAGTAGGAAAGCTCTTTGAACTCAACAGTAGTGTTTGAAAGGGACCCTTGTGTGCTTCTTGAAGCCTCATGATCCAGTTCATTCATGCAGATACCAGTGTCCAGGGCCAAGCTCAGCACACTGGCTCAGACTGAGCCAGGCTGGTATGGGAAGTGGGGGATGGGCCCTCAAAAATCCCAGAAGCACCTGACTCTCAGCTGCAGCGATGCTTCTCCACTAGTCATGGCTCTAGGGTGTCACTGTCCCCTTATCCTCCAGACAGAATAGTAAGTGGCTGTCTGAAATGATGGCCTAAAGGGTGACCATGTCCATACTGGACCTAGACTAAAACAACCTGAGCAGCCATGTCCCTCCACCCCCACAGCCCCATTTCCCCCCTCTGTCCTCTCTCCCTCTCTCAGACAGGCTATTGCTTTATAACCCTGGGTTATCCTCCTGCGTCAGCCTCTACCCTACTGAGAATACAGGCTTCATACCTCAGTCTTCATGGCTGCCACAGAACTCTTGTGCGTTGGGAAGTCTGTTTGATGTAGCGGCTCCAACTTGAACAGGGTGAATATAGCCTCACCGTGTGTTCCCTTCTATCCCGGACACCCAGCAGGTCCTACAAGGTTTCCCTCTAACTCCCACACACTTTACACCAGCTGCCTTTGTGCCTTTCAGGCAAGTTCAACGACCCCTTCCTAATAGTCAGTTCACCCGCTCCCTCTACACCCTAAAGACTCTGGTTTAGGTTTTAGGACTAAAGAACCTGGAGCGATGGTTCCAGCACCCAGGAGGCCGAGAAAAAGAGTGAGATGAAGATTAGCCGGGACTCAGTTGCAAGATTCTGCTAGGAAAAAACCAAACTGGAGGAGCCGAAGTGCTAATGTGTCCTATAAACGGAAAGTGAAATAAACCCAGGGCGGAGGAGATGGCGGTAAAGGTGCTGGCTGGGAAGTCTGAAGAGCTGAGCGCAGTTCAGGGACACACTGGGAAGGAGGAAATGTTCTAAGGTTGTCCTCCGACCTCCATGTGTACGTGGTGGATCTCCCCCCACCCTTCTTCCCCTCTTTCTCATACACCAATTAATTAAAGTGCGCGCGCGCGCGCGCGCGTGTGTGTGTGTGTGTGTGTGTGTGTGTGTGTGTGTGTGTGTGTGTGTGTGTGTATGTTAAAGCCAATGTATCTGACAGGCCTGCCTTACTACCCCAGGCTGGTTTAATACCTCCCTCCCCCTTTCCAGGAAAGAGACCACTGCCTTGCTGGTGTGGGAATGCCTTTCTGTATGCTGTGAATCTCAATCTTTAAATAAAGGAGCTGTTTTGGGCCCTGACAGGCACCATAGAAGAAGTAGGAGGAGAAATTAGAGCATAGGTAGGAGAAGCAGGGTGTAGTCAGGCAGATCAAGCCAGCCACCCAAGGAGCAGCATGTAAGGAACACAGGTGAGCCATGGGCCACATGGCAGACAGATTAATAGAAATGGGTTGATTTAAGATATATGAGCTAGCTAGCAATGTGCCTGAGCCATAGGCCAAACAGCATAAAGTTAATATAAGCATCTGAGTCATTTCTGAGGGCCTGAGCAGCAGTGTCTGGGCGGCTAAGGGGTCTGGCGCGGCAGGGTCTAGGCCTCTGGCCTCCTGGGACCAAGAAACCCCCACTGCAACACCTTGCCATTGCACCGTTCAGTTCTCAGAGGTCAGTGCCAATTTCGATACCTCTGCCCCCTCCCTTGACCCATGGGATGTACCACTGACCCCTGAACTCAACACAGGTAAAGAGTAGCCAGACAATTCAAGGGTCCCCAGGCACCTCTCCGTGGCTTGCCTGGCCATTCTCCACTAGAGAGTTGGAGTCATGTTTATCTTCATCATATCATCTCCCCTCCCCCCCAACAGTGAGAGCAGCCTGGCATCACTGAGTCTCGACCTTGGATGTGAATTTTTTATATATAATTTTAAATTTATTCTTTGAGAATTTCATGCATGCATACAACACATTTCAATCATAATTACCCTCTTCCCCCTCTCTAATTCTTACTCCCAAACTTTATATATATATATATATATATTTTAAATAAGCTACTGAATCCAATTAGTGCTGTATGCATCCACATCAGTAGGGAGCTACCTAATGGAGCATGGTCAAACTACCAGGGACCACACCTCTAAAGAAAATGGATTTCGCCTCTCCTAATAACGACTGCACACTTAAGCAAATTATAATGCTGTAGACTCATTCTCAATATTTGTCTGACATGGGGCCTAGATGTGGGGATTTTTTAAAAAGCCAGGGTCCCACTATGCAGCCCAGGCTAGCCTAGAACTCACAGAAGAGCAGGTCAGGCTCAAATTTGTGGCAATCTTCCTACAGCTACTTCACGGGCGCTGGGATGATGGGTGTGTGCCGTCATGTCTGGGTCAACTTTTCTTATTGAGCAAGAAGATGTTTTAGAAGAACCTAACAGGAGCCTACGGAAGAACACCCCTCCATCTTGTCAGCCTCTGGACTATACTCATGTTCCCCTCATTGACCATGGTGGCTTATTCTGTTATCACCTCCAATGTCTCCTCTCAGAGTGACCTCCTGAACTCCCTGTTGAGCAGTCTACCTGATCGATTATTCCTGACTTTCTTGTGCTGTATTCCAAATCGGCCTGTTGTTTTGATCATGGCCACTCTGCTTCTCCAACCTCCCTGCTCAGCAGCCTGCTGTGGGATAATGCTCTTGTACGCTGTAAAGATTGTTACTCGTATTGGTTTAATAAAACTCTGATTGGCCAGAAGTAGCAGGAAGTAGAGCTGGGGCAGCCAGACTAGGAGAATTCTGGGAACAGAAAAGGCAGAGAGGGAGATGCCAGCCAGAAGCAGAACAAACGGGATGAGAATGCTGAACTGAGCAGAAAGGTACCAACTTGTATAGCTAAACATGGATAAGAATCATGGTTACTTTATGTGTAAGAGTTAGCAAGTAATAAACCTGGGCCATAGGCTAAACAGTTTATAATTAATAAGTCTCTGTGTGTTTATTTGGGACTAAGAGGCTGCGGGGCCAGCTGGGTGGGACAGAAAAACTTCCAACTGCAGCTTTGCAACAAGAGCACTTTCTGTCCTGTTGGATGCGTGTCCACAGCAGAGCTGGCCCCCAGTAGGATCCAATCCCTAACTGGTGAAAAACAGTTTAACATCTGGTTGAGACTGTGTCTACGGAATGATTTACAAGTGTCCAGGCCCAAACCCAGGGGACTGGGCACAGCAGGCTGCAGTAGCAAAACTCACATCACCTTCTCCATGGTGCAGCATTGCATGCCAGTGTTCAAGGGGACGTCAGCTGCTGCAGAGTGAATGATTGGGAGGAGGTGAGGTGCTGGATTCGCTCAATTAGCACCCCAAAACCTATCATCACTCATAATATGCCTGAGATAAATCACAAGTGGGTAATTATGATGTCAGGCCAAGTACCACAGAGAAGTTTTAAAAATAGCCGTCAAAGAACTTCCCGGTTAATTCAAATCTATCCTTGCTACCTCCAGGGGACAAAAGCATTTGGGCTAGGGAGCTGACCAGGCGGAGAGATATGTGATTGCTCCACACAGAATGGGGACTTCTGGATTTAATGTTTCTCTTTGTCAGGTTCCAGAATAGCACACCTGTCAGAAATGAAATCAATGACCATCCATCTGAAGGAAATAATTTCTTATCCTCCTCTGTGGTACTAGAGATTGAACTAGAGGTCTTGCATTTGCAAAGCAAGCACTCTATAGGGGAGTCATGCCGCCAGCCCCTCAGCAGTGGATCCTAAGCAAATGTCCTATCGCCGAGTCGCCCCAAAACCCTCACTGGTGGATTCTAGGCGAGAACTCCCCCACTAAGCTATATTACTGACCCTCTTTTCTTGCCAAGATAGGGTCTCCCTAAGTTTCCCTGGCTTGCCTTAAACGTGCTTGATAGGCTACACTGGCTTTGAACTTGGAATTTTCCTGTTTCAGCTTCCAGAGTAGCTGGAAGTATAGGCCTCTGCTACCAGGAATTTCTTATTGCAGGGCTATTATATATCCTAGCTCTTAAATTTTAATTGCCCAGCCTGCTCACCAGGTACCTCTGTTCTTGGGTGCAACAAGGTATCCAAGACTCATTATCCTGCCATGGAGCTGGGTCCTTTGTGTTCCCATACCAGTATGTGACCTTCCATTTAAATTTCACCAAGATCCAACTCAAGTCACTTAGCCTTCTGCACTCTAGGCCTGTCCCAGAGGCCTTCAGGAAATCCCACCTCCTGACCCTTTTCTCAAAAGTCCAATGCCATCCAGGCTTATCTCTCCCTCAACTGCTGGAAACTTATGGTATGGCCAGCTCCATATTGTGTTTATTTTCAGCCACTAGATCCTGCCATACTCCTGTCTGACTTTCAAGTGACTGGGATTACAGGCCGTGTACCGCCAGGCTGTCTCATGTGCTAGAAAAGAGAAACCACTTTGTTTCAAGTCAGAAGAGGAGTCAGTGTGTTGGGAAAATGATACGCATAAGGGTGGTCTCCTTGAATGGCTGAGGCAGGAATGTTCAAGTCACCTTTCAGCAGTGAAATGTCCCCCACAGACTTGTGTGCCTCAATATTTGATTTCCAGTTGGATGCACTGTTATGGAAGGTTGTGGAATTTCTGGGACATGGGGCCTGGCTGGCAGAAGCAGGCCACTGGGAGCAAGTGTTTGAAGGTTACAGTCACTTATCATTGTCACTGCTTACTCTGTCCTGCCCACTATGTAGAATGATACAAGGAATCTCAACTGTCCCTAATAGGCCTCCTCCAACACTATGGACTGAGCTCTCTGGACCCATGAACCAAAGCTACCTTTCCACACCTTGAGTCTGTTGAGGATGTGTCCATGGAGAGGCAAAGCTAACACTAATTCTGAGCCAAGCAGACTCCATCTGAGAAAGCTTGGGTAATGGCAGGGCTGGATGTAGACACAACCTCCCGGGTTGGGCTAACTCTGATGGTGATATACCGAACTCTACACAATGATGAATCCATTGCGCTTGTCCCTGTCCAGTGGCACAGCTCCCCAAGTTTCTCAGACAATGGCCTCAGGGCTAGTTGCAATAGGGCCTGATTATTTAACCAGAGCCATATTTCTGGGATCACGTTTGATCTGGTATGATACAATAAGGCTTCACCTAGTGAGCTGGTGAGTGTCTATGAATAGAGAAGTCTCACGTCCATGGACATGGAATGGTGGATGAGAAGTGGCAAGAAGGGGACACTTAGACTGTCTCTAAGTAAAAGGAGAGAGAGAAAGGGAGGAAAGGAGGGAGGGAGAAAGAGAGAGAGAGAGAGAGCCAGTTCCTGGAAGAGAAGAAACAAGAGAGTGTATGGTGGCAGTGGGAATTCCTCCTAAATGGGGCTTGACTTCAGAACTCAGGACAGGGTGTGGTTTCGGAGGCTAGAACAGAATCCTAACACATATACTCAGCCCAAGTCCATTATCACGGCCACAGGAGAGCCATGTTGTGATAGATATGGTCCCTGGGTCACATGCTGACCCCTAGGGTACAGCTCCATCTATAACATGGAAGTAGAGATGCTCACCAGTGAGTCAGGACCTCAAAAAGGAGGGATAATTGCTGGACATTTATTTATTTCCAAACCAATCCAAAGTGTGTTCTAACAAAGGGAACACCAACACATTCAGGGAGGTCAGAAGGCCTCAGGGATGGAATTCTTTGTCTTCTTCTCCCTGGCTCTAAGCATGCACAGGATGCCCAGCAACATCAGCTGTGGTCCTGAGAAAATCCATCTAACAGGATCTCTGCCCCAAGCATGACAGCCAGAGCCTGGTCCCGAGTAAAGGACTTCCAAAACAAGTAGGCATGTTGTTGAAAGCTGCTAGCATGTGAGTATCGGGCTGGTGAGATGGCTCAGTTGGTAAAGGTTCTTGCCAAGAAGCATGATGACCTAAGGTTGACTCTGGGTTCCACACACTGGAAAGAGAGAACTGAGCCCCATTAGTTATCCTCTGACCTACTCTTGTGCTCTGTGCCACATACACTACCCCTCAAAACGTAACTAAGGGTTTTTAAGATGTGAATATTGTTCCTACTAAAAATCAGGCTTACTATGCAGCCCATGCTGGTCTCAGCTACCCGAACTTGTTTCAGGCTCCTGAGTGATAGAATGACAGGAGAATGGTAGATCCACCACATCATGCAAGAAGTCACCCTTAGTCTCCTTAATGTAAGAGCCTCCATTTGAGCCCTCTGGCTTGTACCTTTCTGCCCAGTCTCCCAACTGCCACCAACATAGTAGCCTCTCCTTTTCAGTCTGGACTGGAGCCCTGATGGCATTCCTCCACATCTGTAGGCTGCCTGGTCCTGCCACACATTGTCTTCCTGTCACGCCCACCTAGATACCTGCATGTCCTCATGTTGCCTCTCTGTGATACAAACCAAACAGAGGTGACTACTTCTGCCTCCGAATCACCTCAGAGTCTCCCAGCATCCTCTCCTCACTTCATATGCACATGCAGATCTGGCTAAGCTGCCCTTGAGCGTTCTCCAGACACTCAGATGCCCCTCTCAGTACTCAGAGTGGTAAGCTGCTCAGTAACTGGAGGGCAAATGGAATCTACTGGAATATGGGACCGGAAATACCTCTGAGTCCTTCTTAGTCTCCTGTATCAGGAAATAGAATCATCCTCTATGGTCAGCACTGCATTATGCACAGGAGAGAGGTCCTTAATAGGACCTGAGTAAGGTGGTGCACACCTGTAATGCCAGCACCAGGGAGGCAGAAGCGGGAGGATCAGGTGTTCACGGTCAGCTTCAGCTACACGGTGTCTCAGAACAAACTAGAAAATGAGCAAGACCAAAACAAAACAAAACAAAAAAAAGTGAAGGCAAATAGAGCATGTGAGACAAAGCTAAGAAAACCTCCCTTGGCAGCTCCTGGCATGAGGAGACACTTAACAAGAGTTGGCAGCACATCTTGCCCCAGCATGAGTGTGAATAAGATCCTAGCCCGGGAAGATTTTTCTCAAGATGGAAGACAGTCTTGGAATGCCTTCTAGAATCATGCATGTGCTTCAGACAGAAGCGTCTGGCATATCCAGGATGGCTGCGGTGGGAGTCTTGAACAAAAGAATACAGAGCCTTTTGGGCTCATCTCTTCAGGCCTGACTGAGAAGTTGCAGATGATTGTCCAGATTCCTAAAGTACTTTGAGATTGTAGAGAAGCCCAGACGTGTAGCTCCTGAGTTCAGAACCCCTACAGGGTATGTCCAGAATCAGTTGGGACCCAGGGAACTCTGAGTTTAACCCTGTCTTGTTCCCGTGTTCTCAGAGAGCAGCCCAACAGCCCAGCGTGGGACAGCTTCTATCTCCAAGAATTGTTTTATGGTTCAATTTGTATAGTGAGTGTTCATGTACCCCTCAATAAATAAATATGGTTTATTCTCCATGCTAGCCGGGCCACAAGCCAGAGGCTGGAACTCTGTGGTTTAGGCCAGCAAGCCTGCACTTTCAGCTCCGGGTAAAAAGTGAACCATTTAAAAGAGCGCCTTCTTTCTGGCTTCCTGGGTTAGTCGCTCTGGCATCATGGTTGGTCCTTTAGCAGATTGCTAGGCAAACCTCAGTGACACCATGCCCTCAGCTTCTGCAGATTTGCAGTTTCCACTCAGGGCTGTGGCAGCCAGCACCACCCATACTGCATGGCTGGAGCCCCTGAAACTACACTGCCCAGGACTGGGGATTATTATTAAACAGCAGATATTTCTGCCTTTTTAATGCAGATTCTGTCATATCGTTCTGATTTGTGAGAAATTGCCTTTTGTAACAATTATTTGGTCCTATTTGCCTGTTGGGCAACACAGCCATATTGCAGGAACCTGCCTGACTGCTAACTCTGCTGTGCTCCCGAGAGCAAGACATTGAACATGACTGCAACATCTGCTGGCCAAACATCACCACTACATCTGGATTGAGGTAACTGGTTACTTAGAATGTTTTTTGCCCCTCATTGGCTGACAGTTCCACCTCTCAAGACGTCAGGACATCTTTTGTCCATTGTGACTGATAATTTCTTTCATGAGTATATTTTTGAGGGCTTCAGTCCCTCAGTCCTGTTACTTTGGGACTTGTTTCTATATTTTATATATATATTTAAAAAACGGCCTGATACCTATTCTAAATATGAGATTATGATTAGCATGATGGATGATTTAAAGTCTAGGAATGAGAAATTGCTATCTATAGTATGCAATATAGAAATTACAGCATGTAAATTTGCAGGGAAAGTTAATTTTCTGGAAACTGGTTACAACAAACTTTCAGACAGAACTTCCTCCTTGGACATGAATATTAAGACCATAAAAGAGAAGTGCAGACTTTACTTTAATGATGAGAATAAGACACTTATCAATTACATTCGTGATGAGAATAGGAAAATTGTTGATTCTATGAGGTCATTAGAAAGACTGGCTATTCAAGAAACTCAGACTCTAAGGAAAATGATGGTCTCCAAGCTTCAAGAATGAGAGGTCCATGCTGCAATACTGGAGAAGGATGTTAATACATTATCTACCCAGAACAATTCAGGACAACCTCCTATGAGATATTATGGTAATGAAGAGGTTCTGCCTAAGGTGGTAAACATGAAAGGGATACCCCCTTCTGCACTGGTATTGTTCTAGTTATGACTCAGATGAAGAACATGTATGGGGAAACCCCCCCCCCAAATTCATGGAATATAGTTATGAGCCAATCCAATAAGAAATATAAAGGATATAAAGGAAGCCATATCATTCCACGGAATCCACTCCATGGATGTAAAACAAATTCTAAATGCATGGTCAACAAAAAATAAAGTATCTCCTAATGATTGGATGCAGTTAACAGCTGCTATGTTGGACTATAGCCAACATTTGCAATGGAGAAATTGGCTTAGGCTAGGGCCATAAAACTTCAGGGGAAAATTAGGGGCTTTGCATTTCTCAAGACCAAATGCTTGGTGAAGGCTTGTTTACTGATGTGAAGGTTCAGTCTACTTCTGATGAACATACATTGTTGCTGTGCTATACTGCTGCACTGAATGCTTGGGAAAAAATTTTAGACCAAAGACAGAAAATAAAGTTGTATACTAAAGTCAGACAAGGCTTGAAAGAATCTTATACTGACTTTCTACAGAGGCTAACCAAAGCTGTACATAGAGCAGTATCAGATCCAGAAGTTAGGAAGCAATTGATACTTTATTTGGCATTTGATCATGCTAATCTAGAATGTAAGAGAATGTTTATGCCATTAAAGATCAGATCTATAGAGTAATGGATTCAGTATGCAATCAATGCTGAATCTCTCCATTGTGATGGAGAGAAATGGATAGGCCAAGTCATTGCCAATGCTAGGGTGAGGAACCAAGGTATCACTTGCTTTAACTATGGTAAACAAGGCCATATAAAAAGTAATTGTATGCAGCATACTTCTGGGAATAATGTCCATCTTAGGAATGATTCAAACAGAAGGTCATTACCTTCTAAGTTATGTAGAAGATGTGTGGTATAGGATAAACCTATTTCTGGAGCACCTAAATTTTATACTGATGCAAACAAATCAGGAAAAACTGGTTACAAATCAGGAAATTTAAGTAAAGTGTCTCAAAGACCTCATAATTCTCTTAGTCACTATTATTATGGTATTAATGGGTTTACTTAACCTCTTAACGTAGTAACTGACTCATTATGCAGAAGGAGTTTTTTATGTATTTAAACTGCTGATTTCATTCCTGATGATACAGAATTAACCTCATTATAAAACTACAGGGTATCATTAGAAATAGAATTTATCCTAAGTATCAGATAATATATCAGATCTCACATGGGTCTTCCTGGTCCTCTAGCGCAAGGTAATGATGAAATTGACCAGTTATTAATAGGAAATGTGCTGGAGGCCTCAGAATTTCATAAAAGACATCATGTTAATAGCAAAGGACTAAAAAAGAGCTTTCCATCACTTGGCATCAGGCCAAGGAAATTCTATGGAATTGTACTACTTGCTCCTTCTATAACCAAAAATCTTTACCCACTGGAAGTAATCCTAAAGGTACACAGAGAAATAAGATCTGACAGATGGATGTGTTTCACTTTCCAGAATTTGAAAAAAATGAAATATATACATCATACCTTTGACACTTACTCAGGAATGCAATGGGCAGCTACCCTGAGTTCTGAAAAAGTTGATGCTATAATTACACACCTTTTGGAAGTCATGGCCATAATGGGAATTCCTGTTCAAATTAAGACTGGCAATGCTCCAGCATATGTTTCCCAGAAAATGAAGCAGATTTTTGGATATTATAATATAAAGCACATTGCAGGGATGCAGCACAGTCCTACAGGACAAGCAATTGTGGAAAGATCTCATTGCACCTTAAAAGAGGTGCTTCATAAACAGAAAGGAGAAATGAGAAAACCCAGGGAGAGATTGCACAATGCTTTATTGACCTTGAATTGTCTTAATGCTGATGAGAAAGGAACAACAGCTGCAGAGAGACATTGGGTAATAGAGAAAGCTTCTGAGATAAACCAGCCCATCTACTTTCAAGGATGTGCTGACCTCAGAACGGAAGCCAGGATATGTGCTTCAGTGGGGAAGAGGCTTTGCTTTTGTTTCCACAGGAGAAGAAAAGATATGGGTACCAACAAAATCAGTAAAGATGAGATTCAAAAAGGAGACCCCTCCTGAGAAGTAATGGCTCATCCCCTGACATTACAGTTGGATACATGGAAAGGAAAACTCATTTAACAAGGCTGGGGCAAGGTTTCATTTTTGCCTTTACAGAAGAATAGATAGAACCATCTTCAAGACATTAATAGGATGCTGAATCTTAGACACCTAAAGCTGAAGAGAGATCACTTATGAAAGGATTACAAACAAAGGAATATAAGGACAACTGGTACCAATATGCACTATTGAGTAATTTCTCAATTCTCACTGCTTTGCATCTATATCTCTCTTTTAAAAATGTGGTTCTGATTTGACTATAAATAAAGCTGGGTTTGGAGTTGGAGTAAGTGGCTTTCTCCCTCTCTAAACCCAAGCACATTGGTAAAGAAAACTTGAGAGATTCTGTCTCATATCAGAAAAGTCACCTGGTGTGGTACAGAAGACAGCCAGATTATATAGGGACCAATATTATTGTAATTTTATCTTTAATCCTATTTCTCTGTGTGTTTCCTCCTTCCTAACCTTAGATAATTCTCTGCATACAATTTTCTCCTGAAGACACAAAAGACACAAAATCTTCTTTTGATATTAATAATTTTTAGGTTTACCACTGTAAATAACAATTTCTCCAACCAGCAATCTCCAAAGCATCCAGAAAGAAGATGGGGGCCCCCACTGCAATGATTCTATATGGTGGAAAGAGAGACAGAGACAAAGAGGCAGAGAGAGACAGAGACAGAGAAAGAAAGAACCTGGTGTACACCACTCAGTGATTGCTTTTGAAATATAGATTAATCAGGACAGTTGCAAGATAGAATTCTATGATTATCCTTCATGTCACATCTTTAACAAGAGTCTCAGATGGACTTACCCAGTACTCTGAGAATGGTTATAGATATTTATAGTCAGTCCATTAGGATCTAACCACTGTCTCAGTTTTTACAGGAACCCACAGAGGTGATACTGCCCACAGGTCATCAGGAAGCAACCTTATGAAAAACTACGCCCCTCTCCTGATATGTCCTGACCTCTGAGGGTTATGGATAATTATCATTCTGATAGGAAAGTTATAAGTTAAAATTGGGTTGAGGGCAGAACAATAATATAGACTCAGGGATCCCTTTTAAAGAAGAAAAAGGGAATAGATAGGATAGACATAGTTAGATTGTTGTATATACCTGTAAACAGTTATTAGACAAATATGAGCCAAAGACAATCTGCACTGGTATAGATGCTTGTATATTGATACAAATGTGAAATCATTTTATATGTTTCATTGAGATAATTTGTATATTGATACAAATTTAAATCTAAAATTGTTTTATATGTCTAAGGTTAATTTGTACATTGATACAAAATTGAATCTGTAATTGCACATGCCTCTACCTCTGTTAAAATATTTGTACACTGATACATGTTAAGTATATTATTATCATTTCCATTATGCAATTTCTACCTCTATTTAATTATACTAGTCATAATATATAATATATAATTATATTAGTCATAATATCTACATAAGATGTTTTTTTATACCTCTGTTTAGATATTTTGTATCTGATATATATTTAAGATACTGCTATAATTTCTCATGGTACATCTACCTCTGTCTAATGTTTATATGAGAGTCATACTGGAAGTCATCATTCAGAGATTGTACACCCATTTATATGGAGCCTAATTTAAAATGTAAGCTTCAGTCTTTGGATTGATAAGAACCGCAGATCACCATTACTTAGGTTTGCCATGTAACAGTCATGTTGTTTAGGTTTCCCAGATATACACTAGAATATATCAGATAGACAGGAGTCTTCAACCACTTCATCGACCTGGAGAATATGGCAGTTTAATATTTTGTTATTCAGAATTGAGCCATGAGAGACACAACTCCTGGCATCACTGTTCCTTTCCCAAGATGGTGTTGCGCATCAAGGACACTCCACTAGGAGTTTGTCTTCCTTGGTGGACAATGGCTTGTTGGCAAAGAACTGCCCTTGCCTTGACTGCTGTCAGTACACATGTTGTCCAATACGGGTGGGCAGGATGAACGATAGAGACTGCTGAAACCTGCCTGGACAGGATAAGGCAGTTTCTCCAAAAATGTCCTGCTTATGAAGAGATCTGTCAGATATCATAGGCCAGTAGACAGAATGGCGGAAGCTCCAAGTTCACAGAGAAGCCATGGGTGACTGTCCAGGTAGCTGACTATTGCTGTCCTCTCCTAAATTTTGGAAGCTACTGTCTTATGCTTCCAACCTTCCGGTGATGTATTTTCTTTCTCAGGTCTGATGGGGTTGAAGACTAGACAGCTAAGGTTACTATCATCTCATCTCTTAGCAAAGAGCATTCAGATGTTGGATTTTTATTATTCAAGATAAACAGCTTTGAAGTAATTTCTGTACCTCACCACTTACTAATACTCTAGACATGTAGGATGTACCTTATATTTGTTGGTTTTTAGTTGTAGTTTGACCTTGCTTATGTTTTGCCCTTTCCTTCCCCAGACATTACCTTATAATGATTCCTATTGTATATAGTCTTATACTTAGTTTAGAACTTTCTTAGTTAGACGAAAGGGGGAGATGTAGTGGGATTCAGGTGTTACTTAGGGAAGCCCAGATGCATAGCTCCTGAGTTCAAGATCCCTATGGGGCGTGGCCAGAATAGATGGGGACCCAGGGACCACCGAGTTCCACCGTTTTTTTCCTGTGTTTTTGGAGGGCGGACCAGCAACCTGGTGTGGGACAGTTCCTACCTCCAAGAATTACCTCAAGATTCAATTTGTATCAGTGAGTGTTCATATACTCATATACCCCTCTATAAATATTAATTCTCTTTATACGATATATTGCAATGAATATTAATGCAATATGAGACAGGATAAATTAAACAAAGACATTGCAAAGATTTTAAAGGGAAGGAAAAGATGATCATTCTTGGCAAATAATATGCTCATATTTATCTTGAAAATCCAAGAGGATTAATTGTAAAACAATCAGGTAGACAAAGAGCCATAGGCTGGGTGTAGTGGTTCAAGACTTGACGCTAACACTTAGAGAGACCAAAGTGTGAGGATTTCAAGCCAACTTGGGCTATATAACAAGGCAATCTCATATAATAATAATAATAATAATAATAATAATAATAATAAATAAGTAAGTAAATAATAAAATTAAAATAAGCGACAACCTAGAAAGACCCATAGCTTCCCATGAAAGTGCTGGCATCTAGATGTGATGTAATGGAAACCAAAACAAAACCTGTCATTCAAAGTTGAATAACATTTGTGCTGGTTCCTTCCAGCTATTAGCACAACCAAGAAGAGCCTCTGGACCTTGGCAATGCTAACTTAGGGGTGAGCAAGGTGCTGTTTCTCTGCTCTCAGCAGAGAAAGCGGTGTCTTACACCCTTGCCTCTGTGAATCCCCTGCTGGAGGATAGCATAGGGCAGCAGTCTGTAACTATAAGCCACATAAACACTTTCACCCTCTATGTTGCTGTTGGTCAGGTATTTTATTAAGTAACGGAGAAGAAACTAGAACAAGGCTGCAAATCATACAGGTGTAACAAAAAAATCATGGGAGACACACACGAAGAAAACAAAGAAAAACCATTTTCAAAGGTGGGCTTCATTAAAGAGTCCATTCTTTCCAGACAGAAGCGACTCCCTGTTGAAAAGATTCCAGGTTCTTTCTCTAAATTTATCCATTGCCTATGTTTTAAATTCTCATTGCTAACTTTTAAAGCCCCAGAAATATTTTCCATGGGTGATTGACAGGGACTCCCGCTGGGCTGAGGGGTGTGGCCATGCCGGCGTGTTACAGTCTTGTGAGTCCTTGGAAGCAGGCGAAGGAGGGCCCCACTCTAGAAGGATCCTGCCCTACCCTGGAGGAACATGGTGTTTCCTTTCTACCTCTATCTTTTTTCTTTTGTCATGGAAGCTTGGCTAGCAGCCACTACTATCTTAGAAAAGGGAACCCCAAGGCTCTGTTTTTCCGGAGGGCTGTGCAAACCAGACCAAACACGGGCAGGCGGCCCAAAAGGAAATAAAAAGTTCTGTTTCATATGGGTCTTTTGTATGTCTGAGGGTGTTTGGCCACTGATTCTACCACAGAAGCAAGAGCACACAACAAATGCCTTCCTCACTCTGCTGCCTGCTGCCTCCACGCTGGATCTGGAACCATTTTGTCCCAGAAATCACGGCAAGGCCAGCAGGGAGCTGCAGACTTTTCCACCTTGGAGCTGGGGTTACTCACAGATTCATGGGAGCCATAAACTCGCGCCCTATTTCTGCTCTAATTGAGGCTATTTGTATTGTGACTAAAATAATCAGAGACAATTTTATGGGTATATTTTTAAAAATAATTATGTCTCATATATTTAAGTTATATAACAGCAGTGGCAATTTAGTTGGGCTCCCTAGGGTTCCTGACTTAAAGGGCCTGGGCTGGGGGGACCTTCATCTGGTCTCCAGTATTCTGCACCTCCTCTGATATCTCAAGCAGAAGGGGTGTTGATTGACACAGGGTTCTAAGGCCCAAGGCACAGTCACCTTCTGGGGAACATGTAGTTAAAAAAAAATGTGGGGAGGCAGCCATTCTTTCCCAGTGGCCCCAAAATGCTATAGAATAGTGGGCAAAAGGAGGCATTGGGGACACTCTTGGACCTCCGTCTGGCCTTTATGGTGGACATCTGTACTTTGCCACTCAACACAGAACTTTCTGTTTTCTCTTAGGCTCACTCACCTTCCCCCAATTCTTTGCCGTCCTGCCTCCGCAGCTGCCCAAGGACCTCAAAACCGGGGTGAGCCAATCAGAGCATTGCATTCTCCACTCAAGCTGATCAGATCAAGGCTAAACATGTGACACTCACTCTGAGCAAACAAAGGACGGGTATTGTCTCCATCCCGTTCATTTCTGAGTAGATGACAGTCTGCAACTCTGGCAGTCATCTTGTCCTCATGTGAAGCTGAGGGAAAAGAGCTAGGCAGAGAGATGTGGCGCAGGAAACATCCTGCCACGGGGACCTGGAGGCTTGGCTTTGTGAGGCAGCGCAAATCCCCCTTTTGGTTCAGACTGTTGGAGCCAAGCTTTGGTCACTGCATCGGACTTGAGCAGTTTTCTATTTCTCCAGCAGGGTAGGGAGAGAGGGTGCGCTCCTGTGGAGGTTTGTAATGGTTGTGCATGGAGGTTACCTGTGCACATCACATGATCAGAGAATCTGTACAATGACTAGTGGCCCTGGCTTCTAGGAGAAGCTGGCTGCTTGACGAGAAATTATGGTGTGGAGAGAGGAGCCACCAAGTGTCACAGTCCAGGAAAAGGTCATGCATGCCAGACTCATGGTGGGCAGAAGCACCTCCCCCTCCCCTTCTCCACAGGCAGATCCTATTGATCAGGTTCAGCCAGAGGCCCTTACTGTGCCCAAGTCAATTCCGCATTGATCTTCCATACACAGCACAGGCTAAAGGGAATGACTGGTGGGTGGGAAGAAGGGTGTACCACAGTGAGGTGTACCACGACCCACCCACTGTATTTGGACCTGACTTGGGAGATACTAGAGCATCTGGGAGAGGCGCTGCATTCCCCCCACCCCCACCCCCACCCTGTGCCTATTCAGGAATCATGCACTCTGGTCTATGCTGATGCCTCTGTATTCCCACAAGCCACTGCAAATGCCCTGGAGAGTTGACAGGTGTCCATCCCGAGTATATCCGCCTCCCAGAACCCCTCAGTCAGTGCCACTCACAGGCTGCCCCCCACCCCTAGAAAGCTATCTTGCTGGTTTTAAGCCCTTTCCTCAGCTGTGAGGATTTCAGGGACAGTTGCCTCTGTCTGTTTGCAGGATGACAGGTCTATTCCTGTTAGTTTAGCTGACACATCCCCTGTCTGCGCTGGCACGGGAACTTCAGCCAACTCTTAGCGTCACAAGCCCTCCTGACTGCATGGTTTAGTGGAGACAGAAGCTTGTACATAAGCATGCTCCCCATACAGGCTTGCATGGACACGTGTATACTTTTCATGTGCACATGAACTCTCACATGCATACATGCTTTACTCACATATGCATTCTTTCAGATACATACAGAGCATACATGCTCACATTCCCTTCTATGTACTAAGGGGATATTGCTATATCGTGGAGCCAGGCCTGCAGGACTGTAGAGCTTAAGGTATTGCTTCTAGGCTCTGTTATGGCCTGCTTGGGAGACCCCTGAAGAGACCACCAGAGACAGGATCTTTCCGAAATGCAAGAGCAATGTTTATTAAAAAGTAATACAAGCTGCGGTAGCAAGCGTACCGTCGTAGGGGAGGCCAGAGGAGGTACCCGCCCCTCTGCAAGCTCAGTTTTTAAAGGTGAAAACCATAAAGTTGTACATCAATTAGGGGTCTCAGTATGGATACAGTTCTGATTAGCTCATTCTTAGGGACTTTCCAGAATTCCCGTTATCTTAGTTTTCAGTTTGTCTTGTTGTAGTAGGAGGTTTCTGGCCCGGACTTTCGGGCCTAACCTCAAGGTTTAGACCCACAGACCCACAGACCCACAGAGACACACAGATGCATACGATAGTTTTCAGCTGATCAGCCTCAGGCCCAGGCATATCACTTGCTAGCTCTCTACCCTTCATCTAACCCATGATTCTTATCCTGTTCAGCCATGCGGCTTGGTACCTTTTCTCAGAGCAGCATAGTTGTCCTCTGCTTCTTCCGGCTTCTCTCCGGCGTTCTGCTCTGTGCTTCCTGTTCTCAGAGTTTTTCTTAGTCTGGTAGCCCCGCCCACACTTCCTGCCTACCTTTGGCCAATCAGCTCTTTTTATTAAACCAGTGGGTGGGACAATGATTTACAATGAAGCAACACGAACGATACCCCTATACCTTGTTCTTTATCAAACCTTTTTTTTTTTTTTTTTTTTTTTTTTTTTTTTTTTTTTTTTTTATAGACTCTCACCTGTGCTGGGACATTCTGAGGTTAATCAGTTGCTATCAGATGGCCCTAGGTTATAGCCTGTGTTGGGACATTCTGACTTTGTACTTTCGAGTCCCTAGAACCTATGTCAGCAGTTCTGAGAATTCGAAACTCAGACCTGTTTCAAATTGGGGTTAGGACTTAACTCAAAATAGAGACGCTTCCCTGGTTCTTCAGGCTCAAGATGTGGGGCTTTGGGGTACACTGTCCTTGCCGCCTGCTGATGCTGCTGTGCTGGTCTAGATAGTCTGGAAATGTCCAGAAGAAAGAAGGAGGGAGGGAGTTTCTGGGAGATCTACGATAAGTTTTCTGCAGTCTGAGGCTTGGGAGACGAGAGTGAACTCAGACGTAGAGTGTGATACAGGCGGCAAACAGGCATGTGTCTCATGATCGTGAATGGGTCAGGCCTGTCCTCGGGACCACTGAGTTGGCATTCCTAAAGACTCCCCTCCTGTAGTCCTTGTCTGGAGGAAGCACTGAAGCCCAGAGCTCTGCTTAAGGTCCAACTATTGCATGAATTCTACTTGGTCTTATAATAAAAACCCAGAGTCAGATATTGGGAAAAAGCTGAAAGATCAGAGAAGCAGAGGAACAAGCCACAGCCGCTCTTCACCCAACCAACTCCTCACAAATCTTCAGGCTGAATACCTGTGAGTCCTCAGCCTAAAGGGAAGGGGATCTCGGGTGAAGGGCTAAACTCCTGACTCCATTCTCCACCCAGATATCTCACTTCCTCCTTCAACTTACCTAGAACTAGGGTTAAAGGCCTGTGCCACTACTGCCTGGCTCTGGCTGTGAACTCAAAGAGGTCCAGAGGCTCTCTGCCTCCTGAGTGCTGAGATTAAAGGCGTGGGTCACCACTCCCTGACCTTCATAGCTAAGTCTGTCCTCTAATTTTTCAGATAAACTTTATTATATGTACACTCTATCACCATATTCCACCATGGGAGTCGAGAACTCAGGCCTCTGGGATGCTAGCTTCTTGCTGACCACAGCCATCCTTTGTGGGGATTCAAAAAAAGCTTCAGAAGTTTTGGAGATATCAGAGGGAATCTACCCACAGTCTATGTGGGGATTTAATAAAAGGTACAGAAGTTCTGGAGCTCTAACCACAGTCTAGGAGAATCAGAGAGTGGTGATTCACAGCACAGGGAGTATCCTGGGAGTGGTGACCTACGCCCTTAATCCCAACTGAGTTGAGGTCATTTTAGATTATAGAAGGGAATTCCAGGCTCCCAAGCAGGCAGTGGTGGGGCCATGCCTTAAGAGTATTTAAGCTGGGGATAGAACTCCAAGGAGAGGAAGCCAAGCCAAAGAAAGCGAGGCTGAGGAAGCTGGAAGACAGCTGATTGTGGTGTTTATTCTCTCTAATATCTCCGACTTCCTCAGAGATGATCTATCTATCTCATTTATTAGTGCAACAATCCTTCCTCAGCACTCAGTTTTCCTCACCAGCAAAATGAGGCCTTGGGTCATGTGACTCTTCACGTTTATCACTCACACAGCAGAGTCCACAATCATCTTATAGGCATCCCTGTGAGGGGTTATCTAGGTTAGGTCAATTGCATAGAATGGTTCACCTTAATCGTGCATGATACCCACAGTTGGGCTGCCATCTTTGACTGCATAGAAAAGAGAGAGTTACTGAGTGGTGGCTGTCATCATGGTTTCCTGACCACAGATACCACATGACCAGCTGTCTCAGGCTGCTGCCACCACATGGGAGGACCCATGATGGACTATAATGTCAAACTGTGAATGAAAATAAACTCTCCCACCCTTCCCATTGATACCGGTCAGGCATTCTGTCGGAGCAGTGAGAAAGCTAACTATACGTGGGTCACAAGATCTCTAGTGCACACATGCGTGTTGTGGCTAGGATATGCATATTTAAGACCCCCCCCTCCAAGCCCGGGAGTGGGCAGTTGCTCCCCTCCTTCTCCTTTGCTACAGCACTTCCTCCTATTGTGGTGACCCACAGCCATAAAATTATTTGAGTAGCCATCTCATAACTGTAATTTTGCCACTCTTATGAATCATTATGTAAATATTTGATATGTGACCCGTGGAAATGGTCATTTGACTCCCCTCAAAGGGGTTTTCACCCACAGTTTTAAAGTATCAGCTCCGGGGTGGGTCAGCAAAATGGCTCAGCAGGTAAAGGCACTTGCTGCCAAGCCTTGAGGACCTGAGTTCAATCCCTGGGCACCACACGATGGATGGAGAAAACTGATACCTGCTCCACATGAGCATCATGGTCTGTGAACCCCACTCCACACAAATCCACACACAAATACATATAATAAAATAATTTGGTTCCATGAAGGTCTGATGTATAGTTCCATGGTACAGTGCTTGCCCTGCGTATGCAAGGCTCTGAGTTCAGTCCCCAACATTGATTTAAAAAAAATAAATTAGTCTTCTGAATTATAGAAGGAATGCCTATTTGCTTGTTAACATATTCCAACCATTTTCTTTTTTAAGTAAAAGCCAGAAATTTCCCCTATCTTACTCTACCACATCCCACGTGGCCTCCCGGATATGTGTTCCAACTTGAACAAACCTCCTATCCCTTGCCATCTCTCTCTACACATCATCAGCCAATCTTTCTATAGGATTAAGGAGTGAGCACAGATGAGCCAGGGCCAGCCTGAGCCCAGGCCGGGGAATCTTTCACCTTGTCAGCCCCACACCAGCCTCTTCTAAGCATCATTCCTGCAGCCCTGCCAGCCCCCTACGGTTAAGCCCATCGATACAAGCTCATTATTCCACCCTGCCTGCCTAGGATGCCACAGAGTGACAGCTGTTCTGTGTTTAATTACTGATGGGCTGAGGTGATGCCAGCCCATGAATAAAATTACAGTTTTTCTGCGATGCAAATGGTACAGCTCCTTGGTGGAGGGTCTGTGAGGTGTGTCTTTTGATTGGCTGGCTATGCTTAATGAGAAAAGTTGTATTACATTTTAAAGGACATTAGTAATGATGCAATTCACACACCTAAAGATTTATATAGCACCATAAATGAATAGCAGGGAGGGAGCAGTTATTTATAACTCAACTCCCTCCTGCTCTCTGATTGCATTGTTTTAGGGAGCTAAGAATTCTTAGCTGATAATTGCTTTAATGATAAATGTGGAAACGTAGGCCCAAAATATCTGAACTGTCCTCCAAAGGCAAAAGTCTCAGATTTAGATCAGAATGAGTGGACATGGTTGGGGTAGGAAGGAAGGCTTGTTCTTTAAGGCTTCTGTAATGAGAATGAACGGCAGACGGTCCATGTTGGCAGTAAGTTTGGCATCAGTAGGTACCCACGGAACACCCGTTCGGCTTCTGGGTACTGACACAGGAACGTGACTACACCCGTAGGAATGCTTCTTCTTCCCTTCCCAAGCATTTCCATGCCCCTGAAGCTAGAAATCCCATCCAAGCCAGAGCTGGATTATACGACAATTTCAATTTGGCTGAGTTTTACAAACTTGAGAACAGAAGACCTGGTTTGATTTCTCCTTTTGCTTAGAAATGAAGTTTTCTGCGCAAGCACCTTGTGATGAACAGCGGTGGGGGTGCCCCTCTACTGCAGAGGTCTCTAGGCGGATCCCGTCCCTGGGACATGGCTGAATTGGGTGCGCAGTGAGCAAAGGTAGCAAAAGAGAAGACCCTCCTGTGGCCCAGGTTCTCATCTCCAAACTAGAGAACCGACTTCAACTTAACTCTGTTGGTGGATGCATTTGTGCTTTGGTTCTTCCAGGTATATTCACGAAGGGCTTACACTGGGTCAAGTTCCCCACACATTTCAGATGGGAGGAAACAGTCAAGGTAAAGGAGGAGATACAACCCAGTCTCCATTAATCTTCAGCGCGACAAGGGTGGAATCATGGTTTGAACCCAAACGTCCCCCACTGGCTTATGTTTTGAACACGCAATCCCCCAGCTTGTGGCAATCCTAAATTAGACAGGAAATGGGGATGCTAGACCTCGGGAAGTTGGCAGGAGGAAGCACAACCCTGGGTGGGTGGAATACCAGCTACAGACCTCCCTCAAGTCAAGGTGTGTCAGTTTGAAGGCTAGAGTGAGATGGCATCAGGCTCAGGTCACCTGTCCCTCACAGAGGCGCTTTCAGAGCTCAGGGCACTGGCGGGGGCAGGGAGAAGCCTGGAAGAGAGAATGGACAGCAGGCTGCTGGCAGGTCAATCTTCACGTCTGCTTTCTTTTTCTTGGAGGTCTCTGTTCAGCAAAACTGCGCTGGCTAGTTTTGAACCGTCAGCTCGTCACGGCTGAAAATCACCTGGGAAACCATCCTAAACGAAGAATTGTCTGAATTAGCTTGGCCCGTGGGCATGTCTGCGGGGACTGTCTTGATGGTTAATTGGTGTAGAAAGATCCATTCCACGGTTGGTCCCCGTGTGGGGGTGGGGAGGGGTGGGGCATAGCCTGAGCTATAGAACAGGAGAAGCTAGAAGCAAGCAGGTCACATGAGTGCGTTTGCTTCTCTCTGCTTTTGACTGCGAGTGTGTGGTGCCCAGCTGTCTCAGGCCCCCACTGCGATGACTTCTCCGAAACTGTGGACTGTAATCTGAAATTGTAAGCCAAATAAATCATTTTCTTCCCTAAGTAGCTTTTGGTCAGGGTACTTAATCATAGCCACAGAAAGGAAATTATAACCAGTCTTTTCCTGCAAGAGGGACTCAGAAGTAGATAGAATTGAAGGATTTCCAGCAAGCAGTAAGATGCTAGCAACGTCTTTACCCCATTGTAGTTTAGGCGTATGTGTATGATGATTTTGCTGCCGGTGTGTTACTCGTCCTTAAATAGGTGCATGTGCGCTTACCTTGTGTGTGAATGTCTATATGCTTGTATTAGTACTATGCAAGCACGTGTCTCTGTATTAGCATTTACGGGAAAGTATATAGCATGTTTGTGTGTGTGAGCACGTGTATATGTGTATGCATATGGATCTTTCACATATAAACATGCATTCTGGGGGTAGATGTGTATTTCACAAATTTAAGGATGTGTGGCTTTGCAGGTTTGTGTGCGTGCACAGACATCTGCATTTATCTGAGAGTCTACGCCAGACCAGACACTGTGTTTTTCTGTTTTTCATTTTTTTAAAATAAAGTCTGACGCTCCAGAATTGACATGGTCTGACACCACTGCTGGAGATTCTGAAATGAATCCCACACAGCTCATGCCCCCAGGCGGCTCAGGTTTCCAGGTCTCCTTGGTGAAGGGAATAAAATGGGAAATTAAACAGCAGCACCTGCCTCCTGCAACAGAACACAGACCAGGCAGGGGCTCTGGGACAAGCAGGTATCTATTGATAACTGGCCTGCTCTGGCCGTCTGGATATACTAGAGCCAGGGGGAGGGTTGTCACCCTGGTCAAGGAGTGGCTTTACAATTCAAAAGGTATCTGAATTTAATGGGACATGTGTAGTGGATTTATGATGTTACGTTATAAATAATTGTCCTGCCTATGAGTTTAATAAAAAGCGCTGATTGGCCAAAAGCAGACAGGAAGTGTGGGCAGGGCTACTAGACTAAGAAAACTCTGGGAACAGGAAGAACAGAGCAGAAATGCCACAGAGACTCCTCCAGAGTTGCCAGACAAGCCAGAAGATGCAGAGGACAACTATGCTGCTCTGAGAAAAGGTACCAAGCTGCATGGCTGAACAGGATAAGAATCATGGGTTAGTTTAAGGGTAAAGAGTTAGCAAGTTATGTGCCTGGGCCTTAGGCCAATCAGCCTAAAATTAATGTAAGCATCTGTGTGTCTCTGTGGGTCTGAGGGTCCGTGGCTCTAAACCTTGAGGCTAGGCCCGAAAGTCCAGGCCAGAAACCTCTTACTACAGACGTGAACGTGGGTATGTGTTCAGTGTGCACACATGCAATATGTTTGTGCATGCAGGTATGTATGTCTGGGTAAACATGTATCCATGTTTCTATTTGTGTGCAGATATTGTTCATGTGTGCAATGTATCCTGCGTTTCCTTCTCCAGAGACAACCGTACTATTTACCAGTGTTACCGAAAAGTGCGTTGAAGTTGATGATGGACACAGGGCAAGGTTCCAGGCAGACATCTTACTCTTGTTATCCCTCACATGGGCCCAGACCTTCCAGGGCTGGCACCATCAAACCACAGACTGTGCTAATGGCTCCATAGAGTGCCCAGTTGTCACAGGACGTGCCCCAAGGCTCACTGCACCGCACCACAGTGGGATAGACATTTACTGTCAGCACGGTGCCTGTTCCCTTCTTAATGGCTTGCTTGGGGTCTGGCTGATGGCAGGCCTAAAGTACAGGCCTGCAGTTACAGGGGTCGTTACTGGATTTTCAGAATGTGCTCGGGCTTCTGAAAGTACCAGAGCTCTGTTTCTGCTTCCCTCGTCTAGGTTGATGGAGTGGGGGTGGAGGAGGCTGGGACCTGGGTGGAAGCAGAGGGATTTGGTGATTAAGTGAGTAGAAGCTGCCAGCTGTGATCAAACCACTGGGCTAGAATAGGCCTAGCGGAGAAACCTGTCTGCATTAAACAGGAGTATCTAGGATGACAGTCAAGTCAAGATATGCAATTTGACAGCTCAGCAAGCCACTGGGCCAGAGGGACCAGGGAAGTAGTAAGTGGATTCTGAATGACGCCTTTCCCTACAGATACCCCCACTTTTTAGGCTCCAAAACTACAGTCAGAGAAGTTAAGAAGCTTCCTAGAACCACTCACCAGATGTAACCAGAGCTTACCCTGCACTGAAGTTACCCGGGCCCATAGTGTTGACTCCCCCGTGCAGCCATCTTTTCCTGCCTCTCCTCCAAAAAAACAGTAGCAGAAGTGTGGTTGAGGGTAGTACACAGCCAAGTGAAATGGTGTGACCTGTGAGCACCAGACACATATGTACACACAGGCAGACACCTATACATCCCTAGAGTGGGGATGTGGCATCAGGCACACATATGGTACATATACATACACGTAGGCAAAAACACCCACAATATGCATACACACAGCGAAACACTCATACACCCATAGAATGGGAATTGGTAGGCATCACCTATAGTGATGAAGTAGCATCCTTAACAAAGACACTGGACCACCATGATGTTATAGAGACACAATGGCTCTTTTCCTCTCATTCTTAGGATCCAGAGCCACATTGGCCAAGTAATACCCATTTTCCAATTGTCCTTTGAGGAGAATCTCCCTTCCTTTGAACTTTTGGAAACAGCACCTATACATGGGCTATGAGGCTGTAATCCAGAGATTCTGGGGTCTGAGCAAGAGAAGAACCTGATTCTGAGTCCTCAAGGAGAATCCTGTCTTGTTGGATGTTGTAAAGGTAAAAAGTGAACATTAACTCTAAGATATCACTATGAAGGCTATGGGATGAGGCAGAAACCAGTTCATCTATGGGCATTTCTTCCCGTGTGTGTCAGAGACAGGCACCCTTTAAAGTCGGGGTCACATGCTAGAAGTGTGTCATTTGGTGACCAAGTCTAGATGGTCTAGGTCCACCACTTGACATTCCTCATTGTCACAGAGATGTGTGGAGCTCCTGGGGCTTAGCCTGGTAGTACAACGTTTTGTAGTCAACATGGGGTGATATATTGTGTAGGCTCTAAAGAAATAAAGCTTGCCTGAAGATCAGAGGACAGAGCCAGCCACAGAGTTAGCCATAGAGGTCAGGGAGTGGTAACACGTGTCTTTAATTCTTCCTGGCTTTCAGGAGGCAGATATCTGCCCATATCTCTGCGAGTTCAAGGCCACATTGGGCTCCATAAGATTGATCCAGTCAGGAGAGAAACAAAGCCAGGCAGTGGTGGCACATACCTTTATTCCAGTGCTTGGCATCCCATGCCTCTGCTCCCAGCACTTGGAAGCACACTCACCTTTAATCCCAGCACTAGGAAAGTTAAAACAGGAAGTGATATGGCTGGGAGGAGAAAGGGATGTAAGGCAGGAGGAGGCAAGATCTTCCCTTACGGTCTGAGGGGTTGGCAAGGTGAGAAGTGGCTGTGGCTTCTTCCTCTGTCTCTTTCTGAGCTTTTAGCATTTGCTCCAGTATCTGGCTCTGGGTTTTTATTTATTAATACCAATTAGGATTTGTGAAATACGAATGACTTTTTTTCTTTTAGTAAATAGGAGAGTATATTCTAAAATAATTATTAAAATACAGAAGAAGGGATTGGAGAGATGGACCAACAGTTAAGAACAATGGCTGCTCTTGCAGAGGACCTGGCTTCCATGCCCAGCAACCACATGGAGGCTCACAACTGTCTATGACACCACTTCTGGGAGATCTGAAACCCTCTTCTGGCTTCCATGGGCACCAGCCACACACGATGTGCATAGACACATCTAGGCAAATATATACAGAATATAAACAAATCAACCTTAATAGTGCAGCTTGACAACCACTGGATGGATCCTGCCCCAACTCGGGACATCGGGAGGCTGTGAAGGTAAACCGAGGTCCTGTTGGTCATTAGAAAATGTGCCTTTCATAAATTTTTCTCTGACAATACTACTTTTTCGTGTCAACGGGTATGTGAACAAAATAATCCTTTCCTGGCGCCGGCTTTCCAGAATGAGCAGTTTCGAAAGTCTACAGTGCTTTTGTTTGGCTCACATTTCATCCTGAATCTGGGGACAGGGTAACATCTGGATTAAGCCATTTAAGGACCAGGTTTTTGGGTTGCCCTTTATTTATTTCATCCTGACTCTGAGTTGCTTTCTGTGGCGTTCCGAGTCTCTTCCTGGTGAGGTGTGCGTTTGTCCCTTGCTGTGATGTCCACTTCTTAAAATGCCTTAAATGTGTTTCATTTTCTTCACTTTCTCTCTCTCTTTGTTTTCTGTTTCTCTGGTAGAATTACTATTTCTGAATGCTTTAAATGCTGATTTTTTTTTTTTTAAATGCAGTTGACTTGTGTTAAGCTTTTAACACGTGAGCTTGGACTTTTTTCTAAAGAAATGTTTGTAATTTTCATTTTTCCCTAATGGATTTAAACCACACTTATTTACTATAAATTACTAAAATTATTTGTGCTTGCAAAAATAAATCTTTAAAGTACGTATAAAATAAGCCAGATGTGGAGGTGCACACCTGTTTTCCCAGAACTCTGGGTGTGACCTGGGGCAGCAGAAGTGTAATGGAGAACTGCAAACAGCCGATGGCAACGGTGGGACCTGCGATCTCTGCTGCTGGAGAAGCTGAGGCAGGAGGGTTGTTTGAATTCAGAAGGTCACAGCCAGCCTGGACAATAATGAGACCGCCATCTCAGAGAAAAGGGGACAGTACATGAAACACGTGTATGGAAATATCATAATGGAAGCCGATATTTTCACAAGTATTAAAAATTGCAAGGCTGAGAGGGCCCAGCAGCTAAGAGCACTGGCTGTTCTTCCGGAGGACCCAGGTTTGTGTCCCAGTACCCACATGGTAACTCATATCATGGTATCTCCAGTTCCAGGACATCCAGTCCCTCTGACCTCCAGGATCATGGCATGCAATGATACACGGAAGTACATGCAGGCAAAACACACATACACATAAGAATGTATTTTAATAAAGAAAAATAATTAAGTCACAAACATTATCATATTGTCATATTTAAAAATAGTAAGCAGGGCTCTTTAAAAAATGGTTTACACCGGCTAGGTGGTGTAGTAGTAGGTTCTCTGGGTCCCGTGCGCCAGAGATCCGGGACCCACAGACCTGCCGCCGGGACTGCTTATCCCCGCACCGCCGCCCAGGCCCCCAGAAACGACTCAGACGCTTTTATTAACTTCATGCTGTTTGGCCTATGGCTCAGGCACATTGCTAGCTAGCTCTTACATCTTAAATCAACCCATTTCTATTAATCTGTGGGCCACGTGGCCCCGGCCCGTAGCTCACCCGTGTTCTTTACATGTTGCTCCTTGGCCGGCTGGCTCGATCTGCCTGACTCCACCCTGCTTCTCCCACCTAAGCTCTGATTTCTCCTCCTACTTATTCTATGGTGCCCGCCATGGCCCAAAACAGCTCCTTTATTTAAAGATTGAGATTCACAGCATACATAAAAGCATTCCCACATCAAGGTGGTGGTGGCAGTGGCGGTGTACACCTTTAACTCCAGCCGAGACAGGTGGATCTATGTGAGTTCAAGGCCAGCCTGGTCTACAGAGTGAGTTCTAGGACAGCCAGGGTGGTTACACAGAGAAATCCTGTTCTAAAAAACAAATTAACAACAAAAATTGCTTACCCAAAATGATCACAGATGACAGGGGCCCAATGCCTCTTGCTGTGATGTGACAATTGCACCATCACTGGGTGGCAGAAAAATTCCATCTCCATTAAAATTTTGAGAGACCATTGTCATGTGTACATGGTCAGTTGTGGGTGGAAATAGCAATGTTACACGTATGTTTTCACAAACACGTATGTTTTCTTTGTGATTCTTAAAAGCGTATGGGACAAGATTCATTCAAAGAGATAAACCAAAACAGCTCAGTGGTCTCCCTTCCCCCAGCAGTGGAGTGCTTACCCACAAATGATCCTTAGTCCTCATTTTGGCTTTGGAATGTGTGGCAGGAGGATAATCCCAACCTTAGGGCCCTTTTGTATTTTGCAGATTTTCTGTGTATCTCTGTAAAGAATGCGATTTGACCATAGCATAGCAATCTAACTCGCGTGAGCTGTAACCAGAATAAAACCGATCATTTTTATAGAGTAAATAACACGCCTAAGAATTGCTTACCCATTGCCCCTGTGCAGGGCCCGGAGCTAAGCACTTTGCAGGCACAGGCTCTCTTAATGACTTTCAGCCAGAGAACGCCTTATTATTTCCCCATCTTCAGATCAAGCCAAGCCTTCCCTGTCATCAGCCTTTTTATCACACACACACAAAGTATTTTTGTCCCGTCTTAAAGTCTCAGTGGGAAAAATGACTCACTCGGTTTCTTAGCCGTGGTTGACATAGTATGTCAATTACTGAGTGTGAGGTGTGTGAAGGAAGAAGTTGGTGTCGGGAAAGGGCCTCGGCTCTTCTCTCTGAAATAAGAATAATTGGGGGGAAACAAAGTGAGAAGTTTTAACTGAATGAAGCTCCAGCACCAACTTCTGTTTGCAGTCACATTACCTCTGTGCAAATGTGACCAAAATACCAGACACAACTTAAAAGAAGAGAGACTGGGGGGAAGGGACCCAGAAGATATATTTTGGCTTCCATCTGTGGTTGCTAACTATCATGCATTTGGGTAGAATATTGTGGTTGTGGGAATGTGACAGAGAAACCCCTTTTTTGTTTTTGTTTTAATACAGGGTCTCTCTATGTAGCCCTGGCTCTTCTGGAACTCACTCTGTAGACGAGGCTGGACTCTGTCTTACAGAGATCCACATGCCTCTGGTACCCGAGCTGGGGACAAAAGCTGATGCTCAGTAAGAACAGCTTGTGTATCTCATGACAAACAGGAAGTACAACATGAGGACAAGAGGAAGGACAGAGATGGACAAGGTACAACTAAGTCCTCCTTTCAGCCGGTCCAACTTCACAACATTTCCGGACCATCTAAGACAGGACTATGACCTGGGGACCAAGCTCCAAATACACAAGCCTTGGGGTGGGGAGACACGTCATATTCAAACTGTAACAATAGATTCTGAGGGGCTTCACTAGGGGCTAGGCAGCAGATGCTAGAGTGAAGACGGTTAGTTGAAGATGCCCTAATCCCTCTCTGCCGAGAGGCGGTATAGTGGCAGGGACAGGCAAACAGGAAATACTGGAACATCATTTCCTCTCCTGTTGTGATGAGGCAGAGAGCATAGTCAAAGAGAGTATGTGGCCACTAACTGCCATGTTTCAAGGACTTCAGAGCTAGGACCCCAGGGTTATGGTTATAGTCTTGGCTAAGCCAGCGAAAAGACCTGAGAAGTAGAAAGTTTCCATGGCCTGGGTATTTCCTCGCATCGAGGGATTGCTGAGTGACTCTCTTCTTACCCTGAAGAACTGATCTAGATACAAGAATAGTCTATAGCAGGGCCTGATGGGGCAGGTTTGTATTCCAAGGTTCTCGTGCAGCTGAGGCAGGAGAATCACAAGTTCAAGCCCTGCATGGGTTACAGAGAGAGTTCATGTCTTTTTTGGTAACTTACTGAGAGCCTGTTTCTTACTAAAAGGAAAGGGGTGTGGCTCAGTGGTAGAGCCCCTGCCTAGAATCCCCCAGTGAGGGGCTGGGGTATGGCTCAGTGGTGGAGCCCCTGCCTAGAATCCCCCAGTGAGGGGCTGGGGTATGGCTCAGTGGTGGAGCCCCTGCCTAGAATCCCCCAGTGAGGGGCTGGGGTGTGGCTCAGTGGTAGAGCCCCTGCCTAGAATCTCCCAGTAAGGGGCTGGGGTGTGGCTCAGTGGTAGAGCCCCAGCCTAGAATCCCCCCAGCGAGGTTTCATTTAGCAGTTGAGTACTTGCCTAGGCTGCACAAGACCCTAGATTTCATCCCGGGGGAGGGGGCTGTGCATAATAAGAATCTCTTGCCACAAGGAAGCTGCTGGCCTGAGAAGACTCAGTATCCTTAGGCTGACTCTGTGGCCAGGTTCTTAAGGACTGGCCTTTTATTACCATGTTGGGCTTAGCCTGCCCCCAGGGTCCTTTCCTGAAAAAGAGGGTGCACCTCCCTCACAGATGGCAGAGGCAACTCCCACATTGTTAGTCAGAAACCTGAGTATGAACATGAACTCAGCCACCCAGCACCTGGAGAGGAGGCAGATGGAGCAGAAAACTGTGTTGTAATAATATTAAGAAAGGAGAAAGAAGAGAATTTCAAAAATATTTACTCCAGGAAACAGATTTTGCCATTGTTGTAGGGTAGTTACAGCCGGCCTGGAACTCATCATCCTCCTGCCTCAGCGTGCTGTGTTGATATAACAGGTGTGCTTCACCTGGCAAGGTGCAGGGTTTTCTTTGTGTTGTAGATAGTAATAGACTCTGAAAACCAAAAGATGAGAAGATGAAAACAAGCTGTGACCAGCACAAAGCTGGAAGCAGGGTAAGTGATCTGAAGAAAAATAGCAGAACTGTGTGCTTGCTTTTATTGTTATTGCTTTTGTTGAGAATTAAACTCAGAAACTAGAGCAATAGACACTGGGGCTCCACCACTGAGCCACACCCCAGCCCCTTACTGGGGGGTTCTAGGCAGGGGCTCTACCACTGAACCACACCCCAGCCCCCTCACTGGGGGATTCTAGGCAGGGGCTCTACCACTGAGCCACACCCCAGCCCCTCACTGGGGGATTCTAGGCAGGGGCTCTACCACTGAGCCACACCCCAGCCCCTCACTGGGGGATTCTAGGCAGGGGCTCTACCACTGAGCCACACCCCAGCCCCTCACTGGGGGATTCTAGGCAGGGGCTCTACCACTGAGCCACACCCCAGCCCCCTCACTGGGGGATTCTAGGCAGGGGCTCTACCACTGAGCCACACCCCAGCCCCTCACTGGGGGATTCTAGGCAGGGGCTCTACCACTGAGCCACACCCCCAGCCCCTCACTGGGAGATTCTAGGCAGAGGCTGCACTTCTTAGTTAAATTTGATCCTAATTTTAAGTACATAGAGAAGCCCTGTGGACACTGACATTTCAGAATCTCCACAAAGATGAGCGAAGTGAGAAATAAAGTGAAGGCAGCGCATCTGAAGGAGAGACAGTGGAAAGCCAACCAAGATAAGGAGTTTTCATTAAGAATAATATAACAAGAAAAGTAATAGAAGAAAACTTTGTTCTGCTGAAGATAGATGTACCTCTGTAGGCTTCCACAGCTCTTTGGATAAGAGGCAGAATTAATAAACATTTTTAGGGTTTGACTGTGCCCCTGATTCGTATGATAGAGACATAACCCCCGATATTAAGCTAAAGTTTTTTGAAGAGGAACCTTCGGGGAGGTAAATAATTGGAAGAGGTCATGAGGGTGTGGCTAACATCATGGTATTAGTGGATTTGCCAAAGTGCACAGGGGTAGGGAGGATGGCTCAATAGGTGAAGCGCTTGCTGCACAAGAATGAGGACCTGAGTTTGAATCCCCCACATCTGTGTAAAAGGTCCCAGGGTGGTGGTATGAACATGCAAACCCTGTTGGGCATGGATAGGTGTAAAGGATTTCTCGAGCTGTCTGGCCAGCCAGTCCAGCTAAAACAGTGAGCTCCAGCTTTCATGCTAGACTCTGTGTCAAAAAAAATGGAGGAAAAACCTGACCTTGAGCTCTAGCCTTCATGTTATAAGCACATACATCACACACACACACACACACACACACACACACACACACACACACACACACACACACGTGAACTTAGAGCTGCCATGAATACTCGCTCTTACCAATGAGATGTTAAGAAATAGACACTGACCAGGACAAGCAGGTGCCAACCCAGGGGTCTTGGATCTTCTGTAGCTCTTCAACCTCTAAGCCAAATTAACTTCTATATCTTTTTTGTAAATTACTGAGTCTTGATGGCGCAGCGGGGCATGCCTGTAATCCTGAAGCTGAGGCAGGAGGATAGTGAGTTTGTGGCCAGCATGGACTACATAAATCCTGAGAAGATGGAAACAAGCTGTGATGTCAGCGGGACGAAGAAGAGGAGGAGGAAGCGATGACCTATTCTTAAGTAAGACAACCCGCATATGTTGAGAATTGGCTGATGAAACATTCAAACCTCTTAGGCTAATGAGCAAAGAGTAGCTACAGAGGTATTAATAGAGGCTGGCGCTGGGTCTTTCCCTGCATGTGGGGATATTTTCAAATATAATAAAATAGTCAGAGATATCAGAGGACAGATACGCCTCTTGCAGTCCTTTTTTCAGTCCTGGATGTCCTGGAACTTACTTTGAAGACTAGGTTGGCTTTGAACTCACAGAGATTCTCCTGCCTCTGCTTCCCAAGACTGAGACTAACCATGTGAGCCATGGCTTCTTCTGCCTGCTCCATCTTTCTATGCCTGCCTTAAATACTCTCTTTGCTCAGTTAAGGCGTGGCCCCACCTCTGCCTGCCTGGGAGCCTGGAACTCCTTCTGTAAACTAAGATGACCTCAAACTCAGACTGGATTAAGGGCGTAGGTCACCACTCCCAGGATATTCCCTGTGCTGGGATTAAAGGTGTGAGTTACCACTGTCTGATCCTCCTAGACTGACTGTGGGTAGATCCCTCTGACATCTCTGGCTGTTTTTATTATATTTGAAAATATCCCCACACCTGCATCTCTGTAGACCTGTTTTTCTGGGCATGGCCTCTTCTTCCCTTTCAATAATGCCCCCTGCTTTCTCGATCTCTGTTTATTGCATTTTACTCCTGTCTGTCCTCAGGAAACTCAGATCTACTTATTTGCCTCATGTAGTGGGTATTAGGGAACAGGCCCAGTTGTACCTATGCAACAGAGTGTCCCTCTGCTGCAGGTCAGGCGCAACAAAAAAGAGAGGCCTGTCATGCAGATTCAGATCAACCAAGCCTTGAATAGCAGAGGCTACGTTGCTTTGGGGGTGCATTTCACTCCCCTGAGCCAGATGGCATATTGAGAACTGTCTAAGCCAGATGCCACATAGTGGGGCTGAACTCCCTGACACAGGATGAGAATAGCCCACTAGTCAATCTCTCTTGCAGAAACATAATTAAAATCTCCCAATTCCTTTCCCAAGGGTCATTGAAGCTGAAGTGCCTAAATGTCATAAGGGTATGAATATGTTGCATTTATTATCCTCACCATGGAGACGTCTAAGAAAGCTGACCTTTTCTGCCTCAATAAAAGCGGATTTTACTGTAGGTCCTTTGACAGCAGCTGAGATCATAAGCTGGGCTGAAACACAATATTAAACACTACAGGACAGAAGAAAGAAGGAGATGCCTTCCCTGGGTCTGTGAGAGTGATTGGCACCCATTTGCAATTAGATATTCAGACACTCCTAGACTCAGAAGGCTCAGGCTCTCATCCATGGGACATGACAGTCACACTTGATTCAAGATTTTTTTCTTGGAGAAAACAAAACAAAAAAAAAAAAACCCCAAACCAGAAGCAAACTGCACCAGAGTTCTGTGGGACTGGCTTCTATCACATGTGAGAACTAGCATTCTCTGCTGAAATATGTTTGGGAGCCAAGCCCTCCCATCTTGATGCACCTTCTTCCTAGAGCTGACCCTCCTGCAATGACTTGGCCACAATGGTGGACAAAACCATTATAAACTCAGGATTCCACTCCTTCTGACTGCCAGAGCCAGTGTAAAGAGTTACAAAATGGCAGTCCAAATGGCTGCCACACGCTAAAACATGAGACAGTCCAAAAAAATGCGTGTTCCTACTAAAGAAAAGTGAATAGATCTAGATAACCCCTCTGCCAAGCTTGTCACCGTGAAAGCAAAGCCATTTAGAAAGCTATAAGCTAATGGGGACAGGACCAGATGAGGTGGTAACAGCACTGAGAGATGCTGGTGGATTTTGGAAGGCAGATAAGGGGGTGGGGAGCTGTAGTTTTAAGTTCCTATCCCTCCAGCAACATTCAAATACACAGCAGCTACTTTCTAAATAATTGACTCAGAGGCTTAATATTATTGTAACTGCTGGGCCAGTAGCTCAGGCATATTATTAACTACCTCTTACACTTAAATTAACCGTAGTTCTTATCTATGTTTAGCCATTTGGCTTAGTATTTTTTTTTCAGTCTAGCATTCTCATTTTGCTACTTCTGCATCTGCTTAGTAACTGAGTCTGCCTTTTGTCTTCCCAGGATTCTCCTAGTCTACTTACCCTGCCTGTACTTCCTGCCTGGCTACTGGCCAATCAGCATTTTATTAAACCAATACAAATGACAAACCCTTACAGTGTACAAGAGCATTATCTCACAGCAAGGGGGAAGTGCAGTCTGACTTCACTTGAGGTGATTCAGAGGGGAGCCAGAGGCACGGACATATTGATCATAGATTCTTAGGCAGTAATGGGGGATAGGTAGGTTCTGGAAGCTGGACCTGGGAATGCAGGTTAGAAGGATTACAGAGAAAGAGAGTGATGTCACAAAGGTGACAGGAAAAATGAGTGATATCATAGATGATGGCAATGTTGGAAGCTACAGTAATCTCTACCCAAATATCTGTTGAGCTGGCAACGGCTATCTGAAGCAATTGTGTAGAAGTCTACCATGTACACTTGCAGGATTCAACTGTGATGTGTGATGGAGATGCTGATTTTATCAGTTATTTTTCTCATGCTGTGAGAACATACCATAAACACCTTAATAAAAAGATTCACTTATGCTTGGGTATGTACATGTGTCTAGTTACTCCTGGAGGCCAGAAGAAGGCATTAGATCCCCTGGAAATGAAGCTACAGGTAGTTGTAAGCCACCGTGTAGTTGCTAGGAATTGAACCCAGGTTCTCTGGAAGAGCAGCCAGTGTTCTTACCCACTGAGCCATCTCTCCAACCACCGTTTTTTGGAGGGCTTTTTTGTTTTGTTTTGTTTTGTTTTTTAATGGAAAATAACAACTGTTGTTGGGGGTGTCAATAAATCAAAACTTCAGGTATATCCCTAGTAATAATATAAAATGAAAGGTGGTAGCATGAAGCCCATGCTAATACAGGGCTAGGCTGGTACAAGAGACTCCATTTTGCATTAATCTCTTTCATAATTGTGTGTTGAAGTAGCTGTAGAATACTTATTGCTGGCTTTAAAGAGTCCTAGGTTTTACTGTAAAATTGTGTTTCCTTAGTGATACCACCAACCCTGCTAAATACATACTCTTTTAAAATATCTATTATCATTTGTAGTGGGATTATGTTCGGTTATGTTGTATGTATTTGTCCCTCCTACTGGTTTAATAAAAAGCTGATTGGCTCAAGGCAGACAGGAAGTGTGGGAGGGGCTACCAAACTAAGAAAACTCTGGGAACAGGAAGAACAGAGCAGGGACACCAGGAGAGACACCATGGAGACACCAAGATGAGAGGCCAGCAGACGCAGAGGAAAGAAGTTGAAATGCCGCATGGCTGAACAAGAGACATGGGTTAGTTTAAGGGTACAGAGTTAGCAAGTTACATGCCTGGACCCCAGGTCAGTCAGCGTACAATTAATGTAAGCATCTGTGTGTTTCTGTAGGACTGCAGGTCTGGACCATAGGTCAGCCAGGCCAGAAACATAGTACAACAATCATTATCATTATTATTATTGTGGGCTGGGATGCATGTGAAGGTCTGAGGACAACTTTAGGCAGTCATTTTTTTCATCTACCTTTCCTGGGGTTCTGTGGAGGGAATTGAGGTAGCTAGGCTTGCATGGCCAGGCAGTAAGCACCTTTACCTGCTGAGCCATCTCACTGCACCCCCACTCCCTTCTAAATAGAACCTCACTATTTAGCCAACATTGGCTTTGAACCGATAATCCTCCAGCTTGGGCCTCTCCAGTACTATGGTCACAGACATACACCACTATGCCTAGCTCTATTTTTGTCTTTAACAATTTGGGGTTTTTTCACCCCTGCTAATTAAAATAGGAAAATTTTCTCTTTCTGAAAAGAAAGTTGAGGAGCTGTGGAGATGGTTCGGTGATTAAGAGTACTGAGTGTATTTATAGAGGACCTGAGTTCAATTCCTAGTAGCTCACAACCATCCATAACTCCCATCCCGTGGGTTCTGATACCTCTTCTGGCATCCACCGGCACAGTAGACACATGGTTCACAAACATACATGCAGGATAAACACTCATGCACATAAAATAAAATGAAAAACGTTTTGAAGTCCAGCACGGAGTTACCATGTATTTACCAACAATTCCACTCTTGAGTTTATATCTCAAACAACTGGAGATAGAGAAGAAAGCAGATAATTATTCAATAACAACCAAAATGGTGGAAACAACCCAAGCCTCCATCAATAGAGGAATGGATAAAGAAAATGTGCTCTGTACATAGTGGGATGCAATCAGTCGAACTGAATTTGGAGGCATGGACAAGCCTTGGAAACACTACACTGATTGGAAGGAGCCAGGCATGGGAAGAGCGATGCTGTATGACTGCTTACACAAAACTCCTACGATGGGCAGATTTGAAGAACAGCAGAGGTTCTTGGGGGCAGAAATAGACGGTGAAGGTGCATCCCACAGAGTGCTCAGGGCATGCAGAGTTACTGTATGAGGTAACAATATTTTTCTGGAAATGGATAGTAGTGATGGTTTTGAACATTGTAAGCACACTTAGTGCTACTAAATTGCACTATTAAAAAGAGAAAATGAGCCAAGCAGCTGTGGCGCACACCTGCAATCCCAGCGCATGGGAGGCAGAGGCAGGTGGTTCTCTGAATTTAAGGCCAGCTTGGCCTACAGAACAAGTTTTAGGTGTTGGGTCCAAAAGAAAGTGAGGACAAATGGCTGACTGTGGTGTCTATTCGTATGTCAAAGCTCATGCTGGCCTCCAGGCCCTCTCAGCCTCACACATGCCTGTCACAGGGTCCATGCTGGCATCCATCTCCTTATCTCCTTCATAGCACTGACCTAACCTACAGCTCATGGGCTCCCCTCTCCCCATTCCAGTCATCTGTGCCCTTGGCTTCTTCTTGGTCTCCCCTGTCTGCCTTTCTCTCTTGTCCCATCCCCCTCTCCCCATGATCCGGTTCTAACTATTGACCATGTTCCAGTTAACTACTTTCTCCCCCTCCTCTGGATTCTTCCAGACGCCCCTGGCTGCACTCTCCTTATATCTACAATGAAAACCCTCTTCTCAACCGTACCATGGAGCAATCATGTCCTCTATACATCTGATGCGGAAACCCCCACTTTATACACCGGGGCTACGCAGAGAAGGCCTATGTGGAAAAAAAACCAAAACAAAACAGAAAGAAAGAAAAGAAACTTCAAGGCATCAGACAGAGCAGAGCCCAGAGGCCTCTGTGAGCATGCTCAGACTTCCACTGGCCAGAGATGGGATGTCCTCCATCACAAAGCCTCAAAGCCACCTACAAACATACACATGCCGACCGACCATTCTGGCTGTTTTATGTCAACTTGACGTGAGCTGTAGTCAAACGGGAGGAAGAAACCACAACTGAGAAAATGCCTCCAGATCCGGCTGTAGGCAAACCTGTGAGGGACTGATGTGGGAGGGGCCAGCCCATTGTGGGTGGAGCCACCTCCGGGCCAGTGGTCCTGGACACTATTAGAAAAGAGGCTGAACAAGTCGGTATGTCCCACCCCTCCATGGCCTCTGCGTTCCCACATTCCCTCTGTTCCTGCCTTCACTGCTTTTGGTGATGAACTATTATTTGGAACTGTGAATGAAATAAACCTTTCCCTCCCAAGTTGCTTTTGCTTTTAGTCAGGGTATTTTACCACAGTAATAGTAGACCTGATTAAGACACTATATATACACATCTATCGACACACTGAACCCACACATGCACTGCACTGTACCAATGCACACACCACACCCATATATCCACATACCAGATGTGTGCAATAAAGTGTATATGATCCATATTTAGCAAGCCCATATATCACATCAATACACACATACATATAGATGCCACTCCCCCACATGTATACACACATCATACTCACATATTCATATCACATATGTCCATACACAACACATCCATATAAATACATCACACACATACATTGAACCCATACACACACACATACCCAATGAATCCATGCACACATACAACATCCACACACATATACATCCATCCACACCCACTACACTCAAACACCCACATAACAGCCATATGCTCATGTCTATCTCTGCACACTTAGAACACCCAATGAATACCATGCCTACACACACACATTGCATCATACACATACATGAATATACACCATACTCATAGACATACACAATACCAAAAACACTCACTTTTGTATGAGGTTTTTGACCTGGACTTTTGGGCCTAGCCTCAAGGTTTGGATTCACAGACCTGCAGTCTCGCAGTCCCACAGTCCTGCAGAGACACACAGATGCTTACATTAATTATACACTGATTCACCTGGCACGAATGAAGGAAACTCAGAGCCAGATCTTGGGGAAAGGGTGAGATATCAGAGAGAGGAAACACCACAGTCAGATCTTACCCAGCTGTCTTCCAGCTTCCTCAGCCTCGCTCCTCCTGGCTTCTTCTGCCTGCTCTGTCTTTCTATGTCTGCCTTAAATACCTTCTTCACCCAGTTGTTTCACATCCAGGTTAAGATTAAAGGTGTGACACCACCACTGCCTGCCTGGGAGCCTGGAACTCCCTCTGTAAACTAAAATGACTTCAAACTCGGATTTGCCAGGATTAAGGGCATAGGTCACCACTCCCAGATATTCCCTGTGGCTGAGATTAAAGGTGTGAGCTACCACTGTCTGATCCTCCTAGACTGACTGTGGGTAGATCCCTCTGATATCCCAGACTGGTTTTTATTAAATTTGAACATATCCCCATACACTACACCATATATACCCCATATACACACTGCACACATTATACATATGTCCACATCAACCCATATGCACACATCATGCATCACACTAATGTACTCCATACATCACACACGCCCACAAGGAGATCACACATACACAAACACCACACTCTAGGTTAGAATCTTAGCTGATGTAACAAAGGAAAGCCACTGAACCAGTTTCTGACTCAGACCCCCAGGGGGCCAGAAAGATAAGGTTTGGAAATTTCAGTTCAGCATGCCAGCAGGAGTCCAAAAGAGAGTTGTCTTGAAGACTGCTACCTACTGAAGAAGGGCTATTGTCTCCGTATCAGTCTTCCGCTTTAGAGCTATGTGTATGCACAGCTTTGATAACAATATTAAAGTCAGGCATTGTCAAACCCCACAGCCATAACCCAGATGGCCCTCACAATCTATTTCCCATGCATCCGAAAGTCTAATAACTCACCTGGGAGTCCTGCAGAGCTGAGCCGACAGAGGGGGATGAATTATTCTCTGGTGGCCCTTCTGGCCGGGCCACTGGCTCTGCTGAATTCCCACCCCCTTCCTGTGTCACACCTCCGTGATTTACTCCACATACCTAGCCTAGCCTCTTCAAATCAACTAGGAGAGAGTTATTGGCCTCTGCAGGTAGCAGTTTTCTGGGCACCCTCCACCTCTGATAGTGGATTCCATCTGATGCCTGGGCCCACCTATTCCTTTCCTTTCCCTCCGTGTGGTAGAAAATGCCTCCAGGAGTGCACAGCTCACACATGGATGGCATACATACATATGCACACAGCTCAGACGTAGACGGCATACATGCATATGCATAAGGGTCAATGAGGCAGAGAGAAGAAGGGAGACTCTTGTTGGATGGGTGGTGTAGGCTGCAGCCCCAGTATGATGAAGACAGAGGCATGAAAAGTTTGAGGCCAGGCTGGACTACAGAGCAAGTTCCAGGCCGGCCAGATCTATACAGGGAGACCCTGTGTCAAAAAAAAAAAAAAAAAAAAAGAGACACTAGGCTGCAACTCAGATCAGCGCATCCCTCGGTCTGCTCTTGAGAAGCTTCTTGCCGTAGATGGTAATTAACACAGAGACCCAGAACTGGATCATTGCAGAGAGTGAGAGACTTTGGAACTCTTAGCTGTAAATGAGAATTCTTCATCAAAGCCCTCCGGGATACACGTGAAGATTATGAGAGTCAGAGGAACGGATGGCTTCCGGGGGAACAACATCTTCCAGACACAACCAGACTGATGCCCTTATGAACTCACAGAGAGTGTGGCGGAAAGCACGGGACCTGTGCAGGTTCAAACCAGATAAAACCAGCCCTGAGAAGAGGAGGCAAACGCAAATCCAATCCTAGCTAAAAAGCTATTTGCGACAGAGAAAGGGGAATCGGTTTTTTTTTGTTGGTTTTTTTTTGTTTTTGTTTTTGTTTTTTTTTTGTCTTTTCCAAGGGGGTGACAGCATGAATATCAACCACAGTCTGCCCTGGAGTAGTTGGCAAACACAAAACGTTCTTTATGGGTTTTGTGTGTACACTTTTGTTTTGTTTTTGGTATTTTATTTTATTGGTGTTTTTGTTTCTTTTTTCTTTTTTTTTTTTTGAGAGAGAGAGAATTTGAAGTTGGTGGGTAGGGAGGTGGGGAGGATCTGGGAGGGGACTGGGGAGGGGGATGAATATGATCAAATATATTGTATGAAAAATTTAAATTAAACCCCCTCTTTCTGTGTAAATGCAGCTGGTGTGGCGAAAACAACAACAAAAAATGTTGGTGCTCTGAGAACATCACAGCCCTTGTCATGGCTACCTTTTCTTCACCAGGCTCCGCCTCTCAAGACCACAAGAGTCACAGGGACGGGTGGTGGCAACAAGCAGCCAACAATCTGAGCTTTGGTGACCATAAAGCTCTTCCCACAACTGGCAACGTCCCAGTCAGTCTGCTCCGAGAGCTGTGCAGTGTGCCGGGCCCCACACATCTCAGTGGGATTGAAGCCTCAATGAGCCTGCCTGCCGCCCTGGGGTCCAGCAACCTCAAAGGACTGTCTGGGAAAGCTCCCAGCAGGAGCTTGTAGTCAGATGTTTTTAGGTACCCGAGTACCATTCACCCTCTCAGGATCTATCTGCAGCTGCTGACATCCGTTCTTATCTTAGCTATTTAAATGTTGCCGTGACCACAGTGCCTGAAGGATGTAAGAGAGTAAAGATTCATTTTGGTTTATGGTTTTAGTCCATCGTGGTGCCGGAGGCATGGCAGAGTCCACGGTTCTGGGAGTATGTAGTTTAGGTTCCTCACATCCCAAATGACAGGGAAGCAGAGCAAGACCTGACCGCAGTGGAGGGCTTCCAAAAGTGAGACATCACCTTCCGCAGATGCCACAGCCTCTAGAGCAGCATCACCTTCTGGGCAGCGGGTAACGAAACATGAGCCTCAAACTCCTTTATCATTTTGGTCCAGGGAGTCTAGCTGACAGAAGCTGGCCTTGTCACCTAAGCAACTAAGGGGAAAGCCACTTCTGTATGTCTCCAGCATGGTTGGGTATCTGAAGTCAAAGCTCTCTTTATGGAGTGCCACTGTCTACACAGATGCTCTGGGAAGGTGCTGTCCTGATATCCAGCTCGTTGACATAAAAATGGAGCCTTCTCTCTGGCTGCTTCTGGACATGAGGCTTGTAGGTGACTCTCCAAGAAAGCAACTGAGAAGCTTATGGCCTCTCACCTTTGGGCTTGTGCATTCCCATTTGCTGCACCCTCCGGCCCTACAGAGAAAAGTCAGTGCTAGGGAGATGTCTAGCCTCAGTGGCGAGATAAACCCATGCTGGTGATGGAGAGGACATTTTGGGCAGAGTACTGCCTAGAAAATACCACCAGCGACCATTGATCCCAGCACCCCAGCCCATGGCCCCCCTCTTGATTTAGTTAATTCTCTCATCACTGGAAAATACTGATGGAAGCAATGTGGGGGACAGTTTCATAGTAGCAGGAGTGACCTTTGGCCATGATGGCCACAGGGGCTCCCAGCTGTGACAGCTTATTCACATCTCCATGGTCAACTAAGATATAGGAACCTCAGGCCAGAAGTGGGTCCAGGCTGTCACCCATAAGCCTCCCACCCCATGGTCCTATGTCTTCCAGCTAGATCCCACATTCAAAAGATTACAAGGAAGACAGGAGAGGTGGCTCAGTGGCTATACTGCTTACTGCTCTTGCAGAGGTCCTTGGCTCAGTTCCTAGCACTTCTATGGTTCCTAACAACTGCCTGTAGCGCCAGTCCTGGGAGCTCTAGCGCCCCCTTCTGGCCTCTGCAAGCTCCTGCACTTGCACGGTACATATAAACTCTCATGAGGCACATACATACAAATAAATAAATACACCTTTGAAAAAGAAGTTCTATAACTGAGGACCAGTTAAACTTGTGGGGGACACTACACACTCAAACCACAATACCTTGGGACTTTGAAGGACAGCTTAGAAAGGAAGTTCTTCATGTCAAGGACTATCCTCCAATGCCCAGGCTGCTTCTGTATGCTTTATCATATTGGCTAGCCTCTGGAGACCTCAACTCAGGGCTACTTGCTGCTTTCTCTAAAGCCTGCTCTACCCTGCTGCCTAAGAAGACAACCTTTTTCACCAGTCTGTGTTTCTCAATGAACCCCTTAAGGTCATGGAAATATTAGGAAGACCTATAACCTTGACTTCCAACAGTCCACTTGACCAGGACTCCCTTCTAGAAACTTTCTACAGGCCATGGGAGGGGAAGGCACTGAGGGTGGACATGTCCAAAGCCAACTGCATCTCTACTTTGAATGCCCAGAGCATAGTAGGTTCACATCTGTCATTAGGAGCACATGACACTGGTGTCACTTTCCCTGACACCATCCATCAAGAAAGAACCCTGGATGTACTACACTGGCCGACTGGTCCTCTCCTAAGCCATGAGTGATGGGTTGTTTTTCTCCTGAAATTTTTGAACCCTTAGTGGAACTCTTTTGTTCTTGAGGGCTGGGATTAAACTCCAAGTGTGGCTTTCTGAGCAGGGTAGAGCAACGGGGGAACCACACTATCCTAAGGAAATGTTCCATGTTTATTAAATTCATCTACATCCTGCCAGTCAGGAAACTCTCACCTCCTGCCAGCACTTCTGGGTCTTTCTGGCCTCTAAGTCACTGCCAGTTCCGATCGATGCCAGTGTAAACAGCTTTGTCCTGAGTTGTAAGCTGTCCTTCCTGGTTTGGGACATAATCCATAATTCAGCTCCCATTTTTTGGTTCCAAGGAGCCAGGGGAGGGGGGCATGTTCGGGAGAGAGGTGTATGGTCAGGATCCAGGGCATGGTGTTCTTGAAATGGCAGCCACTCTGATCTTGATAGATGCATAACCCCTCTCCCTGAGCCTCAGATACCTAAACCTTGCTGATCTCACATGGCTCAGCTGCCCTCACGTCCCTGTCTGTCAAGCTTGCTGAAGACAATTTGTTAAGAACCATCAGCTCAGCCCATAATGAGGCTCGACCCTTCCATTCCAATTCTGGTTGGGGGTGTTACAATAAAGCTGGCTTTCCAGGGATGTTCAGGCTTGGCCGTGCCGTATCCTGGCAACCAGATCCAAAGCCAAGTCCTCCTGAGATCCCAGCTCTGGTCCAGCACTGGGTGGGGTGGGGAGGGGATTGGTGAGTGGCCACCACACAGGTTGCTATCATTGTCCTGCCTACTTGACTGGCTCATTCCTGTCAGACCCTGAGCTGTGGCTATTTTTATAGAGGTGCTGGCTTCTCCAATTGCCTCCCTGGGGGGTGGAGGGTCCCAGAACACTCCTCAGCTCTAGCCTTAGTTTCTCATTTGGAACACATGTGGGATTCTGTACCTCCAATCATTTCCCATGGACCATTGCTGTAACAGGGATCTTACAAACAAGCACCCGACCACTGAGCTACATCCCCAACTCTTTTTTTGTCCTCCATTTGAGCCAGACTCAGTTTACTAAGTCAGGCTCACCTTGGATTTACACCTTGGACTCCCTCAGCCTCCCAAGTATCTAGGGTTACAGGCATGTGCCGCCAGGCCTGGCTGCCTATGAAATTATTTAAAAGCAATAGTTGTTGAGGTGACAGATGAGGCTGGGGTACCACAGAATTTTAGACATGAACCTTCCTGGCCCCTCATCATATTCCTGGGCCCCTTTCTTTGCTCTTCTGATATAGGAGCTAGAAGATTCACAGTCTACTCCAAGTCAGGCCCCTCTGGCCCAAGTGGGTCCCTTCTGGAGAAAGAAATGTGACCCAGGGCCTTCCTTTGCCATGGAGTTCCATCGAAGAAACCCATCTTGATCCCACTGACCACCTAGCTCCCTGCTTTATAGTGATGTTCAGAGCAGGCCAGCCCCACCCAGACTGAGTCCTCACCTACAGGCTGACAGGCTTATCCTTAAGATTGCTAGGAATCTCTTTGCATTCTTCCCTGGGAATTCACCTCGGCAGACTGGGAAGCCCGGTTTCATGGTTACAGCTTCTTGGAGGGATACAAAACACCTGCCTCTTGTTACAGTTTAGGGCAACTCAGAAATGGGGGAATTCAAGCTCTAGAGATGCCCCTGGGGACTAGCCGAAATAAAGCTCACGGTGGAGGACCTCTCTCAGCTCACTCTTTTCCTGGTTACTCCTCTCATGAGGATCTCTCCTGAGAGCCTTGAATGCCAACCTGCTCAGATTTAGCTCTGATGTAGGAAGCTAAGCCTTCTCCACTTATGGGTGCTGGGGTAACTGGCCGGTTGCCAATGTGAAGGACTTGCTGGACTTGCAGGCTCAGGATTTTTTCCTGTGATCTCAGAGACATTCTCATGGTCACAGCTAAGCCCTCCTTAGTTTGTGAAGAAGTCGTCTGCAGCGAACGCCTTCTGTTAAACCTGAAAATTACAAGGAGAAAAATCCAAGGCCACAATTGTCTGATTAAAACAAGCTATATTTGTGGGGCCCTCGGGGGCTGGCCAGTTCGACTGAATCTCCCTAAGTCGGGATGTTAGAGCACAAGTCCCTTTTATAGAAGAGATAAAGTTTATAGGGGCAGGAGAACTGGCTGCTATAATTCTCAGAACAATTCAGTGGACAATGAAGAACAGGGGTAGGGGTATGCACCATGTGAATGGGGTCACAAGTTTAGTGTAGGTTGAAAAACATGTTTTGCAATTTACACCCATCTAAGAAACAAGAACCTTCCCCTAATTGCAAATAGAAACCTTACCTTGAGAAAGAGTTAACACGAGACAAAGGGAATTTATTCTTGAACTACAAATAGAAACCTTAACCCGAACAGGTATGTTGTTTCTGTTTTGGGTTCACATTTCCTTCCCGCCCCCATCTATCATCTCATTATGGAACCAGACTGGTGTTTTCCCATCTCTGATTTCGAGGTACTGGGGTTAGAGAAATAAACCACCACCAGCGGACACTGTGGCTTCCGTTCCCAGAATCCCTCTGGTTCCCTGTGCCTTGCCACGCAGGAGCCTTTGCTCACCTTCAGCTCCTGGGAGGATTGATCTGGAAAGGAAGTTGCCCTCCTCACCGGGCACAGAATGACGGAGGCTGGGAGCTCAGGTGTCCCGTCCCCCCCGTCCCCCCCCCCCCCCCCCCCCGTGTACTTCTTGGTAAAAGCTAGATTCGTGTAGTGGGATGAAAGCCTAGTTCGTTTGCCTCATGGGGACGGTGACAATTTTGCACGATCTGCTTGGCTTCTCGCCCTTTTGTGCCTTGCCCTGCACACACCATTTTTCTTCTAGTCACCTGTCTGCAGATGTTCCGTCTGAGCGTCTACCCCACCTAAGACCCTTCTCATCATGGGAGAAAGCAAAAAAAGAAAAGTGTCCAGAGAGTCCGGAGACACGCATGCTCACATCTGTGGGTTTGGGGAGCTTTTAACTTGTCTGCCTGGAAGACATTTCTCCCAAGTTTCTGCAGCGTGGGGACCTTGTGCCCACAGGTTCCTACCTTGTTTTTGAGATCTCCGTTTGTTATCATGAGATCTTTAATTCGCAACTTGAAATTCATTTTGGTACATGATATAAGGGAGAACATCGATTTAATATTTTTTCATAAACAGTTCATTATCACAGCGCCATTTATTTATCTGTGTGGTTTCTAAATTAAAAATAAATTAGTAACACGAAATAATCCCCCGAGGTATTATTAAATAAAAAGAAAAATGAACGGGAAGGAAGAGTTTAATGATCCCTTGTTTTTGTTTATCTTGTTTTTGTTTACTTGTTTAGTAGGTTGGTGTTTTGAGACAGGATCCCTCTCTACAACCCTGGCTAGCCTGAAACCCGGTTATGTATCCCAGGGTGACCTTGAACCCCTGATCCTCCTGCCTCAGCCTCCCCAGTGCTGGAATTACAGATGTGAGTTACCATTCCTGGTTCTTACTTATTTTCAAGAGAGATATTGGGAATGGCTGGGGAGGTAGTTCAGTGGGAAAAGGCACCTACCACCCAGCCTGAGGACCTGAGTTCCATCCAACAGATTTCCTCCCACAGTTTGAACCAACTCCCCTGAGTTGTCCTATGACCTTCACACATGCCACACACACACACACACACACACACACACACACACACACACACACACACACACACTACATACACACACACACACACACACATATGTACATACAAGAGATTCTATGAGCATGGGCAGTTTCTGAAAGGATCTATATAATAGGTCTCAGAATGCTTTCCTCTGGGTCAGAGGTCAGGAGAAAGGTGGGGGGAGCCTACTTTTCATAAAGAATGCTTAATGTGTTGTAGTGTTCAGTTACTGCTTTTGGTAAAAGTGAGTTAATTAAAAAATTCAAAAGTCAGCCTTTAACCCTAGCACTCTGGAGGCAGAGGTGGGTAGATCTATGAGTTGGAGGCTAGCCTGGTCTACAAAGTGAGTTCCGGGACAGTGGGGGCTACACAGAGAAACCCTGTCTTAAGAAAAAAGACAAAATCAAGTTGTAAGGAACAATGGATGGTGGTAGCTGAGTTCAGCACCAAGTATGTTGTGTTGTTATGAGACCCTTTTCCTGAGTCCTGAGTTACAGGCAGATGATACCACACCCAACTGGGATGCTCTTTGGAAGGATTTTGAAGGTCACCCTGAAGCCCATGCCTAGAAGGACAGTCAGAGTTGGGATTCTAAGGACCAGAGGTATAGTCTGGTACATCTCCCTACATCTCACAGGATGCCCACCTCTTCGCCTCACCTGTTTTGAATTGATGTCAATGAGTTCAGGAAACATGGCACCACGGACCACCCTACTGAACAGTGAGCAGACACAGAGCTCATGACCTTCTTGGAGGGAACATTTCCCCACTTCCCCTGAGCTCAATCTCCCTGGTACCGCATGCAGGTTAAGTTCTGATGAAAACTTCCCAGCATGCTCCGTGAATGTATTAAATTTTATTTAAGAAAGGTCATGTTGGGCAGGAGAGATGACTCAGTGGGTAAGGATGTGTAGTGCTCTTTCAGAGGACCCACAGTGGGCCACTCACAACCTCCTGTAATTCTAGATCTAAGGAGTTCTAATGGCTTGGCCACCACAGGCACCTGCATTTACATACACATAATTAAATGATAAAAAAAAATAAATCTTCAGGAAAAAAGGCCATGTTGAGAGCCTTCTAGGAATGGAAGTATAAATTGGTCATGGCGTGCTTTCCTAGAAGTCTCTCAAGTCTGGGTTTAATCTCCGGTACTGAGGAAGAAGCAAAGGAAAATGGAGGAGGAGGCGGCTTCTGGAGTAGCCAGAGTTGTAACTCAGAGGTATAGCACTTGATTTGCATGCTCAAGGTCCTGGGTTTAATCTCAAGCACAACAAGGAAGAATTTTCCAGAACAAAGTTCCAGTCTACTCATCTACCAAAGCTGCTAGCATGACTTTCTAGGGGACAAGTGGGCTTTTGCCTTCTGTAGTTCTTTTCTGTTAAACCATTGACCACAGGGTTTCCTGCTGAGCCTGGAAACAAGGTCTACTCAGAGTCCTGTGGGACCACCCTGCAAAGGAGTACTGGGGAGCGTTCCTAGTGGGAGCCGGATGTCCTGAGGGACTCAGAATTACAAGTTCCTCTTGGCCAGATTTCTTTTTGTCTGGCAACACAGTTCTAATAAAAACCTGAGTCATCTGACTGTGGGTGCTTCCTCCGGCCTCCCTCTCTGTTGGCTCCTATACTCCTAGAGCTGAAGCCAACAGCTTCATTGATTGCTTCTCCAACATGGAAAGCCAGGGTGGCTTGGAAAAGCCTCACTTTCTCACTCCCATACTGTCTCAGTCAGTCCATTGTCCTTCAGAGAGAGACCATTGACTTACAATCCCACTTCTGATACCAAATTTGACGCCTGTTAATATGCCTCTGATGACATCATGCAACCAGAACAGGCTTAAACAGCATGGTTAGGTTTTTTTTTTTTTTTTCTTGTTCACTTGCTTGCTTTGAGATGGTTGTATCTGTCATTATTACAGAATACCTCAGACAGCCAACTTAAAGGCGAAAAAGATTTATTTTAGCCTGTGGTTTTCAGAGGCCTCAGTGTCTAGCCAGCTGGCTTTGTTGTTTATGGACTGTGGTAAGGCAGAGAACCATGGAGAAAGGGTGTGGAGGTATAACCTTGCTCACCTTACAGAAACCAGGAAGTGGAGAGAGGGAGAGGATGCCATGGCTTTCCTGTGGCACCCTTTTGTTCCTCAGGTCCCCAAACTTATTGGACGGTGCTGCCTACATTCAGGGTGGGTCTTTCTTGCTTATATAATCCTCTCTGGGAATGTCATCATAAACATACTGAGCAAAGTATATTCTCTCATTTCCTAGTGTCTCTCAATCCAACTAGGTTGACAGTCAAGATTCTCTTGTGGGGTTTCACCATGTTGTCCAAATTGATTTTAAACTGATGAGTTTAAACTCTCCTCCTCACCGCTGGGACCACTGGCTAAAAAGTAGGTGGTTTGGGGTTTGTTTTGTTGCTCTGGTTTGTTGGCTGTTGTTGTTTTCTTAAGTTTGCAGAATCCAGGGAGAGAAACCCAGCCAGACCTCAGTAAAGCTCGCTTCTCGGACCCATCACATGGTCGCAAGCAAGGCTGCCACCTCCCCTCACGGGTTTGGCAATGGGCACGATTGACAGCTTGGTCTCACACTTGTGGTTCTCATGTGTTCTAACAATTATTGACAACCCTTTCCTCAACTCTGTGGCTCCTTCCTGTTTCACTCTTGTAAGGTGACGTCCAGTCATTTTCCGCTCTGTATTTTTAATAAAGCTTATATTTACCAGGTAGCAGAATATGAACATGCAGCCAAATTAGTAGAGACTCCAGAGTATTTGATCTTTCTTGCTCTCCCCGATGCATTAGAAAAACAGAATGCAAAGCTCTCACATCCCCTCCTGGGATGGTTTGCATTAGTAAGCCCTTCCTGCCCTTGAAGAAAGAAAGGGTAACCAGGGTTTTGGTTCTAAATGATGGGCTTAATGGTTCATCAAATCAGGCATATTGTTAATGAACAAGAGAAGATGAGGAGTTTGTTGGCATTTGAGGTATGTGATAAACAATGCCCTTTCTCCCACCATAATTTGAAAAAAAAAAATACAGTAATCAGACAGATGGAGAGGAAACCAGCCTTGAGTTTGATGGAGCTGATGTGCACGGTTGGATCTTCAGCTCCCAGCACCTGGTGGGATATCCTGATGCTATAGTTCACCCCGCCCCTTGCCAGATGGGGCGTAAATATCTGCCAAAAATGGGTCCTGTTGGAGTTGTTATGCTCTGAAGCTTGCTTTAGCATCCTTCTAATACTTGTTATTTTATGAATCTCCATTAATCGGCATCTGTGTTGTTTGAACAAGGCATGATCATGAAGAGAGCTTCAGTGAACATCCTAACTCCATAACTTGCTCAGTACCTGCTTTAAATTATGTGGGTGTCTAAGGATAGGTATGTGCACATGAGTGTAGTACATTCAGAGGCCAGAAGAGGGTGCCAGATGCCCTGGAGATGGAGTACAGGGACGCAGCCATGAGGGTGCTGAGAACTGAATTCATGACCTCTTTAGGAGCAGTAAGCGTGCTAATCGCTCTCCTCATAAACCCCACACTCCAAACAGTACATCTTAGTGTCTCTCTTGCACCCTATCTGAGAATTTTCACTTTCCAGGCATTTTTGATTCATCCAAGGATGGGTATCACTGGCTAAAAGGGTTTTGTTTATCTATGACTTACCCCATCAAAGTTTTTAAGTTTCATAGTTAGATTTATCTTATTTCTGCCTTGTGGTAGAAAAGAACCCCTTGAAGCCTAAATGTATCCGTTACCTATTTTCAGCCAACAGCAGCTCACAATAATGACCACACAGTATTTCTAGTATAATCGTCTGGATGACATGTGGACCTAGTTCAGGTGGTTGGTTTTTATGCTGACCTCACTTGGCTGAGGCTGGCGCATGGTTGTGGGTCCCTTGTCCTGAGAGGCTACATGGGCCTCCTCTATGATACAGCGGATGGTCTTAGGGATCCAGGCTAGCAAATTAAAAGTTGCAATTTTGTTTTTTATGTTTGTTTAAGTTTTCCTTGTTTGGTTTTGAGAGGAGGCGCTGGCTGTGTGTTAATCCTCCTGCCTCAGCCTTCTGAGATAACAGGTGCGCCCAGAGATGCCTGTTTTCTGCAGTGCCTCTTAAGGTGGAAGCTGCTATTTCCTTTAAGGCAGAAGACTGGAACCATGCAGATTCTTCATTCTTAGTCAAGGCAAATATGGAAGCTAGTCTAGTTCAGAGATGGAGAAATAACTCCACTCCTTGATGAGAAGGGTAGTGAAGCCACACTGCGGACAGACACGGGGACAAGGAAGTGGGTTCACTGGATGCATTGCTACAGTAATCTACTACACATAATATAATGTAATATAATATAACATAATATGTATTGAAATCAGTCTTTTACGGTGCCATTCAGTTTTTCTCTTTTAGGTAAAATTTATATCACAAAATAACTTCAAGTATACCCATTGTAAGTGTTGCCGCTCTGAGGGGAAAGGTATTCTGGCAGTTGAGCGAAAGAATACCACAAAGTTAAACCACAAAACAAACCTCACATAAGAGATTTATTGGGAAAGAAACAAGAGGGGGGCTGCCTCTGCTTGGGTGAGAATCAGCAAAGACCTGAGCCAAAGGTGGGCTTTATACAGGGTTTGCTCCCCTTCCTGCTTCCGGGGTGTCCTGGAATTGTCGGGATCTGGGATCAGTGGAATTATGGGCTCAGAGATTAGTGGAATTCTTCAGTCTGATCTTGGGTTTTCTTTTTCTCTGTAGAATAGAGTTTGACTGTCTATATCTTGAGCAGTTGGAAATGGCCATTATGATCTGCGGGGGTGGCACCTGGCTGCTTCTGCCTCAAGGGGCTTACATATATGTAAATCGATATAGTGGCATTTAAAATATCCATTTCTTCTTTATCTACTTCTAAGACATTTTTATCATCCCCAAAGGAAACCCTGGTTCTTTAAGGCAATCACTCTCCATTTCCACCACAGCCCTGTGAAGCCAGCTGTAAATTTATCTCTTGTGGAGTTTTCATGCCAATGGGATCGTAGGACATGTGGTTATTTTGGTCTCAATTCTTTCAATAATGTGGTGCTTCTTTCTTTTTACTTTTCTTTTCGAGACGGGGTTTCTCTGTGTAGCCCTGGCTGTCCTGGAACTCACTCTGTAGACCAGGCTGGCCTCGAACTCATAGAGGTCTGCCTGCCTCTGCCTCTGCCTCCCGAGTGCCAGGATTAAAGGTGAGGGTCACCATGACCAACCTGATGTGCTGTTTTCAAGATCTGCTGTGTTGAAGCATGCATCAGAACTTCATTCATTTTTCATGGCTGAATAAGATTCCCTGATGTGGCATTGGGTCATTTGCCAGTTGTAAACTTAGAGATCATAATATGGGTTATTGTCAAGATCTAAAGGAGGCAATATGCAAAGTCTTTAGCAGCAGTCCAGGCAGTGAAAAATCCTGGGCCAACTTTCTTCATGAACAACATCCATTATTCTTTCCCCTCCTATTCCATTTGATATCCACTAACATAAGTCTAGTTCACTGTTTTTTTTTTAATTAAAAAAAATGTTTTATATGCATGTACATGTGTGTGTGCTTGCGCCTGAGTAAGTGTCTGTGCACCAACCACATGCATGCAGGAACCCAAAGAAGCCAGATGAGGGTCCTAGATCCTATGAAATCAGATGTACAGATGGTTCTGAGCCACCATGTGGATGCTGGGAACCAAACCCAGGTTCTCTCAGGAACAGTCGGTGCTCTTAGCCACTGAGCCATCATCTCTCCAGCACCTCATCCTTCTTTAATTTCAGTTCTGAGCTCATCCTGAAATCCTTCCCATTGAATTTCACCGGCTTCTTCTTTCTGAATTCTGCTAGGATCCTTACTGAAATTATACTTATAGATTGGTTGTGGGGAAGGGTGGCTGAAATATTTTTACTATTGAGTCTCTGTAGGCTGTAATATGTATCGCCATTTATGAAGCTCATATTTTGAATCTCACAGCCATTTTATAGATTTTTTTAAAAATCAAATGCTATAAATTTCTTTTGATTCATTATTTCTGGGTAGTTTATACTTTTGTTACTATGGTGAATGGGATATTTCTTTCCTCCATTATGTTTAATTGGTTACCATTTGCATAGAGACAATGATAGATCCCCATTCTATTTCTGGTTTTGATACCCTGCCTTTTTTATTTATTGAGTGCTTTGAAATAATTTCCTTCTTTTTTTCTTCCCTTTTTGTGTCTATACTTTTTTTTTTCTTGACATATTGCACAGGCTAAAATCCTTAGAAGGATACTAGACAAGAGATGATGTCTGGTAGGGGAGGGTGAGTGGCAGGGGAAGTGTTTCAGAGGACCAGTGTGAGCAGGCACTGTAGGACGAAGGGTCACTCAGAGAAAGGTACTAGGAGGCCCTGGCCAGATGGCTGAGACCTTCCTGTCTTACCTTATAGAAGATGTCCACACTCTGTTTTGTACTTCCCAGAAACCGAAGGCCTTACATGTCTATTCTTGTTGTTTGTTGCATACGACATAAAGAATGGCCTTGGGGAAACTCAACTTTCCTGGGCTTCAAGAGACTGTGGCTTCTGTCTTCTGTATGATTTACCTCCCAGGTCAATGATGGTTGCTCAGCCTTTTTCTTGATGGTCAAGATTCTCCCATCCAGTGACCTCCATTAACTCAGACACGTGTGGGCTTTGGACAATGGTGTTCATCCGCAAGTCAGAGAATGCTGGACCTCTAGGGTATGGTGTGGGTATGGGAGGGCTGGCGAGGCAAGTGAGTTCCACCTCCTATGCTGCTAAGCCAACGTCTCCCCACTGAACCCCCCAGAACAGCTTTCAACACTTCTTCTGCCCTTCACTTCCATCCCACACAGAGCAACAAGACCGCGAGAGTCTCCATCTAGAGAAGAGAGAAGTCACCCAGTGCTCAGAGCTCAGAGACGGGGTGTGTATGTGTGTTTTGTGTGTGTGTGTGTGTGTGTAGGGAGGTGGTAAGACAGCACTGCTCCCAGCAGGAACCATGAAAGTTAGCAGCAAGCAAGCATCTGGGCCTGAGGGGGCAGGGCTGGGACCTGGTGGATGAGAGCTGCAGGGATTTTGTGAGAAATTTGGGCAGAGGGGTGCCAAGTAAGAATTTTCCTAGGACCTTAATGGAAATCAACATCCAGGGATATAACAATCTTTAATATAGACTCCTTTGCCGTCGCCCCCTCCCCCAAGCTCTAATAAGGAACCAAGTTCAGGTGATGGATTTTCTCTAAGCCCTATTCCAAACCTTACTCAGGTTCTGACTTTTTGATGGGGTCTAGTTCCCTCTGGATTCTAAGATAGCAAGATCCATGAGTGATAGTGTGTAGACCGCAATTTTCTATACAAATCCATCCCTGGGTTCCTGACTGGAGACTTTGACTAGGTAGATAGCAAAGGGGAGGTGGTGATGTGGGTAGTGGACTGCAGGGTGGAGTGGGCAGTTCCCCCAATGCTGGACAGCCATAGCTCTACCTGGCAATGAGCTCGGCCTTACCTGGGGGTGTTCAGAGCTTTACCTACATAGTTCAGAAACCTGGATCTACCCCTGCAAACAGAAGAAGCAGACTCCAAATAAGGTGGAAGCTCAGAGAAGCAAGCTGTTCTTTTTATTTGAATTGTAAAACCAGAAATTTAAATTCAAGGAGGAGGGGGAAAAGGAGGGGTAGAAGGAGGAGGAGAAGTGGTGTGGTGGTGAACACCTTTAATCCCAGCACTTGGGAGGCAGGCAGCTCTGTGAGTTCAAGGCCAGCCTGGTCTACAAGACATATTCCAGGACAGCCAGGGCTGTTACACAGAGAAACCCAATCTTGAAACATAAAATAAAGTTAAGTAAATTTTAAAATCTGTACCAACCATGTAGTTGATTCAGTCTCATTTCTGAGGAATGGCACTTTCTGCATGGAACGGGTCCACAGGGACCCAGGACCTCATGCTAATGTGATGTCTTCCATCACACCCCCACACCGTTTCTATCTACAGCATTTCCCATGGGAGCAGGAGACCTGGGACTAGTGGTCATATTGCATCTGCAGCTAGGGAGGAGGGCCATGAATCCTTCAAGTTGCTCATTTATTTTTTTCAAAGATTTTATATTATTATATCATATATAATATATATAATAATATTTTATATTATTTTTATTGTGAATATGGGGGGGTGCACAGTGTGCGCACATGAGTGCAGTGCCCCCAGAGGCCAGAAGAGGGCATCAAATCCACTGGAGTTATAGGCAATTGTGAACCAGTTGTAGGTACAGAGAATAGGTCTCACTCAGGTCCTCTGAAAGATCAGGACACCATTTTAGCTACTGAGTGGTCAGTCCTGTCCCATGCTGCTCATTTTTAGTTTGGTATTATGGGATAGCCTCCAAGGCAAGCTTAAATTCCCTCATTCCATAACGTACCAGTGGGATGATGGAGTTGAGGAATGTTCGATTCATCAGAATGAGGTAAGCGCAAGGTTTTGGGTGTGGTTATTAGATGCTCAGTTCCCAGTGCAGCGATGTTGTGAGGTGCTGAGCCTTTTAAGAAGTGAAGTCCAGTGGGGAGTTATTTAGGCTCCTGGTGACACCTACCTTCAGACACCTTTGGAAGTGACAGGGTAGTTCTCTACAACCCTGTTGTTTTTCTGGTGGGCAGGGCCCCCACTCTGTCTCTTGGCTTACTCAGGGCTGGCCTGAAATCTGACTTTGGCTTGATTTTTGTGTGCTCACGTTTGCTGAGAGAAAAGCCCTGAGAAGCTAGCATGGAGAGAGGAGCATTTTAATTAACAGAGATGCTCTGTACATTAGGCGGCCACAACTTTGCTCAACGCTGAGGATGATTGCCTTTTAACATCAGGGGAAGTGAGCAATGAAGGAGATAGATCAGATGAAGCAATATTGGGAGTTTATGAAGTCTGTGCATTTTCTTGAGGCCTCACAGGGATCGCTTTAAAATGGCTGTCACCCATGCATGAATTATCCCCTCCACCTGGGATGACAGAGGCCGACAAGACATACACCCACACTCGGGGCACGGGGCCCTCGCCAGCCTCATAATTCTTTCTTCTGCTGCTAAAGTGGAGAATGCTGTGATAGCAGAGAGAGACGTGACCCTTGTGATGTCTTCAGAATAAAAGAAAAGAAAAAAAACCCTGGGGCAGAGGAGGGAAGAGGGAGGTAAGAAATAAATAACAAACCAGGATGCTATTTACATACAGAGAGAAGGCCTCTGAGACTCAGCTCGGGGCCTATGTCAGTAATAACTCCGTGATGGAAATAAAGAGACTCTTCTGCAAGCCCACATTGCCCGAGATGCTATCGGTGCCGTTTCTCCTTTGTTTCCTGATGGATTCTAACCCAGCAGTGTGAAGGCAGGGCTGCCAAATGCAACAATGAGGTGGGCTGTAGGGGTGAGTCCGGTGGTCCCTGTGATGACTCAATTATGTTGGCTGTGAAGAGATTAATTAGAATTGAATGTTCTATTGATGTAAAAGCGTCTTTTGCACCTGCTGCTGGCATCTTCATTACTGGGGATTATATAGTGCAGTGAAATAAGGTTTATGCTTCCTGGGGGACACACTCTTAAATAGGTTTACTGTACTTAACTGTGGTGAAGGGGGTTCCCTGAGAGAAACATGACTCAGTCTCTCTCTCTCTCTCTCTCTCTCTCTCTCTCTCTCTCTCTCTCTCTCTCTCTCTCTCTCTCTCTCTCTCGTAAAGAAGCCTCCATCCCTTTCCATAAACTACAAAAATAGATATCCGCATGCCCGGTGACCAGGTTCAAACTCTGAGGTAGGTCCCATCAAGTCTCGCTCGCTTTGTGCCTTGCATAGTAGAACAATGGAGTCAAAGGAATTCCTGTCAACTCCCTGAATGAATCAGACTTCGTTGGTAGCTTCTTGTCATGTATTAGAAGCTTGGTTCCCCAGTGCAGAGCTCTTGGTTAGGTCCCTGGGAGGTCCCCTCAGGAGAGATGAAGGTAGCTCATGTGGGACTGTTCTATACCTCAAGTAGATGACCATGTGAGAGCAAGCTGGTTTGCTTCCTGTCTCACCATATGACCTTCCCATCTGCATGGTCCTCCCCTGTGATGCCATCCGACAGGATGTGATGGAGACAAGAAAGCCCTCACCAGAGGCCAAACTGATGGGTCTACCCAGTTGTAGACTTTCCCCAACTGACTTTTAAAAAATGATCAAGCATCCAGCCTGGGAGGGGGCATGCTATAGATGAAACAACATAATATACACAGGGGTGACTCTGGACTAAGTGGGTTACAGTATTAGAGTCCTTGGGATTGTGGAGCTTGTCTCTAGGGATTTCGAGGGTGGGCAACATCTGTGGATTTGGAAGAAAATTGCCAAATAAATGCCAGGTGAAAGAAACTGCTTCTGGGATCAACAATATTTCTCTCTTGTGAAGCCAAGCTGAGGAGGTCCAAGTCAAGATAAGGACCACCCCAGCCCTAAAGAACTCAGCCAATGTTTGTTAAATGGGAAACAGAGACAAGCACCCATAAATCCTCTCCCACCAACTGGACACTCACATACAGGAAGAAGAGGGCATCGTGAATCAGTGAAATTTCAGCAGCTGGATTTCAACTAATTCAGTCTGGAGGCTACCTTTTCAACGTGTCCTGGGTTTGGATCACCTAGGATGAAGGTAGTCCTGTATATTTGTTTAAAGGCACACCTGGAATCCCCGTGGTCTTGGGGTCTGTCCTGGTCAGCCTTGTCAACTTGACACAGCCTACAGTCATCTGAAAGAGAACCTTCAATTGAGGAACTGCTCAGATCAGAAGGGCCTGGGAACATGTGTGGGGAGCACTGTTTGATTATTAATTGATGCAGGAGGGCACAGCCCACTAAGGGTGGCACCATCCCTAGGTGAGGAGTCCTGGGCTAAGCATAAGCCGGTGAGCAAGCCAGGAGTGAGCCAGCAAGCAGCACCCTCCACACTTCTCTCCCCAGGTTCCTGCCTCATGTTCACCTCTCATTTCTCTCAATAATGGACTGTAAACCAAATAAACTCCTCTCTCCCCCAGCTGCATTGGATCAGGGTGTTTTATTCTAGCAACAGAAAAAGGACCAAGAGTTCTAAGCCTGGAGACGGGAGGCAGAAATGGAAGACACCAACCACGCACCCCCATAGTAGACACTGTGGTGATATATTGTATGTTTAATAAAAATAGTCTAAAATAGCAGAGAACAGAACCACCCACAGAGCCAAGCCTTGAAGGTCAGGAAGTAGTAATGCCTTTAATCCCATCATTCCAGAGGCAGAAATCTGTCTGGATCTCTGTGAGTTCAAGATCTAACAGATCCAGGAGGTGGTGGCTCACACCTTTAATCCTGGCTCTAGGAAAGTTGAGCCAGGAAATGAGATAACATGGGAGAGAAAGAAAGATAAGGCTGGAAGACGAAGGACCTTTCTCCTTGGCCTGCCATATTCCTTTTGGCAGAGGACCAAGAGGCTTGGAGTTGGAGGATTCATGGAGACGGATGAGCCTGAGGAATTGGCTGGGTGAGAAGTGACTGTGGTCTGTTTATCTCTCTGATATTTCAGATTATTTTTATTAAACATACAATATACCACCACAAGATATAGCCAGTATGAACCACCTTTTCCTCATGTTTTTCCTGGAGGACTCCACCCTGAGCACCAAAGCTCACAGATGACACTGGTTTCCTTGAATGGCCACAAAGGCAAACACATCCCAGAATGCCATGTACCCTGTGTCAACAGACCCTACCCCTCCTCTGGATCAACCAGTTCTTCCTTTGGAGACTTTAAGATGTGCTTTATAGATGGATGGTGAGTGAACAACAGAGAAGTCCCTGGGGGCTCTTCTGTCACCGGTTCAGATGATGGATGGGTTGAATGGTGGCCAAAGGCCATGAAGGACTTTAGCTATGGAAATGTCATTGTCTCCGAGACATTGTCTCTGAGCCAGCTCTTCATGGTGAGGTCAAATGGGCTTCCATATTGTTGACACTACACATTTCACAGAATATAGGGAATCCAGAGTCTAGTCTGCTGTGTTTTCACTCAACCAACATCTATTGAGCTAGCTCGGTCTGGGAACATGCAAGCCTGTTCTGTGGCCTCCAGACCTTAGGTTCTCGTGGAAACTCCAGTGGCCGCAAGTGGCCCAAGGCATCATGTTGGGAATTTAGTCACAACTGCCACTTTTGCCTCTGGGAGTGTTCAGGATGAGGAATAAACTGAACTGAAGAATAAGTACTAAGAATAAGTACTAAGAAATAACAAGGCTGGAGAGATGGTTCGTTAGGTAAGAATCTTGCAGAGGACCTGGGTTCTGCTTCAGCATCCACATCAGCGTCCACAGTTCCGGGGGAACTGACGCCCTCTCTGGTCTGTATGGGTACCGGTCATGTATGGTGTACAGATACACACAGGCAAACACTCATACATGTACAATAAAAATAAATGTTTAAATTAAAAAAAAAAAAAAAGAACGACACATCAGAAAGTCATTAGGAGTCATAACTTACTGTTATTCCCGTAGGTTGGTTCATCTTGCAACCTCATTAACTAAGCTCCCATCTATGCTAGACGGTGGTTAACATAGAAGCCCACACTCGGACAAGGTGCAGACAATAAGAGACTTTGGAACGCTCAGCCCTTAGTAAGAGAACTGTATCACGTTGCCTCCTCCCAAGGCTCAAGGGCCACTGCAGAGAGGGAGGGAAGAAAGGAAGAGCCAGAGATGATGAATGAGTGCAGGAAGCAAGTGTTTACCAGACACAGCTGGGCCAGGAGTGGTTGGCACACCTTTAGTCCCTGCTCTTGGGAGGCAGAGGCAGGCGGGTCTACAGAGTTCCCAGACAGCCAGGGCTAATTAGTTGAGACCTTGTCTCAAAAACAGCAAACAAATGCACCCCAAGCCAAGCAAAACTAATAATTCACAGATGTTATTATTAGATGCTATTATCGCAGATGCCTGAAATCAACCCAGCAGGGAGAAACGTGGAGAGTACAACCACCCACCTGTAAGCGAAGAGCTATTGGCCAATGGCCAGCTGCTGAGAAAGTCAGTTCTACGACTGGTACCCTTTGGAAATTGATGGCTCCACACCCAAGAGTCTAAGGCAGCAAAATTGGATTTTATGGGTAAAAATCCCAAAACAAACTTTGGTGAATAAGGAAGGGGATGGGGAGGGAGGTCTGGGTGTTGCTGAAGGAGGGCAGCGAATATGATCAAATACACTGCATAAACATCTCAGCTAATAAAAACGAGGACAGAAGAAACGCATCTATTATTGAACAAGACAGAGAAAAGCCCATCCAAGGTGTAAATTAAACAATTATTATAATAATCATGTAGATCAGGGATGAAACTTCTCCAACCTCCCCAGAAGTCCTCCATGACTATTCCCGACCTCTGCAACCCCTCTCCTGGCAAAAGCAACCCTCTTGTGACTTTTTTTGTTTTTTGGGTTTTTTTTTTGAGTTCAAGATGGTCTCGAACTCAGAACTGCCTTTCCTCAGCTGCCGATGTATTGGGATGGCAGGCACAGGCACACACCACCATTCTGGGTACTCGGCTGACTGCTCTGTCTGAATTCTTCTATTTTGACGGTTTTCTCATACACACACCTGAGCATGCCTCCCTAGACCCAGAATGTAGTCTCGTCATTTTCAAGCGTTTGCTCTCTTTGGAGTCTTTTTAGTTTACAGGTACACCCTCACACCTTTCTATCTTATGCCTCGAAGAATCTGAGTCTTTTGACATTGAGTTCTACTGTCCTAGATACTTCTGGTTGACACAATCGGGGGTGGTTCGAGATACACATCTGAATTTCTTGCAAAGTGGAGGCAAGATCCAGGGGTTGCATCAGAACCAGGGACTCTCCTTTAGTCAAGCCCACACAGGTGTGGGGTGCTGTCACAGGGAGGCAGGTGGCTCTTGTCTCCTCTCCGTGTGTGATGTGGAGTCCCTGTTGTCATATGATGCATTAGTTCGCCAATTCACTGGGGACATCAAAAACGGAGGTTTTCTGCATATTTTCACACAATGCCTTGAATACTCTATAAGGAGATATTTCCACTCAGTCTTTCACAGTGGAAGAGTTTACATGGTGAAACTGGTGGTAGAGTTTACATGTTAGAGGCAGTACAGCCCCTTGGTTCTTTTTCTTTACATACCACCAGGTTTATTTTTGAGACAAGGTTTCACCGCACAGCACAGACTGGCCTTGAACTTGCAAACCTCCACGTCCAGTGTGCTGGAATTATAGGTGTAGGAGCAGAGACTACTTAGTTGGTTTAGGGGAGAATGAATTTGTTCTTTATCCTCTGAGAGGTGATGTTGATTTTATCTTACTTATTTTGGGGGGGGGGGTTTAAGACTAGGTTTCTCTGTCTTGGACCTGGCTGTCCTGTACCTCACTATGTGGATGAGGCTGCCCTCAAACACACAGAGATCCGTCTCCCTCTGTATCCCGAGTGCTGGAATTAAAGGCACACACCACCACAATCCAGTTGGCAATGTTTTCAAAAGCTAAAGATTGAACTACAACTGATGGGGCTCTATCAACTATAATTAAAATCTTTACTGATGGATGGATGGATGGTTCTTGGGTTGGCCAGTGGAAACACTCTACAAGAGATTCTCATATCCTTTGGACTCCACCTTTAACCTCAGCTAATGTGTCTTCCAAACCTGAAGTCACCCACCTCTGTAAGACGTCCTACCTTGCATTTTGCAGACTCTTCCATCTGTCTCTGTCCATCTGTCCACCCATCCACCCATCCATCTACCATCCTTTCTTTTCACATATTGTTGAATGACAAAACAACGAGAAGATGAGCCAAAGATTGTGAGAAAATATTGACATATCTGATTGTTATCCAGAATATCCAAAGGCATATAAATAAATGAGGCATTGAGCCACAGGAAGCCTTGGATGAAATCAAAACGCATATTGCTGTGTGAAAAGAGCCATTCTGGACATTGAAGATGGCTGTGGCCACCAGCACCTATGGGGTTTGTGGGGTAACACCAAGGTGCCTGAGAGATCTATAGGGGCTTCTCAGGGAGATCAGCAGAGGATGAGCCTGCAGAACAAGCATTATCTCCAGAATAATAATAATAGAAAAGAGGCGGGGCTTATGGGAAGATGCTTTTAAAATGTAGTTTTATGACTTGGGGGAAGGGAAAAGATGACTTTTTTGTGTGCTTGTGGAGACAGGTGTAGGCATGTGGCCACAGCAGACGCAGGAGCAAATCATTGCCAAGTAGGGCCAGTCCTCAGACTGCTGGGAGATTCTGGCCATCATCCAACATGCCTAACTTGGCTGCACCCCCACACACACCCAGGTCGGTGCCACCACCCAACTCACAGGCCAAGCCTGTGGCACAGAACGCTGCTGTTACCACAGATCACACTGCTCACCCCGCTGGCAGTTAAGAGAGCATGTAGCCTGGCACTGCCCTCAGGCTGCAAGCACAATGGTCATACTGAGGCCAGGGAGGTATGCAGTGGCATTAAGTTCTTTCAGATCCTACTGCATGAACAGCCTGAGTCTGGGCATCAACAGAGTATCTGAGATGAGTCTCAGAAATATCCCAGTATTTATGGTGCTTCAGAAACCCGGAACCAGATCAGTGATTCCTTACAAGAAGTATTTTTGCGTAAAGCTGTTTGAACAGAATAATATACTAAATGACACCCAGCAGTTTGCAACACCACCTTAATAAATAAATATGCAACAGAGAGATGGGAAAGATGGCAGAGTGGGGCAGTGTGCGTGATGAGGAGAGGCAGAGTGGAGTCAGGGTGCTGGAGCTAGTGGCTGACAGCACTGAAGCACTGTGGAAATGGACAAAGGAGCATGTCACTGCTGAACAGGACTGGTCCTTGGGTGACCCAGGCTGCTGGGAGGGTTGGGTCACCACTGGGGCCTGTCTTCCCTGGGTGCTGCTGGCCCAGCCCACATTGAGCTGAGGGGAGAAGAGCCTAGAACGAGGTGCTCCCTTCAGGGCTGCAGACACAGTGGTTTTGCCCAGGGTGCTGGCAGGGCAGCTAGCGCCCAGAGCAGGGGGGTGTGCAGCAGCCTGGAGCTTGCATGGGTCTTGCCTTCATATACACTGTCCAGCCAAATGATTACCCAGACTCTGAGCAGCTGGGGATGAAGAGTGGTTCATTTTCTGGATGGAGTCTCCTAGAGGGGCTTCCATGGTCTGTACTGCCACCAGAGGCCACGTTGACATCTGTGATCTGTGTTGTGGATGGAAACCATGCCGATGCCCATGATCTATGCTGCTACTGGGGACCACGTTGATGTCCACGCACATGGCTTCCAGAAACCACGTGGAAGTCTGTGATCCCTGCTGCTGCGGGCTTCTATTGGCTGGGAAACTTCTTTTGCAGTGGTGTTGATGACTACTGAGTGTGAGAGACACTGAAGACTTCTGAGACATGCCCCACCCCCAAAACAGCCCTGGACACACGAGTCTGTGGGAGTCGTTTTATATTCCAGTCACTACGTACCCAAATTCCTTTTCCTCATCCAAGAATCCCGGTTCTCAAGGAGACAAGAGTATTAGAATACCCAGCTCGTTTCCACTACCCCATCTCACTCATAGAACGGTCAGCATGAAGTACAGATGCTATCTCAAGCAACAACGACATGGAAAACAGTTAAATTTTTTTCTATACGCTTTTCTCATTCTCTTATCCCCAGTTTACAGATAGCTACATTATCTGCACTGTCGGAGTAAAGAGCCAGCATATACCATTCCTTATCAATCCTCAAGTACTTTGTTCTCGTGTGTGTGTGTGTGTGTGTGTGTGTGTGTGTGTGTGTGTGTGTGTGTGTGTACTTGGGGAGGTCAGAAGACAACTTTTGGGAGTCAGTGCTTCCCTTTCATCATGCGGATCCCAGAGATTCGAACTCAGGTCGGTAGCGAGCGCCTCCACCTGCTGCGTCATCCTGTTGGCCTCTTATTCCTCATTTACTCTTAATTCTATAACTATATATTTAATGTTCACCTCCATGTATACTGTTCTGATCATCTTTGGCTCTCTGAAGTTCCATTTCTAGCAGATTCCTCACAAAAAGAAACCCCATGGGAACGCTCTAACGTTTTCTTTCGTGTGGTAAGAGTTTATCTGTACCCTGATGTTTAAAAGTCAGTTTCTCTGGATGTAAGATCACAGCTTGGGTATTTTGGTTTGTTGGGCTTTAGGAATATGGTCCTTTATTTCCTCCTGAATAGCACTGTAAGAAAAAAGTCTCATAGGAATTTCTCAGCTTCCTAACCCTCCCTAGCGCATGTACTTTTTTAAAATTTTTGTTTTTTGCTTAGATACTCAAAAGATTTTTTTTTTTTCCTTAAAGTTTCATCATTTTGCAAAATTATGCCCTGGTATGTGTCATTCTGTGTCACTATTCTTGGGGCTAATGTTATGGGACGTTCCATGTGTAGTTTCAAAACATTTATTATTATTATGACTATTATTATTATTATGTGTTTCCGGAAGGCTTTTTTGAACTGCGGCTTTAAGTGTATTCTCCTCGCTGTTTTGGCTTTGTATTTTCTTTCTTCCTGGGTTTATCTTGTCTGTGTGTTGAATCCCTTTGACCTCCTTCAAGATTTGTTGCTTTCTCTTTGATCTTGGAGTCATGCTCGTCTCTTTGATTCCTGCATATTTCCATTTTTCTTTGTTTTCTTTTTTTTAACTTTCTTCCAAGGCATTATCTGTTGTGTTTCTTCATCTTTGTATGCTCCCCAGTTTCAGTTCGGGAAAACGCTTTTTTTTTTTCACGTAAGCGGATTGCTCCCTGAATCTGTGATTCCATTTCCGAGTTCTTCTGTGTGGGGCTCCGCCGCGTCTTCACATCTTACCTGTCTCAATTTCTTCCTGTTTGTTCGTGACACGGGAGGTTATAGGCTTCTAGGGGCGTGGTTTTCTCTTCATTTTTGCCGTTGTCTTGGGGGTCTTACTTCACTCTTCATTATCGGCTCTTCATTAAAATCACCGTGCATGGAAGGAGACCTGAGTCCTTTACTGTTGCTCACTTCTGTAGAGGTGAAATTACTTTTTCTGAACTTTTACAAAGAGGTTGAGCTCAATGGAGCTTTCTTAACTTCACAAAGTGCCTGTTTGTTTTTCTCTGGTAGTGTTGAAAAAAATACGGCAGCCTGTTTTCTAAGATTCCTGGCTCTTGTAAAAACCATGCCCCCTTACTCAACTCTCCTCCCACTCTGGTTGTCCTTGTTTTGTTTGTTTGTTTGTTTATTTATTGATTGATTGATTACCATGCTAGTAATTGGATGCAGGGGCAAGCATATGCTAGGAATATCCGACCACTGAGCTACATCCGAAGTTCCCTTTTTCTCATTTGGATCCATCATTCAGTGGTTTTCTTTTGTATCTGCAGAGAAAAGCCCAGATAGCATCCCTAGTACTCACAGACAGGGATGTTCTCTCCTCCTTCCCACTAAACATGTGTAGAGCAGCACCCCTTGGTGGCTATCCAGACTGCTGGCACGTAGCCTGCCATCCCAGGTATTCATTCAGAGCCACAGCATTTGCCTGTGTGAGACTTAGGTTCAAAACTCCAGTTCTAACAAACCAGAAACCAGCCAGGCATGGTGGCACATGCCTTTTATCCCAACACCCAAGAGGCAGAGGCAGGTGGATCTCTGAGTTGGAGGCCAGCCTGGTCTACAGAATGAGTCTTAGGATGGGTAGGGCTACACAGAGAAACCATGTCTCAAAAACAAAACCAAACCAAACCCCCAAAACTAAGAAGCCACCAGATTTCATCTACCATTCTCAAAGGAGGACTCACTGCTTTTCAGTAAGTATTTGTTGCCTAGACCAAGAAGAGATGTCCTACCTACTGACAAAGGTGGCAAACACCTATGTCTTCTTTTTTCACATGTGTGAAGTCTTAGGGTCACAACTGCCATAATAAAACACCATGACCAAAGCAACTTGGGAAGAAAGAGTTTATTATACGGCTTCCACTTCCTCATCAGAGTTCATCTTCAAAGGCAGGGCAGAAACTCAAGCAGGGCAGGAACCTGGAGGCAGGAGCTGATGCAGAGGCCCTGGAGGGGAGCTGCTTACTGGCTCGCTCCTCATGGCTTGCTCAGCCTGCTTTCTTATGGAACTCGGGACCAGTCAGGGTTGGCACCATCTACAATGAGCTGGGCCTTCTCCATCAATCACTAATTAGAAAATGCCCTACAGGCTTGCCTATAGTCCATTCTTATGGAGGCATTTCTCAGTTGGAGTTCCCCCTTCTCAGACGACCCTTGCCTGTGTCAACTTGGCATAAAATGAGCAGTACTACACAGGCTTTGGTAATAATAATTCTTTGAAACAGGTCTCACTATGCAGTCCCATCTGGTTTCCAACTCCCGAGCCTCCTGCCTCAGCCTCCTGCATGCTGGGATGACGGGTGCATGCCACCATGCTGGGCTGCCAGCCAGCTTTGCTCAAGTGTTTCTGTAGGTTTGGGCTTTGCTGTCTACTTGGTCTGTCTGGTTTTTGTTAGCAGCATATTTTAATCTATGCCTCTAGCATTAATGATGGTTTTTAAAATCCCAATCATAACTTGTCATTAACTAAGGATTGCTCTGCTAAAAATCACATTGAAGGAGGCAAAAAATACATTGAGTCCTTTATAGAGAGCTGTGTATTGATGATGGCCCCGACGCAGAGTGTTCTGATGCCTGCATGTAACCCTGCAGCCAACTCCAGCTCAACACCAGGGCAGTTCCATCTGTGGGCACCTACGTCTCTTCTCTCCTGAGGGCTGACCCTGACTATGTCTCTTCTCTCCTGAGGGCTGACCCTGACCCAAAGCTTGATGACCTGTCCCGTGCTCAGCTGAGGTTGCTCTCAAAGCTTTGCCTCTGCTGTGCTTCTGTGGGGGAGGGTGTGGAGGAGACCACAGCCTAAGCCGTGTTCTTAAGCACTGACCTATTCCAACAACGTGCTAATGACTTTTTAAAACTGCAAAATTTGAACGGCCTTTGGTGAGAAATCCTTGTAGTCGACATAAATGACACGATTCCTTATTTACAACTTCCTTCTTCTCTCAAGCTCCCAGATGACAAGTGCGTTACCCTAGACCTTGTCTTCCCTAATGTGAGGCTTGTTCTCCGGAATTCAGCAATCTTTTAACTGTCAGCTCCGTGTTGTTTTGTTTTGTTTGTAGTTTTTTTTCTGAACGTGAAGTGAGAATCCTTTGTCTATAGTTGCCAGGATATCCTCAGCATTTCACAAAATTCACATTATTATCCCTCTGGTTCAGAGGGAATACGTGTGAAGACGTCAAGTTAAATGCCGCGCTGCATCCCTGGTCCCAGTAACTTAGCCACTAATGTGGTGCTATCATAATTTGTTTTGCCTTCTAGTTAAAAGTCTTGTCTGTCTGTCTGTCTGTCTGTCTGTCTGTCTTCCTTTCTATCAGTAGGCTTCTTACTTTGGCCTCCTAAGCCTATCTCTGGAAGATTCACAAAGACTTGACTAGGCAGCCTGTGCCTGAGAACAGATGGCCCAGACACCACCACAGGGAGCTGGGTCTCACCACAGAGCCTGTCTCTAGCTTGCACATGGACCTGGAGGTCATTTTAGTACACCTGTACCCAGAGCTGAGCTGTGTCCATGTCCTGCCCTCTGAATCTTGGGATAGGGTGTGAATACAGAAGCAAGGTGGATTCGTAGGAGCCTGAGACACCACTGCTAAGCCCTAGCAGGGAGGGAGCTCCCCGTCTGAATACGGATAGGGATGGGGGACAGTGTGACAGGTTCCATACTGGGATATTGATGGCTTCCTTCATGTCACTAGGCTCTTTGCATGGTGTCAAAGAAGGAGATGTGGATCGCCTTGCTTTCTAAAGCTGACTTTAAACACAGCTGACAGCAAGATGTCTCCTTCAGAAAAGCAGACAGGAAGGCGACTGTCTCTCTGTTTCCATGACTACAGACAGGACGCCACTGGGCAGTGTCCTGAACTCCGGGCATCCTGGGCTCTGCCTACAGGATGAAGTTTCCTGAGCTTGGGGAGAACTGAGCATTATAACTGCTTGTCTTAGGTCCAGCCCTGACTGTCTTCTTTTTCAAAAACAGAGATCCAATTCTTTGAAGAGGTACAGGGGTGTCTCTCCAAATACTCCTTTACCCAGGCATCTTCAGAAACTGGAAAGAGCCACCTGCCCGATGACCTTGACAACTTCTTCACACCAGGGAATGGTTTAGTAAAGCTCCCGGGCCACTTGGGAAGGTGATCTCCGCTACTTGTTGGGCATAGGACGAGAGGGGCAGATGGTTAAGATTTTCCATTACCCGTCTTCAGTGTAAAAAGCCATGGAGCATTTGCTGAGCAAACTTATATAGGCTTTTTTCTCACAGAGAACCTATAGAATACGGTGTCAAGTGTCCTCCAAGATCTTTCCCATTGAGTTGACAGAGGCTGCAGGTCAGGGCCCCCACTTGTGTGCCACACCGGGACAAACGTTCCTGATAGGCCATGCTTAGATGCTCCTGCAGGCCACTCTGCCTGGTGGATGGGTTTTCCTGGTCCTGTCTCCTTGGATGCATACCTCCACAGGCTTTTGTTTTCTGTTGCGGCGGAACGAAGCATGAAGAATGCCACCAGGTGTTGTGTGGGCTACGAGCACAGTGTGAAAATTCCACTTGCTCGGACCACTTGGAGCAGGGCTGTACCTGCCACCATGTTTGCATCTCCGTGGCTGCCGCCCACGCTCTGCACCGCGCAACTCGCCTTGTGCTTCAAGGATCCAGACAAAGCTGGAGGCCAACCAACCCCCTGCGCTGGGGAGAACGTCATCTTCAGGCAGCAGAAGTCAGTGCAGAGTTTGATGGTGGCTTTTTTTAACTCTGGCTCTGAAGGCGCAGGGTTGGAAGCGCCTCCAAGATGGGATCCTTTGTGCCTGGCCTCGACACGGCCTCATGTCGACTATATTTACAGAATAGTTCCAAATCTATTCCATTATTCCCCTTACCACTGAGGCAAGGATGTCTCACTGTGCACATCTTTACCCAAAGGCATGTTCCCGCTGGCATCTGATAAATGTTTCTAGAATTTTCCACTGGAAATATTTTTATTCGGTTCAAAGCCATCTTTTTTTTCTCAAAAATCTCCAAGGCTGATGCTTAATACTAAGTATTAAATTTAGACAAGCATTCAAGTTTGCATTGAAAAAAATTGCTTTCAGCTGTCTTGAGAACTTAGAAAATACTTAAGCCCCACTCTTTTGCTGCCTCACAATGGAGAGGTTCTTGATACATGGGAGGAGGTGTGTATGTGTTTATTTGAGACAAGGTCTCTCTGTATGTAGCCAAGTGGTCTTGAATTCACATCCTTCTTGTTTCTGACTCCTGAGTGCTGGGATTATAGGCCTACGCCATTGTGCCTGAAGATTGTAGAAGGTTGAAAACTTATGGGCTGACGTTACTGGGGATGGAGTCCTGTCCTATGAGGCTCTGCTGCCTCTCTCTGACCCCATACAAAATCTGGGGGAAGTTGAACCCTTTGAAACTTTTCTGTCTCAACAGCCTCTGAGTTCAGCCAATCCAGGCTAGGCCAGAAGGAGTTTCAGAGAATTAACAACCTCTCCAAATTAGAGAGCATTTAAAACTAAGTGCCACCTATTTGTGTTACGTAGCCAGTCCCTTGATGTAATACTCATGTCAGTTACTGATTAACAACATACAGCCGGGAAAGAGAGACAGCCAAACAGCCTAGAAAACTAGAGAAAACTATTTGGGCTGAGCTCATTCATAACCAGATGCAGACATAACCCCCCTGTCAAGAGGTGTCAAAACCAGTTGTCTAGAAGCAAGGAAGGCATCCTTCTGCAAGCTGGTTTCCACTACCTTTGACTGACAGGAAAAAACAAAGTTAACTTGAGCCCAGCCCCGCATGGCATGAACACTGAATTAGTGGGGGTCCAAATCAAACAGCATTTGCTGAATTGTGACAGATGATCATTCTCAAATTTTAAACACTTTATCTCGGAGTAAAAGGAACCACAGGTAAGGAATATCACTTAGGGCATATTGAGGTTCCTTCCTCCCCACTTCCTGGAACTGTCCCCCTCTTCTTGCCATGGACAGCTCGAGAGAAGGGATCTCAGCTGAGTCCTTGGAACTTGAGGGCTGACAAGGTTCGGACACCTCGGTGATTGCATTGGTTCGTTTATTTACTTATTCACACGTGGGCACACTCACTCGTGTATGCCACACACATAGAGGAGAGAGAGCAGCTTCATTATTCAGCTCTCTCTTCCCACTTTGGGGTCCAGGGTTTATGCTTGCACAGCACACGCTTCCGCCAGATGAGCCATCTCACTGGCCCGAGTGATTTTTTGTTGTTGTTCTTGTAAGAGACATCAATCAGGCCAGGCGTGGTGCCATGTGCTTATAATCACTTGGGAGACTCAAAGCTCAAAGCTAACCTAGGCCACAGAGCAGGACTTTACTTTTTTGGTGTTTTTATAGCATCAAAACAAGTTTGGCCTCTGCAAGACCTCAAAAAAGGAGCCAGATTGGCTCTGAGCCCAGTTTATATAGAGGGCAGATGTAGGCTGGGGCCTAGATCCTTCTTGGGGTAGAAGGCCAACAAGTCCCCTTTGTATGCTGGTCCTCTTTAGATTGAGGGAAATGGGGCCAAGGTCATCACGGCTGTGGTCTACCATGTCTAAGGAGTCATCGTTTCCTAAAAACCCAAAGGGCTGTCCCTCCGTATATTTGATACTTTTGCTTTTCTCTGGGCTCCAGAAACCTGCTCTGCAAAGAACATCTATTGTTAAGCCCCAAGGAATGATGGAGACATTTCAGAAATCAGAACAGGCATGTAGGGTTTGAATGTAAAATGTTCCCCGACAGCCTCCTGTGTTTGAGCCCTTGGTCCCCAGCTAGTGGGGCTGCTTTGGTGGTGGTGGGTCCTTCGAACCTGTAGCCTAGGTAGCAGAAATGGGTTCTGGAGATGGGCCATGATGGCAGTATTTGCTTCTGGGTCCAGCCTCAGCTCTCTGCTTCCTGATTCACCCACATGCATGGGGCTGCCCACATCCTGCTGTAATGGATTGGGCTGCCCCAGCAGCCACATCCTCACCTCTGTGACATCAGGTATCTGGTTAAAAAAATTTAAGGAGAAAAGTAACATGTGAGGCATGGAAATGCCCTCCAACGTTGATGCTAGCTCAGGTGTGCTGACATTGGGAGACCCCAAACAATGCAACATTGGACAACGCAATGCAATTATTTAACCCCTTGTATCCCCAAAGGGTGACATAATAGGGGGAATATCATGGGAAATGGGCCTGGGAGAAATACTCACTCAGTAAAGTTGTTAAGAGAATTGGTTCTGAGTTTTCTTGCCAACTGAGGTACTTTCGAGGGTCTACAGCTCAGGCCTGAAAAAGGTCAAGAGCCTGGGCCCCAACCTCACCCTCATTTAGGAGGGAGTACACGGTTTGAGAAGGAAAGGCAGTGGCCATGTGTCCATACCAGCACCTCAGCAGAGGCAGTCTGGGAAGGCAGCCATGTTCCCAAGAAAGAGCCACCTGGTTGGTTACCCTGCTCAACAGCATATCATTGGCCCATCTGTCCATTGAACTGACTTTGGGGGACACAGAGGTCATCAGAGGCCACAACAGGGCTATGTGCCTGAGGCAAAGATAAATCATGCCCTGAGGCATCTGGCCTTGGTGGCTTAGGTGAGACCACATAATGCCAGGAATTCTGGTGTCCAAGATGCTCTTGCCCACTTCAGGTTACAGGTAGGGTTTATTGCCTCCCACACCTTAGAAAGCAGGAAACAGAATCTGAAGGACTGGAAGACTTTGGAGGCCAGCGGCTCATACCGGCATTAGGAGAGTCAGAACGACATCTGGTTGGTCCACATTTTTCTCTTCTTTCTCCCATGGGCCACAAGAGCAACCAAATTCTTTCTGCAGTACAGTGCTCAGATTTCTGTTTGTTTTCTGGTGTGTTTTTATTACTTGATTTTTGATACAAGACCTTACTAAGTAGCCTAGGCTGGCCCAGAACTGGACACATAGTCTAGGATGGCCTGAAACTTGCAATCTCCTGAGGGCTGGGATGATATGGCTCTATCACTGTCTTAGGGTTTCCAATGCTATGAAGAGACGCCATGGCCACAGAAACTCTTATAAAGGAAAACATTTCATTGGATGGCTTACAGTTTCAGAGGTTTGGTCCATTATCATCATGGTGGGCCATGGTGGCAAGCGGGCAGACATGGTGCTAGATCCGAGAGTCCTAAATATTGATAGGCAGGCAACAAAAATTTAACTGTTTTACTGGATATAGCTTGAGCATATGGAACCGCAAAGTCTACCCCCATAGTGATACTCTTCCTCCAATAAGGCCACACCTCCACACCGCCTAATAGTGGCGGTGGTCCCCTTTGAGTGTGTGGGGACCAATTATATTCAAACTACCTCAGCCGCCAGTCTCAACAGATAGTTTTACTACAATTGATTTTAATAAGGACAATATTATTATTTGCTGGAGATCCAACCTAGGGCCTTGTACATGCTATACAAGTACTCTAGAAACAGGCATATCCCTAGCTTCCCACTAATGAAGCACTCATCTGCTGAACTAGATCTTCCTCTCACTGGGGGATTCTAGGCAGGGGTTCTACCACCGAGCCACACCCTCAGCCCCTCACTGGGGGATTCTAGGCAGGGGCTCTACCATTGAGCCACATCTCCAGCCCCTCATTAGAAGATTCTAGGTAGGGGCTCTACCACCGAGCCACACCTCCAGCCCCTCATTAGAGGATTCTAGGCAGGGGCTCTACCACTGAGCCATACCCCAACCCCTCACTGGGGGATTCTAGGTAGGGGCTCTACCACTGAGCCACACCCCAGCCCCTCACTGGGGGAGTCTAGGCAGGGGCTCTACCACTGAGCCACACCCCAGCCCCTCACTGGGGGAGTCTAGGCAGGGGCTCTACCACTGAGCCACACCCCAGCCCCTCACTGGGGGAGTCTAGGCAGGTGTTCTATCACAGATTAATGGCCCTGGTTTTCTCACTGTTTTAGGACTCAACACCCAGTTTTCAAACAGTGAGAATCCAGTCTCAGCCTCTTAGCCATGTTACCTTCAGTTCTAAGCAAAGGAAGACAGGGCTCTCTACTGGCAGACAAGCTGGCTATTGAAAAACAAGAAGTCACCCCAGAACAGGGGGGTTGCCCGTGGTCTGTAGCTAAAACCTCTCCCCCCTCTTTCCTCCCTTTTGAGAGGCCTCTGGACCTCCTCTGCAGCTCAAGAGAGCTTAGGCTGTAAACTTACCAGGCCATCCAATGAAAGTGGCTTTTACCTTAGTTGGGATGCAAAGAGATGTGTTTGCCACAAATCTTTTGGTAGAGACACACATATCAAAACTCGCAAGCGTGCGTAGGGCTTCATGCCTGGGCTTTGCAGCGCGTCTCCACCTCCCCTGCTGCAGAGGCTGAGCCTGACTTTCAGAAAAGGGCACTGCAGCCCTCAGCAAATCTCAGGAGGAAAACTCATTGCTTGTTCCTTCCAGGGCCCCCAGCCTCCTTCAGGGATATCCTCCGAGGAAATATGAATGAAAAATCACACACACACACACACACACACACACACACAAATGTGGAGAGAGTCAAAGGCATGCAACATTGCTGATTCTTCTTGGAGTCTGTCCGAATATTAGATGCAAATAAGTGCTAATAAGTACAGTTGGAGAAGCTAATAGAAAAACCGTCCTTCCCAGGAGGACTGCTGTATACAGGGCAGCTACAGTGGCCTGACTCTCTGTGTTCACCAGGTCATAGGAAAGGCTGTTTGGACTGGCTCTGGAGAAATAAAGCTGGTGTAAACTTGTTCTATGAAGGTAGTTGCTGTCCAAAGGCTCGTCCTGCTATGAAGCTCCTATCATCTCCCCACTGACCAATGTGTGGCAAATACATGCATGAGGGTAGGTGTGTATGGGCATGTGTGTGTGTGTGTGCACGCGTGCATGCGTGCGTGTGTGTGTGTGTGTGTGTGTGTGTGTGTGAGTGTGTGTGTGTGTGTGTGTGTGTGTGTGTGTGTGTGTATTTGCTCTCCAAAGGGTGCACACCACTGGAGAGGTTTTGTTGACCATCATCAGGCTTCTGAGACCAAATTCCTGTGTTAGTTCAAACCCAACTGCAGATGTGGACCTCACTGGCAACTGTCCAGTTGAGCTGTGGCCAGGATTCTGGGTTAGGGTTAGAGTGACAGGCTGGAGGTGGAGAGGCCGCAAAGCCATGGGGACTGCAGCCTAGGCTGATTGGAAGGCGGGTAGCTTCCTGCCCAGTCTTCTTCCGGGTTTCCATCTCTTCTACTCCGTTCTGACGGTGTTGGGGTTCAGATCGATGTTTACAGTCCACAGTTCTTTCTGTCCGTGAGAGTCCTGCCCCTCACATCCATCTCACTCAGTCTGAACTTGACTATAAGTAAGCGCTACAGCCAGAGGATCAGTATAGGTCACATGACAGCCCATCGTGATCTCCAAAGGAGGTACCCCATCATGAACCCACCTGGAAACTGGTGGCCTGGGCCCAATCCCGACTCCACCACCATCCAGGTTTGTTGACGGTAACAACCTGCTGGCATCTTGTACCTCATACGAAAGGTTAAGAATAATAGAACATACTTCATTCTTGGAAAAATAAAAGGGATCGAGAAAGCTGGGTGTGGTGGGATGTAGACAGATTTTCCTTTGGGCTGCCAGCTCACAAATAATGACACAAGGATTAAAATTAATTAATTATGAAAACTTGCCCTGAAGCTTAGGCTTGTTCCTAACTAGCTCTTATAACTTAAATTAACCCATTTTTATTAATCTATGTTATATGCCACGTGGCTTTTTAGCTTTCTTTCATTATATATGTCCAACTTCCTCCATGGCATCTTGGTGTTTCTCTGCTTCTTGGCTATCTCTTCCTACTTCCTCTCTCTACCCGGAAGTCCCGCCTATACCTCCTACCTAGCTATTGGCCATTCAGATCTTTATTAAACCAATCAGAAGGTGCCTTGGCAAAGCCACACCCTCACAGTGTAAACAAATATTTCTCAATAGTGGTACATGCCTGTAATCCCACCCAGCACTTGGAGGTTGAGAAAGGAAGATCCTGTGTTCATGGTCAGCTTGGACTACACTGCACATTTGAGGCTAGTCTGGGCTAGAGAGAGAGAACCTCTCTCATAAACAAGAAATAAATGAAAAACAATGGAACGGGAGAGTCACTATAGTCTCATCTGCTACAGTGATGATCCTTGGACGTTCTGAGCCTCACTGAGGCCACTGAAGAGGCCCTAAGACCACTCACACCTTCTGAGAACTCCAGTGTTAGAGGCCCCATGGCCGTGCTCAGGAGTGGTTCTATTCTCTACTACGGCCACCGTAGACTTATCTGGTCACTCAGAGGCTAAATACATACAGTGGGAGAAGCTAATAGAAAAACCGTCCTTCCTGGTCACTCAAAGGCCAGATAAGTACAGATGAAGTCCCTAACTTCATCATCCAGTGGGTCAGCTGGATGGAGTTAGGCCAGCCAACCAAATGACAAATCATCTTAGAGAGGGGACCTAAATTCTATGTTACTGGAAGCTTCTATGTGTTTTGTTTTTAAATGGTAGTGACGGACTTGCACAGCTTAGAAGGGTTGGGATGGGTGCACAGCTAGGCTTTCCTCCTAGTGCCCGATCGCCCCCTGCAGGTTGGCGCTCCTCTTCTGTGGATTTGAATCCACAGCCCTGGAACCGAGTCAGCGTTCTACCCTTATACTGTGTGGCTGTGAAGCTGTGACTTTCCTATTCTTATTCTGGGTGTGGATGGTAGGGGCTGCTTGCTTCAGCTTTTAGACTGGTGCCAGGCGGACCCTTAAGGACGAACTTCTCAAGCGAGAATCTGGATCATTTGGGTACTTGTGGTTAACTAGAGACCCAGAAATTTGGGGGTAAGTGCTAAGAGGCAGGGTTTTGATCGAACTCCACGAGGACGATAGTCTGGGAACCTACCTGAATTTCCTGAGCATCAATCCCTTTGCAAGCCCTGCACCCCTTCCCCCCCCCCCCCCCCCCCGCAGCTTTGGGTCTAAAGCAAGCAACCCGACCTGCTGGCGCCTTTTCTTTTTCCCCAGGTTAGCGTGGGGTTACTCAGTGTCACCGCCAGGGCAGTGGCAGCTAAGAAGCTGCAGAGTGGAGCCAAGCGGCGGACCAGAGTCCAGCATTGGGGATCCCCGAGCCGTGCACTGCCGCGCCAATACCGCCCCACCCCCCGCGGCCGCCCGACCGCGCCCAGCGGCATCTCCTTCGGAGCGCGCCGCCAGTGGGGCCGCGGGAGCCGCAGAGCGCGCGTGGGTGTGGCGCCCGTAAGCTCCCAAGAGGGCTGAGCTATCTGGGAAGAGATTTCCCCCCTCTCTCTGCCCTGCCACCCCGGTAGCCGCTTTCCACCGTGGGGCGGGGCCCGTACTGGGGGCGGGGCGCCGGTCGGGCGCGGCGCTATTTCCAGCTTCGCCGGAGGCTCCGCTCGCACTTGCTGGGAGCCTTCCCGGCGCTGGCGCTGGAGCCCGATCGGGTGGCACCGCCGAGAGGAGACAGGACCGGGCGGTGGCGGCAGAGACAGGGGACGCAACCAGTGAGGGGGACCCAATAGTAGCACGCCGCCGCAAGCTCTCCCGCACTCTCCGGACGCGGACTCCAAGCCAATCGCCCACTCACGGCACCTAGGACTATACGGAGAAAGAGACGCAGCCCGGCCCGAGCCCGGGCGGAGATCTCATTGCTTCCCAAGCGCCCGAAGAGGATTCTCCCGCTGCCAAGAACCACCACGAACGAACCGGAAAAACCCGTGGCCTGGAGAGCGCCGGCCGCTCCAGGTATGTGCCTGCGCCCCACATCATCCCGTCCCCTCCCTGTGCTGGCTGCTCACCCGAAGGGATGCCCCCGGGAACCCTTGAGTGAACCCGGGGCTGCTCTGAGCGCAAACCTGGCCACTGACTTGGGTCGAAGTCCCAAGCTGCAGGTGCTGGTGGGTCGGCGGTACTTGGGTCTGGCGGTACTTTGGGGACCGGCCCCCATGAGCGGGAACTTTAATTAGACTTTCGATCCTTGGTTTTCTCCGCACTTGGGAACTGCCTCTCTCTCTCCTAAGGCTCTCCCTGAGGACCCTTTGCTCCTCATCCTAGACCTGGATGCTGGGTGCGTGGAGGTAGCTTTGGGCGCTGAGCGGCGAGCGCCCCAGGGGCCGGGCTGGAGCGTCCAGGGCGCCAAGGCTTTGTTGTGCGCTTGGAGCTCGGACTTAGGGGTCAGTTGAGGCCGGTGGGGCGAAAGGTGAAGTTATTGGCGACCTTGGGTCTCTACCGGAGGCGTAAGTTATCTGTGCACTCCATTGCGCACATCTCCTCCCCACAACTCTCTAGGGCCACGGCCTGTTTTGTGCTCCGGGCGAGTGTGCGTGCGTCAGTGATCGCAGGGAGGTGTGTGCATGCGTGTGTCCCGGAGTGCGGGAGTTGGAGCCTCCGGCGTCTGGGGGTAGAGGGAAGTGAGATGATTCTTTTTTTGCGGGGGGACTTACTCCAGCTCTAGCGGCGGCTGCAACTCCAGCTACTGAGCAGGGCTGCTTTGCCACACGGCTTGGCTTCGCGGAAGGCTGGCCTGGTCAGGCTAAGGTGTTTCCTCGGGTTTGGGCAGGGCTTGAGGTGGCGCTCGGGCACGAAGTGACCTCTCTTTATGTCCCGCGCAGGACTCCAAACCCTACCTAACTTGAGTTGTACATCTTGTCTCTGGGCTCTGCGGCCCTCACCCGGAGCTAGAACAGTGTCCTGGGTTTCAGGCTTACGGGTCGGATTTTGGAACACTGTCCTGCAGCCATTTCGGCGGCGTTACCCGTGTTGCGTCTCTGAGCTGTCTCCCAGCAGGACCTAAGCTTGATTGAGTCTAGGGGGAACAGGCTTCTGGGGCTCTCTGTTTCTATGGATGTAGTCAGGCAGCAGGCCAAGAGGGAGACGCAGTTGGGGACAAGGGCACAAGCTCCAGGTGGTGGGGCTGGGTAACCAAATAAAGGCAGATTGACTCTCTTCCCACCTTCAGATCACAGACATAAGCTTCCTCCACAAAGTCCACTTTTTTTTTGAGGGTTCACCTTAGCCTTTTACTGGTGGATAGGAAGCTTTGTCTTAAGGCTCACCCTAGTGGGATCTTTGACACTTAGAACTCTAAAAATTTCCTACCACCAACGTCTCCTGATTCTGTCACTGCCCCAAGAGCACTGTCAGTTGGGAGGGGCGGTGGTTCTCATAGAAGACCATCTCTCTTATTTTTAGGCAGGGTGTCACAGTGTAGCTCAAGCTGGCTTAAAGCTCATGACCTCAGTCTGCTGAGTGCAGGGATTACAGGTGTGCACCATCACCACCAAGCCACCCCACCACCTACGGGCAGACAGGGTCCGGGACCTCTTGGGGAGAGTGGAAACATATCCTGGAGGTTTGGACAGATTGGCCTCCATAAAGTGACACACAAGAGAGGTGATATTCAGACCCTGAAGAGACTGAGTCAAAATAGGGTGATCAATAATCCAATAGCATTTGAACACAGAAAACCTCAAAGCCTGACCCTGTCTCATCATTTAGCAAAGTCACCATGGGACACATGAATGGGCAACTTACTTATTCATTTACCTGGAATCTGACTTTGTGGAAGTGAATTGCGCTCCCCGGGCATTGATTTTTCTTCCTTCCTTCCTTCCTTCCTTCCTTCCTTCCTTCCTTCCTTCCTTCCTTCCTTCCTTCCTTCCTTCCTTTCTTTTTAAGACCCCAAACTTGAAAGTCAAGGCTTTCTCAAAGCAAGGTCAAGGATTAATTATTTATAGAGAGACATCAATCAGCCAGGGAGGGGGCATGCTCATTTGTAAATTCCCTGAGTGGGCAAAATGAAATCTATTTTTCTCTGGCTCCAGCCAGTAGAGAAGAGCTGGCTTGTTTGGCGAAGGATTCTTTGTAACTCAGCCTGCTTTTGGAGGTACTGTTTCCATCTTGTAGCTGGAATATCATTTGGGAAATTTTATGCATATTTGCTGTGTTTCCGTAATGAACATTTACTGATTACAGAGTACCAAGGGAATTTGATTTTTTAAACATTTATTCAAATCTCTGTTTATGTAAGCTAATAAGTCTGGGAAAGTTCAGTTAACTACCTCCCACCCCAACACACACACACCACGGTAGTTGGGCAAGTATGCTTGGCAAGCACATCCCAGAATTTACTCTCCATTCACTTGCAACAGAGAAAGTCAGATTGCTCTGGCTGCTTCCCTGTACTTCACTCTGAGTTCCTGTCAACCGCCCTTTTGCGGTTTTGCTGATGGAAGAGAGGTGGGTGCCCAGACTGTGATTGCTGTTTTGCTGGTGTATGGGGTTGGAGAAAGCTGCCATAGCCACCGGAGAGCTGATGGGGGCAGACAGGGAAGATGTGGGCACCAGCTCACTTGCCTGCCTCTTGCCTACACCAACTTGGAGTCCGACGACACCTGTGTTAGCGCCCACATATCCCCACCATGCTGATTTGCCCATGCAGAGCAGCTACAACAGAAGAAATTACAGTCAGTAGACAACTGCCCGGCCCTGTGTTACTCAGAAGGTAATGAGTCTTCTAAAAGGAGGTCAGGACAGCACTGCAGAGGGACATCCAAAAATAAACAGATGAGTGTGAAGATGCTCAACCTGTGTGCATATGTGGCCTCAGTATCAGGATTTTTGCTGGAGGCAGACAGCCTTCGTGTGACACTGAGACTCCTGGATGCTTGTCCTTGGAGTTGCTTTTTAGATCTGTCTGACTTCAGAACAGCTGTGTCTCTTCCCAAGAAAACCCAAGTGAGGAGGCTCACTGGCTCACATAACCCAGGGACAGCTTCTGAGCTCAGGTGGCAGAGGATAGGGAGATATCAGGTCACTTCTTATTGGCTAATCGCTGTGGCAGAGGATATGACTTACACATCACTAGTGTAAAGAGGCTGTGACTTCTACCCTCTGCAAAACTACCTGTCGTTTGTGATCTGGTGTTGCAGACAGGCGGGACTTGATTGTGGGTGGTTAGGAATTCAGAAGAACAGTTAATAGTGTCAGGAACCAGGGAAGGCTATGCTCTGATAGACCAATAGCCACAAGCAGCCCTGGCCCAACACTCACAGAGTACCCGAATCGAGCCCAGGGCTGGGGGTATCAGACATAGCTGCCTCCCCAGGCTGGAAGGCTGGGATTTATATTTTTATTCCCTACCTGGAAGTCTCTTACTTCTGAGAAACTGGTACTTCGGGTGGTCTAGTGGCAATGAGGGTGTAATATCGTTTTTACTGCCAAACCTGGTTGGCTTTGGTGAGTGGCGTTTACTTGAACTAAACTCTGACTGTCATTGTGGAAATTTGGAGTCAAATGACTCTTGCATCACACTCCCAGGGCAACTCTCTTTCATTATGCCCTCAGTGAGTATTTATTCTAGTGTATACTAGATGTCTGTCACTGTGCCAGGCTCTGAAGACAAGGTGGGCAAAGGCAGTACAGTCCCTGCCATTGTGAGGCAGAGACTTCGCTGTCACCCATTCATGACTGCATTGTATGCTAGGCAAAGGCATTTAGAAATAACCAATAACTAGGCTTGAGAAAGGTAGGAAGGGATGCTGAGGTTACTCCCTTACATCATTGGACCCCTGTGTGCTAAGCAAGTGCTCTACCACTGAGCTGTGACCCCAACAAGAATAGCTAGGTTGTTATGAGTCCTGCAAGAGAGTCAGCTTACTTAGACTCGTCTGTAAGTCAGCTGTGACAGATGAAATGGCTCTTCTGCTGATATCCGAAGGAGTGGCTGGTATGTTACAGATCAGTTGGGAGGGATGGTAGGGGTTTTGAATGAGGTGGGGGAGCGGGGGTGTGGGGGGGAAGACCAGGCATGGGCAGTAGCCTGAACAGTTGTCCCCACTGAAGGAAGATATGAGAAAGTTCTGGTCACCAGCTATGAGAAGACCTCTGTGTGCCTCTGACAGATGAAGGAGAAAGGTCAGAGGTGGCTGAAGGCAGGACAATATGGCGCCTTCGGGGCACATTTGGATTTGGGATTTTATTCAGCTAACTGCTGTAGGGTTGGGAGACCCATGAGAAGAGAGTGGGTCCACCCTGGAGATACAGAATCGCAGTTTCAAAGGGATTGGCTTGGGAGGGAACATGGGGAGGTGGTTGAGATGAGTCTTCACTGATGAGAAGAACTCTTGGTTCCCTGAGACAGAGATCTCTGGGGTCCTGAGCTCCTGTCTGCCCTGGGACTGCTGGCCAATAACCAGCTAAGCAACCAGATCTTTGCAGAACTTCCTCAGCACACCATACTTGTCAGTTTGGTTATCTGCAGCTGTGAGAAAACACCAAGACTAAAAATACAATTTGGAGAGGAAAGGGTTTATTTCATCTTACACTTCCACACCACAGTCCATTAGGGTGGGGGGGGGGAGTCAAGAGATGAATCTGGAGGCAGGGGCAGAAGTAGAGACAGTGAAGACACCCTTGCTTCCTGACTCACCTTCTTCTTGACTCAAGGCCAGCCATTTTTCTTCTATATCCTAGGACCATCTGCCCAGGGTGACCCCATCCTCAGTGGGCTGGACTCTTCCGAATCAATCATTGATCAAGAAAATGGCTGTGGTGCATGCTTTTAATCCCAGAATTTGGCAGGCAGAAGTGGGCGAATCTCAATGAGTTCGAGGCCAGCCTGGTCTACAAAGTGAGTTCCAAGACAGTCAGGGCTGTTACACAGAGAAACCCCGTCTCCAAACAAACAAAAAGACGTGCCCATGGGCCAGTCTGATGGAGGCGTCTCTCAGTTAAGGTTTCCACTTCCTGGATGACTCCAGCCCGGGTCATATTGACAAAACTAAGAAACACAACACTCAAAGCCCGAGCACTTTCTGTGCTCATAAAAACAACACAAAACAAGAAATATAGCACACAGTAGGCACTCAGTGAGGACAGCCTTGCCAGGGCTCTCTCTTTCGTGAGGGTCAGTCAGAGATCTACCCTTTTTGTTTCTGTAACTAACACCTCTCTGCTGAACTATCCTCACACAGGACCTGCTTTCCCCCAGGGGAGTGGAACAAATCTTCAGCCACCAGCCTGCTCTGTCCCATGTGCTTACCTACCTGCTCTATCCTGTGTGTGGCCACAGCAGGGGTCAGTTGCTCACCTGCCTGCTCTGTCCCATGTGCCGGCCACCAGCAGGGCTCCGATGCTTACCTACCTGCTCTGTCCTGTGTGCAGCCACAGCAGGGGTCAGATGACCACCTGCCTGCTCTGTCCCATGTGCTGACCACCAGCAGGGCTCCAATGCTTACCTACCTGCTCTGTCCTGTGTGCAGCCACAGCAGGGGTCAGATGCCCACCTTCTTCTGGAGTTGGCTGCCTGCTTCTCCTGCCCATACTGTATCACTTAGCTTCCCGGCCCCCAGCAGTCTGTTCACCTGCCATGTGATCTGACCTGGCAGTTGTTGGCATCTGCCTCAGAAAGTGCTTTCTTCCTCATGTCCCACTTCCATCTCTTTGAGAGGCTCTGACCAAGGCTGAGACTCCCCACTCCCTCTGAAGTCTGAATCTTCTGCAGCTCAGGGACCTGGCTTCCCCACAGACAGCATCCCTGTCCCCCCCAGTCTCCGACATCATCTTCCAGAGCTGGGGTGGAGGGAAGCAGGCCTGTGAGTCACCCAACTTCCTGGTGTGCCCATGCTGCTGGCTGCAGGCCCTGAGCTGAGTGGCTGCCGAGCTGTAGGCAACAGCCCAGGTCGCTGTCACCTTGTCCTCACTGTGTCTGGGCCAGAGCCAGCTGCTTCAAGCTGGGCCAGCCTTGGGGACGAGAGTGATGACAAGCAAGGAGAGGTTCTAGGCCATACAGTTTTATGCTTTGTAACCCCTGGCCTATCTGAGGCTCTGTGCCTGAAGGTAGGGCTATTCTCCCCCACTCTCTCTGGTAGTGAGTCCCCTGTGGTTGTCTGTAGCTTGCTCAAGGCTTTCTGTTCAGGCTGGCCTGGCTGTGTTCTGCTGTGACTGCTATCTGTCTGTGAACTACTGGACATGCCCCCATACCCATCAGTTGGGAAATGACAAAGCAGAGCCTCTCTGCCAGCACTCTATACCCTAAGCTCTGATTGACTCAGAATTAACAGACAAGTCATACTCAACTTTGAAGCTGTCTTTTGGGGGTGGGGGGAGGTGACTCATCTGTCTGGACAAGATTCATCTGCCCAGTCTTGTGAGTACTGAGACCTTCCTCCAGCTTTATTAGGGGACAGGGTGTATTGCTTGTGTTATTGGTGGGAAGGAGACAGTGCCTGTAGGGAAGATCTCAGTATCCAGTAAATACTGACCAAGGTCCTTTTATGTGTGGGGCCCCATACCTAGCCTTGGGGAAGCTGGGACAATATACTCAGGCCACAGGGGCACAGAGCTCATAAGAATGTTGCCTTTCACTGCTGTGTCAGCGATGAAGTGCTTGGTCTGGAGGAGGGACACATTGCTGGTTGACAGACATGGAGACCTAAGATTTTAGTCTGTCTATACTGGTGGAGTCGTTGTGGGGCACACACAGTATATCTACACTAGCTGAGCCAGTGCCTAATGCATGCAGTCTGTCTACACTGGCTAAATTAGTGTTTGATGTAGACAGTCTGTCTACCTTGTGGAGCCAGTGTGTGGTAGATATGGTTTGTGTACCCTGGTTGAGTCTCGGGAGTTAGCACTGGACCCTTCCATTTAGTCTGTCTGCCCCACTCTCCAGGGCTTTTGAGCAGAACTCAGAGAGCTCAAACTCTCTAGCTTCAACAGCTTTCTTGGTGACTAGGCTCTGCCCAGGCCCAGACTTCCCTTCAGACCCCAGCCCGGCATGTCAGTAGCCTTTGTCTTCCAGAGCTTAGGTGGTTAAGCTCAGTGGGTTAAGCCCAGTCTGTCTACACTGTTGGAAACCAGTGTGTGAAGTGAGTAGTCTTTCTGCTCAGGTTGAGCCAGAGTACTCTGTCCCCACTGGCTGAGCTCCCCGTTTATGGTACAGCCCCTGTTTACATTAGGGGAACCAACTCACTCTGAAGTCTGGCTATACCACCAGTCAATGGGTACACCATCGAAGCCAATAAAAACTGACTCAGTGTTCAAAGCGGGCACTGCCTACCTCGGTTGAGTTCAACATGTGACCCAGGCAGAATGCCACACTGCTTGAGACAGTGGTGGACATGCTCAGCCTCAGGCTTGTTGGGGCCAGTGTTCTGGGTTTCTCGGGAAACCTCTGCCCACTCCTGGGTGGCTCTCCCTTCCAGGGATACCTTTCCTGGGTCCAATGTGCGTTTCATTCCCTAGACATAGTGCCCGTGGTCTTCCCATGTCTGTAAATCCTTTCGGCAAAGGTTGCCTGCTTTCCGTGGCCGGTGCCACCTCCGCCATCCTTCATGGCAGCCACTCACACGCCTTTATCTCTAGAAAGTCATTTAGTGTGGAAAACTGCCTTGGTGTGCATAGTAAATTGAGTTTCTCTTGCTTGGGTCCATCTTGCTGTTTTCTGCTTCAATTTGGGGTCTCACGAGGTTTGGCTTCATCTGCAAATCTAATTTCATGACCATTCATCCCGTGAAAGCACACTTTATGCCTATTATTTAACTCTTCTTCATTTCCTTTTCCATGAATTAAAATGTCAGCAGATAACCATGACAACCACATACACCCCTCACTCCACCCCAGGGGGCCACCTCAGGGTTGTAACCGAAGCTGGTACACAGAGTCAAACTGGTTCCAAACTTAGCTTTGCCCCTTAGTCATTGTCTGACGACATTGGTCAGAGATATAAGCTAATAATGTGAAAAAGATTTGGGGCATGTGGCCTCTCTGTCACTGTCTCTTCAAGTCTTTATTTTAGGGGAAGTATGTGTGTATGTGCATGTGTGTGTATGTGTGCATGTGTATGTATGTGCATGTGGTATGTGTGTATGCATGTGTGTGTATGTGTGTATGGTGTATGTGTGTGTGGTGTGTGTGTATGTGCATGTGTGTGTATGTGTGTGTGGTGTATGTAGTAAAAGGTTCTGGCCCAGACTAGATCTGGACCAGCAATCCCAAAGTCCCAAAGAAACACACAGAAGCTTACATTAATTTCATGCTGATTGACCTATGGCTCAGGCATATAACTCTCAGAGCAGTGTTCTGGCCTTCTTTCCTCTGTGTCTGCTGGTGGCTCTGTCTGTCCCTTCCTCTTCCCAGAGTTTTCACAGTCTGGTAGCCCTGCCCACACTTTCTGTCTACCTTCTGGCCAATCAGCATTTTATTAAACCAGTAGGAGGGACAAATATTTACAATGTACCGAGAACATAATCCCACTGTGTGTGTGTGTCTGTGTGTGTGTGTGTGTGTGTGTGTGTGTGTAAGTGTACCACGTATGCAGATGCCCAACTAAAAGAGCATCTGATTCCCTGGAGCTCCTGTTACAGGCAATTGTGAGCTGCCTGTGTGGGTGCTGGGAACTGAATCTGGGTTCTCTGGAAGAGCAACAGGCGTTCTTAACTGCTGAGCCATCTCTCCATGCCCAAATTTTTTAAAAATGGTTCCCCAGTGATATAGTGATGTATTTTACAATCACAGCAAACATACACAAAAATTAGTGGGTCACATATGAGCCAAATAGCGACTGTCTAAGAACTGCTCAGGCCCATCTTCCTAGCACCACTTCAGAGTTCCCTTTTGACTTATCCCAGGCAGCCCCTTCACCACGTGTAACCAATGGCCTAGGTTTGTTTTCCTTGCTCTTAAAACTTGATAGATATGAAATTACAGCCTACGTCCATGTGTGACTGAGTCAGTATTGTGTTTGAGAGATTCATCGGCATTGTGTATCATTGCTGATTTTTCTATTCTGATTGTTCTCTAGGTCACCCACTGCTGTGTGCATGAGTGTCCACCAAAGGCCCTCGTTTGGAAGGTCTTGCTCCTAAAGTGGTACTAATTGGGAAATACTGCAAACTATTATGAGGTGGGGTATTTTGCGAGATCTTTAGGGGTTGTGGAATTATACTGGTCATCTCTTTCTTGCTGCTTCTTGGCTCCATGATGGGCCCTGCCATTGTTGTTGTGAACCCTCACTGGAATCCCAAAGCATTTGGGGCCACCTGGCCATGTATTGGAAACTCTAGGATCATGAGCTAAGCCCCCTCCCCCCTTTCTAACAAAGCAATTGTCTCGTCTATTTTGTTGTGGCAACAAGGAGTTGACTGATACTATTCCATTTAATATTTAATATGGACACATTCTAATATATTTACCCATTCTCCTGTTGATTGACATTTAGGTTGTTCAGAGATTTTTCACTATTACAAACCATGTTGCACATGATTTTGCATGTGTTTCTCGGGTACATAATAAACATTTCTGAGAGGCATGGATTTTGAGTCTCTACGATGGGGGAATGCATCTTTTATGGGAACTGCAGAGGTTGTTTATAAAGTGGTCATTCACCCAGGCATGGAGGTGCACATCTGTAATCCCCACACTAGAGAAGCTACAGCCAGAGGGTCATGAGCTCGAGACCAGCCCAAACCTTGTGTGCATGTGTGTTGGGGGGGAGGGGAGTCGTGGGCAGGGGTTGTAGTCTCATCAACAGCTATATGTACGGATTCTGGACATTCTACATCCTTTTCAGCACTGTGCGTAGCTGCTTTTTGTCATTTTAGCTACCCTGTGATTGTGTAGAGCTGTCACACTGTGCTTTTAATTTGATTTCTCAGATGACTAATAGAGTTTCTTTTTTGCCCAGGATATTTTGAACCTGAAAACATTCTTCAACAAATCTTAAAATTCACTTCCACCCCCAGATGATAGGATTCTTAAGCGTCTATAGAGGTGTGTATGATTCCTTTCCGGAGAAATTTGAATCTGCTCTTCTAGAAGGCGGAGATGGAGTAGTCTGGCATTTCTGTGTAAGGGTGGAAACCATACAGTTAGCATGAACTCTGAGTCTGCCTTGCGGGACTCATATTCACTGCTGTGTCTCAGTGTCCAAGACCATCCTAGCAGGAAGTAAGGCCCCATGAAAGTCCAGCGGATGAAGGAACACATGATGAAGAGCTGCCTACTGGTCCTCTTAGCCCCTCCTACTGAACTGACTCAACAGAGATTTGTTAGTGTACTGAGTTGCCTTGGCAAGGACTCTGGAAGTTGGGTTCTCCATCCCTAGAGGATGTCCCGTGCTGGGAATATGTTCCCTCTAGTGGCCTTGCCTTCCCAAAGCCAGCTATGATGGGTCAGCACACACGCTTTCCAGTGCTGTATATAAGTGATCATCCTTTAGCGGGGCCGGGTGCACAGTCCTGTAACCCCACCCATTCCCAAAGCTGAGGCAAGAAGGTAGAGGCAAGAAAATAATAAGTTCATGGCTTACTTGGGCAACAGAGGGAACTTGAGATCATATCTCAAAAAAAAAAAAAAAAAAAAAAAAAAAAAAAAAAAAAAAAAAAAGTCTGTAAATATAGCCCAGTGGTACAGGAAGGTGGTGATTTCCCTTGCTGAGAATCTAGCACCGAGGGGCTTAGTGGTAGAGCACTTGTCTAGCATGCATTTGGTCCCGTTCTTTAGATGCCTTCATCTTCATCCTCGATGGATATAAATACTGTTGCAGGTGTCTGGAAGTCCCCCTGCCCTGCCAAAAGCAGTGTTCACATTGTGTTTAATGGGATCCCTGGCTTTCAGCACTAGCTTTTGGTAGCTGACATGCTTTCTATTTGAGTGGAAACAGAAGTTTGTGTCTAATAAACCACCTCAACAGATCCTGCTATCGCTGGACCAAAGCAACGTCTTCTGCCTTTGGCTACATCTGGTCTACTTCCTTCCTGTTTGACAGGAGTCTTTGGAAAGCAATGTGGTTGCTCATTAGAGCCCTGGACCAGAGTCCTTGGACTGGTTGTGCTTTGGGTTCCTATTATCCTCAGGGGAAGGGTAGACTCACATGCAACTTGGTGCAACTGGTATAGAGTGATGGGGTGTCAAAGGTTTTCAGAGTCGGGGCTCCAGCTGGGGCAGCTGGGCTAACCCTCTAGATAGAGAGACCACACCTCCACGATTAATCAGCATAAGCCCACCCTCAAGTATAAGTAATGAGAAGCGCCCAGGACAAAGCCTCAAGAGACGCAAATACATAATATTCATTAGAGGATTCTAGAAGGTTTTCTGGAAGAAGCCAACTTGAGACTGTTTATCTCCCAAGGCAAAGAGTGAGAATTCTCTGTCTCTCCAAGGTTTGGGACCACCCGGTACATGGTCGGTGTGAGCCAAATACAAGTCACTTTAAAATAGGCCAAATGACTCCGTGACACACACATTGTTTATGTGATGTGTAGGCGGCGGGTGTGTAGATGAAAAGCTAAAAGTAGTTTGGGAAAGCAACACCTTTTTTTTTTTTTTTTTTTTTGTAGGAAGGCAGATTAGAGAGGTTTATGGTTTTCTGTGATAACTAATATGAAGGGTTTATCAACATTTAAAAAAAAGCCTGACTTTTTTTTTTTTTTTGCAAAATTGATTTGAAGACTTGGCAGTTCTGAAGAATCTTTCAGTAACATTTTTACGGGTCGATGCTAATTTGATTCTGCCGACCGGTGCGACGCGCCAATTTACTGCCGACCAGCATTAAGCACGGACCTTCCGTGCGAGTTTTATAGGCAGACAGCTCATAAAGATGTGTGCTTGACAAGTATCCCTGCCTCTCTTGGATGTAGAGTATGAAGTGTTTATTAAAACCCACCTAAATCCACCGTGCTTCGGACTCGTAAACAACCTGGGGACTTTAGCCCCATACTTCATTCCGTATTTCATGTCTCTCCACTCCAGATCCGGGATGTGTGTGTGCCAGGATCCTTCGTCCCCAAAAGCCACCATCAGACACATGACAAACTCCCGGGGGGATTCGATGTTCTGAAGGATGGCTTTGGAAACGGTAACCTGTGCATAGCCACCCATGACCATGCATATGCTCAGGGACCACTGTACAGCCTCTCTGGGAGGGTTGAGATGTCTCAATCTTAAACAGCTCCTACCTCCAAAGGTTCCTGGAAAAAAAAAAAATCAAAGGTTACCAGATGTGGTAACACAGGAAGAAAGAGCGAGAAAGCAGAGGCTGCACCTGAAATAAACTTTTGGCCCAAGGACATACATTTTTGCTTTCATCTTTATTTCCTGGGCGTCCCTGCAATGGATTATGGGTGCAGCACTCTCTTTCTTTGCCTAAATACAGCTGTTCGAGTCTCACCACGGACGATCTCCAAAGCGTTGTTCAACACACCAGAAAGTGTTTAATAATAAAAATGATCAGAACTGTACCTCTTTAATGTCAGACTCCAGAGACAGAGGCAAGTGGACCTCTGTGAGTTTTTGACTGGCCTACTCTACACAAGTTCCAGGCCAGTCACAAATACATTGAGAGATGTCAACCAACAACCAGCAAAATCAAAACTGAACAAAATAGACCTGTGTTACTGGTGAAAACCACTGCTAATATTTCCCACAAAGAAGATGTGGCTGTGTGCACCTACTCTCTCTCTCTCTCTCTCTCTCTCTCTCTCTCTCTCTCTCTCTGCTTATGGAGTGTCTTCCCTGCCCCAGGGCTAATTGCCCTTAGCTTAAATGGAGAAGATTGCCAGAGAAGTGTAGTGAGAAACATACAGACCTCCATCAGCGCAAAGCCTCCTGGGCCACTGGCAGGGGAAATCTGATCTTAGGCAAATGTCAAGGTGTCTTTTTCAAATCAGCTCATGTGGGCATAGGGCTTCATTTGGATTCCATAAATATTGTATGGGGTGCCTTCATTGCCACCTTGGTCAGCTTGAGAAGACAACAGCAATCCCCCCCCCCCACTTCTACACACACAGAGAGAGAAAGAAAGAGAACGCTCCCCATTGCCATCACAATCTATTGCTGAGTGTCATGAAAAGCCAATTGGTGATATTTCAATCACAACGTTCCTGTAACAAATTCCATTCAAATTCCTCAGGAACAGAGTTAAGGCTGAGAGAATGACACGCTAAATGTAGCTTCCTGGGGCCCTGGCAGCCATCCAGGGCTTTGTAATTTATCCTTCTCCTTCCTGGCTCTCCGAGTGACCTTGGAACCTCTATGCTGCTAGATCTCTTAAGTTTTCAGGGTGCTCTCCACCCCCTTCCTCAAGCGAGCCCTCCCCAGACCTACCCTCCGGAGAAGGGATGACAGGATACCCCCCCACAAAGCACATGGCTGGTGGAAGATTGTTTTTGCTGACCTTTCCACTAAAATTGATGCCAGCTGTGAAACAGTCCACCACGGTGCTGGAAGGTGGCTGGCAGGTGTCAGGAGTCTCTCTCCTAACCCCAGCAGCCAGCAGGTAACCCTGGAAGAACGAGGTGCGGGGGAGGGGCAGCTTTTTTTTTTTTTTTTTTTTTTTTTTTTGGATTGAGGAATAAACAAAGTGACCCCAGACTGCCGCTGCTACAGAATCTAGGAGTGGCTTGTAAGAGAGATTAATGTACAATTAAAACTCGTGTATGGGTAAATTACAGGCCGACAGCTATCTAATGCAAACACTGCTGCCGTATAATTAAGTGGAGTTACAGGCTCCCCAGGATCCGTTTGCTGAAGGAAGTGCAGAGTGGGGGGGGGGGGTAATATGGTGTGCATGGGTAGTGACTCCTCTCCAGACACAGTGGGGGGCAAAATCATGTGGAGGCCGGCCACAGGAGAGGCAGTCTGGAGTGTATAGAAGGGATTAGCCTGCCCCTCCAGTCTCCCAGCTTCTAGCTTTTTCCAGACTGCTCTGACCTCCCTGTCTCCCTCCTCACCTTTGCCTCCAAGGCAGTGAGAACCCTTGAATATCGTTTTAAAACTGTTTTTAATGCCTCCTGCTTTGTCAGCTTTTTAAGAGATATGTTACATTATGTGGAAATTGGATGCTAACAAGATTTGTATGAATAAATTAGACTCTTAACTTTTTATGTTATTACAAAATTGAAATGGACTCTAATGACAGTCAGAATTAATGTTCTGTTTCAAATAAATGCTGGGGAGGTGACTATGTTTGCAGTGTGGTTTTCCATAACCCTTCCAGCCACCTCCTTCCTTCTCCCAGAGGGGTGGTCTTCTTTAGGTTCCCTATGGAATTTTATGCCCATCCATGGGGTGGGAACATGTTTTATTTTGCTTAGATCTTTACGTCCAAGCCCCCCCACACACACACAAACCCCTAGGGGCTGCTGGGATTAGCTGCTACTCAGGCTCCCAATGGCACCTGTAAGGAGAATTGTCTGGGCTTTGGGGCACACCCTCACCTGTATGCACCTTTATTAGGATAACCCTTCCAGCCACCAGTTGTAAGGTCTTGAACTGGCTCACCTCTGCTCAAAGTCCTCAATTGTCTTTTGTCTCGAAGTTTCCAGAGAACCCATCCTTGACCCTAAGTCGTCCTTGGCTGAGGTCAGCATCCCCAAGGACCTATCACAGTGCTGTTACCTACATTGACAAATGGAAAGAGGAAGGAAATATTTGTCACGTGGCTCAAAGGGTTCAGTCCTTGTTCAACTGACCTCATGAGTTAGACAGAACACCATCACAGTAGTGAGGGCACTTCATAGAGAAACATCTTCATGGCGGACAGGAAGCAGGGCAGGGGGACACAGGAAGGGGCCTGGGCAAGATATAGCCCTTAAGTATATACTCCAGGAGTCCTTCCTGGGAGTGGCACAATGCACGGAGTGCTTGTTCTTCAAGTCTGAGGACCTGAGTTCAAATCCCAAGCATCCAGTTAAAAGAGCCGATCTATGACCCCAGCATAGGTAGGGGATAGGAAACAGGCCACAGGGGCTTGCTGATGAGCCAATCTACCTGACCTAGTAGTCTCTAGGTTAAGGTAGAGAACTTGGCTCAAAAAAATAAGGTAGAGAGATAGAGAAGTATCTTAGGGGATAAAACACCTACTCTATAAGTGTAAGGACTAGAATTTGGATCCCAGAACCTACATTAAAACCAGACAGACATAGTGGCTACCTGTGATCTCAGCATTAATGAGGTAGAGACAGAGGATCCATGGGGCAGGCTAGATTGACCCAAATCTGTGAGCCCTGGGTTAAGTGAGAGATTCTGCATGGGTATATAAGGTAAAATAGAGAGCAACTGGGAAAGATACTAGAAGTTAACTATAGGCCACACCCACATGTACACACATATGAGCCCCCAAATACACACAGACACACACACTCTCTCTCTCTAAAGTTTTGTGTTGATTTGAATGAGAAATGCCCCCTCTAGTATTATGCATTTGAACACTTGGTCCTCAGTTGGGTGTTAAGGATGTGTGGCCTCCCTGGAGGAAGTGCATCACCAGAGACAGGATCTGAGAGAAGAAAGCCTCACCTACTTCCAGTTTGCTCCCTCTGCTTCCCGCTGCTGGCTGAAGATATGAGCTCCCAGCTTCCTCCTTCCGCCACCATGCCTGTTGTTTCCGCTGTGAGTCCGCGCCATGATGGACTCAGCCCCCTGGAATCATAAGCCAAAATAAACTCTTCTCCAAGTAGCTCCCATAGTAACAAGAAAGTAGCTAAACCAGATGATGAGCAACAAAGCAAGACACCCAATGTCAACAGCGGGCCTCCACACATGAATGGGTGAGTGTACCACACACACACACATACACACACACATACACACACACACACACTCCTGTGACCTGCTTCCTACAATGCACACCACCTTCTTTCTTCATCACCTCTCAGTAACGCCATCATATAAATCCAATATGAGACTTTTCATCGATTAGGTCAGCAGCCTCATTATCTAATCTCTAAAAATGCTATTACAGACAATTGAAGATGGGCTTTGCTAATTGCCTAGGTGCTTCTTAACCTGGTTGAGTCAGCTATTAAGATTAACTATGGGTCCAGGATCTTTCTTTGTGCTCTGGGTCCTCTCTTAAGCTCAATTCTGGAGTTAAGTTACTGACAGGTTCTGAGTCTTCACGAGATTTGAGGCACTCTCACATGTCTAAGTTGCCACAATATGGCTAGGAGTGGGTCAGGTCCCGTGGACCTGAGAAAAGGGCGGGCAGAGTCAGGGATTTTTCTGCAAAGGGGCAGGTCTAAGGGGCTGGGATGGTGGGGAGTCCCTTGGTTTTGCTTTTCACAGCTGAGGAGGCTGGGAGGGAAGTGGCGTGGGGGGGGGGCGGGTCCTAGCAAGGTGGGCCGCTCAGATACTCAGAGGCTGGGACATCTCTAGTAGAATATTCAGTCCGGGGTGGGGTAGGGGTGAGCACAAGGAAAAGTTCAGCTGCCATTAAAAAAGGATGGGGAGCCAGGGTAGGCAGGCATTTAAATACTTAATAGTATACAGAGTGGGTGAGGGTGTAGCTTAGTGGTACATTTCTCACCTAGTGAGCCAGTGGCTCTGGGTCCAACTCCAAGGACTAAAATAAAGCAGTATAAATAAGAGAGCATGTAGTTTGTACATGTGTGGGTGCATGTATGTGCACACATGTGTGAAGGCCAGAGGTTAGCATTAGTTGTCTTCTGTTGCTCTCCACCTTTAATTTTGAGACTTGATGTCTGGGAGAATCCTGATTCAGATAGATAGGCTGACCCACAAAAGTCCTCCTGTCCTTGCCTGTCCCCACCTCCCCCGCCCCGTCTATGCAACTACAGGTTTGAGCCTCTACCCTGCCTGGCTTGTTTACATAGGTGCTGGGGACTGAACTCAGATCCTCAAGCTTGCATAGCAAGCACTCTACCGACCAGGCCAATTCCTCAGCCTCTAATTTTGTTTTCTCCAAGGAGGCAGTCTAGCTGTTTTTCTGTTTTGCTGTCTAGCTCAGGCTAGTCTCAAATGTGTGATCCTCCCGCCTCCACTTCCCAAGCACTGGGATTACAGATGTGCAACCACCACACCGGGCTAGATTAAGAATTCTATGTGTGTCTTGTATTTAAGAAGATGGGTCTGGAGATGGATCCAAAATTTAGAACCACAGCCATGTGCTGACCATCAATATCTCCACATTGCATTTGCCTTTTGGACTTGAAGGTTTCATAACAACTGTTTGTTGAGAGAGATAATTCCCTACCTAAAGACAAGGGCCTGGTGTCTCATGTCTGAATAAGACAATGGAAAGAGACCATAACTTGCTAAGACCTCAGGCCAAGGCTCAGAGGCTCGGCTCAGCACTGACCACCTTTGCCCTGTGCCCTAGGGAGATGTCCTCTGCCAAAGAGGCCGATGAAGTCTTCAGTGTCCCGGCATCTAGGCAAATGAGCTGCTAGGTGGGCTTCAAAGTCCTTTTCAACCCCAGCCTTTCAGGTGGACCTCTACCCCCTGGGCTTTGTGGATGAGAGTGTACCAGAAGGGGTTGCCAGAACACCCTACCCTACTCCATAGAAACCTAATCTGCATCCTGCCCCCACCTTCACAAGAGTGAGATCTATGCTCTCTCTTGCTCTTGGAGGAATTTGGCATGTGTTTCCTATATTGTTACAGAGAGAGGGTCTCCTCTATCACTTTGTATTTATAAATGCATAAGTCACATTCATTTTATAAAATGCAATAATCTTTATGCCTGGCGCACATAACCTGGTTAATCACTTTATATATCACGAACACCTTCCCCCGGTAATGGATCTGTTTCTATTCCACTTTTGACATCTGCACTGCATTCCTTCGCATGAATTTATCATAATTTATATACCCAGTTCCCCGTTGGACATTTTGGCGGTTTTCATTTTTGTTTTCCAATTTTAAAGAATGTTGAAGTGGGCACTCTTTCCTGTATACCTATGCGTCGTTACAGCATAGATTTCTGATGATGGAAGATGCTTCCCCAAGGGGTGGGCACAGTTTTAAGACTTTTAACACTTCCCAATAGATTGCTTTCCAGAAAGACCCAGCAGTATGTGAGCGTGCCTATTTGTTCTCATTATTGCACGGGCATAGGGAATCGTTGCATTTTGAAAATCCTTGTCTATTTGATAGGTTAAAGAGGGCCATGATTATTGCTTTTTAAAAAGGTAACTTTGGGGGCCAGGGATGGATCAGTGGTTAAAGCACTTGCCACATAATTATGAGGACCTGAGCTCAAATCCCAAGAACCTGGGAAATGCCAAGTGGGCATGGAGGCCTGTCTGTAATTCCAATATCAGTAGATAGAGGCAGGGATCCCTTGGGGCAAGCTGGCTATCAAAACTACCCACATGTACAAACTCAGGGTTTCACAAGGAACCCTGCCTCAATGAATAAGGTAAAAAAGTGATGAAGGATGCTTCTGGATGTCAACCTCAGGCAGGTATACCTCCAAATATATACACACACACATACCACATTCCTGAAAAGGGAAACAAATTTCTGCATTAAAGTTTATTTTAATTTTTAAGAAAAATATTTATTTATTTATTACGTATTCAGTATTTTGCCTACATGTCAGAGGAGGGCACCAGATTCATTATGGATGGCTGTGGGCCACTATGTGGTTGCTGGAAATTGAACTCAGGACCTCTGGAAGAGCAGCCAGTGCTCTTAACCTTGGATCTATCTCTCCAGTCTCCTACTTTAATTTTATATGCCTGAGTGTTTGTTTGCCTGCATGTATACATGTACACCATATGTGTGCAGTACCTTTGATAGCCAGCAGGTGGCGGTGTATCTCCTGGAACTGAAGTTAAAGGTGTTGTGAGCTGCCTATGTAGACACTGGGAATCGAACTCAGGTGCTCTGGAAGAGCGGGAAGTGCTCTTAACCACTGGGCCATCTCTCCAGCCCTAAATCTACCAGTTTAATTATTGTGGCTTATGAATATTACGAACACTCTCTTAAATCTTAGATGCAAGTTTCATCTTGTTTATTATGGGATGACATAATTGATTTTGTGAGTCTTTTGGAAATATATAGTCCAGTTTCAAATAACATCTGATAGAGACTTGTAGTGAGTTGTATTTTATTTATAGATGAATTTAGGATGAAACATACAGACCTCCGAATATACATACATGTTACCATGTTGAATTTTCTGATCTATCCAGTGATTCAACAGATATTTATTGAGACTCAGCTGTGTGTGTGCTGCTGTCCTAGGCAACAAAGGACACACCTATCAGAAAACAAATCCAAAAGACTTCTCATCGTCTATGGACCTTAGTCTAATAGGAAACATGAACAGGTAAGCTCATTAATCCCTCTTGAGGGCCTTGCTCCTAACAGGCTAACCACTTCCCACTTTGTTGTTGTCTTGAGACAGAGTCTGTCTGTGTAGCCCTGGCTATCCTGAAACTAGCTCCGTAGACCAGACTGGCCTCAAACTCAGGGATTCGCCTGCCTCTGTCTCCCAAGTCCTAGGATTATAGGCATGTGCCACCACTGCCCAGCTTAAACCCACTCTTAAAACTTCCTCAAAGGCTTCCGTCATGCCTCACTCAGCCTACTAGGCTTAAAGCTTCTAACACACGAAACTTTGAGGTTACATGCTAACACTTTACCCAAAGGATGACAGCCTCACTTAGTACTTTGATCCATCTTCTTCCTGACTCACACTTCCCTTATCCAACATGGCCGTTCAAAGCCACGACCATGTTCCCACACTACATAACTTACTGATGGCCCACCAGGAAGTAATCAGTGAGATGGGACGTGACCAGCCATGGTAGGCCCCAGACAACCTGCCTTCTCTGATCTCCAGCTAAACTCAGACTCCTTAACATTCCACAATGTCCCCAAATCTCAACACCTATTGGGGACCAAGCATTCAAAACACGAACCTGCTGGAGACATTTCATATTTAAGCTATAATAGGAAGGAATCGGAGTCTCCCCCAGGGACATGGACAGCAGCTTCAGGGATTTAAATGGAGAAGTGCTATTATTGAGACATAGTCTGAAGGGTCTATTCTTCTGCTGCTGTGATGAGGAGCCAGAGCACTGGATGGGCTGCCAGAGTAGGAGAGGATGCTCTGCACCAGTGTGGCAGCCGAGTGGGCATTTCCTGGGGGAATCTGAGGAAAGGGAAGTTTAGAGTCTGAGTGTCTCCAAGGATAGAATTGCCTGCACTCGGGAACAGGGAGGCCAGCAAAGGAAACAGGCAATAGAGGGGTTTTGACAGGAAGTGTGGGTAAGAGTATCTACTGCTTGAGAGGTCCGGGACATCTCCAACGGCAGATCTAAGAGGCTTGATGGACCTGGGATTTCAGAGAAGCTGAAGCTGGAGACAGAAAACTCATTCACTGGAAGATGGTGGTAAAGCCACGGACTGATGAAGGCCAGTCAAGGATGTAACAGAGACTTAAAAAGAGGGTCAATAGCAGAACCAGAATGTTTCAACCTGAAGCAGTTAGAGCAGTGAGGAGGAACTGAAGCAGAGAGGCCAAGGAGTGACCTATTAAGCAAGAAGAAACCTAGAGTGTTGTGTTCTGGAATCCCAGGGAAGAAAGTCCACCGAGATGGCTCCCTGTGGAGGAAGAGCAGGATGAGGCCCAATGGGCTGAACAGATGACAGCTCAGTGGTTAAGAGAACAAACGGGCTGCTCCTCCAAGGGATCTGAGTTTGTTTTCATCATCCCACACGGGGTGTCTTACAACCTCCTACAAAGGCTCCAGAGCCTCCTGTGGCTATTGTGGGACTGCATGCGTGTGTGCATACACACACACAAACACACAGACATACATACATGCATACACATATGCACATACACATATACACACATACACATATACACACATGCACACACAGACATACACACACATATACACACAGAGACACACACATGCACACACATACACACATGCACACACACATGTGCACACACACCCACATGCACACACATATACACACACACATACAGACATACACACACAGACACACACACACAAAAGATGAGGACCAAGATTTGACCAATGGATTCATCCATGTGTTCTAAGCCATCCTGAGCTTGGAGGGGCCATAGGAAGAAGTGCCTGATTTAGTGGCCCCAGGAGAGGGCAAGGGAAGAGAAACCAAGCTCGTGAACTCGGGTGACTCAAGATACCGAGTCAGAAAGAAAAGCAGAGGAATGGGCAGCCGCTGGGAGAAGAGGGGAGGGGGATTCTGTTTGCTTGATATTTAGGGTGGGAAAAACCACAGTATTCACACATTTCTGAAACAGGTTGTGAGAATCTGAGGCAGGAGAAGGGAGGATTGCACAAGCAAAGCCCTCTAGCCGGTGAAGGAGCACCGGGGTGGCTTTAGATGGGGGCACGGGCAGTTAACCCGTGAGAAAGCGAGAGACAGACAGATGGATACAGATGCACTGGATGAGCTTCTCCTCTTCCCCTCCCCGTGCTCCCTTCCCCCTCCCCGTACTCCCTTCCCCCTCCCCGTGCTCCCTTCCCCCTCCCAGTGCTCCCTTCCCCCTCCCCCTGCTCCATTCCCCCTCCCCCTGCTCCCTTCCCCCTCCCCGTGCTCCCTTCCCCCTCCTCCTGCTCCCTTCCCCCTCCCCCTGCTCCATTCCCCCTCCCCGTGCTCCCTTCCCCCTCCCCGTGCTCCCTTCCCCCTCCCCGTGCTCCCTTCCCCCTCCCCCCTTTTCATTGTGCTCACAGATTCTCACAACTGCAATATTTTCTTCCCCCCAAAAGAAACCCTATACTACTAACTGACACTCTTCATTTCTGCCTGCCTAATCCTAAGCAATCACGAAGTACTTCCCGTCGCTACAGATCTGCCCTGTTGTGGATATTTTCTACAAGTTTTATCATACAGTGTTTGATTTTCCTGGCTCTTTTCTCACTTAGCATAGTCGTTTTAAAGTTTATTCATATTTTATTCCTTCGCATGGTTGAATACCATCCCGTTGTATGGACATGCCACAGTTACCACTTCATCTATTGATGGATATTTGGGTTGTTTTCACCTCTTGGTCTCTTGACTATTACAGGCAAAAGTACTATATATACGTATTCATCTACAAGGTTTTATGTTGTCATATTTTCTTACCGCAGCAATTTTCAGCCTGCGAGTCCCGACCCCTTGGGGGGGAGGGGGGGAGATCAGATGACTCTTTCACCAGGGTTGCATATCACATATCATGCATATCAGATAATTTTACGCGTGGGATGACTGAAACAGGAGAAACTGTACTCAAGGGCCGTGGTATTAGGAGGGTTGAGAACCTCTGTCTTAGTTTGTCATTAACAGTGGAATTATCGGGTCATTTGGCAACTCTGTGCATATCTTTATGAGAAATTGTCCAGTTGTTTTCGGAAGTGGCTGCGATGTTTTATGATCCCTCCAGCAGTGTGTAAGTTCTGAATTCTCTACCTCTTTACTAAGCCTTGTTACCATCTGCCTTTTGATTATAATGGTCCTGGCCGTCGGATACACTTCTCACGGTAGTTTTGAAGAACAGTGCTAAGCGTCATCTCAAGGGTTTATGGGTTGCTTTGTAACGCTTTCCAGAGCATCTATTTAGATCCTTTACCCATGATTAACTGAGCCGTTTAATTTTTAAATTATCTAGTTGTAAGAGGTCTTTTGTATATTCTGGATAGGAGTCACTTTGTGATATCTGATCTTAAATCTCGGTTCCTCCTATGAGAGAAAATCTGCAGCCTTTGCCTTACTGAGTGTGGCTTATTTCACTTAACGCGGTTGCCAGTTCCATCCAATTTTCTGCGAATGCCGGGATTTTGTTTTCTTTTGCAGCTCCATAAAATTTCATTGTGTACATATGTCACATTTTCTAAACCGTTTGTCTGGTGATGGATGTCTAAGCTGGTTTCACTTCCTGGCTTTTGTGAAGAGTTGCAGCTAGAACACAGATATAAAGCCTGTCTGCGATTACATTGATCAAAGTCCTTGGGTAAATGCCTAAGAATGGCAACGTTGGATTGTAAGTTAGTCTATTTGGGATGATTTTTTAAACTTAAAAGAATAATTTATATTACAAATGTTTATAGACAACCAAGGACAACCCCCCCCCACACACACAAATGTACTTAGTCTATCTGTAGAAATAAACACGACTTTCCTCTTTTGATCTATTGGTGCAATAAATTGTATTAGTCGCTATTTTAATATTGAACCATCCTGCAATGCATTTCTGAATTAAATTGTAATTGGCTGGTGTATATAACGGTTGCACTGTATTTCCTGTTCAATAACCATAAGGTTTATAATCGCCTTGTGGTTCTTTCTCTTATGAATTATTTAGAATCTTAAACATTTCAAGGACATTTTCCCTTTTCTGCTTTTTCAAAAAATCAATTTCCAGTTTTGTTGTGTCGTGTACTGAGAGGCTGTGGCTTGTGCAATATTGATTATTTAATTTTAGTTGAGAATTGATTTGTGTTTGGATAGGGTGTGGTTGCTGTTGTTCCTTACGCTTGAAATAATATATACCTTTAATTGTTCAATGCAGAATTCCATGTGTACCCATCCATATACATCCTGTAGCTTGGTAATGTTATAGCTATCTTCTTTGAATCTTCCATAACTTTATTTTTTTGTCTATTTTTATTTATCAACACCAGAATGTGATACATTAAAAAAATGTCCCCCAAGTAGTTATGAATTTGTTGATTCTACTTCATAATTTTATCAGCTCTGACTGTTTTTGTAAAGCAATGTTATTAGGTGTGTATACAAGTTCAAGATTATTATATTTTCCTAGAGAATTATACTCCCTTAATTCTTTGTGTAATAACTGTTTCAAACCATATCAACCTTCTTTTGATCAAATAAACTCTAGCTTGATTTATAATTATATTGTAAAAATAAACTTGCTTTGGTTATTTGTCTGGTATATGGTGTGTGTGTATGTTTGCATTTGTTGTGGGGGGTTGTGTGTATGCCTGTGTGTGTGTGCATGCATGTGTGCATATGTGTGCATGTGTGTGTATACGTGCGTGTGTGTGTGTGTGTGTGCATGTGGGGGGTGTGCATGCATATGTGCGTGTGTGCATGTGTGTGTGTGTGTGTGTGTGTGTGTGTGTGTGTAGGTGCAGTGCCCATGGAGGCCAAAAGAGGGCATTGGATTCCCCTGAAGCTAGAGTTATAGGAGGTTGTGAGCTGTCATGTGGGTGTTGGGGACTGAACTCCAGTCCTCTCCAAGATCATAACTGTGGAATCATCTCTCCAGCCCTTCTGCATTCTTTCTTAAAGCTTTATTTTATTCTACATACATTTGGATCTTCATCATTGTTAAAGTCCATCCTGGCTTCAAAGGCCAACTGCCTCTCATTTCCTCTTACTTCCTTTTTCTCACTGTACTGACTTGGAACCTACATCTTCTGTTTCTTTATTCTTCTAGTGGTAATCTGTATATTGTTAATCTACATCTACAGATTTACACAGTATAACTGAAATCAAGATATCTACTTTTTTCCAAAACCACACACTAAAGAACACCCTAGTGTTCTACTCACCCTCAAAATCTTCTTCCTTTTACTTCTTATTTAACCCCATATTGTTGAAAGGCTCCACGGCTGAAAGGTCACCATTATCCATCAGTTATTTTGATTGCTGTTGGCTTTATTACTCACCTCTATATACTACATCCTTTTTTTTATTCTGTTTCCAGCTGCCTCAACCATTTGGAAGTCTTCAAGGAAGACCATGTAAACTCTGTTAACGTGTTCCTTTAGACTTTGTTTTTAAAAATATCATTTCTGGTTATTCTTTGAAGATCCCGTATACATATACAGCGTGGCTCGATGCTGACCACCATTACTTCACACTTCATATTTTAATGTGAGTAGTTGAGAGTGTGTCTCTCAACCTTCTCCCTTTGCTGTCCACTCCTTATCTCCCTTTCTCCCTCCGCCCTTTTCTCCTTGTCTTAGGGTTCTGTCGCTGTAAAGACATGCCATGTCCATGACAGCTCTTAACAAAGGAAGCATTTCACTGGACCCGACTTCCCATTTAGAGGCTTAGTCCATTATTGTCGTGGTAGGCAATGCATACAGGCGGACATGGTGCTGGAGTTCTGCATCTAGATCCACAGGCAGCAGAAACAACTGCATCCCACTGGGTGTAGCTTGAGCATATATGAGACCTCGGAGCCCGCCCCTACAGTGCCGCACATCCTCCAACAAGGCCACGCCTCCTAAGAGTGCTACTCAAACACGAGCCTGTGGGGACCACACCTACTCAAACCACCACACGCCTCCTTCCTTCCCTTCCTCTGTCTGCCTCTCTCCCTTTCTTCCTCTCTTCCTCCCTTCCTTCCACAAAGTCTCTCTAGAGCCCAGGCTGGCCCTCCGTTTCCTGCTCCTCCTGTCTTGTCTTCCTGAGTTCTGTGATTATAGATATGCACAGCAGGGTTAGCGCCTTACTGAATCCTGCAACTATCTCTTCAATAGTTCCTTTTCTGTCAGGCACTTTTCTTGTTGCCCTGACAATCTGCAGAAGCAGCCTAGGGAAGGGAGGGTTTATTTGGCCCCAGATTGAAGGGTACAGCCCCGTCAAAGAGGGGTAGATGGATCAGTGACAGCAGCTCCAGCCATGAGGACAGCAGCATGAGGCAGCTGCATGCCTTGTATCTACAGGAAGGAAGAGAGAGATACGAGCTCCTCATCTACTGGCTTCCTCCTTCCTATTCAATCCAACACCCCAGACCGAAGAAAGTGCCCCCCCCCAATTCAGTGGGTGTCTCTTCCCCAGCTAAATTTTTCTGGAAAAGACACACCAATTCTGTTTCCTGTGTAATTCCATCAAGTTAGCAGTTAGGGTTAACAATTACACCCCTGTTCTGAACATCAGCCTTTGAAATGACAGTCACACGGACAGAGTAGAATTAAAAACTTGGATGCTGCAGAGGACCACTTCAATAAGACCTTTTCTCTAACATATAGTAACTAGAGAAGGCTGTTTCAGCTCTGTTTCCTCTGTTTAGCTGTTTCAAGAACGGGGACATCATATTAACAAACTGTTTGGTTATTGTGAGGGAGGGTGCAGTGAGTTTAAATACGCGAAGTGCAGAAGAGAGAGCTCCTGCTCTGCCTTGGTTCTCCATGCGCTGTGGAATGAATTCAGCAGAGCCCGGGTGCTGACACTGGCTTGCTTGCCCAAAGCCTGTGACTGTAAATTCTCTGGAAGGCACTTAACTTTCTTTGGGTCCCTGGGTTGGCCTCACTGCCAGAGTCTCCGTGATTAATGACACTGTTTGGACCTTTTCTTATTGCAGCCTCTTAACATTTCATTCTCACGTTTCCCATGTACATAACCTGCCTATTTATGCTGGATTCATCTAAATGCCAGTGTTTCCTACTTCGATAACTAGTCTGTTCTTAATCCCTGGAAATGTGCTTTTGAAATTCCAATCACTGTAGTTTTCATTTCTTGAAACTCTGAAGAGATATTGAAAATCTACTTTTATGATTTCCTGTTTCTTCTTTATTGCTTTGATTCTTTCTCTTAAAAAAAAATTTTTCATTTGAGACAGTGTCTCCATATGCAAGTCAGGTTGGCTTTGAATTTAGTCTGTAGCCCAGGCTGGCTTCAAATTCACAGCAATCCTCCTGCCTCAACCTTACAGACCTGAGCCACCTTCCCTAGCTTGATCTGTCCCCTCGATGGTTTAAAATGGAAATGTTCACATAAACAATAAGTAAATGTATGCAAATTAGATTCTGCCCTCACCTCAGTTCTAATCTGTTTCCTCATCAAAGACTCCAGGATGAGTCATTTCCCTGTGTGGATTACAGTTTCTCTGTAATATTCTACAGAAGCAAAAATTATCCAGGCTAATTTAAGATTGGTAGGGTTTTTTGTTTTTTTTTTTTTTAATGGTATCCCTGTGCTTCTTGAGCTGTCAAAATCGGGAATTATCTCTGCTGGGAGCTTGCATGCATGCACAAGTCTGGAATCTGTTTTTCCTGTTATTTCTGTCGTAGGGGTGGGGATTCCGGTATCACATAGATAACAGTGTGGGTTCCACCGTCACAGAGCAGGTGTGGGGTGTGTGCAGACTTTTTTTTCCCCCAGAAGACATTTCCCCTTTGTACGGGATTTAAAAAAGAAAAAGAAAAAAGTTTTGCTTTGTTTTTTAATTGCATCTATTGTAAACATGTGCATGTGTGTATGTGTGTGCCTGTGTGCATGTGTGTGTGCGTGCGTGTGTATGTGTGTACGTGTGCGTGTGTGCATGTGTGTGTGTGTGTGTGTGTGTGTGTGTACATGTGTGCAGGTCAGAGGAGGATTAACTTGTGGGTGTCAGTTCCTCCCCTTTCACTCTGTGGGTTCCAGGGATTGGAGCTGAAGTCCTGATCTTCCTGAATCTGAGAGCTGGGATTACACCTTGGCTGGCTTGAGGTTGAGTCTAGTTTTATTACACTGAGGTGGCAGCCCCTGTGAAGCCCAGCTCACTTCCTTGTCATATAGGGGTCCGGGCTGCACTGAATTCATTTGTGGGCACCAAGTGCCCAGACCCGGACCTCTGGTCTTTTCACCCATCCTTCAAGGCTCTTGGGAACATTATTTTTCAAATCCCCTCCCCCTTCTCTTCCCCCTCCCCCTTCTCTTCCCCCTCCCCCTTCTCTTCCCCCTCCTTCCCATCCTACTTCACCTCTTCCCCTTTCTCCCCCCCTCCATGATAAAGAGATCTTGGAAATATGTATTTAATTGTTTTACATTCTGTTTTATCCAGCACTTCTGTGCATTTGCGCTGGGGGCTGGTGCCGAGGATGCTATGTATCTGCCATGGTCTTTTATTTAGACTTTCTACATCTATAGTAACAAGCAAGATTAGTCTGTGATTTTATTTTTCTTTCATCTTTGGCAGGTTTTAGCAGCAGGGTTATGTGTTATTCATAAAATTAATTAGGAAGTTTTCCTGCTTGCTTTATCCTCTGGAACATTTTAAATGGGAGAGAAAAATGTCTTTTCCTCGAAGGTTGGAACTAGCAGAGGACAGTGCCTTTTTGGGTGGGGATGCACATTTCACACATTTATTTTCCATTCACATTTCCCACATTTTAAATCAGTTTGTATCACTTTTGCCTGCTAAGACTACCATGCACTCAAGCAAAAAGTTAAAATAGAATTCTATGTGATATCCATGTATTGTAACAAACTTTTTGGCACAAATGCTATTATCTCCTTCTCATTAGGACTTACTCCTCTACTCTCTTTTTGGTTATTTTTGCATTGCTAGACATGACTCAATGTTAGGTACTGACTCCTCTGCTGAGCCACGTCTATACCCCCTCACTGGGGGATTCTAGGCAGGGGCTCTACCACTGAGCCACACCCTAGCCCTCACCAGGGGATTCTAGGCAGGGGCTCTACCACTGAGCCACACCCCCAGCCCCTCACTGGGGGATTCTAGGCAGGGGCTCTACCACTGAACTATACAGTCTCAAACCTGCCCACCCCAGTGTCATGGGCCTTTCTTTTCTCAATTAGAACTTTCCTGGAGATTGTTCTATTTGATTGGCCTTTGTGAGAAAGAGCCGCTGGGTTCACTCTATCTTCCTCAAACCTCTGAAAGGCATTACTTTCTCTCATTATCTTAAATACCCGTCAGGACTTTCTTTCTTACTCATTTTCACATTTTTAAAAAGCCAAATGTCCATGTCATTTATTATCTTTTTAAAGAATGAATGTGACACTCCAGCCAGTAGTTTTCTCCACGCGTAGTTCTGGCTGCATTCCATAAGTTTTGATGGGCACAAGTTGCCATTATCATAATTTTTCATAGTCTAAAATTGCTGTTTTTATTTCCTCCTTGATGTGAGAGAAGTGTTCAGAATACCTGAGAGTGTCTGTCCATTTTTTCTTTTATTATTAATTTCCAGCTCAATGGTAATATATACTGTACCTTTCTGAAGAATTACCATACTTTCGTGAGATCTGAAATGCTGCCTGTTATAATGCACATCATTACTTTTGTACCAGTGAATGGGGGGGGGCACACTACTTAAATGCTAACATCTCATCAATTATTAGAAGCATCCTGGTTTCAGAGCTTTATATCAAAAGAGATAAAACACACCTTAAATGGCTGAAATGCGCACCATGGTGGGGGATGCGATCTAAATTATATTTATTATTTGTAGTATACTGTTACTGAGCATGTGGTCTGCTATCACTTACAAAGTTATTTTATGTGTTTAGGTATGTGCCTGCCTCTAGGTATGTCTGTGCACCATATTCATGTGGTACCCACAGAGGCCAGAAGAGGGCATTATATACCCTGGACCTAGAGCTAGAGGTGGTTGAGAGTTCTTGTGTGGTTGCTGGGAACTAAACCCAGGTCCTCTAGAAAAGCAGTTGTCAGGAGCTGGTTCATTAGCCAAGAGTCAACTAAAGAATTCCCTCCTCTGTCATTCTTTAGATTAGGACAGTCCTTGGAAGAAACTACTGGGGGAGACCTTAGCTCCTAACTGCCTAACACTAAGCCAAGTTTTGCCCCCTCACTAACCCTCCCTTCTCCTTGCACCTACAGCCCTGCAAAAGCATATATTAGCAGCCTGGAGATAATAAAGATCAACCACTCAATCAGATAGACCTGTGGTCCTTCTTCTATGCCCCCATTCTTTTCCCTACAGGTGACAGGGACCCCATTGAAGTCCCACGGGTCGAGGCACAAGCAGTGAATGATTTTAGCCAGTGAGCCATCTTTCTAATGAATACATACATATACACACATACATAATTTTACACATATGTGCACACATTCACACACATGTATAAAATCAAGTTGGGAATATGCATCTCAAATCTTCTATGTCCCTGTCATTTCTCTGAAGTTCCATGTTCAGTTTGGGGGAAGCCTGTTGAAATCCGCTCTGCCAATGGTAATGTTAGTTTGCTTGTGACTGTGATAGTGTGGCTCTCATCCTCAGGTCTTTAGAAACAGGAACTTACCGTCCCTAGGAAGGTCAAATATATATTTTCTACTTTCTCCCATCCAGTATTTTTCCCTATCATATTAAAAATATTCTACTTTATTGCGTTTGGCTAGATAATGACTCCTATTGAGATTTCCTTTTCTGTAGTCTAACATAAACCAACTTTTCTAAATAATACTTGAGTGAATGAAAAAATTATATTGTTTGCTGAACACAAAAGTGTGTGAGAGAAAGCCAGATTTCATTAATGAGATGTCTATATCCCTTTTTAAAAAGATGTTTTAATTGTGTATGTACATGTGTCTGTGTGTGGGTAAGTGTATATGGATGCAGTGCCCATGGAGGCCAGAAGAGAGCAAATCCCCTGGAGCTGGAGTTTCCATGTTGTGAGCTGCCTGACATGGATGCTATGAACTGAACTTGGGTCCCTTGCAAGAACAATGCTCACATTTAACCTCTGAGCCACCTCTCCAGGTCCTAACCCTTAGTGTTCTTCGCTTAGTTTTGTTTTGTCTTCATTTTTTGAGAAAAGTGTCACTCTCTGGCCCAGGCTGACCTTGACCTTTCTACTTCAGGCTCTTGAGTTTTGGGATTGCAGACATAAACTGTCACTTCACAGTTTGTCCTCACTTAATTTTAGTTTCACAATTTGTTCATTTAAAATTTGTCAACGTGTGGCATGCACCTTTAATCCCCAGCACTTGGGTGATAGAGGCAGGTGGATCTCTGTGAGTTTGAGGACAGCCTGGTCTACAGAGCGAAGTCCAGGACAGCCAAAGATACATAGTTAGACCTTTCTCAAACAAACAACCACCACAACAAAAACAAAAAATAAAAAAACAAGGGACTGGAAGGATTGGTGAGCTGTTAAGAATACTAGCTGATCTTTCAGAGGACCTGGGTTCAATTCCTAGCACCCACACATTGGCACGCAGTTGTCCATAACTCAAGTTTCAAGGGATCTGATTCTCTCTTCTGGCTTCCATGGATACCAGATATTCACACAATGATGCGCAGACACACAAGGAGGCGAGATACTCATAAGCATAAAACAACTTAATAAGTAAACCAACACTTTTCTTAAACCCAAAACAAATCAAGAAGTGTTAAAACCTTGAACACTGGGGGTTTGTGGGTCTCCGTTCCCCCTGACCTTTGCTTTATAGACATCACGGCTGTGTTCTGACATACTGTGAAATGTAGTGTAGTCTTTGGTAGGTGTCCTCTGTGGGGTCACTCCTGGCCTCCTCCTAAAGCTTCATTGCCTTTCAGAATTGGGCTTTTGTACTCTACCCAGCCTTCTAACCTCGGTACAGCTGCCCAGATCTCTGTCCTGTGGCGTCCCCCCCTCCCCTTTCTGACCCTGATCAGTTGCTATGATTTGGATACGTTTCTCCTAAACCTTAGTGCCCAGAGCTTGGTGCTACTGAGAGCTAAGAGGTGGCACCTAATAGAAGGAAGTAGATTATTGAGGGTACGCATGAAAGGGGATATTGGGATGTAAACCCCATCTGTTGATCCTGCTGCTTCCTGGATGCCAAGGTAAATGGGTCACTTCTACCACATGCTCCTACCATGATGTACCACATTGCCATAGGCCAGAAGCAAGTATGCCAAATGATCGTGGGCTGACGCCACTACACCTGTGAGCCAAAATAGACCTTCCTTCTTTTTAAGTTGATTGTCTTAGGCATTTTGTGACAGCAATGGAAAACTAAACACACCAGCTCTCTTCTGTGGATACAGGCACTAACTTTCTCTCTGATTGCTGTTTCTCTCGTTCTCGTGGGAATTTGGGAAGAAAAGAAATTCAACAAGTAGTTACTCTTTTGGGTCATCGTTGACCCAGAAACCTATCGGCTACTGTTTTTCCAAACATAAAATTCATTTCCCAGGATACAGCTTCCCTTCCTTCCTTGGTCCCTATTTTTCATTCACTTGGAGTGGATGCCAAGAGTGTGGGGCAAGAAGCATCCTTGACTTTGAAGGTGGGAGTATTAAGCATCTGTGACTGTGCTTTTGTAGCCTGGGATACTGGACACTTTGGACCAAACACTGTGTATGTGATGCTTATTCCTACACATATATACCTATGATAAAGCTTAAGCTATAAACTGGCCACAGTAAGAGATTAGTAATAATTAACTCTGACAACTATAACACTATAGTATACTATAAATAGTTTGAAAGCTAAGAATTATTTGCAGAGCTATGTAATATTCCAGGTAGTATTTGACCACGGCTAGCAGAAACCTGGAGAGTTCCTCACAGAGGAGAGTGCCACTGTGCTTATTACCTCTTGTCCGTGGGCAATAATAGGAAGGGAGCTCTTCTGCTGACTGGATGTTATCAGGTGGCCATCACCGAACACAGCATGCCTACTGCCCCTGACTGGGACTGGACTGCATTGATTACTGTTACCCCATGAAGTTCTCACTGTGGAACCCCCAACAGCCAATGAGATGAATCCCAAGGTTACGTGTGTGTGTGTGTGTGTGTGTGTGTGTGTGTGTGTGTGTGTTCATCGGCACAGTGGAATTATAGTTCAAGTCCGTGCTTCCTGTGTACTCTTAAGATCCCCTGGAGGAGTGCATCCCCACCCCCCAAGTCTTTCCCTGAGAGATGCACATGCTGGGAAGACAGATGATGCCTATGCCTGGCCTGAGGCCTGATTCTTTCCCAGGCCACCAGGGCCTCTCCTCCCGCTGTCTGTGGGGGTCCCTGCTGTTCCATCTGCCCGTCCCCACCCGGGGCACACAGTGAGCAGGAAGAAGAGCTGACTCTCATGGCTCTGTTCTCCACCTGCGGCCGACCTGGTCTTCAAAGGGAAATTTCCAGCATCCCTCTCCTGTACCAGGCTGCCCGTCAGTGTCAGGAGTGTGCTTCACTGCCGGTCTCCTGGTCCTGCCTCCCATCAGGCCTCACTTTGCATCGGACAAGGTGGCCTTTGCTGGGGTCCCTTGCTCAGCGGTATCACTGGGAACTCTGTTGTAGGGCCAGCCAGGTCTAGGCACTCAGGGTTTTTGAAATAGATATGATGTGAAGGTGCAGGGGTGGGAGGGAGGGAGGGGGAGGAGGCGGTAATGCAAAGTGGGGAGGAAAGGCTGCTGCTGAGCCAGGCCCCGGGCTCTGCTGTTCCAGCTCCGGTTTTGCCGCACTGTTCCCAGCGGGTGCCAACTCTGAATGCCTGCTTAAGTCACCCCACGAAGCTCAGCTTCTCAATCTGTTTTTTATTTGCAAGGGCCAGATCCGTCTTCCTTTTTTAAAAGTCAGGCTTCTGAGAAAGTCATTTATATTCACAGTGATTCTCCTTTCAAATAGCGTCTTTGAATGGGGTGTTTGGAGTTGTGGATCATAGGGTCTGTGCCAGCAGAGCCCGCGGGGCGTGCGGGGCGCGCAGAATCTCCTTGACTCCCGGAACAGGTGGGTGGAGGGGACATCCTCAAGGAGACAGCTCTGTGCCAGGGAGCTTCAGTCTATCTACTGAGGAGTCAATTTCTAAAATGACCTGTGGGGCGCTTTCCTGTGTTTAGGGTGTGACACGTCCCCAACAGGGTCATCGATTTGAACTCTTGGTTCCCAGTTGTTTTTGGAAAGCTGTGGAACCTTCAGGAGGCAGAGCTGAGCTGGAGGAAGTCAGTCATGGGGATGGAGGGAGCTCTGGGTCCCTTCTGAAGTCTGCTCCCTGGCTTGCCAAGGTGTGTGATGTCTAAGCTGCACACACCTGAACTCTATTATGCTGCTTCCCCCACCAGTAAGTAGCTCTCAGAAACTGAACGGAACAACTCTCTTTGGGGCCATCAGGTGTTTTGTCGGAGATAACAGGCAAAGCAGGTTCTGTTTGGGCAAATGGGGGCTGTGTATGCTAAGCATAGCGGCTGATTCAGGTGTTTGTGTGCATGGGGACTGGATTCTGTACCCATACCTTGGAAAAATCTGGCCCGTTAAGAAGCGTACAGTAAGTCTGTTTGTGCTAACGGGGCAAGATATCCCAAAGCTAATCTTTAAAAAGAATTTTTTTTAAAAAAAAATAATGTTATTTTATGTGTATGAGTGTTTTTCTTGCATGGGCATCCATGCAACATATGTGTCCTTGGAACTGTAGTTATGGACAGTTCTGAGCCACCTGACGTGGGTGCTGGAAATTGAACCTAAGTCTTCTACCAGGACAAGTGCTCTTAAACAATCACTGAGCCATCATTCCAGACTCTAGAGTTATTTTATTTTTAATTGTGTGTGGGGGGGGAAGGTATGTGCATATATGAATGCAGTCACCCACAGAGACCAGAAGAAGGCATCTGTATCTCTTGGAGCTGGAATTCCACCTGACGAGGTAGGTGCTGGTAACCAAACTCTGAGCCATCTCTCCAATCCCATGTATGTGTCGTTTATGACTTAAGCCCACATATACCCAAGACCACACCATATGGCCTCTGCCATATGTATCCGTCAAGAGCAAAGTGTGGGAAGAATTCTGCCAATGATCCCAGTGTGGAGTGGTCTGAAGAGGGTGTGACCTTCAGGGGAATCTTCACCTTAACCACATTGTTTGAAGGTTTTCCTTGTGAGACCGTTGTCCTGTGTGCTGGTAGATGAATTTAGAATCGGGAATCGAAGCAGCTTACCCTCAGCTTCCAGCATTTTTTTTTTCTTTTACTGGCTGTGTTGAATGACTTACCCAAAGTTTAACGGGCAACCCTAAAAGTTAGTGGACAGGTAATCTATGAAAGAACTGTATGTGTAGTTTAGACCATGTGTCAGAAAGCTTTCTCTGGAAGGTCTGGGAGGTCTTGGTCTTTGGACCACAGCTCTCTGCTGAATCTACTTAGCTGTGATACTGCAGAGGGAAAACAACCACAGACAGAATGGGGGTACATCTACTGCATTCCAGTAAAAGTTTATTTGCAGGGCTGGGGATGTGGCTCTATGGTCGAGCACTTGTCTAACATAGATACAAGGTCCTAGGTTCAATCCCCAGCTAAGCAGAAAGTAAATAAAGCATTGAAAGCTTAGTTGAGGAAATGGGTGGCTGGCAAGTTTGGCCCATGGTTCAACATTTGTGCATTCCTGGTTTGACTGATGTGTACACAGAAAGAGAGAGGGATGGTTGGAAGTGGGTATGGTAGGCTTTTTAATCAGAGCAGTTATGCCGAAGAACTGTAGAACTTAAATTTATTTTAGGACATTACTATTTATTAGATTATTACTATATATTGTTATTATTAGATTTACTTATTTTATACATATGAATGTTTTGCCTGCATGTATGTCTAACTATACATGTGCCTGGTTCCATCAGAGGCCAGAAGAGGGCATTAGATCTTCTTGAACTGGAATTCCAGATGGTTGTGAGCTTAACCCGGGGCCTCTGGAAGAACAGCCAGTGCTCTTAACTACTGGACAACATCTCCAGCTCCTTACTAATATTTTTTAATTTTGTGTCTGTGTGGGTTTATGCATGCATGAGTACAGGATCCCTGGAGCTGAAGTTTGGGGCAGTTGTGAGTCACCTGATGTGGGCGCTGGGAATTGAACTCAGGTCTCTCCAAGAGCACTATGTGCCCTTAGCCACTGAGCCATCTCTCCTGACGCCAGGAAGGCTTTACTGAAGCATTGCTCTGAAGTCTCTTCCAGCTGGACCAGGGTAGGATCAGGTCTTCCAGAGGCCAGGAAAGGGATTGATTCCTCTGTGTCTCTTATGGGAGGGTCCTCTGGAAAATAATCTAGCTACTCTCAATTCTGTGCAAGTTTGAGAAGGCCTGAGCTTGCACATGACTGACTGGTACTCAGTACACAGAGAAATGAATAACACTCTCCCTGAGTGTCTTGCAGAGCCAGAGGGAAGGTCCAGAAGTCAGGATGGAGCAGACTATATCTCAGGTTTGAGATGAAGCCTGTGGCATCCCCACACTGGATGCTGAAAGGCAGTCTCTGGCCTCCTTGGTGGCATCAGGATCTGCTATGCTTTGCTCATCTTTCCTTAGGATCATGCATGAGCTGGTGGCTCAGAGGGTTGATGTTGACAGGAAGTGGGCTGCAGGACAGGAAGAATCCATTCATGTGGAACTGTGTAGGCCACTTAGTCACGTGATGGTGGATAGGCTATGTGTGTCTGGTACTGGACACTCTCCATAACTTGTGACTGGGAAACTCAGGGAGTTCCTTCCTCCATGCCCACCAAAGCCCATCCGGCTATGTGTGAGTGTGCATGTGTGTGCCCCCACGGATCTGCAAACACAATAGTTAGTTCTCGCTGTTGTGAGCAAAATACTCAGTGGAGGCAATTTGCAGAGGAGAGAGTTTCATGGCAGGAAGGCCTGGCAAAGCAATTCGATTGACATTATGTGGTTCGGGGTGCCAAGAGTGTCCAGGGATATGCCCCCAAAGGATCCACTTCCTTCAGTTAGCTCTGCAACCTCTCACAAAGAGACCAACTTTCAAAACATGAGCTTGAGGTAGATGTTTCATATTTGAATCTTTAACAGCGAGCAAAACAAGAGGCCATTGTTGCAGAGAGAATCCTGTCTGCCTGGTGTCACCAGAATCTATTGGATTTGGAGGAGGAAGGTGACTCTTACCAGTCCATGAAGGAAGGACCCAGACAGGTCTTCCTGTGGCCTCAGCAGAGAGAAGAGGAGTCTTTAGGAAATGGGAGGGACTGAGGTAGGAAGCTGTAAATTACACACAGCAGGAAACATTGGCAGAGGTGAGAAGGGCTGGGCCAGGGAAGTTATCAGTCAAGACAGAGAAAGTGAGAACTCCATACGGGGGCCCCTTTTGTTATCTCGGTGAGGTTTAAAGATAGGCTAAATTAGAAGTTGATTGTTATGTGATATTCTTATGCAAATTCTTATGGAAGATGCCAGCCTGACAGGCCAAATCTTAGGTATGGGGGGGGGGCAGGTTTGTACACCTGTGTTTGGGCACTCTGAGACTGGCGCAGACTGGTACAGTAAGCATCATCTGACATTTGTGGATGAAGGTGAAGAAAGTGTGTGCCCCAGCAGACCCAAGTAGATATCACCCGCCACTGCCCAGGGCATTAATTACTTTTCTTGTTCATGATTTAAAAAAAAGAAGAAAGAAGGAAGGGAGGGAGGGAGGGAGGGAGGGAGGGAGGGAGGGAGGGAGGGAGGAAGGAAGGAAGGAAGGAAGGAAGGAAGGAAGGAAGGAAGGAAGGAAGGAAGGAAGGAAGGAAGGAAAACACCTCAAAGAAGCAACTAGAAGGAGGTAGAAAGAGGCACGATTACTTCTGGTTCATCTTTTAAGAGGATGTGCTGGGGAGCATGCTCACAGCTGGGCTAGCAGCTCCGAGGCCCCTATTTACATTGTATCTGAGGGAGAGAAGAGAGCTCAAGCTTGGCTAATTAGTTAGAAGCCCTGTGACCCTGTGTCCAAAGCTTCTACCCCTAGCACCAGCTGGAAACTGTCCCAACACTCAATGCCCTGGGGGGACGTTCTCCACTCAAACCCTAATACCCAGGGACCCCTTTCCTGGATCCAAGGCTGGCTGTTATTGGAAGGACACCGGGAAAAACAACGGAGGAGAAAGGTTTAATGCCTCCCCTGAGCAGAATTCCTCCCCTGCAGGAAATCGGATCCAATTCACACCCTCGCCCAGCCCCACGGGAACAGGCTGGCTCTGGCTGTGTTTGGTAACATCGCGGCAAACGGCCACCTTGTCTCTATTTTGGTTCCTAAGCAGTACGTCTTCTCTCTGCACCTTTTCCAACGTGTTCTTTCCTTCTGGAAAGCTCCAGTGCCAAGCACCCCCAGCTCCTTCCCGTTTTGGTAAATTAGGGAACAAATGGTGCCAAGTTGTTCTCGGCTCTTTCGCGAGATGATTCCTAACCGGCTTTATTTTTCTTTTCCTCCATTGAGTGAGCGCATTAAAACTAAAATTAAATCATTACCCGCAGCACATACGACAATCCCCTTCATAATTACATCCTCTTAATTGGCATCCAAGAGCCCGGCTCATTTATAGTTCTCACTGCAAAATGTCTCAGACACGTTGGTTTGTTTTTTAATTTTTTTCTTTTTAAGGTTTAAAGGTCAACAAGAATATCTTACCTTAATTTGACAAGTGTTCAAGAAGTGATGTTAAGGCTCATTTATGCTCAGGTAATGTACAAAGAGATCTATAAATCAAGTCGGGTGGGGGTGGGATATTAGATGTTGCCGAATCGGAGCCATCTGCCTCCATTCTCAGAAAAAAAAATCAATACCACAAGGAAAGCACTGAAGATGTACTGATTTATGCCCCTGTGTCTGGAGGGGAGATGTTGGCCATTTTTAGCATCACTTTCTATCCAAAAACAACAGGGTCTGGTGGGGGATGGATGAGAGTGACCACAACCTTACCTTATATATGTTAAAGAGTAAGTCTTTGTGTTTGTGTGTGTGTGTGTGTGTGTGTGTGTGTGTGTGTGTGTGTCTTCAGGAAAGGGTGACTCTAAGGTCCCCTCATCCTAGTGACTTCTTCTGACACTGCCTTTGCAAAAGCTGCTGCACATGCCTCAGTGGCACGGAAGGGGATTAACTAGACTGCATTATAGTGATTGTCACCAGGGGATCCGCTAGGGGATCCTGGGTTTTCCTTCTGTGCATGCTGCTCCAAACCTTGCCTTTCTTTTGGGGGCCTGCCTCGACCTTCTTTGTGGCTGGGCTGGGGAGAACCCACAGGCTCCCTGCTGCCTGTTGGGGCTTGGTCCACTATTGTCTGAAACAGGAAGAGGTGAGGTTAGGTGGCTTTATGAGGCTGAAAGGGAAGCTTTGGTGCAGGTAAGCTTTGGAAAGAAATAAACTGAATTATCATACCATTTTCTCCAGGCATTGTGGGGGTGTCACACTGTTTTACAAGGAGATGGAAGAAATGGCCAGATTAGAGGATCCCATGGGACAGTGTATCAGGATTACTAAGGAAAGGGGAGTAGCTGCAGAACAGAAAAATAATTGGAGGGAGATTTTGTTGCAGGGATTCAAAATATAAAATTACATTTTGTAAGCAAATGATGCTAGGAAGCAAAGCTACTCCTCTCTTCCTGTGTGTAGTATGTGTGTGCATGTGTACATGCGTGTGTGCATGCATGCATGCGTGTGTGCATGCATGCGTGTGTGCATGTGTACATGCGTGTGTGCATGCATGCATGTGTGTGTATATGTGTGGGGTGTGTGTGTGTGTGTGTGTGTGTGTGTGTGTGTGTGTGTGTGTGTGTAAGGTTCTGATTTAGGGGTTTTGAGGCTTTGCCTGTGCCAGTCATGTTATATGCTGTCACTGTGCACATATATTGCCGTCTATGTCATGGTTCCCGCCAAATGTCATAAAGGTGTTCTCACTTTCAACATGAAAAAGTGCTCTGAGGAAAAGTTTAGTGGTTTGGTTTTGCAGCAGAGGACTTCAGGGATCAGGAAACCCTGTTTGTGAGGCATCTTTGGTGTGTCCCTTCTGTGAGCTTAAGGTGGCCTGAGGGTTACAGTTGGGAACATGAAGGGCCTCCGAGGCTTCACAGGAAGCTGCTGCAGACTGATAATGGCATGCCAGACAAACCCACCAACTCACAGACACTCTCAGCTACTTGGAACCCAATGTAGATAAATGCTTGGCCTGCCGCACGCTCCTCTGGCTCAGCACCGAGGTCTCCAAGGGTATCTTCAAATCACACATGAGCATCAGCACTTTTGCCTTTTGAGGTCTGTGTCCCTTTTGGGGACATCTGCATTGCAGGGCAATCCTCTTAATGAGAGCAGGACAAAGCCTTTGCAATCTTTAAAGGTACAGATCCTCACCTTCTTGGGAAAATTCCAGGAAACCATACCAAGAACGTTCGAAACTTTTGAGTTGACAAAGAAATAGAGTAAATAGTCCAGAGGACGCGATGATGATGATGACGATGATGATTTATTACATTCGGTTTTCTGGTAGGGATCATGTGCCATGTGTGCATGCGGAAGTTAGAGGACATTCGAGCCCTGGGGATGATCTCATACTGTCAGGCTTGGAGGCAAGCACCCTGCCTGATACACCGATCTTAGCTGTGTGTGGTGGCGCACACCTTTACTACCAGCACTCGGGAGGCAGAGGCAGGAAGATCTCTGCATTTAAAGCCAGTCTGGCCTACATACATAGGGAATTACAGGCCAGCTAGAGCTACATAATCAAAAATAAACAGATAGATAAACAAATAAACAAAAAAGGAAAAAAAAATGATATCACACCTGAGAAGCTGTCTTGTGAACCCAAACGGCTTTTTATTTATTTTTTGTGCCCAACTACCATTTTAATAGAAGTGGCAGGCTTTGAGTTTTGCAAAAGGTCAAATCTATTATTTGGCTATTAATTGTAATGACTGGATGAGAAGAGACAGCACACACAAGCTCCTGGCAGTGTGACATATCATTAAAGATGACTCTTACTAAGAAGGCTAAGGGATAAACTGGCTGGGGGAAGGAATGGCTGGAGGATTGTTCAGGTGACAGCAATTAAGTTAAATGCCTCAAAATCTCTAGTAGAGAGTATTTTGAATATTTCCAGCACAAAGAACAAGTATATGAGGTGATAGATACGGTGACTACCCTGGTTTGATCATTACACATTGTATACATGTATCTAAATATCACATTGTACCCCAATAAATATGTACAGGGACTATGTGTCAATTCAGAGTTGAAAAGAAACAGGTGCTGGAGGGAATAGCTTACCATGCAAACGTAAGGATCTGAATTTGATCCTCAGAACCTATGTAAGAAATTCTGGGTGGGTGACATGTGTTTGTAAGCACATCGCTGGGCAGGCAAAGTCAGAAACCTCTGGGGCTCACTAGCCAGCTGGGCTAGACTAATTTTGAGAGCTCCAAACCTGTCTCAATGAAGATGGACACTGTACCTGAGGGTGACACCTGAATTTATCTTCCAGCCTCCATATGCATGCATAGGCATGCGCACACGCACATGCACGCACACACACACATACACAGAGAAGAAAACCTTACAAATATTTTGAAAATACACTCGATCATTCCCTGCCAAGCATCAACTTTTAGCATTTTGCCAGATTTTTAGGAGACTTCAACCTTGCAAGCAAAGTAATTAATTATGTAAAACGGAGTGAGAAAAACACTCCACAAAGCAACAGAAGCCAACAAAATGGGACATTAAATACCACCCTGTTCCCCTGACCCCATGGAGTTTAATATGGGTCGATTGTAATGGCCACTGGTAGCCAGGTGTGGTGGCACACAGATGTGAGGATAGACTCCTGTGAGCTGGAGAATCAGGCCAGTCTGTGTATTGGAATCTTTTTGTGCACAAGATCCTTCTGAGCCAATGTGAAATCATCAGAACTGCTAGGGGTGATACGGGCCAAAGGATACTTTACGCTTAACTCTCAGACAAGAGACCTGACTACATCACACTTTGCAAATAGATGTTCTACATGGAGCTTGGCATCTCCGGCAGCCACAGTTCAGAGAACACTTCGAACACAAACTGAACAGATAAATACCATCCTCACTGCTCTTCAGGACACCAGCCAATAGAGGTAGCCCAAGGCCAGCGCTGGCTGCAGATATCCAGCCAAGAATATGGCTGGGCTCTCTCTCTCTTCTTGATAAAGTTCTCATAGGCTGTTTCCTGGAAGCCTTTCCAGGAATATACATTTCTCTGTGCTTAGGAGACGTTTCCTGGGGACCTTGTTGGAAGCGTCTATACTTCTCATTTCTTCCAGGCGTTCAGGTCTTGCCAGATGTAGGATGATGGACTTGCCTCAGAGAGAGTACGGGTGGGCAAGAGGGGTTTCGTCCATCTTTCCAAAGTAGCAGCTAATTTGAACGAGGGTTTCTTAAGTGCCAGGCACTGCTCCAGAAAAATCACCCTAACTGCCCTTCTGGTGCCTCTCATAACCTAGTATGGTAGCCTCATTTTAAATTGGAAACCAAAGCCAAAGCACAGAGAGGTTAAGTGACTTGCCTCGGGTGGCACAGCTAGCAGCAGTTACCTAAGCTTTTCACTGTTTTGACAAGTATCCGAGGATGGATTGGTCCCAGCTTGTAGAGTCAAAGGCTTCAGTCTGTCATGGTGATGTAGGCATGGCAGAGAGCACACCTGAATTCTCTTTAGCCTCTTCCTTATTCCCCTCTTCAGAGACCCAGTCTGTGAGATGGTTTCGCCTACAGCCAAGATAAATCTAACCCCTTAGTTTCTCCTCTCTGGAAGTGCCTTCATGGACACACCCAGAGTGTGCGTTATCAATCTTCTAGATGCTTCTCCATCAAGACTGACTGACACAGAAGGGGAGCCAGAGTGCTGATGCAGGCAGCCTGGCTGTTCCAGGTCCCTCCTCCATGTGGCCACTATATGTACCATTGCCCTGGTCTCTTCTTGGCTCCTAAGCTTTCCCACACAGAAACAGATAGGAAGGAGCCAGGATTGACAAGAGACATTAATAATTTGTTTCTAGGACCCACTACACCCAAGTCCTTCTACAAAATTAACATTTTTGTGACTGTCACCATCAAAAAAAAAAAAAAAAAAAAAAGCTGGCTTCTAAAACCCTACCAGTTCTCCCGTGAGAAGAGCAGACTCAGACAGATCTTCACACCACGGTTCTGACCTCTTACCATGGCTTCTTCTCCGGCCTCTGCCGTTGTTCTCAGCACGCCACAGGGGCACTGCTGAAGTCCAAGTCACACTAAGCCACCTCCGTGATCTTGTGTCCATTCATCCTTCTTTGCGTCCATCTTTTCGTGACACACTTCAGAAATATCCTCACTCCAAGGCGTTTGCACTCGCCACCCCTGTATGTCTGCGTGGCGCTAAGGGCACCTTCCCAGGGAAGACATCTTCTGTGTACTGAAATGTACTGAGGTGTTGAGACTGGTTTCCAGGCTCAGGCTCTCCACGGTCTCCTCCCCTAACTCATATTCACTTTCTTCTCCTTCATAGTATTAAGCACTTTCCAATGCTCTGTATAATTTACTATGTTCATTATAGGATCTGTTTGTCTCTGGCTACAGTGTAATTCTATTTTTTTGTTTTGTGGACTAATGAGTGTCCAGAATAGTCCCAGAACTGAAAGATATGCTTATTAAATATTTACCACATGGATGGGTTACCTCTGGAGGGTGAAAATGGGGAAAGCAATAGTGAGATTTAATGGGAAATCCAAATATCAATAATTCTTCTATTCTTGGTTCAGTGGTAGAGCCCCTGCCTAGAATCCCCCATTGAGGGGCTGGGGTGTGGCTCATGGCATAAAGGTAGCTTTCTCTCTCTCTCTCTCTCTCTCTCTCTCTCTCTCTCTCTCTCTCTCTCTCTCTCTCTCTCACACACACACACACACACACACACAGAAAGAGAGAGACAGAGAAAATGAGAATTTGTAATCCGTGTATGATTTGTATAAATGAGATGATCCATCTCTCCACTCAGATGTGCACCACACCTGGATCCCTTCCTTATATATAATGCTTAGGTCCAGACAGAGTCTTTTTAAGTCCCTGAGCTGTCCAAATTGGGGATCATCTATGTCTATGATATTGCAAGAGCTTAAAGGATGAGACCCAACTCAAAGCACAGAACTCATGTATGTTTCCTATGCCTATGTACACTGTACCCAAAGTGTGAAAGTGCTTTCACATAATATTGATAGTAATGTTGTGTGGAGAAATCACGTTTCCAAGAGTGGAATTTTCCACCTGTGGATCACGTCAGCAGCAATGAGGAAGTTTCAGATTTTAAAGTGTTTTGAATTAGGAGGTTAGGGGTGCTGGGCCTCCACGAGGTGTGGATGACTCCACTGCAGGTTCTCAGTCAGGTGTGTTTGCAGCAAAGAAGATGCACGGGGACAGGAAAAGAAGGTGGACAGGACGCTTCTGTAAATGAAGGACAAAAGAAACAAGGGGCTGTTAACTGAGTCTAAGAGCTGTTGTGGGATTGGTGCTGGGGAATTAAAAATACAGAGGCTGGTCATCCAAGACCTCACTTGGCTGAATTACTGCTATGGTTTGAATAAGAATGGTCCCATAAGCTCATATATTTGAATGTTTACTTTCCAGTTGGTGGACTATTTAGGAAGGATTAGGAGGTGTGGCCTTGTTGGAGGAGGTGTGTCACTAGGGCTTTCAAAAGCCCACCCAGGACCAGCTTTGCCACTCTATTCCTGCTGCCTCTGCTCCAGCACCATGCCTGCCTGCTGGCATGCTCTCTGCTGTGATGGTCATGAACTAATTCTCAGAAGCTTCAAGCCTCCAATGGAATGCTTTCTTTGGGAAGTCCCCTGGGTCATGATGTCTCATCATAGCTACAGAACAGTGACTAAGACAATTATTATGTTTTATTTTTCTCTTCTGAGAGATGGTAGGCTTGCCTTGAACTCAGCCTCCCAAGTACTGGGATTTACAGCTAGGTTCAGTATGACTATTTCTGGATGTTTCTGAAAGCAGGGTTTCTGGCGTGGTGTCTGACCACCTTTGGCTGAGTGGCCTATATTATTCTCTTTATATGAAAGGAGAGAAAGAGAAATGAGTTATTCTATCATATTTTATCTTGAGCCACCAGGAAAGCAATGTCTAAATTGTAAAGGACTGCATCGAGAAATGGGGATAAAGATTGAGAGATTTTTCTGGGTCAAGTAGTGGCCAAACAGGATATTCTCAGCTCTGGGGTCCCAAAGCTCTTAAGATCTGCTTTAGGAGCTGAGTATGAGGATGTGGACCTGTAATCTCAGCATTCAGGAAACTGGGGTAATTGGGTCCTGATTTCAAGTTTAGCCTGGACTACATAGTGAGTTCAAAGCGAGCCTGGGCTACACAGTGAATTCAAGGCCAGCCTGAGCAACATAGTGAGTTCAAAGCCAGCTTGGGCTACACAGTGAGTACAAGGCCAGCCTGAGCTACATACTGAGTTCAAGGCTAGCCTGGGCTACATAGGAAGACTGTCTCAAAAAAAAAAAAAAAAAAAAAAAAAACCAAACAAACAAAAAAAAAAAACCCAAAAGATCTGTTTCTGGACACACACTTCCTGGGAAAGGAGTGAATCTCGGCTATGAGCTATGTGGAAGCTTTGATCCAGCCCAGGACAGGGCAGCTCTTAGCTGAGGCCAGCATCCTAATCTCTTAGCTGGGAGACAGCACTAGTCCTGTTGTGTTCTGGGCTTCCTGGCCATCAATCAATGTCTCCAGTGAGCACGATGCCTTCTGAGGAATTCCATTGATCAGAGAAGACAGAAACAAGTGACCACAATTGGGAAAAGTGAATATTCATTTGGAAATGTCAATGAGCAAGTACAGATTATGCCTGTGGTGACTCGCCTGGCAAAATCAATCCCCATCATGAGGTGACCCAGGTGTCTGTGGATGCTGAGAGCTGGAGCCAGGGACCCCTGGCATGATGGGGAGAGAGACCAAAGAGCATATGGAATAGTGATGTCAGACACACCCTCCTGGTACCCATTCTCCCAGCTGGGGCTGACCGAGTGCTTTCTGGGTTGTGGGGACCCTGCTCAAGACCTCTGTCTTACTATAGATCACAGCACAGTGCCTACATGGCCCAGAGACATATGCTTACATGGAAGGGATTGAAAAACTTCAGGAAATGGGGAGGGGTCAGTCTTCAGCCATGTCCAGATAGAGGAGGTCTTTAGTCTCCAATGGGACCCTTCTCTCCCATTCTGTCAGTGAGTCCCAGCAATATACACATCAGGATTGCACCCAGGAGAAGGAGTGAAATTTGGGACTGGGGTCTCTATTGTGAAGCCTCCATATCCTGGGATGGAGAGACAGAGAGACCAAGCTGCTAGCTTTGTCCTAGAAAATGTACCAGGAGCCCTGCAGGCACGTTGCCAGGTACACTGTCACCTAGGTGTGTCCCACGACTCCCCGCCACCCCAATTAACCATCTGCAGGAACTGTCATGGGTGTGGGGGAGGGACTCCCGTCCTGCTTCTCTGTGCAGCCTGCTCAGCTAATGAGGGGTTTGTGAAATTTTTAATTATGGCTTCCATGCCTTGCTTAATTATTTGCATATGGCTTTTACAAGGGAGACAGAGACGTCTGTGCGAGGCGCTTCTCCACAGCCCCACGTTTGACTTTAATTAAAGGCAGAACCTGAGGTCTTCCTATCACTAATGATGGTGGAAAATTAGCTTCCAGTTCCCAAGGGTCATCGGAGTGATGCACCCTGAGGCGGAGAAGGGACAGAGAGGACAGCAGGAGCAGTGGCGCAGATGGCAGATGGCCCTGCTAGGCTGCCACTCCTCAGCTACCCCCACCCCGACAGCCCAGGCGACTCCCCTACTGTCCTTCCTCCAGGCCCAGAGGAGAGACAGGCAGACTCTGATGTCCTCTGCCAGGAAGGAGCCTGAATCCTGTGAAGATGGAAGCCCTGTGGCAGAGAGACAAGAGTTAGTTACCTGGGGATATTTCCCCTGGCAGCCCAGAGCTGGATCTGGCTGTGGCTGGACTGTTCTAGCTAGTGGTGTCGAAGGATAGAGTGGGCAGTTTGGAAACACATGTGTGTGCATCGGGCACACGCTCGTTAGCACACAGACACACAAGCAGAGCCACGGACATGTTTACATCCTCAACCTCACATGGATAAAGGGTTTCCTAGGGTATAGGATGTGAGTCTGTGTCTATAGATTACCTTCTCCAAGAAAGCTAGTATGTATGTCTCACTATGTAGCCTTGGCTGGCCTTGAACTCACCATGTAGTGTGCAGCGTCTTTTAGAGACAGGGCATTTGCTCTTCTATCATGCCTTCTACTCAACTGATTAGTCTGCAATAATCACAGTCCCATATAAAGTCACATTCTGAGTGCTGGGGGTTAGGACCTCAGAATGTAGATTGAAGGAGGGGAGCATATCATTCAAACCAAAAGTGTGTGTGTGTGTGTGTGTGTGTGTGTGTGTGTGTGTGTGTGTGTGTGTGTGTAACATCACTAGGTAGGAGGGAGGGGCAGAGAAGGAGACAGATTACCGCCCCCCTCATCACACTGACCTCCTCCGGACAGAAGCCGAATTCCACTAGAAGCCCATGTTTCCTCATGGATACCAGCAGAGCCAGCTCCTAACCAGGGAGGCCATGGCAGATTGGCACGCTGTTTCAAGCCTTTCCTCTGCTCCGCTAATCTTATGCACGTCTTTGCAACATTAGGTATCATTTCTATCCAGGGAGACGTATGCCTCCTCACACCTCAGGCTGTGCTTTCCAACAGCAGAGTGGACCCCCCAGGGCTAAGCAGGCTTAGACATCAGGGTTTTTTGTTTTGGTTCTTGAGACAGTGTCTCACTATGTAGAGCAGACTGACCTTGATCTCACAACACCTGCCCCTGCCTCTGAGTGCTGGGATTAAAGGTGAGGGCCACCACACCCAGCCTGCGCATCAATTTTTATTGAGTCAAATCTCACCTTTCCACCCTAACTCACTTCCTGGTGCTTGAACCTGGGATCTCACTCTCACAATGTGAGGTGCACCCCTAGCCCACTGAGTAGTCTTTTAAAATCTACACTGCTTGCTGATTCTAGAGTCCGAAGACTTGATGATAGAAATCCAGGTTTCCAGACTGATTAGGTCTGAGGGTTGAGAACTTCTCCTGAGGGCCATTGGCTATGATACTTGAACAACTTTCATTAGACAAAGGGTCATGTGGTTATTACTGGAAATGAGCTGCTCCCCACAAGGACTCACTGAAGACCAGTGACTGGCCACTTTGGGTCCCTTCATGAATTGCCTGTTTCCACCGATCTTCCTTTTTCTCTTCAGCACCCTATATGAAGGTGGGGCTTAGTCAACTTCACTATGGTCAGCTGACAGATGTTTACAGGCACAAACTTCTATTTTGAGATGCTACCAGTTGGCCAATGGCTTTCTATCGTTTCAACCCATCCCATCTGGTAAACAAATTCTTGGGAATGCCACCATGTCCTTGAGAGCATGAAGGTTTTCTTCTTGTATCATTGAGGCTGAGTACTGAGACTATGTAGGATTCGGGATAGTAAGAAAGAGGCTGTGCGGAAGAGGGAATCCAGACCTCTCTGCAAGCACAGTCAGGTAAGTCATTACAAAAAATGGGAGCCTGAGGTTAAAGAGGCGGTTCGGCAGTTAAGAGCACTGGTTCCTGCAAAGGGCTCAGTTTAGATTCAATCACCCATACGATGGCTCACAATCATTGTCACTCTGCTTTTAGGGATCAGACCCCTGCTTCTGATCTCCACAGGCAGCAGGCATTCATGTGGTTACATACATGTATCCAGACAAAGCATTCAACACAGGTAAATTTTTTTAAAACAAGAAGGGGACCATCTGTGGGATAATATGCACTGCTGAGAGAATACTGGGTCTTTCACCCCAGGACAACAGCCCGCCACAGCAGGAGGCTCCATAAGTAGCCTTGTGGGATGGGTTCATAAGGGACTTACTGCTCAGGAAAATCGACATGATGATGCCACCTGATGAGAAACACTGTGCTGAACATCTAACACCTGGAGCACAGTGCTCTCTCCTGGTTACTTGTGTTGGAGGAAAGCCATGAGGGCTTAGGACACAGTGGAGAACAGGAGGCTTCCGTAGGCACCGTTTGTGAACGAGAAGATGAAGGCAGGGCTTGGATGTCACCAGAGACTGGCTCTTCCGAGGTTATAGAGTCACACTGAGGTGTATAGATGTGGGGAGTTGTGCTGTGTTTTCTTAACTCTTTGGGGGCTCACCACCCAGCTCCCAAACAAATACTTTTAAAAGCCCGGCCTTAGCTTGGCTTGTTTCTAGCCAGCTTTTCTAACATAACCTACCCCATTTCTCTTTACTTTCTTTATTCCATATATTTTTCTTCCCTTCTTACTCTGTGGCTTGGTTGTTTGTATGGCTGGGTGGCTGACCCCTTTTCTTGCTTCTTGTCCTCTTCCCTAGATTTCTCCTCCTATTTACTCTCTCTGCCTGGCAACCATGCCTATTTCTCTCTCCTGCCTTGCTATTGGCTGTTCAGATCTTTTTTTTTTTTTTTTTTTTTTTTAAACCAATCCGGTGTTGTAGGCAGACAAAGTAACAGCTTCACAGAGCCTTAAACAAATGTAGCACAAAAGAATGCAACACATCTCTGCATCATTAAAACAAACTTTCCACAGCATAAACAGGTGTAACACAACTTAAAGTACTATTTCACAACAGAGTTGGGAAGCTCTGGCTCTGGGATGCTTTTTTAGGGACTGGTTGGTTACACAGCACAATTCTGTTTAGAGGTGAGGAGCTGTCCAGCCCCCAGGTGCTGAACCAGTTTAGCATCAACAGACGTGAAAGATACTCAGAAGGCTGGGTCTGCCTCTTTATAGAAAGGTGGAAGGGGCTTGGGAGGGAGGGGATGTAAATTCTGGCTTCCCAAAATCCTACAGGAGTAAAGTAGGAGCTAGCAAGAGATCAATGAAGTGGGGGAAACTTGGAACATACATGTTAGTAAGATAAAGATGTGGGACCAAACTTCATGAGGGGTTGGATCCCCGACTCATGCATTCATTAGAACTTCCAGGTCACTGAAGTCCTGACACCATTAATGCCGGCCTAGACAGACCTACTCACCGGACAGAAGTAGGAAACCAAGGCACTTGATCATTCTGTCACTCCTAAAGACCCTAGCCTGTAAGAGACCAGCCTGTTCAGTGGTTAGCTCCGTGATGGGAGCTAACCTCCCTTCAACCTGAGTGGATTTAGAATGACCTTGGGGGGGGGGGGGCTCACCTGTGTCTGTGAGGATGATCCCAGGGAAGATAACTTACAGCAAAGTCTTTCTGAATGTAGGCAGCACCATCCCCTGGGTTGAGGGTCCAAGAGAGAGAGAGAACTGCCATCCATCCCTCTCTCTGCCTCCTGCAGTGGTGGGAGCTGTACCTTCCTCACTGTGATGGTCTGAAACCCATCCACTCATGACAAATAAATGTCACATTCCTTCAGTTGTTCCTGCCAGTACTTGGTCACAGTAGTGAGAAAAAGTAGCTAATACACACATCAAAACAGGAATGGTTGAGCTTCAGATAGCTCAGGGTTAAGAGCACTTACCTTCTCTTGCAGAGGACCCGAGTTCCATCCCCAACACCCGTATCAGGTGGTCCTAAACTACTTGTAACTCCAGTTCCAGGGAACCTGACCTTTTTGGTTTTTTTTCTCAGGGACCTGTACTTCACATGCACACGCACACACACACAAACACACTAAAAGTTACAATAAAAAAAAAATAAGAAAGGGTGGTCTCCCGGCATCTACTTGTCTCAGTCACATAACTTTAGCAGGAAGGACCCGTTGATCTAGCGTGTGAATGCCTTTCCCATTTCCTTCTAACAGGAAGAGCAGGAATACTCTGCTCACCACACAGTGCTCACACACCCACTCTGTCCCAGGCATTGCTGGAGACCGAGTGCCCAAAGGCTAATCCTCTGGGGCTGTCTTGTGCCAGCCACAGGGAGAGAGATTCCCTGGAAAGAAGCCAAGCTTCTTAGCCAGTCTCTCCTCCTCCAGAGCCTTTGGATTACCGTTGGCAGCTTGGAGGCAGCTGCGCCCTGCCAGGGGCCAGGGCATTCCAGTTTTACTCACACTGCTTTCTGCCCGTATTATACCCCAACTTTCAATTTGGAGAAGTAAATATGCAATTTTTTCCCTTCCCTGTAATTTTCCCTGCTGTGGATGTCAGAACAGCTGGGAAATGTGAATAGCTTAGTGCTTGCTAAAAAGTGAAAGGAAGCCTTGCAACACCATGAATTCTCTGCTGCTCTTGGCAAGATCCAGTGGGTCCACTGGGAAAAGATGATCCCCAAGCTATAAGGCAGGGGGCTCTTCAGGCAGGAGGCTCTTCACCCAGATAACCTATGTATTCCTCTTCTATTAGCAGTGCGTGTGTGTGTATATATGTATGCGTGCACACGCATGCGTACATGTCGCACAGATGTTATTGGGGGGAGGGGAGGGAAGTGTATTTGCTTACACAGCCAAACTTTCTGCATATTCCTCTGGAGGCTTCCAGACCTTCCTGTCTCCATAACTGAAGGTCAGGACAGTCTGATGTAAGCTTTGTTGGAGAAAAGCTAGGGCAGGGGGGCAGGGAGACAGGTTTTGAGTCAGACGAATCTGGGATGGCTGTGGTTTATGACATAACCTTGAAATGTTTGGTCTCCCTGGGCTTTTGTCTTGTCCATTGGGAAACAGAGAGGCAGACTGAGAGATACGCCCTCTTTCCAGGGAGTGCTTGCTGACCTCCCACTGAATGCTAGGTCAACAGCCAGACTCAATTGCCAATTACTTTGGGATCTGCCTCACCTGAGGGCACACCCTTCCCTGTGTGACCCACACTGAGCCACAGAGAACGCTGGAGGTGGAAAAGTTAGCCATTGCTGCCTGCTGCAGATGCTCCTGCAAGGTGTTCCGGCAGGCTGGGTCTACTGGGGAAGTGTCTTGCCCACTTCAGTTTCTAGCCTCTCCCCTTCACGGGTGTTGGTCTTTAATAAACACTTACACCTCTGAACTGTGCCTCAGCTCCTTCTCACAGAGAACCAGACCTGTGACAAATAAGGATAATGATTTCCACTTCAAGAAGTTATTGTGAAGCAAGCTAAGTGGGTTATTTCTATAGTGTCCTGCGTGGTCTCTGAAACATTACCAAAGCAAGATAAATATCTGTTCCATTTTTCTCCTTCCTCTAAAAACCACAAGATTCTATTCTTGGATTTGAGCATGTGTTCCTAACCTGTGCTTTGTAACATGGGCTGGGGAAGTGCCCACTGAGACAAAGCCTGAGCTGTGGGGGAAATCTGCGACTGTGGCCAAGGACTCTGGAGCCAGTCCTATACCTTGGAAGTTCATTATCTGTGTATCACATCAACCCTCCTCAAGGATCCTCACTGAAAAGAAATTGAGCATGCAGATTCTCTTCTATCATAATCGCCATGTGTCCATGAGGTAATTCATAAAGGAGTTGGAGATATATTGAAATTCAATATTGTTCTAGTTCAAATCAATATTAATAATTGTTTGCATTTTTAAAGTGTAATTTGCAATTGAAAAACACACAAAGATAGGCCAGTAGTTGCTAGCACATCAAATTTTCCTATTAAAGAAATAGTCTCTTAACTGTAAGATGTTTCATATATACAATGAGGGCTGCCACTGATCCGTGATAAGGGCTGTATGTTATTTATGGGTTCAGTGTTAGAATTCATTTCCACTAGACATGAGCTGAAAGGCCAGAAATTTTTAGGATTTCTTTATTTTCATTTTATGTGCACGAGTGTTTGCCTGTATGTGTGTAGGTGCACCATGTACATGCAGTGCCCACAGAGGCCAGAAGATGGCATTGAATCATCCAGAACTGGAGTTACAGGTGGTTATGAGCCACCATGTAAGTGGTGGCTGATCCTTTGCTAGAGCAGTCTGTATTCTTAATTATAGAGCCATATCTCCAGCCCAAAGGGCATTTTAAGTTCATGATGTCTTAAGTTGAAAAAATTTTTTAAAAAATATGATATATTCAGGGTTACACAAAACAACCTATGGAAGTTGTGTGTTCTTGATACCGTCTCTCCTCATGGTTAACATTATGCGCAATTGTATGATAGTAGTACAGTGTCACAACCAGGATATCAATAATGAGACTGTAAAATAGAAGATGTTCCATCAATGAATGCAGTCCCACATTGCCCTTTAAAGGTCTTTAAAAATTAAAGATTTTTAAATGAAAAAGCTGGCTGTAGTTACATTATGATCCAAATCATTAGCCCGATTTAAATGTCTGGTTTAAAGTGATTCCCATCAGGGTCTGTTTGGTGGTGTACATCTATAATCGTAGCACTTGGGAAGCAGACAGAGAAAGATTTCAACTCCCAAACCAACCTGGATTCCAGAGCACATTCCAGACCAGAATAAACTACAACACCCAGTCTCGCTGTCCAGGCCCCAGAGATTTCTTTAGTTAAGGGACACAGTCCTGGCTGGGCTCCATGGAATACACACATAAAACAGTGGGTGGGCTTGTTTCAACCAAAGGGACTTCCCGATAGAAAAGTGTAGCTTTGCAGAACCCAAGAATATAGTGTGAAGTTTGACACTACAGCCAGGTTGTCACGGACACCTCTGTCAAAGGCAGAGTTGTCATGAAGATAAATAGCTTGGCTGGACTTATTCAGTGTAGGGGACCTAGCTGCCTCAGCAAGGTGCCTTTTGGTGTTTTAGAACCCAGCCCTAAAAGCCTCCTGGAAGCTTTTGTATGGAAGTGACTAAGATCTGTGGTAAAGGACAGGCCTCAGACATGGTGATGGACACCCCTCTCCAGATGGCCACTTGTCTGCCTGAAAGTGGCAGTGTGGGCGAGAAAGTCATAAGATGCCTTTCTGTTTTCCAAGGTGTTTGTCTCACCCCAGAACTGCTGGGAACTTGGGAACTCAGCCACAGTTGATATTTTGTCTGAGGACAGATTGTGAGATAAGGAAAATCGAATTCTGAGGATTTCACAGCTGGGTGGAGCGGAAGTCAGGTCCAGAACATGAACTCCCTATCTGAGCCCAATAAAAGCAGAAATATATAAAATACAAGTCACACAGAATGTATGACTTTAACCATTGTTAACAAGTTTATTTTATGTGTATGTGTTTTACCTTGTATTCATGACTTTCCTATGGCTGTGATAAAAAGACCATGACCAAGACAATTTATAAAAGACAGAGTTTAATTGGGCTTATGGCTCCAGAGGGTCAGAGTCCATAATAGCAGAGAGAAGGTGGGGCAGCAGGAACATCTGGGAGCTCACAGGAAACAGCGTAGGCTGGGGATGTCCTAAACTCAAAGCCTGCCCCAGTGACACACCTTCTCTTAATCCTTCCTCCTAATCCCTCCCAAAGAGTTTCACTAACTGGGGGTCCAAGCACTCAAACATATAAGCCTATAGGGGCTGTTCTTCTGCAAACCATCATAGTCTGCATGTATGTATGTACATTACACATGTGCCTAGTGCCCAGGGAGTCCCGAAAAGGATGTAAGATCCCCTGGAACTGTAGTCACCCCACGTGAGTGCTGCGACCTGGGTCTTCTGCATGAGCAATATACATTCTTAACTGTTGAGCCAGCCTCTCTTTCCAGTGAACAGTAGCATTCACTAAATTTACATTGGTATGAGGCCATTACCATTGTCTGTCTCACAACCTTTTCCTCTTCCCAGACTGGAACTATGTCCTCACTGGAAAATGACCCACATTCCCTCCCAGACCCAGGCAATCTCTATCTTGCCTACGTCTCTGAACTTACCAATTTTCCATTCTTCATAAAGTGCAATTGTGCAATATTTTTTAACTGATCTGGCTCACTTCGTATACCTCTTTAGAGATACCCTTGTGTTAATTTTTTTTAATTCACATATATTTAGTGGTGTGTGTGTGTGTATGTGTGCGTGTGGTCACATGTTTGTATAAGCATGTGAAGTTCAAAGGTCAACTCTTAGAAGTTCGTCTTTTCCTTCTATTATGTGGGTCCTTGGACTCAAACTTACGTTGTCACACTTGAAGACAAGTGTCTTTGCCGCTGAGCCATCTCACCAATCCCTTCATAGACATTTGATTAACACACATGAGCCTTAAGTTGGTCCTGGAGTTTTCTAACATTATACTACAGTTGAGAGGTGTGATAGTTTGGCTTCATGAGTGTAATAATTAGTTCCTGGCCCAGACTTTCAGGCCTAGCCCTGAGGTTTGGACTCACTTGCAGGCCAGCTGCTGCTTTGCCCCAAATAATCAGAAAAGGCTTACATTAATTTCATGCTGGTTGACCTATGGCTCAGGCATATTGCTAGCTAGCTCTCTCATCTTAACTCAAACAATTTCCATTAATCTGTTTAGCCATGTGGCTTGGTACCTTTTCTCAGAGCAGCATGGCTGTCTTCTTTCCTCTGCGTCTGCTGGTGTCTCTCGGACATCTCTGCTCTGCTCTTTCCCGTCCCAGAGTTTTCTCAGCCTGGTAGCCCCGCCCACACTTCCTGTCTGTCTTCTGGCCAATCAGCATTTTATTAAACCAGTAGGAGGGACAAATAATTACCAGAACATAGTCCCACAGCAGGTCAGTTTGCTAGATTTAAGGTCATCATGAAACACACCTCTGGGAGAGCTAATGAAGGCATCTAGAGAGAGCTAATTGAGCAGGGTGAGGGGAAGCCGATCCACCCTGAATGTGGCCAGCACCATCCCTCAAGCTAAGGTTCCAGACTGTACAAAATGAGAGAACGGCAGCTGAACACTGACATCCATTGCGCCCTGCTTCCTGAACGCAGACATACTGCACCCAGCTGCTTAGAGCTCCTCCATGACATCTGCCCCATGTTCACCTAACAGCTGTGGGGAAAACGCCATTGCTTTTCCTCAGGTCTGTTGTCATAACAATGAAATACATAACTAACACAAAGCCTTTGGAGGCCATCAATTTTATGGCATCTAATTATGTGAATGTAAATTCAGATACAATTGTACATCTACAAAAGAGAGGTTCTACGTTTGCCTTTGAAAATATCAGTCTTCAAGCCCCATACTGAGTACTCTTGAGGGAATGGAGAGATTCCAGGTGACATCCTGAGATGCGGTGAGCCTTGGGTGTTCTTGAACCACGGGAGTTTGTTGGTGAATGTTGTTCTCACTTCTAGATTCTTCTGTCATCACTGGACTCGATTCCAGCCCAGACCCAATCAAAACAAACCCATAGCTCCCTGAAATGACCTTTTTAAAATTCCAAGTTGATGGTGTGCCTCTCTCCCGATGGCCCCCAACACTTCCATTTATTAACTCATGCACATTCCACATGCACCGCACCTATTGATCACTTCTCTGGTGCCAGGCTCGGTGCTCAGTGCTGGGAATGCAAAGATGGGGGGGGGGGCGGCTCCAAAGATGGAGCCCAGTGGGGGAAGGGCTAGAACAGGAGTTCAGAGCTTCAGAGATGGGGAGGTGGGTGCTGGGATCTGCCAGGGTTTGGGTAAAGAGGGACTAAGCTTCTCTATCTTTACAATTTCTATCCTCTGCCCTATGGGTATAAACTTCCCTGAGCAGGTGAAAAGTCCTAGGCAGAGACCATACCTGTGCTGTGCCTTGTGACTGCTGGTTCTTTGACCAGGTCCTTGGGACCTGTCATGGCAATCATAAATTTTCTGAAATCCTTCAGCCTTCAGGGAGGTGTTTGTGCTGGGGGGAGGGGGAGGTGAGGCTGGCCTGTAGGTGTCACAGGGGCTTCGGGGACAAAGCTTGGGAATATATGAACCTGATGTACACTATAACCTCTACAATAGGGGTCCCTTTCTCTGACCTGCAGAAGCTTCGGGATGGGGGCTATTGGAGATAACCTGACCTTGTAAGAGATCTAGGACGTGGGCAAAGCAATACCTACCCACCTATCCAATTAGGATGCAGATGAACTGTACTGGGTGTGGCAAAGCTCCGCTTTGGGGATTTCAATACTGCATTCAGCACCCCTGAGGCCCAGCTGGTGGAGGAAGCCTAGAGCAATTCGGAACCTACAGCCTTGCCTCAGAGCCTAAGCCCTTCCAGCCATCCATCTTCCTCACCACTGAGTACTGCAACTTTATGCCTACGCATAGAACTGGGGGGACCAGTCCTGGAGTTTGCAGCCCGCCGCTGCTGCTGCTGCTGTTAGAGCGGGGTTTTAATTAGCTGCAGGATTTTAATGAGCTGAAATCAAGGAAGAGCCCCATCTCAGAAGTAAGCCAGAGCCACGCACACAAGGCAGAACTAGTATGACAAATACAAATAGAGGTGGTGCTCTCAGGGGACCGGGCCCTGTGCTCCCTCCAATCGAGGAGGATCAGATGCGTATCCACGGCCAGGAGGAAGGAAACCGAGGGTCAGCTACCTGTGCTCAGCTGCAGTAGTGGGTAGAGCCGGGTGCCAGATCCCCTCTGCCACTGCAGCAGAAGGCATGGTGCCGGATTCAAGGTGACGGCAGAGCCTGGCTCCATTCTCCTCAAGTTGCCATAGCAGCCTGTCTCCCGACGAGCAGCATCTCCTGTAGCCCTCAGCCGGGAGGGACGGCATTGTTCCGCTCCTGCCTGTGTAAAGAGGACACACCAGGACAGAGAACTTTCCCGGGCCTGGGGCCCACTGACCACGTGGGTGTACCCAAGCGGTCTGGCGTGAGGTGTGGGGTGGGTCCCCGCAGCCAGAGGGGTCCTCTGAGTGACTGAGAGAAACATCCAAGCCCTGGAGCAGCCACAGCCAGGCGTGTCCTTGGAGTCGTCCATGTGTCCGGCTATCGCCACTGGAGGTGCGTGTGTTTTGGCTGAATTCTCAAGTCCTTGCTTATACCCTGAAGTCAGTTTCCCCAGAGAGAAAACCATTTAAGTCAAATAAATACGGAGATGGGAGAAATCTTCAGCCTTGCCCCCCCCCCCCCCCCCCCCCCGTGTCCTGTGAGGTATAACATTAATTGGATCTTTTCTTTCTTAAAGTAAAAATGGGTGATGCCATCCAGGCCTTGGGGAAATAAACCCTAGAAGGCTTTGTGATTTTGGGCAGGGCAGAATATTCAACCAGACTGTGTATTTTTCATACCTTAAGCACCCCCCCACCCCCACATGCACACAACCTCTTCTTCGTTGCCAATAATTTGAATTTTCTTATTGTCTGTTGGTTTTTGGAAAGGGATGCAGGGAGACGAGGAACACTTGCATTTGTCACCAGAGCAGAGTGTGATGTATGTAATGAGGCCAGGACAGTCCCAGGTGGGAACCGAGGTCTTGTAAATGTATTTTCACAGCCCAGGGCAGCTAGGCCATGGCCTGTGACATGTTGTTATATTGAGGCCCAAGGCAACAGCTGAACTCAAAGAAGGGGAAGACAAATGACCTTTGGACCAGCGTCTCCCTGTTGTCTTGAAAATATGTGTGACTAAAGAACTCTGGGGGATATGGAGGAGGGCTCAGAGACACACATCCTCTGGAGCGTGCATCCTTGGGTTTCTGTGGGAAGAGGAGCCTTGCAGATTCCAGGATGCTGGTCCCCTCCTAGGACATCAGGGATCCAGCCAGATCGCAAAGCACTTCCTCGGGAGGCTAGGCAGCTGGCCTCTTGATTCACATCTGCATGAATCCAGGAGCTGGCTGACCAGATAGTCCCTAGTGAGAGCAAACACGAATAATAGGGTCCTGAGAGGAAAGGCTGGGGACCAGGGCTTAGGAGCTGGGTGGGAAGCCATTGATGTGGGCAGACACAGGGTCTTTGAAGTGGCAAATGTTGCATAGTTGAGTCCCCTGCCTCCTCTCCTAGGTCTCAGGTCCACCAGCAGCTGCCTCCACAAATGGATTGAGTATGAACAGATTCAGGGTACAGCTGCAGATACCCTTTAGTTGTTGACAGAAATCTGCAGTGGCTCTAATGGTGGCCGCATGACAGATGGGGAAGAGAGGGGACCAGGCAGCGTTCTGTTGTCACATCTACAATGTCAGGCTAAGGCAGTGACCACAGGGGATTCTGAGACCCTTTCTTTGCCTATCAAATGGCTTTGGAGGTGACCCACGGGACGTCATTAGGCATCTTCCCAGGCACCTCTGTGTGCAGGGCACAGCTTGGCCTTTCTCCCTCCTTCCTCTATATCGGTTAGGTGGTGTTGTCACGTGACAGAATACCTGATAATGTAAAGGCGAAAAAGTTCATCTTGGCTCCTGGTTTCAGAGAGTTCAGTCCGTGGTGACTTTGTCCTGTGTGCTTAGATAGAGCATCATTACAATGGCAGTATGTGGTGGAGGGGAGTCTTGACTTTGTGGCAAACAGGAAGGAGAGGAAGAAGGGGGAAAAAGAAGAGGAGGTGTCAGCCAAGGACAAGACATTCCCAAGGGACCACCCTCAGTTCCCCACTTCCTTCAGCTAGGTCACTCTTCTAATGTGTCTACCACAGCCCACCATCAGGGAACCAAGTCCTAAGACATGAGCCTGTGGGGACCTCATCCTCTGTAAGAAGTATCTTCCTGTCAGAGACCACAATATGACCATGTCAGATTGGCCTCAGGAGACTGATATGGCTGTAGGAAGCATGCCAACATCACAGACAGCGTATTTTTGTAGACACTTACCAGCATGGGTGAGGGCACGTACGCATCGGTAGGGCACCTGCTCCGGTCTACAGGGGGGGATGAGTGTGTCAACTGCCCTAGACAGGCGTCAAACTGCCTCCCCTCGCTCTCTGTTCTCTGCTGTGCCACTGCAGAATGCCATTTCCACCCATCCAACTCCTTTCAGGCTTTTAGGACAGTTTGGGTTTCCTAAGGGGCTCTGACAACTGTACCGGGGGTATGAGGTGGCGCCCAAGGATACAACGATGAAGACAGGATCATAAGCAGCTTCAAAGTGTGAGAGAGAACAGCCCTGTCCCTTCCCGGCCACTCATACTCTCCCAGCCATCCAGAGATTGACAGTGACGGGGCTGACTCAGCAGGTAGCACGGGGACAAAGGACACCAGGCATCTAGGCATCAACATGGACAGCAGTTTCATCTTTCAGAAAGTCATGAAATCTAGATGATGCATCTATAGCTTTGCAAGACAATGATTAAACACTCAGGACAGTCCTACCACAGGGAAGCCCTAGCTATACCCTGGTATACCTGAGGCACACTGTGAACAAGGTAGGATGCCATACCCCACACCTCACTGGTGACACGTAGCAATGGTCTTTTTATAGGGCAAGGTTGTTACACAGGTTGTGGCCTGCTCAAAAATCCCAGAGCAGGCTCTCCTGATAAACTGAGCCCCACTCACTGCCGCTTCCCAAACATAAAGCTGGGAGGTCATGGGAAACACCTGCTCTGCCCAGTCCCGAGAACCTGCACCAGGATCAAAGAGCCCTGCGGCAGGTTAATTAAAGTTAACTGAGTAAAAAAATAATTACAGGGACAGCAGAGTAGAGAGACCCAAGCCTGGAGTGTATACTCCTTGGTTCCTAAGCTTTTCTGAGACCATCTAGTTCTTGGGAGATATTTTCTGGGTACAGTAAAAGGCAGAAAAGGACTTTACAAACTTCCCTTTCTGCTTAGGGGTCTGTAGGCTAGACAGAGAGAGGCCACAGTGGGTGCTGGGTCCTGTGGCTTTGGGTGGCATCCATTGGGGGTTTTTTGTTTTATTTTTTTTTTTTTGGTTTGGTTTTTTGGTACTGCCCTGTGTTGTGGTCTTAAGATTTTTGTAGACTCCTTAGGTAGAAATAAGGTGTATTCTTTGGATTACAGACAGGCCTTTAATAAAACCCAGCCCTACTTACCACTCTGTTCCCATAGCTTCCTGGCCTGGCCAGCGTGTGAGGCCAACATCCTGTAATGCACTAGGGGACCTGGAAGAAAGGCCCACCACACCTTCCCTACAATGCTTGACTGAATCCTCTGAAATGAAATTAAAATAGTGATTTTCCCTGTGCCCCCTTTCCATTAGCTTTTACAAGTGTGCATGTTTTGCCTGCCTGTGTGCTGTGTGCATGCAGTACCTATGGTGGCCAGAAGAGGGCAATGGATCCCTTGGAATTGGAGTTATAGATGGCTGTGAGCTGCCCTGTGGGTTCTGGGAACCATATCCAGGTCCTCTGGAAGAGCAGCCAGTGCTTGTAGCCTCTGAGCCATCTCTCCAGCCGGAGTTCTTCTCTCTTGAGTTTGCTTCTGTGAAGTATTTTATCACAGCAGTGAGAAAAGTGATAAATGCCCTGAGGCTATTTGTCTAAATACCTGGTGTATATGAGTCCCTGCAATAGGTTAGGTGTGGGGAGAATATTGTGTGTGTCCAGGATCCATCTGTCTAGGCCTTTAGCAGGTGTCTTGGGGATTTTCTCTGTCCTTCTACTTTTACCTGGCCCACACAACACCAACAACTGGAGACCAGGTATCCAAAAAAAAAAAAAAAAAAAAATGAATTGATCAGGAACATTTCAGATTCAAACCATAGTGAGGTATGCCTGTCTATTTTTTAAAAAATGTTGTGCTGGGTTATGGTGGCACACACCTTTAATCCCAGTGCTCGGGAGGCAGAGGCAAGTAGATCTCTGAGTTCAAGCCTGGACTACAAGAGCAAATCCTAAGACAGCCAGGACTACACAGAGAAGCCGTGTCTCGGGTGGGCGGAGAGGATGGGGGGGGGCAGGGGGAAGCCTGAAAGATGTTGTATTATTTCATATGTATGAATGTTAGCTTTTGTGTATGTCTGTGCATCATGTGCATGCAGTGCCCGTTGAGATGCCAGAAGAGAGCGTCATAACTCCTGGAACAGTTGGTTGTGAGCTGCCATGTGGATACTGAGAACTGAACCCAGGTCCTCTGAAAAAGTAACCCATGTTCCTAACCACTGAGCCATACGGGTGTATGTTTGTCACGATCCACAATTGGGTCCAGTTCACGGTCATTTACTTGTACATGGACATTTCTTCCGTTCTTCTGGTAGAGCTGAGGTTAATAAACCGCATGTACACACTCTGAGTCTGCAGAGGCCAGAAGAACAAGCCAAGATGGAGGGTTGCGAGTGTGTAGGGAGCGTGGTGTCTCTTGGGGGAGGGAGGGCAGCTCACAGAACTGGCAGCTCAGGGGGTTGCCACCATGGCTGTCAAGGTTCGCACCAGCCTTAGATGTCCCAAAGCAACAATTAGAGATTGTGTCTCTCTGTAGTTTTATGGCAGGTGCAGACAAGAGACCCTTGTAGGGTGGGTATCGGTACAGGCAGCCACAGGACTCCATCCATGGGCTTCAAAAGGTGTAAGTGAGCAGGCGTGGCCGTGCATGTCTGTAATCCCAACACTTGGGAGGCTGAGGTGGGGGGGAAAGGAATCATGAATTTGGGACTCTGGGATGCATAACAGTAATAGGGACCTCAACCTGTACAGATACCCTGCAGCTGATAAATGTCTTCCCTTCCATCTCTCGTAGATCCCAGCCTGATGGATGTGTGGTACGGATAATGAGGGACAAACGTGCCTTTTACACCCAAGAGGTGACCCGGGAGAGTGCCCTGGATGATCTCACGACTTGGAACAATGCGGCTAGCCTGCATGTTCTCATCCATCCTGCTATTTGGAGCTGCGGGCCTCCTCCTCTTCATCAGCCTACAGGACCCTGTAGAGCTAACCCCCCAGCAGGTTCCAGGTGAGCCCTGAGGTTGCTGCCTACCATTGCCAGGCCACATACAGACCTTCATGGTAGCCCTGGTGTGCTGGGGCTGAGGGAATAGCCCTGGTAGGCAGAAAGGGGCTCTGATTTTCTCCTAACAGGTGTTGGTGTCAGTGTGGGGTATCTATCTGAAAGCCGGCCAGCAGTTTAAAGGTTATGGCTTCCACAGCATTTGAGCAGCCCCTGGTGGGGGAGTGGAGAGGTTGTCCATCTGCTCAGCCAATTTGTTGTCTTCAGTGAATCTGACTCATAGAAAATTCTGCCAGCTCTTGGGGCATCCTCCACATTGTTCAGAACACCAGGGGATAAACATCTTTCTGATTTTTCAAAATGTCCCTAGGAATGAAACCCAGGGCCTTTCCACCTGATCATTTGGCATTGCTTTAATTTTTGAGACAAGGTCTGGTCTTGAACTTGTGAACTTACCTTATCCGCCCGAGTAGCTGGGCTTATGGGCCTGCACCACCAATCTGCTTTTGAAATTTTTGTTACAGCAGGATGCGTTGGAGTATGCCTTTGATCCTGTGAGTTTGAGGCCAGCCTGGTATGCATAGTAAATTCCAGGACAGCTAGGGCTACAGAGTGAGATTCTATTTCAAAAAATAATTTTGTTACATTAATTAATTTGTTTAATTTATTGGTGATGGGCATGCATGTGGAGGGAGTTGATTCTCTCCCTTCATTATGTGGTTTCTGGCGACTGAACTTGGCCTTGGGGGCAAATACCTATAATGCCCACCCACTGTAGTGGAATTACGTTCTGGTACACTGTAAATATTGGTCCCTCCTACTGGATTAATAAAAAGTTCATTGGCCAGAAGGCAGACAGGAAGTGTGGGCAGAGTTACTAGACTAAGAAACCCATCTTCCCAGCCTTCATCATCTTCTTGAACTCACATATCCAGAGCGTGACTCAGTTTCCCTATCTAGCCCTGGGGACCCTTTGAATCCAGTTCCTCTGGCTTGGGACAGAAACTCGGGGGCATACCAGTTTTGTGAGTGTAAGAACTGCTCCTACCATACCACAGATCTCTCTGTGCCTTGTGCCCTTTATTTTGGTCAGTGTCTGCTGGGGATGCGGGTCCCAGTCATTGAGAGGAACGTGTGGAGCAGAACACTTGGGGAGCTGGAATGAAGAAAGGAGATCTCCAGGGTTCCTGGTGTTAGATATGATGGAGCTGACTGTCATAGGCATGGGCTTGAGGCCGGAGGTTAATTTGCTTTGAAAGGAAAACCTGGGCTTCCAGGCCATAGCACTAACCGAGGTCCATTGTGAAGACTCCCGGAGATGCATTTTCTCCCCAGGGACAAGTAGGTAAACATACTACTTGCAGGGATAGGATGAGAGAGATATGGAGGTCTATGTAGATGGCTTTCTGTGACAGTTCTGCCTAAAGCCTTGCACAGGAAGGGTGAGTGCCTGTTCTCCAGCCAGGAGCTCGTCCTATATTGTAGGAATTATTTGCTGGCAATGGATTATATAAAAGGATTAATATTCATGAAGAAGTCTATACGAAACATTCACTGATACAAGATTGAATCTTAGGGCAATTGCTGGAGGGCTGAAATGTCCCAGGCAGGGGTGGCAAGCCTCCCTCTGAGAACACAGGGAACAAACCAGAAGATCAGGCAGCATCCAACCAACCTGTCTTCAAAGAGGGTTTGTCATGCCCCATACAAGGGTCCTCAAGACCTCAAAGCCACGCTTTTATTTCTTGCTTGACTGTGCCTGAACCTGCCACATCCCTACCTCCGTCTTCAGCTCTCCCCAGCTTAGGCTTCCTTTCTTTGTACCATCTTCTTGTTTTGCTACTGCAACTGGATCCTTGAACCACCAGACAGTACAGATTGAAGGCCACGGGCCTCAAGAGAGAAAGAAAAAATACACATAGAGGCCAGAGCCTACCCAGACCGGCAGCGGCTGCCAGGAGCCCTGCATGGGGGAGGCCGATCAATTACGCCTTTCATCCTAGACAGTGAGTAAGAAGCAGGTTCAGCTGCAGGCCCTGGAAACAGCGAGCAAGCCACTGTGCTGACGCATTCCCGGGTCAACCCCTACAGCTGGCGACTGTCAAAAATGGGTCTGGCTGCTCCTCAGCTTCTGAGCAAGCAAGTGTGCGTGACTGAGCTGGTTCCTCTGGGGACTTTGTAGCCTCTCAAGAGCCCTAGAATAGTGAGTGATTTTGAGTCAGCACAGCTGGGTCTCACAGGACAATGCCATCACAGTGCAGGAAATTGGTCCCTGTGACTATTTGGAGTCTGTGCATAAAGAAACCGGGGAGCTTGAAGACTGCTTGGATGAATCTATACCTCTGGTGGATACCTTAGTGTGTGGTCATGGTGCACACACAGGCAGAGGGGTAATGATGTCTGCACTGCGTGGGAGGGATCAGGAATAAAGGGGATAAATGTATGTGTAGTCTCCATCTGGGACAGGGTATGGCCTCTCTGTGGTCCGTTTCTAGGACAGATGATCTAAGGGTATGGCCTCCATTTCTGGGGCAGGTGATCTATCGCCAGGTGAAATTCTGATTTGATTATCCTACAGTATGCCCTCCCCCCCCATGCCAAGAGCCAGCTAGCAGAGCAGAATCCTTAATTTCACAGGCACTGGATTCCCGCCCCTTATTCCAGCTTGCTTAAAACAGCTGTTCAAGTTCACAGATGCGTGAATTACATGGGGTGGGAACCACGGGTAGGGCTGGGAGTTTTGGGATAGAGCAGCACAGCCTGGTGGAGAGGCGTGAGGGGGTGTGAAGGATCACATGACACCTGAATAAGTGTGGTGGGCAGAGCCAGGCAAGGAATGTGGGTGGGTCCTCACTGTGACATCCTACTGACAGATACAGGTAAATGGCTCTCTCGTGATGTGTTACTACGTGATGGGCGGCCCTGACGGTCTACGTAAATCACACCAAACACAGTCATGAAATCTTAAGTAATGCTTACGTTACTTTCCCTGAGCCAAGTGCTCCTGACAGAATCTGTTTGTGTTGATTTGCTACTATTCATTTATTTCTTCCCTACTTCTTACAGAAGCCTAATTGCGATTCGGTACCAAGAAAGCAATATCGAAGTAATTTTCCACAACATTAGTTACAATTTTCTTCTGATCCTTCAAGTGAAACAGCCCCATCCTGTTGGCGTCGCTGAGCATATAAACCTTGATTATATTTATCTGCTGGAAACCAGTGCTTACAAACTGTGTGTGCCTAGTTGCGTGGCGGGGTGGTCCCGAGGGCCCCTGACCAAGCCTTCTCCCCAGGAGTTTCTGTCCAAAGAAGCTGTAGGCTGGAAGGCTATCCTGTCGGCAGGGACACCAGAGCAACTAGAATACTGGAAACTCCACCCCATGGCATAAACTTTGCTGAGACTTAAGGGGAGAGTTATGTGGATTTGAGCATCGAGAAGCCAGCTTGAAGAAGGGAATGGAGTTCTTACATGCTTGTGGTTCTTGAGGTCCAACACTGATTGGATCCAACTGATGCAGTTACTAGATGTTGAAGACACAGTGTTCTAGGTTGCTTCCTGTTGCTATGATGAACACCATGTGTGTGTTGGAGGGGGGAGGTGAGGAAGCAATGTTGAGGTGGAAAGGGCTTATTTCGTCTTCCCAGGTCGCAAGCCATCTCTGTGGGAATTTAAGCAGGAATTCAGGGCAGGAACCATGGAGGAATGCCCCTTGATGGTATTCTCCTTCTCTTACTCTAGATGATTTTCTTGTGTGGCCCATCGACCTAGGGATGGCGCCGCCCATAGTGGACTGGGACCTCCTACATCAATTAGCGTTTAAGAAAATGCCTTACAGACAATGGGCACGGGCTAATCTGGCAGAAAGCAATTCTTCAGTTAAGGTTCCCTCTTGCCAAACTCTAGGTTTAGATCAAATTGACAGTTGTAGTTAATTCATTTGAATCCTTTTTGGGGAGAGCTAGCCCTCCTCAGCCTAGCTAGGGCATTAAGCAGAATCTTATAGAATTGCCAACTTTTGTAAAGGTGGAACCTGTTCTCTTTTTTAAAAGGTGTTCTATTTTACGTTAGCCTGTGGTGATATATTTTATATTTAATAAAACCAACCTAGAATATCAAAGAAAAGAAATAGACCACAGTCAGTTCTCTCCCAGCCAACTTCTCAGGGTAAACGCTATCAAAACTCCTCAGCCTGACTTGTCACTTCCACAGAATACCTCAATGTCTGTCTACGCCTGCCTTAAATATCTTCTTTGCCCAGTTGTTTCCCTTCTGGGTTCAACTCTGCGTCATAACCCTAGATTTAGGATTAAAGGTGTGAGCTACTACTGTTTGGCAGTTAGACCTTGAATTCACAGAAACAGAAAGATCTCTGTCTCTGGAGTTATGGGATTAAAGGTGTAGGGCACCACTTAGTCATTCCCATGCTGGGATTAAGGCATGAGTTACCACTCTATGACCCTCTCTATGCTTGACTGTGGGTGATTCTGTCCTCTGTTTTCCAGGCTGATTTTATTACATATAAAGTGTATCACCACGTTAGCCCTTTTGAAACAGAACTAAACACATGGGCAGGGTGGACAGAAACATTTTGTTCAGAGCTTAAGGCCAAAGACCCCCCACAGGACCCAGACAGGAACTGAGTGTATGGGCTGAAATAGGAACAGGGTATTTCAGGACACACCTTCTAAAGCCCCCATGACCCTCAAAATGAACCATAAGCTGAGAACCCCGCATTCAAGATGAGTCTGTGGGTAACATTATAGAGCCAGACCATAATAGATAGGTTCCCACCAGCTAACCTGCACTCTGAGATTAGATTTTCTTGTTTACTGGAAAATTCTACCTATCTAATTACAATCATTTTCCAGTCTGCAAAATTACCAGTCCTAAGGCCAGAGTTTCTGCCCCCAGTATGCTCACTTCTGTGTGGCTTTATTGCCTGCTGTTCAGCATCGATTATTTTTGTGACCATGTTTTTACCATGTGGTTCAGGCTGGCCTCAAATCTACAGTCCTCCTGCTGTAGACTGCTGGAATTACCCAGCTAGGGGGAGTCACAATGTTTATTTATTTATTTGTTTAGGCTAGGATTTGAACCCAGGGTCTCAAGTATGCTAAGCAAGTGCTCTACCACTGAGCCACACAACCAGCCCAGAAGCTCATTTCTTGACACAGATTCACCCTTTCTTCTCATAAAAGACCAGAGCTGGGAAAAGCAGGCTCAGCACAGTAGCTTTGGAGACTTCAGAAGGCAAAGTCTGCATTCACTTGGGAAGACAGTTTCAGAGGCTGCCTTTCCCTGTGAACTTTGTATTATAGGTAGTGAAGACGAGAAGGGCAGAAGAATGAACCTCAGGAGCCTGCCCCCCAACCTGGCTAGGCTTCCATCCCTCCCTCCAGGCTTCTCCCCTCGGGTCTGATTTTTGAAATGCACACCAGATAGTGAACCAACTCACATCTAAATATTTCAGTGTTTCTCAGTTCAGATGATAAGAATTGATGTTTTCAACGTTACTCCAACCATCTTATATTTCCTTAAAAAATAACTCTTAAAAGCAGGCAGTCCTTTAGAAGCTGAGGCTGGAGAATCCCAAGTTTAGGGTGAACCTGGGCTATGTAGCAAATCCCCACATTAAAAAAAAAAAAAAAAAAAAAAAAAAAAAAAAAAAAAAACCCAAATGTCTAGTCAGTGTTGAAACTTAATTGTCTCCTAAATACAAACACATGTATCTCTGGTGTCTTATCCAATATTCAAGCACAGCCACACATTGCAGTTGCCTTAGGAATCTTAAATCTCTCTCCCTGTGAAAGTTTTTCTCTTTTTCTCTATTTTTTTTTTCAGGATGCTCGGTCATGGGTCATATAGAATGTGCCCATTTTAATTTATTGTACCTATTTGCCCTTTACTCTTTGTATGCTGAATATCATTAGGAAAATCTTCTGCGGCAAGCACATCTGGCTTGGCCCCACTTTGCTTTTTATCAAAAAAAGATAAGAATTTCCACGTGGTCCCATGATCTGTTAGGCAGCTTATATCCTCCTGATCTCTTGTGATGTCCGTGAGCTGTCAAAGGACGTGCTTCCAGCTGCCCCTTCATCAGGGGTCACACCCAAGGTCTCAGCCTCATTTAGCCATTCCCTCCTCATTTCGTAAAACGGGATGGAGTTGTCTTAATGACAGGTGAGTTGTTGGCAGCCACCCATGGAGCTGACGTGAATGCTCGGTCGACGGGTTCATTGGTGTAGTAAAAATAACAGTGCCAGGTTTGGAGTGTACGGCTGTCATCCCGGCACTAACTCGGAGGAGAAGGCAAGAGAATCAAGAGTTCTGGACTAATCTGGGCTGTAGAGAGTGTTCAAGGACAGCCTGAGGTATAGAACAAGACCTTGTCTCCAAAGAGAGAGAGAGAGATGACCTCAGACAGTCTCTGTTGTGTGTACTTTACATAATTAAAAATAATTATATTATAATATTTTCATTTATCTATGGCGGCATATGACATGGGGTGCATGGAGAGGTCTGAAGGCAACTTCCAGGAGTCCCGGGTCCGGGGATTGAACTCAGATCACTGGACTTAGCAGCAGGCTCCTTGACCCACTGAGCCATCTCGCCAGTCCAAGAATGGCTTTTGCAAAGTGGCTTTTCCTAAAGCAGGCTCTCCCTGCACTTCAGGGTTCTCTCTTTGTTCCCAGAATGGAGTAGCTGTGATTAAGATACCAGGGTGTCAGCCTTGTTCCTTCTTCCAAGGCCTCTGGTTTAGACAAAGGGACAGCCACCGATGGCTTCTCTGTCATATGGTACCCTTGGACCGCGTTACTGAGAATGACAGCATTTTTAAAGTACAAATCACCAACATCAACAGAGCATTCACCCTGTGTAAATGTGCTAAGCAAACACTATTATTATTATTATTATTATTATTATTATTATTATTATTATTATTATTATTATTATATAACAGTGAGTCTCTCTGTATAGCCAAGGCTAGTCTGGAGTTTGCTAATAGCCCAGGCTGGCCTCACTGTCCCCAGACTTCAACTGGTCTGTGCTTGTAAGCATCTGCTCCCTCGCACACTCCCCACACCCCTGCACACGAGACCACTGGCATCACCAAAAAACCCAGGCCCATAGCATAGCCCAGTGCAGATAAAGATTTGGAGATCAGTGAAAAAGTGGATTGGGCGGAGCTCTGGGTGTTTGTGGAGGGGGTGAGGGGGCTGGATGTCACATGTAGCTGAAGGGTCATCCAGGTCTCAGGGCCAGCAACCTCCTTGGGACACAATGGGGAGGAGCCAGCCTTTGCCTCAGGGTATGGGATGGAATGTGGGCTTTGAATGGAACATCATAAAACTCTTTCTAGAACCAGAAAGAGGGCTCAGCGGTTACCAGCGCTCACTGTTCTTTCAGAGAACCTGGGCTCACTTCCCAGTATCCATGTATCCAAGCTGCTTACACCTTCCTAATAGTAACTACTGTTCCAGGGGATCCACATTCTCCCGGCCTCTGGGGATACCTTTATGCATGTATGCACAAATACACACACATATTCACATACATAAAAAATAAGTCTTTTACTTAAAAGAAAGCTCATTCTAGAAATGGTAGATTTAGCTGATAGGACCACAGGCCTAGGGCAGGGGATGGGAGGAAGGATGGAATCAGAGATGCAAAGTAGTTACTTGTACCATTGTTGAACCAGGATAGAAATGGTGGTTTTTACCAATGCCAGATGAAGCAGAAAGCAAAGGCTGACTTTTTGTTTTGTTTTGTTTAGTGTTTTGAGACATAGGGTCTCAGCATGTAGCTCTGGCTGTCCTGGAACTTGCTATGTAGACCAGGCTGGCTTTGAATTCAGATATTAGCCTGCTGCTGAGTGCTGGGATTAAAGACATGTGCCACCAGGTCTGACATGAGAAAGGCTGGTTTTTAAAAATATTTTAGTGAGTGAGTGTGTGTGTGTGTGTGTGTGTGTGTGTGTGTGTGTGTGTGTGTGTGTGTGTGTCTGTCTGTCTGTCTGTCTGTCTGTCTGTCTGGTTGTCTGTATGTGCAGTATGTACATGCAGATGCTCACAGCTGCCAGATGAGAGCACCAGCTCCCCTAGAACTGGAGTAGCCGCTTGTTGTGAGCGGCCCAGTGTGGCTGCTGAGAACGGAACTCTGGTTTCCCACAAGGGCAGCCAGAACTCTTTAAACTTACCCATCTCTCCAGTTCCTGTATTAGCTATGTCTTGGTCATGGCTGCAAAATGCCTGGCAGACACAACTTTAGAGAGGAAGGTCTTGCTTTGGCTCATGGTCTCAGGGGGTTCCAAATCATTATTGAGGAGCAAGCATTAGAATGCCTCTCTCTGTCAAGGTGGCGACTACTTACCTCAAAGTAGACCAGAAATAAGATAGAAGTATGTATTTCCTCCAAAGCTCTGCCCCTGGGGACGTACACCTGTGGTGATATATTGTATAGTTAATAAAAATAGCCTGAAGTATCAGGGGATAGAGCCAAACCACAGAAGGTCTCGGTGACCCACGCCTTTAATCTCATCACTGGGGAAGCAGAATCCATCTGGATCTCTGTGAGTTCAAGGTCTAACAGAGCCAGGCCAGCACTAGGAAAGTTGAACCAGGCTGGGTGAGAAGTGGCTGGGGCTTGTTTCTCTATCTCTCTGATATTCCAGCTTTTCCTCAATATCTGCTTCCAGGTTTTTCTTATAATACCAAATAGAATTTGTGCAATACACACCCAACATCCAGACCTACCTCCTAAAAGCCCCACAGCCTTGAAAATAGTGCCACCCACCAGGGATAGTGTGTTCAAAACATGAGCCTATGGAGAACTTTCCAGATTAAACTGTAGCAGATACCAAAGGAGTATGTGTATGTGCAGAGCTGGATGAGAAAAATGGGGAGAGCCGTGTCTGGGGTTTCTGGCTGTGGTGGATATATATGGAGGGTACCATTCTCCAGGGTAACTCTGAGAAGGACAGGGGTGCATGGATTCTGTTTTGGACTTAGGGAATCTGAGGTTCTGGGTGTAGTTAGACCTTTTATTTGGGACTACCAGTTCCCCAGTAATAACAAGGGGACTTAATATTAATTGTAAAAGCTCAGCCATAGCTTAGACTTGTTACTAACTATCTCTTACAATTTAAATCAACCGATTTCTTTTCATCTATGTTCTCTTATGTGGCTCAGTTACCTTTATTCCATATTGCCCACTGCTGCTTCCTCTGAGGCTCTTGGAATCTCCTCACAACTCCGCTCTTCTTCCCAGCATTCTCTCTGCCCCACAAAGTCCTGCTTCGCTGTTGCCCCTTTAGCTTTTATTAAGCCAATCACAGTGATATATGTCACACAGTATAAAGGAATATTCCATAACATTTGGGCAGATGTGGGAAGGTATTCTGTAACTTTTTTTTAACAAGGGGCTCCATACCCATAGGGTGTGGGAAGCTTCCTTTAGCTTCTGTATCCTCTTCATCACTTGGGGTTGGGGTCCATTGAGGATAGACAGGTCTATTGGAGAGCTCTGCCCTAGAAGAGGAGTTTATGTCTCTGTAGACACAGGTCTGTTCTGGGCACTGCCCATGTTCCTGTTGGGCTAATTGCCAAGGCTGGGATCAGGTTTCTACCTGTCCTGGGACAGAATCACTCCATCTAGGCTGCTGGGCTTGCGAGCTGGGAAAACAGGCCTGGTGTGTCTATCCGTGGAGGGACCCTGAGAGATCCAGGCTGAGGTGAGAGATGCAAGGTAAAGTGAGTGGAGGAAGACGGGATAGGCTCTGCTTCCAAGAACAATCTGGAATGAAGACAGTCTGGAGTCTTTCCCTGGATGGAGGGCCCCGAAGGCATTGTGGGAGAGGCATGGCCTGGTCACAGAGGGTGCTAGAGAAATAAAGTCACCAGGGCTGCAGGCAGAGGACAAAGGTGGCTGTGAGTCAGAAGGGTTTCCTGTAGTCATCCTGTGGGAAACCCACCTAAGTTCTACAGCAGCCAAGTGCTGCTGCCCTCAGCGGGCAGCCAGGCCACCGCACGGAGCTGGGAGTCTTTCCAGAGTAAATACAGCTAACCACCTTACCCATGATTTCTTAGGCCCAAATCTCCAGAGCTGCAAGTCCTAGTGTCTGTGGGTCTGACTGACAACTCTGAAGTCGCCCACCAGAGACAAAGCTGTGCTGGCTACAACGTGTGGCCTTTGCTCTGGGTTACACATTACCAGGGACATGGCCCTATTTGTACAGAGTCAAGGAGGCACTCAGTAATGCCAGGTTCATCTGGCTTCTACAGAGACTACCCTTGTCTATTTGGGTCCCCTGGGAACTCCAAATCCACAGAGCCCTGAGTGACCCACAGGAAACTCTCAGCCAGTCCATCAAAGTGCATTGACCACCCACATGTGTCCCAGCACTGAACCCTGTCTTCTCAGAGCTGGGGTGTTTAAATCCGTAGTCCTCAGGACTGGGGAGCCAGCCCCACCTGTTTCCATGGAGCTGGCTGCTTTCCCCAAACAGGTGGATTTTACTGGAATTCTCAGGAGCCTGTTTCCCACAGCCATTTTCTAACAGCATTGTGGAACATCGTATATATTTCTTCTAAACCTTGTGAGGCTGACACATCCTTGTTGTGACTGTGAATATCAGAAGTGACATGTAATTGCAGTGATCCATCCTGTTAAGTAGTTGGCAATATATCATTGCAAAATCAGCCGGCTGGGACTCTCAGATTCCAATGTTTCTAAACAATAGACCTATACCATCTTCAAACTTGCTTAGCACCACCCACAGCTCAGCAGGGACACCCCACCTCTCTTTATCTCACCTTTCTGGGACCTCAGAGACACGTTTTCACTCTGGGGCAATCCACACCCTTGGTTCAGTTCTCCTGGGACATACCTTTATGTGTCATATAAGGCAGACAGATCCTCCCAGTCAGGGCTGTGGGTGGGGATACCCAGTGAACCGTTCCTTCTAGGCTCATGAGGCCTTGCCCTCCCTGACCCTTAGACGGGAGGAATCCATGTGTAGGTTTTTCCTGGGCCAGCTCCATCCTCACTGTCCAGCAGGAGGAAGGAAGACAGACTCATTGTACCATACAGTTGAAGGCATGCACTTGGATGAGTCTAGACATACCAGATGGCCTTATGCATAAGTCAGGCTCTGTTCACATTGTGTTCGGGGCTAATTTAGATCGTGGTATGATGGGCAATCCCTCCAGCTGGGCAGAGGCCCGAATAAAGGGGGTGTGGACAGTGGGCCCTATGGGGCAGTCAGTCATTCCCATGCAGAAGAAGATCATCTTCAAGCCTTCAAACCTGGCAGGTTTGGGGGTTTTCAGTGGTGCTACCATTGGAGCCTGTGTGTTGGTCAGTTTTCGGTTGCTATGACAAAAATTCCCAAGTAGAACAGAGGAGGAAAGATGTATGTGAACAAGTTTTCAGAGAGTTAACACATCATGATGGAAGGGTGTAGGCAGGACAGCTTACGTCATAGAGGCTGGAGGAGAGAGCGAGCCTGGACTAGTTGGCACTCACTTTTATTGAAACTGAGGCTCCTGCCATGAAGTGTGCTTCCCATGCTCAGGATGGATATTCCCTCCTTGGTTAGTTAGTTCTAGAACCATCTCTCTCCAGACACAGCTGGAATGTGTTTCTTAGTCCAGTCAACCTGTCAATCAAAATCAACCATCAGGGGCTAGAGAGATGGTTAACAACGCTTAATGCTCTTGCAGAAACTCAGGGCTCAGTTCCTAGCATCCAAATAGCTGTTCATAACTATGGCCTCTAGGGGTACCTGGGCGCACACAGTGCACATAAACTCACCCAGGCACCCGCATGTGTGTATACACACACACACACACACACACACACACACACACACACACACACACACACATCATTGCAAAGCCTGAACTGCAGAGGGATGTCAAGGCCATCTTGGACAATTTAATGAGGCATTCCTAAAAACCAAAGGTGGTTGGACTGTAGCTTAGTGGTAGAGCACTTGTCTGGCATACACAAAGGCATGAAGCTCTAGGTTCAATTCTCAATATCTAGGTGAAAAATCTCTTTTAACTGATCTGGGCCACAGAGAAGGCTCAGTGTTCAAGAGTGCTTCTGCTCCTGTAGAGGACCTAGGTTCAGTTCTCAGCATCCAGGTCTGAAGGTTCACTTCAGCTCCTGGAGATCTGACGCCCTCTTCTGGACTCCATGGGCACCTGTATCCACATGCACACACACATAAATTAAAGGAAATAGAATTAAATCTTAAAAAATAATTAGCCATGGGCTGGACAGATGCTCAGAGGTTAAGAGTACTGGCTGCTCTTCTAGAGGTCCTGAGTTCAATTCCTGATAAACACATGGTGGCTCACAAATATCTGTAATGAGATCTGGCGCCCTCTCTAGCCTGCAGGCGTATATGCAGGTAGAACACTGTGCGATACACCTCATCCTTGAATTCTCCTGTTTATTTCTGGGAATCCTGGAGGACCTCTGTTCTCATACTTTCTGGGAAGCCTTGACTTTGGGGGACCCACTCTGTGTGTACAGCTAGTCGTTCTTTGCCCCTTGAGCCTGGACCATTCCTATAGCAGCCTTGGCTTTCCAATAGCTCTTTCCTCCACATGATCCCCATTTCTTGGGTCCCCCATCCTCCTGCAGATGAAGAGAATATTCAAGTCATCCTGCAGAAGACACCTCTGGGCCTTCAGCCGGAGCCTCACTTTTCTTTGGTGCATTGAAGTATTCTAAATGGAAAATAATGAGTGTGTAGGAACTAATAACAGGAATCGCCTAATTAAATTAGGAAACAGACATCATATTACTGTAATCTGAAAATTGATATTAACAGAAAATGGTCCCAGCATTGTTATGCTAAAGGTTCCTAGGGGTGGGGAAATTAGAAGAGAAATCGGAACAGAAAAGTGAGACAATTTGTGCTTGATAGAAATGTGACGTGTGCTTTCAGGGAGCTACAGCAAGACACTAAATATAGAATCTGGGATCACTGTGTGGGTCTGATGAATTAAGGAACAGAATTGGCTTTGAAAAACCACACAGCTACACATAGGTACCGGATGATAGTTCATAAATCAAGACGATGTAATTAAGCCCTGGGATGTGTGACAGTCTTGTTTTTGAGATTGCAGGCACTGTCTTGGCTCTTCTGCCCTATGTGCCTTTACTTTGTGAGTTGCCAACCTCCACATAGACTTTTTAAAGTAGCCACATAACATATGGAAGTAGACAGGGCTAGATTCTGTCTCAGATCTGGGCATGGCCCATTCCGCCACTGACTGTTGCCTTAACGCCAGGGTCAGTCTATGTCTTTTATATTTTAATGTTAGTCTCCTGGTTTTTTCCCAAGAATCTTTTTTGGCTGAATCCTACAGATTTTGGCAACATCTCAACTCCCTGATTGCAGGCCCCAAGGCTCCTCAACTGCTTTGGTTAGGGAGACCCATAGCAGTGACATCTTCTGAAATTACAGTCCGGCTAGGACTCTGGTCCCTATTGTGTGTGGACCTGGGCACAGACCCATCAGGGCTGATGGTTCTGATGCCTGCCCTGTCCCCAGGTGGCCTGGATTTGGATTTTTTTCTCTCTCACAACAGCTCATTGTCCCCCTCAGTGCAGAGATGAATCAGACTGTTCTCACGTGACACAAGTCACATATCCAAGGGGTTCTTAGCTGTGGGGTGTCCTTGTTCCCACTCTGCCTGGGCCATAATGAACTAGAGTCTTGGGGGAAGAGACAGAGGCTAGGGGTGTATTAAGATGCCCCAAAAAAAAACATCTGGTAGGATGCCATGTTTGCACCGAGACCTGGCGAGAAGCCCCATGAGAACAGAAGACAGGGTGAATATCCTGTCTCACTCCCTGAACCCTACACCTGCCTCTGTCCTCACTCACTTACTGACCAGGTACCTTCATGAACATCATCTGTCAAAGGAGACTCCAATCTCAATGTAATATGAGGCTCTAAGATGGGCAAAGGGGCCATCCCATGTCTGTTCCTTCCCCATCCCCCAACTCACCTGTTCTCAATTCTCAGGCCCCCAAAGGCAAAGAAGCCTTTGGATACACAGAAAACAGAACAAGGCACCCATTCCACCCAGTGGGGTCATGTCAGCTCCAGCCTCCCTCATGTCCTTAAATCCCCATTCTTAATGTAAGCAGCAGGGAATTTCCCCAGAGACAAGGTTGCTGCCACCATCATGCCAGCCAACCCTTTCCATGGCCCCTGGGCCAGTCTTGGTCATTGAAAACCAAGAGAAATGTCACCACGGTAGTTTTGACAATGGAAGTACTATCAGGCACATTTGTCATGGGAAAGGCCTGGGTGTGGGGTAAGGGTCTGCACTGTGGGGCCAACTGCCTGTGTAGGGGTTACACCATCCCCTCTCATCGCCAAAAACTTCATTCTTGTGCCTTAGGGTCAGTGTAGATCTGTTTCTCCCTAATACTATTTGCAGAATGCCTTGGGCCTCTAGAAAGATCTCATTTAAGCCCAAAGCTCATTTTCTTTACATTCCTGCTGGTGTTTTCATTAGGAAGCTTACTTCTCGGGATTTGGGACCTCTGCTGTTTTAACTCAAATCACCATAGAGCTCTGGTGAAGATTTTCTTATTTAAAATTTTTATCTATATGGGCAAACAGTAGAGGGTGTTTGCACCCATTCCATCACCCCTAATAGCAGCGGTCTGGGAAGTTCTGGGCAAACACTGGCTTCTGACAGAGGGGGCCCAAGATCACGGGGGCTCTGCCCGTTCTCATAGTCTGGGTCACGGAGGGAACTTAGGGCTGCCTTTCCTCCTGCTCTCAGGTCTGATTGAGAAATTTCTCAGCCATCCTCAAAGGCCTGAAGGTCACTGGGAGAGCTGTCTGACTTTGACTAAGCTATCCTCTGAGCTCTGCTTGGTTGTCTCCAAGATCCATGAGTCCAGGTCCTGGCCAGTGGTTCTCAAACTGGGTGAGCGATCTGTACCCCTTTCTGCTTCCTTTCTTCCTGTTCCTTCCTCCCTTCCCCTCTGCCTCGGCCTCCACCTCCTCCTCTTTGAGATAAAGTTTCACCGTGTAGCCTAGGTTATCCTGCAACTATGTAACCTTGAAAGGCTTCAAACTCACCTCAGCTACCCGAGTGCTGTGGTTACAGATATGCATCACTATATTTGACCTTACTGTATTTTTTAAAAAGATATTTACAGCCCAAGACTATAAAGTATCTACCTGGATTCACAAGGTCTCTGACTCAGGAGGTGTTCTTCACTTGGTATCTCCTGTTGAAGCTGGGGAATATAGCCCTCCCTATGTACTGAGCTGGCCCCTCTCATCTTGCTAGACTTAATAGTTGCTCTTCCCTGTGCCCCTAAAAAGACATGAGAGATGGGCAGGGCACTTGTAAAGAGTAGGTTCTCTAGGGCTATGAATATTGGTCAGTGGTAGAGCCCCTGCCTAGAATCCCCCAGTGAGGGGCTAGGGTGTGGCTCAGTGGTAGAGCCCCTGCCTAGAATCCCCTAATGAGGGACTGGGGTGTGGCTCAGTGGTAGAACCCCTGCCTAGAATCCCCCAGTGAAGGGCTAGGGTGTGGCTCAGTGGTAGAGCCCCTGCCTAGAATCCCCCAGTGAGGGGCTGGGGATGTGGATGAGTGGTAGAGCCCCTGCCTAGAATCCCCCAGTGAGGGACTGGGGGTGTGGCTCAGTGGTAGAGCCCCTCTTAGAATCTCCTAATGAGGGACTGGGGTGTGGCTCAGTGGTAGAGCCCCTGCCTAGAATCCCCCAGTGAGGGGCTGGGGCAGGCTGATCAGATGGGCACTGCTTTAGTCTCAATGTGTTCATTAAACTTTTGGGAAATCTAATTCCTTAGTTAGTTCTATGTCTATCTTATAGAGCTGGCACTGTGAGTAGTGTAATTGGGGTGGGGGCACATGGTTGGGGACTCCATAGCAGGACTTGTGTGTGGGTTTGTAACACAGGCAGCTCATGCTTGCTCTTTTTTGTCATGTAACACCTTCATGTACACACTCATTCTCTGACTGTAGTAGTGGGTTCTCGGGTCCCGGGCGGCCAGAGATCCGAGACTCACAGACCTGCCGCCCGAGACCGCTTAGCCGCCCACCACCGCCCAGGCCCCCAGAAAGGACTCAGACGCTTCTATTAACTTCATGCTGTTTGGCCTATGGCTCAGGCACATTGCTAGCTAGCTCTTACATCTTAAATCAACCCATTTCTATTAATCTGTCAGCCACGTGGTCCGTAGCTCACCCGTGCTCCTTACATGTTGCTCCTTGGGCAGCTGGCTCGATCTGCCTCTGACTCCACCCTGCTTCTCCTACCTAAACTCTGAATTCTCCTCCCACTTCTTCTATGGTGCCTGCCATGACCCAAAACAGCTCCTTTATTTAAAGATTGAGATTCACAGCATACATAAACGCATTCCCACATCATCTGACCTTGCAAAAGGACCCTTGTCAGACCCGGTGCTATGCTCTTGGATGTCCCAACCTCCACAACAGTGATAATTCAATTTTTTTCTCTTTGTCAATGACCTGGCCTTGGGTATTTGTTACAGCAACAGAAAACAGACACAATAGGTAGGAGCCACACTGTGCTAGTGACTCTCCCTTTGCAGGTCCCTGCTCAGTGGGAAGTCACTGCATAGTCAAGGAAGCTTAGAAAGGAAGGAAGAAGCAAGCAATGCTGGTTCTTACCCAGGGACACTGCTAAAATGCTGGCCTGGGGAGCAGGGTAGCTTCCTGAATTCTCGCTCACCTTATCTGCTGTGGCCTCCACCGGAGCAGGGACCTTTCAGTATGTATCAACCCAGCACAGGCACTTTTCATAAGAGGTGGTTATGGAATCAGTCTAGTTGTCCATCAACAGACAAAGAGATGCTTTATATATGTATATATGTGTACATTTCATAAATATATATGCAGTATTCTGCCAATAAGAACATTTGCAAGAAAATGGATCAAAGGCAAGATATATTATGTGAAAAAGATTCAGAAGAGACAAAGATTAGATGTTTTTTTGTTCACATATACAATCTAAATGCTTAAAGAGGAGGTAGGGAATGGGGATAGAGCCAAGGCTTCTGCGTATTTCATGCAAGTGAGCCACACCCCATCCCCTCACTGAGGGACTCTAGGCAATTCTCTACCACTGAGCCACACCCAAGCCCCTCACTGGGGGATTCTAGGCAGGGGCTCTACCACTGAGCCACACCCCAGCCCCTCCCTCACTGGGGGATTCTAGGCAGGGGCTCTACCACTGAGCCACACCCCAGCCCCTCCCTCACTGGGGGATTCTAGGCAGAGGCTCTACCACTGAACCACACCCCAACCCCTCACTGGGGGATTCTACACAGGGGATCTGCCACTGAGCCATACTTTATTCAGGTACATATCTCTTGGAGTTGGTACCAGAACACCCTTCCTTGGAGTTCTGTAGTATCTAAAATAATGTGACATTTTCATCTGTAACCTATGTATATCTCATGTATATTCTTTTATTAAGTCTAGCTTATTTACAGTATATAACACAATGTAAACACTATGAAAATAGTCATTTATACTGAATTGTTTAGGGAATAGTGACAAGAAAAGGCCGTACGTGTTCAGCACAAATGCAATTTCCCCCCAAATAATTTCAGTCCATGGTTGGTTGCGTCAGAGATTGCAGAACTCACAGCTATCGAGAGCAAACTGCATAATTTACATACCATAAAACTCACCTTATTTTACATGCACACTTCAGTGACTTTTAGTAAATTTACAGAGCTGTGCAACCATTACCACAATCCAATTTTAGGATATTTCCATTGCTCTCCCAAAATCCCTTCTGCCCATTCTGAGTCAGTACCCCCCATCCCCAGCTCATTTCTGCTCTCAACCCAAGTAACCACAAGTCACAGTCATTCTTTGTAGGTCCCCATCTTCAAGAAACTTTCTAGCAGTGTGGCCGTGTGGGGTCTGGTCTTTCTTATCCGGTTTCTTTCTCTTTGCATTTATTTTTTTAACTTATTTTTCTCTGTCCCACCTCTGTGTGTGTGTGTGTGTGTGTGTGTGTGTGTAGTATGAGGTTTCTGGCCCGGACTTTCGGGCCTAGCCTCAAGGTTTAGGACCACAGACCCGAAGACCCACAGACCTGCAGATCCGCAGTCCCACAGTCGCACAGAGACACACAGATGCTTTCAATAGTTTTAGGCTGATCAGCCTAAGGCCCAGGCATATAACTTGCTAGCTCTCTACCCTTCATCTAACCCATGATTCTTCCTGTTCAGCCATGTGGCTCGGTACCTTTTCTCAGAGCAGCATGGTTGTCCTTCTTCTGGCTTCTCTCTGGCATTGTGCTCTGTGCTTCCTATTCTCAAGAGTTTTCCTAGTTTGGTAGCTCCGCCCACACTTCCTGCCTGCCTTTGGCCAATCAGCGCTTTTTATTAAACCAGTGGGTGGGACAATTATTTAGCATGAAACAATACAATCTCCTACGTGTGTGTATGTGTTTATGTGTTTATTTGTGCGTGAGTGTGTGCCTCTGTCCATGTTTGTATGCGCATGTGTGTGCCATTGCCCACAAAGTTAGAAGACGTATCAGAGCATCCGAAGCCTGAGTTACAGGGCAGTTGTGAGCTGCCCAGTGTGGATATTGTGAATTGAACTTGGGTCCTTGGGAAGAGCAGACCAAACTCTTAAGCACTGAACATCATGTTCTTCTGTTTGTTTGCAGCTCTTGGCATTTCATCCAGGAACTCATGCATGTCATGCATCTGCTTTGCCCCTGAGCTAGGTCCCCACACCTTTAGCATAATATTTTCAAGGCTTAACTCTTCACAGCCCATATCAGCATTGTCTTAGTAACAGTTTCAAGCCGTGAGGCAACACCATGAGCAAAAGCAACTTGGGGAGGAGAGGGTTTGTTTTAGCTTACAATTCTCATTTCATATTCCATCGCTGATGGTAATCAGGGCAGGAACTAAAAGCAGGAACCTGGAGGCAGGAGCTGATGCAGAGGCCATGGAGGGTGCTGCTTAGTGGCTTGCTCCCCATGACTTGCTCAGCCTGCTTTCTTATTAGAACCCAAGACTACCTGGCCAGAGGTGGCCCCACCCTCAGTGGGCTGGACCCTCTCACATCAATCATTAATCAAGAAAGTGCCCTACACACTTGCCTACAGAAATGTAGTCTTCCCAAGTGACTCTAGATGGTGTCTAGTCAGCACAGAACGTCCCAGGACAAGCACACTGTTTCCTTTGAATATTAATGGTACATCCTGTAGCATTTTGGTTTACCCACCCACAGGCTGATGACCATTGACATTGTTCCTCCCTTTTGTCTATTATGTGTAGTGTGTGCATTTCCCTGCGTGTCCTTGTGTGAATATGTGTTTTCATTTCTTTGGGGGAGATGCTTGGGAGACGAGTTGCTAGGCTCTATAGTAAACATATGCTGACTTTCAAAGAAATCACCACCCAAACTTAAATGGCCGCATCTGCAGGTGATGGGCGCGGTCCAGTGTTTCCACGTTTTTATCTATCTGCCTTTATAATCACAGCCATGCCAGTAGTGTGCACTAGGAAGACATCTCAGTCTTAATTTGCATGTCTGTAATGACTAATGATATTGGGTAGATTTGTTTGTATTTATTGCCATATAAATATCTCCTTTAGCAAAATATCTAGAGTCTTACACCAATGTGAAAAATAGATTTTCTCTTTACTATTTCTCCAGGCCTGTATTATTAGGCCTGAGAACGGTCATCCATATGCAGCTCGTCCTTTTGATTTTGGTGGCAGGCATCTTTTGAAATTTAAAACGTTTTTATTTGAAGAAATACAATTCTTTTGCAGATCATGTTTTTGATGACATCTTTGCCTAGCCTAAGGTCAAAAATATTTGCTTATGTTTTCTTCCAAAACTTTTGTAAGTTTTTTGGTATATTTTTGTGATCTGTTTCAAGTTATTAGTGTGTGTGCATTCTTCACGTAAACAAATGGCCCAACTTCATCTTTTTTTTCTTTTTAAATTATATCCATGTATTTATTTAGTGTGCATGCATTGGTGGGCACACACATGCCCCTCCCCACCCTCCCCACTCCCATAGCCCCACCCCCATAGCCCCACCCCTTACCACACACACACTTCACAGCATGTGTGTAGAGGTCAGACACCTCTATGGATTCCAGACAGCAAACTCAGGTCATCAAGCCTGGCAGCAAGCTCCCTTACCCAGTAAGCCAGCTAACTGGCCCCTGAGTTCATCTTTTTGAATGTAGATATCCTATGTCTCCGCCTCTTCTTCCTCCAGAAGTCTGATTCAAGCCATGGTTACTTTTTCTTCATTCACTTCCTCTCTAGGTGACTGGATTTTCTAGGATTCTGGCCCTGAACTTCATCCAGCCATCCATCATCCTTCAACCCATCTATCATCCAGCCATTTATCCATCATCCGTGTGTCTGTCACTCATGCATGCTTGTATCAATCCATCCATCGATCCATCCGTCATCCACCTATCCGTCCATCCATTATGTGTAATCCATGAGTCCAAGGGTTCTTCCCTCAGAGCTCTCCTACTTCTGAACAGTGAAGAGCTCCATTTCTTCTGAGGAACAGGTCATTTTCCCACTTCCCTTCTGGATTGCTGCTTGGTCAAAGTCACAGTTGTGGAGTGCCTGATCCATTCTCGTGTGTCACCTGCCTCATCCTGCTGTCTCCAGCATGATCTCAGCCACCGCTGGAGTTAGGGACCACTTGTAGGTAGCATGGAGCTCACGGCAAGGCTGCAGCAATCTCCCACCCGGAGATGAGGTCAAGAAAGAATGCACTGACTTGTGGCCAGCTTTTGAAATGATAGCATCAGGCCTCGAGGGAGGGTTGATGGACTATAATTTAACACGTAGAAGACAAGACTTCTCTAAGACTGTCAGCTCTACATTCTAGCATGCCTCTCGTTGCCTTGGCAACTCAACAGGTTAAACTTTTTCTCAGAGCATCAGTGACTGCTCAGGCAGAAGGTGGCAGGAGGCCGTGAAGTGTGCAGATCATCAACAGGCAGGCAACATCACTCAAGGTGACCTTCACTTCCCTGGTGGCTTAGCTGGCTTTGTCTCACCACATATCTTGTTATGCATCTCCCTCTCCCCATCCATCCATCAATCCCAGACCAATCCACCACCCACCCACCCACCCATCCATCTCTTATCCATCTCAATATATATATATATATATATATATATATATATATATATATATATATACATATATCTATCTTCTTCCCTTCAATCCATCCATCCATGTCATTGAACACCTGCTGTGTGCCTTGCTATGTGCCTTCTAGCTTCTTTAGCAAATGTGTAAATTTCTGGCCCTGCAAACTAAATAGGAATAATTTTCTGTAGGTCCAGAGGCACCTGGGCAATCTTGGGATCCGGGAAGTTCATGAAGCCTTCCCCCAGCACATGAGTAGACCCATTTAGAAAATAATCTTAACATGCAAACATTGTAATTGTGTAGGCTTTTTCTCTGCAGACCCTCTCTTTTTAAGATTTATTTTTATCATTTTTAATTGTGTGTCTGGGTATATGTGTGAGTTCAGGCATCTTCCAAGGCCAGAGGTATCAGATCCCCCGGAGTTGGAGTTACAGGCGATAGATAGTGAGCTTCAGCCCTCCAGTTTATGCGTAGGCATAAGGTTGCAGTGCTCAGTGGTGAGAAAGATGGATGGCTGGAAGGGCTTAGGTTCTGAGGCAAGGCTGTAGGTTCTGAATTTCTCTAGGCTTCCTCCACCAGCTGGGCCTCAGGGGTGCTGGATGCAGTCCTGAAATCCCCAAGGCTTTTCTTATGTGACTGTCACTGACATAAACAAGTCACACTCTATAAAGTGTCCTCAGTTTACTTGGTGGGCCTCTGTCCAATCAGCATACGGAGTTGTAGTGTCTATTGTAAACATGCCATTTTGCTTTGTTTTGTCCTAAGACAGGCCCCGTATGTAGCCCAGGCTGGCTTTGAACCTGTAATCCTCCAGCTTCTGACTCTTAAATGATTTACATTAAGTTGTTCTGGCTTTTTCTTCTGACTTCTACATGAATTATTCCTATTTCCTGCCAGGCATCGTATTCTGCTTGCCCCTTCTGGTTACTGTTATGATGGAGGCTTTCCAGATGCTTGGTGACCTTAGTGACACTTTAATAGTCATGAGTAGGGCCACAAAATGCCTGATGTGACACAGGGGGAAGCGGGTCCTTGACTCATCTTCCTGGATGAAGAGTTCCAAGAAAGTTGTAGTTAGCTACAACCGCCATAAAAAAGCACCATGGACCAGGTGGCTCAAACAACGGGATTGGATTCTAGAAGTCCCAGATCAAGGTGTTAGCTGGGCTGTTTGCTTCTGGGGTCTCTCTCTACAGCTTGTAGATACCACCTTCTCCCTGTGCCTTTCTGTCTGTCTGTCTGTCTGTCTGTCTATCTGTCTGTCTCTGTCTCTCTGTCTCCCTCTCTCTCGGATGTGTGTGTCTGTCTGTCTGTCTGTCTATCTGTCTGTCTCTGTCTCTCTGTCTCCCTCTCTCTCGGATGTGTGTGTCTGTCTGTCTCTGTCTCTCTGTCTCTCGTATGTGTGTCTGTCTGTCTGTCTGTCTGTCTGTCGTCTGTCTGTCGGTGTATGTACTTGAGTGCCCCAGAGCCAGAGGTGTCCTTAGAGTTGGAGTTGCATACTGTTGTGAGCCACTGATGTGGATACTGGAATCGAACTCAGGTCCTCTGAAAGAGCAGTGCATGTTCTTAACCACTGAGCCATCTCTCCAGCACCCCCCAATGTCTGTACATGGTCTTTACTGTGTATCTAAATCCTGTCATTCTCTTCTTGTACAGACATCAGCCATATGAGACTCACTCTCATGGAACTAATCTCTTTTATCTTCAAATATAGTTGAAATGTCAGATCTGGGGACTTAGGACACAGGGAGTTAGGGGGAACCCACAACTGAGTCCATGGCAGGTTCACAATCCACAGCCTTGGGAAAGGCCTTTGTGTATAATACTAAGAAGAGAGCCTGGGGTTCTGACTACTCCATCTGAAGACTTCTATTAACGCTCAGATTTCATTGCACCTGACACCCATCCCAACATGGAGTCTGTTTGTCTTCTAAAGGTCCTTCTGGGGACGATTTGGCCAAATGAGAAGGGAAAACTGCCCGGAGCTTCAAGCCCAGCCTCCCTTAGCCTGCTACTTCCAAGTCTGCCTCTCTATATGCTGTGGGTTTAATCCCTGCTTCCTCATGCAGCCCATAGGCTGGGGCCAGCATGTCCCCATCACCCATGGAAACTGTTACCACCCTTGATCCTCTTTCTGCTTTCCAGAAATGTGTTAGAATCTGTCATCTGCTGCCACCCCCCACGGCGCTGTTTGTCACCGTGGGCCTGCTCTGTTTCTTTCTTTGCTGTCATTACACTGTGATCTTAGAGAAAAGCTGAGATAAATGTACATGTTCAGTCCTCTGTGTTTACCCAGAAGCCTTCTCGAGAAGAGGTAAGAGCCGCAGGCTGCAGAGGAGGCCGAGGAAGCCGCCTCACCCAGCCAGCCACCAGTTCTTGAGTCAGTGGGGCCTGGGAGGCTTAGTGGAGAGCGGCAGCAGCTGGTCAAGGCTTGGGCAACTCCCTGTGACTCCTGGATTCCAGGGGCTACCTGCCCCCAGTTCTTGCTCTTCCGGGTACCTGTTCAGGTCTTAGCTAGCTATCCATTTACCTAGGACTCTATGTGCCCCTCCCCCCAGCCTCAAGTCCCCACCTTTCCCCAGTCCCATCAATGAAGTCATAGACGTGGCTTTCTACGGCCGGCCAGTGACCAGGCAGGCAGACAGTGTCTGTCACTCCCCAAATGAATGTGTTTTCCAAACTGTGGCTGACAATGATAAATTTTTAAAGCCATTTACACTTTATATAAGACAACTCCTTCTGTCGGCTGGGAGTGGGTCAGGTGACAAACCCGTGATTCTGTGGAGGTTTGTCCCCAGGCCAGAGGGGACACCCAGGTAGGGCTGAGTCTTGTCTACCTAGCTGCCTATCTGTAAGGTACAGGGCACCCATGAGACAACAGGAGGGGGCTGTGTGACCAAGGCAAGGTAGCGTGTGTTGGTAGTCGTCCAGGCTTTCTCTGCCTCTCTCTTCCAAGGCTTCAGTGCCCTTGCTGGGGAAGTGTGCATTATGCCTAAGGATCCGTCCCCACTTGAGGTTCCTGCTTCAGTGGCTGGAGCTTTCAGACAGCTGTTCTCTAGGAAGAGAGTGAGAGAGCGCGCATTTGAGAGAGCATAAGAGTCAGGCGTGGTGACACATGCCTGTCATTCCGGCACTGGAGAGGCTAAGGATGGAGGATGGAGAGGCCACCCTAAGCTAGTAACAAGTCCAAAAGCCAGCCTGGGTGTGTGTGTGTGCACGCACGTGTGTGAGAGAGAGGTGGGGTGAGGGAGAGAGAGATACAATGCCCACAACTCAGAGATCAGAGGACCTCTTTCACAAGGCTCCTTGTACTGGATGACAAGCCCAGGAATGTGACAGGATTCTAAGACACAAGACTGGGAGTCACCTGCCTGCAGTTACTGAAGAGGATGGAAGGCAGAAGGCCACACAGGCACCCTGAGAGCAAGAACTGGGGGCAGGTAGCCCCTGGAATTCAGGAGTCGCACCAAGGTGTCCAGACCCAGACTAGTTAAGTCTGCAGAGCTGCCTAGGACTCTGGGAGGATGGTCAAGAGTGGATGAGTCTTGTTAGCAGGATGGGTCTGGAGCCACTTGCTGTAGCTACCAAAGGAAAGGGTCACATCATCAAATGGTGTCCATTCCGTGGAGGGCATCATGTGATGGTCACTGTGTGACAGTTTCCTGTATGCTGCTCCAGTCTGAGAAGCTAGATGTCCTACCTTGCGACAGGGCCATCATGATGGTCACACACCATTCCAGTGGTTTCCATATGAGAACGGAAGGGCACTCAGGCCACAAAGAAGACCCCTGGCTCAAGTCCCCCATGTGGGTATGACGGTCATTCTTATTATGAATGATTTTGACATCACTGTAGCAGCTGGCTCCGTGGAAAGCATGACAACCACCCCTATGAACCCCTGAAACTCCACAGCCAGACCCACCCTACTAGAGAAACTTCCGTCCATCAGAAGAGGTAGGAGGAGGGCACAGGAAGTTTCTAGTATCCAGGGGAGAAACCAGAAGGACTGCCTGGGCTTGATCATGTACACACTGCTCATTCATGTACATACAGAATCATGCCATACATGCATACATAGTACCCATATACACACAGTTCACAAATTCACATACACCAAACACACACACTGTAAATGACATACTGCACAAATACATATGCACTGCACACACCACCTACACACAATGAAATATATATATACATGCACACTACATATATGTACACATCACACACACCATTCATTCCCACAAATACACATATACTACACATTGCACACACATATTACACACCATCCATACACAGCACACACATATTTATGCACACATAGCACACATTACACATTTACACACCACATATATATATTATGCAATATACATGTGTTATATATCATACTGTACATGTGCCACACACTTCACACAGACATATACCACCATGATACATATATATACTGTGCACACATATTTACCATTCAGACACAGTGCATATATATACATAAATATGTATATATATATACCTAGCGCATGCATAATGTACCGTACATATATAAATACACATGTAGACATATCACATATACTGTCTGTTGGCTTCTATTGACTAGCAGAGAACTGCCCAACCAAAATCCCCATGGCAAAGTCAGAAAGATACAAAGACAGAAGCAGAGCAGACCAAGGCAAGCAGTACTAAGGCATTGGGCATCAGGCGTCTCTGTTCCTTGGTTCCCTCACTACTGTGGTAGAGAGCAGAGCCGGAGAATTGGGGCTGGGGTCTGAGAGACCTCTATCATGGCTCAGATCAGGGCTGCTGACACTGACTCATTTGGGACCCATGGAGAACTGATGCCTTGACTCTCTCACCCTGGATGGGAGTGGTCTGATCAGAGACAACTACCACACCTGTAACCATCCCCAGGTTCAGGGTAAGTTGATCTTTGAACCTTTGTGGGAAATGACAGGGCTCAACGGGAAGGTTGCCAGTCTCTGGACACCCTTTCTGAGGTTGGGGCTCAAGCCCTGTTCTATTGTACCGCCAGTGATGTGTCCAGTGGTGTGTGTTTGCCTTAATGCCAGCAGAGGGCGCTCTTGACATTTTTTGTTGCCCTGACCTTTGACTTTGGACATTTCCTAGTACAAGGAAAAAAAATCTCTTCCGTCATTTCACACCAAGCTTCCTTCCCATCCCCGTGACCACAGTGATAAATAAATGTTCACTGAATGAAAAGAAAGATGGATTGGTGGACAAGTCTGGAGAGATGGATAATGGATTGGCTAGTGGGTGGGTGGGTAGATGGATGGGTGGGTGGATAGATGGATAGATACATGAATCCTTAGCTGGATGGGTGTAGTAGATGAATGAGTGAGTAAGCAGATGGGTAGATGAATATGTGGATAGATAGATGGGTGAATGGATGGATAGGTGAGTGGGTGGATGAGTGAGTGGGTAAGGGAATTGATGGACGGATAGAGTATGTTTGGTACGTGGATGGATGAACGGGCAAATGAATATGTATGTGGATGGATGATGGATGGATGGATGGATGGATGGATGGACAGATAGATGGATGTAGTGTGGATGGATAAATGGGAGACTAGGTGAGTGAGCTGATGGATGGATGGGTGGGTGGGTGGGTAGATAGTGGATGGATAAACAGAAAAGTGGTAGATAGATAGATAAATGGGTGGGTGGGTGGGTGGATAGATGAACAGATGAGTGGATGGATACATGCATGCATGGACGGGTTGGTAGGTGGATGGATGGATGCATGGATGGATAGATCATCTTGCTCCTTCATGTCACCCCTTCCTCTTCAACTGAACCTGAGGGATCCAGGACTGACTGATAAGGTGTTCCCAGAAAGAACCTGACAGGACACAAAGTTTCCAGAAGAAACAAGTACTGGACATCCTAGCATAAGTAACCCCTAGCTCAGCCAGTCCTTCAGGGGACTGCAGTGCTGTGGTAGAAGCACCCTGCAGCCCCACCCCACCAGAGCCCACCCCTGCCACCATGTTCTTCAGCCGATCATGTCTCAGCCTCTATTCCGCTTCTGATCTGAATACACTAAGTGGATCAGTAATGCGTCAGCCTCTTGCCAAAAGCGAGAGGAAGAGGGAGGGCGCATTTATCAAGCACTGAGTGACAGCTAATCATTTTTCACCTGGTGTTCACCCTGCCGAATACCAGCATGGCTCTGCTCCCAGAAGGCACCCGCAGAGTTCCCTCAGACACACTCCCCTGCCAACCCCCAGGTTCTGAGCTGACTCACATTTTCTACACATGATCTTGAAGTGACTAGAGGGGCTCAGTGTCTCCAAGTGTGAGCAGAGCTCTGTGTGTGTGTGTCTCTCTCTGTCTCTGTCTCTCTGTGTCTGTGTGCGAGTGTGCACACATGCACACTTCTGGAGCCTAAACGCCTGGCCTTTGGCGCATGCCATGATCCCTTCTGTGTTCATGCGTGCTAATCCGATTGTTTCCTTGAGAATGGCACATGCTTTTAGTCTTGCATCTGTCATCTAGTGTGACTGTATGCCTGACACGGCTGCAGCCTTGGGGAGGGGGCCCTAATCTGGAACATTTCCCTGTGACTCTCATCTGGCCACACACTTGGGGTAGGTGGTAGATGGTCCTACACCTGCTGTCCTTTCTGATGGAGAAAGTAGAATGCAGGTCTAGAATGCAGGAGGACCTGGGTTGGATGGGAGCATTTCTTTACAAGGGACAGCATCAAGGAAGGAGGCTATATTCAGGTGCCATCTCAGTGTCACCAGAACTTGGCTGCTTCAAACCCAAATGTTCTTTTCCAAAAGGGTGACCCTGGAATTTCCAAGGCTTCTCCAATTCTCACCCTTAAGAGCATATTTGATCCAAATCCTTGAACATAGGCATAGGCCAAGCAAGCAACAAGCTGGATCCTGTATCCTATGTCCCTCTTAGTGTGAGGTACCACCTAGTTCAGGTGATAGGGGTCTTGAGGAAGTAAATGTTGGTGTGCATGGAGGTGGAGAAGCCAGGAACAGAAGCAAGAGGTTGGTACCTCCCTCTCTGGTGTTGCGCTTGGTTTACTGGGCACTGTGCCTGGAGTTGGGTGCCCCCAACTCCATATGGATGCTGGCAGCAGCCGTGTGTGAGTGAGATGAACTACTCTAGCCTCAGACTGCATCCTTCTTGGCTGGGCTTTGCTGACTGGCTGTAAGAATCCAGATCCTTCCTAGACTCTCTGGCCAAATCCAGTTCACCTGTTCCATGTTGGGCATGCTCCCCTCTCCCCACGCTGTAGCTGTGCCCTGTCTCTTAATCCTGTGTACACTCTCAAAAGAAAGAGAAGATGCTAAGACAGAAAACAGCGGCCACTACCACCCACCCACCCACCCACCAGGGAGCGATGGGGAGGGGATCTTGCTTTCCCAGTGGCTCCTTTATACCTAGAGGAGGACACCTATGTCCCCCATGGGGCTCAGACAGAGGAGCAGCGAGCTTCCATCCTGCAAAGTGTGTCTGCAGGGCTGCTCCAGGCAGGCAGACAGCGCTTCCAAACCTCCATGAATAATTGAAGACATCTTAAAAAGTGCGGTGGCGGCAGCCTCCAGGAAGCCCTTCCCCCACAGAGTGCTGCTGTCGGCTGACTGCTGCTGGTGGGTGGGCTCCGAAGGGGCAGTTCCGAAGCCAGACAGAGGCCAGACCCAGGTGGATCAGCCGAACCCCCCAAACTTCTGTTCTTTCTCCTTCCTTGTCCCACTTTTCTCTCCCCATCTCTGGAGCATCAGGGCAGGGTGGCCTCAGCCGGAAAGACCTGCTACAGGTAGCACAAAGAGGCCTGCTGTGGGGGGTGGCCGGTGGGAGGTTCAGAGGCGAGCCTGGGGAGCCCGCCCTTTCTGCAACTGTCTCCCGGACAGGTCCCAGTTAGAAGCCAGGTGCAGAGAAGCTGAGGTTCTTACATCCTCTGCCTTCCAGTTCCCTGGAGAGGTGCCCGGGGCATGATGGGAAGCGCGGGAGGAGATTACCAGCGCTCCAGGAGAGCATCTGCAGGGCACAGCTCCCTTCGGGAGACCTGCTAGGCTCTGGTTTCACAGGGATGCATGGGAAGGTATTGTCAAGAAGGTGTGTGCCTGTGGTATGTAGGGGAGGGGTGTGGCTGTGAGTCTTTGAAACTGATCGGGGATAGGAAGGGCCTCTGTCTTCCTTCGGTTCCTGGCTGACACCCTCCCTCCCCCACCCCAACACTCAACTTCTGGGGTGCCCTGTACCTGAGTCTGCCCACACACACTGTTGAGGGTTCCTCCAGTATGGGCTGAGCCCAAAGTTCTAATTCTTTAAATCTGAGAATCCCGGTAGTGAAATTTGCAAAGGCAAGCTAAAATATAGTAACTATGTATGCAATGTGGTGACACATGTCTGTAATCCCAGTAATCACTGGGAAGGTGGGGACTAGCCTGAGCCGCACAGTAAGGCCTCTCCCCACCCCTCTCTGTTTCTGACTCTCTCTCTCTCTCTCTCTCTCTCTCTCTCTCTCTCTCTCTCTCTCTCTCTCTCTCTCTCTCTCTCTCTCTCTCTCGTGTGTGTGTGTGTGTGTGTGTGTGTGTGTGTGTGTGTGTGTGTGTGTGTGTGTCTGTCTGTCTGTCTGTCTGTCTGTCTGTCTGTGTCTGTGTGTCTGTGTGTCTGTGTCTGTGTCTGTGTTGGTCATTGGTGTAGCCCAGGGTCCCTGCTGTGTCATTGTGGGGGCTCAGGAACAGCACCCCTGGAGCCGCCCCCCCCCCCCAGTGCTGTACTATTAGTCTGGGGAGCCCCTGTCTCCTTGTCACCATCTATTCCAGATGTCAGTAAGAGGATAATCTGATTTCTCCCCTGACTCCCCAGCACCTCCTTTAGGTAAAGTCTCTCACGCTCCTAATTCTGGGGATTGCACAACTCAGAGACGACAGGAGAATGGAGCTGCCCTGTTCGGCCTCAACCCTGGTCCCAGAATTCCTTGTCTCCTCTTGTCTGGTTAGGATAGATGCTTTGAGAAGGCTCAGGTCAGAGTGGCTGGTCCAGCACCTGGGGAATAAGTTGATGATGCCCAGGCTGGGTCCTTTTGAGCACAGGGAGCCCTGAGGACTTTACCTGGAAGTGTCCTTTTTCTTCTGCCCTAGTGGGAAGCAGCCTGCTTGGAGCATGAAGGCCACATGCTGTAGCTGGATCTTTCTTGCATTCTTGGAGGGAAGCTGAGGTCCAGCGTGATCTTGTTCTGCCCTGAGGCCTGGGCACACTGGGCTCTGGCATTGAGCCAGTGTGAGGCATTAGCCTCAAGGTGGAATAAGCCTTTAGACCCCAGTGATCCTTTCTAGATAGGAATCAGGGTGGGCCTGGGTCTTCTATCCCTTCCTTTCCTGTTTATCCTTCGCAGTCACAGGGAGCCACCGAGTGCACCCTACTGCTGGGATTGTCTCCCAGTACTTTTCATTCTGCAGGCCACTGCCCGCAGCCGACTTTATGTGCCTGGCATGGAAAAAAACTAGGTACCTCAAACATCCCCTTCAAGAAGCCCTTCATTTTCTGGATCCCAAACAAAGCTCACAGCTTGTGCTCACACGGCAGGGGAGACCAGGCTCCTAGGGTGCCCTCTGCTAGGCCACACCCACTGGGGAGCTGGGATGACAGCCCATGTTTATGTACAGAATGTACGTGCTTCTGACCTTTACTGCGGATGAGCAAAGTGAACTTTGTGCCAGGGCTTTTCAGAGTGGGATTCCAGACGCTAAGAACCTATGGCAGCCAGAACACTTAAAGCTTACTGAAGCACTGTGGCTCCCGTTGGTTGGGCCTCGTTATGAATTCCATTTTGTGAGCAGAGTTGGGAGTTGTGTTGCGAATCTGGCCATTTGCTCCTGTTTCCTTGGGGGCCCCCCTGGGAGGAGAAGCACATGTTAAATATTTGTGGTTTTGCTGCGTTAGGTTTTAAAGTTCAGCAGTAATTGCCATGACCAGGTGCCAAGTGGATCTGCTCCCTGGGGAAGCCTCCTGCAGGAGCAGGCTAGTGGCTGTCTTCCAGCTTTACTGTTTGTCTAACCTGCATGCCTTCCCTCCGGTGACCATCTTTTCTGGACTCTACTACTTTGCTGAGCCCCAGACTCAGACGGCACTATTTTGGGATGGAGAGGAAGGCCATGACTCCACCTGCCTGGTACTCTCCTCCAGCCCAGCCAGACTGGATGTCTGAGCCAAGGGCAGGCTGTGGATCAGAACATCAACGTGGGGCTGTTATGAGTCTTGAGACCCCCAAAAGTGCCTTGGGCTCCATGGTAGGTCATGGTCACAACTGTGGCAGTTCATGTGGGTTCTGGCATGGCAAATGGAATACTCTATAGTATAGATTTTACATTTTTAGCTCTAGACCCCAACCTGTCTCATCTTAGGCTACTTAGCTGCCCTTTTGGGTAAACGCAACCCGCTCAGGATGTCTTGACAAATTCCGGATGATGTATACAGTCTTATCTAGTTAAACTTCTTAGTGTCCTTACTTGGTGGGGATGCTGCTTTAAGATAGCACCTATATCAGAGAGGAGGGGGTCTTTTAGCCTGCTAGGGAATGGCTGGTTTTTTTCTACAGCTACATCTGATGTGGTTTGGATGTGGCTTCTGTGTATCCCACAGACTCATGGCCAGGAGGGTTGGTGTTGTTAATACACGCGGGGAATGAACCACAATACCAGTAACCCACGCTAGAGTTTATTAAGGAAGCTTGAGGGAAGAGTATGAACAGGGAAGGAGGAGAGAGAGCAATGTGGGATTGTGGGCTTAGAAGGGCACAGATGGTATACAGGTTTGCATGGCCACGCCTAGTCATGAATATGGATGAGAGGGGCGTGTCCTCCACACACATGCAGTGTGCTCTGGGGGCTCCACACTGGAATAGTGCATTTACCAATTAGCTACCATGGGCCAGAAATGCTAACACTTGGTCCTTCAGATGGACGTTGGGAGGTCCTCTAAAAAGCTGGCCCTCTTTTCCCGTCTGTGTTGGGGCATCATGGGAGAATTCAAACTTTTCTCTTGGTGGCATCTCAAACAGATGAGGTTACCCTGGGTGCCATGCAAAGGAACAGAGGGATTTAGTAAGGATGATGCCTTGAGACCACTAGGGAGAAATTTTCTGAAAATGGTGCCTAGGGAAAAGGCGTGCGGGTAACACAGATCCTCCTCAAGTTATAAGGAAGCTGTGTCACACTGGATCTACCACATGCAGAAAAAATCTGAAATCAGCTGTCTTTGCAGATCCAGGACAAAACGTGTGGGTTCCGTCCCCCCCCCCACCCCATCCAGATTAGGGCTGCTGCTGAGTGTTGCTACTAGACCAACTCTGTCTGCTGTCCACCCAGAAGCCAGCGGGCAGAGATGCTGGGGAAGAAATCAGGTTTCAAAGGCTGGGACCCAAGAAGATGATTGCCCTCAAAACAACTACTGTAGGGGACTAACTGAGTTGCTACTGGAAGATCTGATGTTATCAGAATCCTTTAATCTTTTAAAAAGAGGCTTATTTATTTGTGTTTTATGTGTGTTGGTGTTTTGAGTCTATCTGTGTGCTGTTTGTATGCAGGACCCTCAGAGACCAGAAAAAGGAGTCAGATCCACTGGGACTGAACTTAAATAATCTTGCTCTAGGTGGGTGCTGAGAATCAAATCTGGGTCCTCTGAATGGGAACCTGTGCTTTTAACCACGGAATTATCTCTGGCTCTTCTTCAGTTTCTTTGTGTGTGTGTGTGTGTGTGTGTGTGTGTGTGAGAGAGAGAGAGAGAGAGAGAGAGAGAGAGAGAGAGAGAGAGAGAGAGAGAGAGAGACCTTATTGGATATATCTAGTGTATCTCTTTCATCTCTAGCTTTCTGAAATTTTAAGATATTTGTGTCTTGGTTCTGCATATGAAAGAGAGCTTTTTTTTTTTTTTTGCCCGAGACTAGTTTATATTAACAAAATTACCTCCAGTTCTATCCATTTTAAAAAAAAGGCTACATGATGCTTTTTATCATGTAGGCTAAATAAAATCCCATTGTGTATATGAAGTAATGTTGTTACAATTACGTTCAGTACACCCAGCCTATCAAGCATGCTATTGTAGGACCACAGCCCACCATGGAGGACCACTTATGTCCCCTAAATGACCACGTAGCCAAATCTGTAGGTTGCTACCACTGCCCAGCACAAGTAATTCAAACTTCATAGAATACATATTGCTTTCTGTCCTTCCCAAAGTTAAGAGGGGGTCAGAAAGATGGCTCAGCAGTTAGGAGCATGCATTGTACTTGCAAGGGACTCGAGTTTAGATCCTAACACTCACGTCAGGCAGCCCACAGCCTCCTATAATTCCAGTTCCATGGGAGTGGGTTGGTGCCCTCTTCTGGCCTCTATGGGTCCTGCACTCACATGTGCATACACATGAGGCACATATTCATATAATTAAAAATAAAGAAGAAATGTTTTGAAGTTAAAAAAAAAAAAATCATCCAGGAACCATTGTTAAATAAGGGCTGTCTGTAACAGAACCTACTTTGTATGGCATGAGGGGGGCATTAGAGGAAAAAAAAAATGAAGGCCACAGTCAGTAGGAGGCCGAGCAGATGCATGATTTTTCTTCCATCAGACACCACTGCTCCATGTTAGACCCTGGAGTTTGGTGCTTACAGACAAAGTTCAAGTTTTCCATGAGGTGCTTAGGGTGAGGAAGGGGTGCTAGATTCTCTAGTTTGCTATAATATGGTTTGAATGAGAAGCATTCTTAGTAGCTTTTGTATTGGAACTCTTGGTCACCAACCAAGAGTTGGTGGTTTTGAGACATGAGTGGCAGAGGTCTGTCACGGGAGGCAGACCTTTCAATGGCTATCACTCACCTGAAACTGGTCTAGCTTTCTGCTTCCTGATGCACCATGCTGTGAACAGTCTCCTATGCACACTCCTGCTGCTTTGACCTCTCCACACCTTCTCACAATACTGTGAGCCCAGACCGAACCATAAATTGCTTAAGTTTTCGGCCTTAAGTTGCTTCTCTGGTGTATTTTGTCACAGCTGTGTGAGAAACGCTGATAGACACTGCTGTACAGACCTAGCATAGGAAAATGCCGCAGCCTGGGGTGGGGGCTGTTAGAAGTCCTGATACATACTGATGCATAAACCCAGCATAGGAAATTGCCACAGCCTGGGGTGAGAGCTGTTTTGGGACCAAGGTGTGGGAATAAAGGGCTCTCCACAGCTGAGTGTGTCCTTTATCCAACCAGGTCTATCACTGTGTACACTTAGTCTGTGAGTTGAGCTCTGAACTGAGAACCACTGTAGTGGAATCTTTCTTTGAAAGCCCCAGCCCCAGCCTCCCCAGCTCTCAGTTGCCCTTCCTTTAAGGTGAGGTCAAGGACATTTGCTCATCCCTTTGGAGGCCCTGTTGTCTGGTGTTCACATCAGGAATCATTGTTCTCCATTGGAAGCTCATGGCACATGCTGAGCTTGTGTTCCGGGCCACCCCCAGCTGGTCTGGGATGCAATAAAACCATGGTGTTGGCCTCTCAGAGTTAACATCAGACCTCACGAGTTAAGGACAGAGTCCTCTGTAAGACTGACCTTTCGTCGCACGCCAGCTGGGTCTCCAGGCTAGCCACTGTTGATATAGACTGGGAAGTTTGTACAACTACTTCATGTTCAAGGATTTTCTAGAAAGATCTGAAGAATTCAGGGGACTGCTGGGCTGACAATAGCCATTTATAGAAAGGGTCCACCTGGGGCAGAGGCTAGCTGAGTCCTGAACTGTCCTGTAGTTTTCCCATGGAGTCCAGACTCATGACCCTCCCAGCACCTTCACCTGGAAGGTCCCCTGAACTATGTTGTCCGGAATTTTGGTTTTTAGTTATATTTGATTTTATGCATACAGACATTTTACCTGCATGCATGTATGTGTATTGCCCGTGTGCAATGTCCACAGAGGCCAGAAGAGGGTGCCAGATCCCTGGGAACTGGTTATAGGTGGTTGTGAGTCACCATGCAGGACATCTGGAAGAGCAGGCAGTACTCTTAACCACTGACCCATTTCTCTGGCTCCCATTTTCCAGAGTTTTAAATGGCTGATTATGAATGGTTCAGGTTTATTGGCTGTGGGATTGACCTTAATCCTTAGTCACCACCATTCACTCCTCAGCTATCAGGCATCCTCCATTTCAAGTGGTTGATATTTCTGGTGACTGGCCTCTATCTTGAGGCTCTCAAGAACTACCTATAGTTGGTGACCTCGTTTACATAATGAGCTATTTCATCAGGCAGAGAATTACAGGAGTTTTTACAGCTATATATCAGGAACCCGGCGGGGAGGGGAGGAGTCCAGATGAGTTCTTAATGATACCACAGCCCATTATCAAGCACGTTAGTCAGCTTCCTATGACTGTAGCAAAATATCAGAGACGATCAATTTATAATGAGAGAAAGGTTCCAGACCATAGTTGCTTGGGGAACCCTTGCTTCCGGGTCTATGGGACTGTGATGGGACTGAATATCAGTGCATGGTTGAACACATTACTCACATCCTAGTTGCCAGGAAACAAGAAGAGAAGAGTGAGGTCCTCTTGGAGACCCTCTTGGAGGTGCATCCCCAGAGAACCTAGCTCTCTCCACTAAGTACCACCTCTTAAAAGGTCCCATAGCCTTCCAATAGCTCCACATGCTGGAGGCAGAGCCTGAGCCTTTAACACCCAGGTCTTCAGGGGACCTATATGGGCTGCAGCTTCTACCAGACCCCTAGACTGTCTTTGTGGCCCCTTATATTTCTTCCTTCTGTGAATACCACTTGTGATTTCCTCCCCTCTCCTCACCCTCCCCTTCTCCTATGATCAATTTTTATTGATTATTTGACATGTATATAATGTATTTTGATCTCATTCATTCCCCCACCCACAATGAACCTCTTCTTCCCAACAAGTCCCCTCCCTGAATTTGTGAGTAGATGTGAGTGGGTGTGTGCATGTGTGTGTGAGTGGAGGGGGGGTGGATGTATGTGAGTGTGTGGGGTGTGAGTATAAGGGTGGGGGAGTCTGTGTGGGTAGGAGTGAGTGTGAGGGTTGTATGTGTAAATGAGTGTGGATAGGTCTTTGAGTGTGGGTGTTGGGTGTGGGGGGTTATGAGTGTGTGTGAGTATGTGTGTGTGTGACTATGTGTGAGTGTGTATGAATGTGTGTGAGTATGAGGCTGGGTATGTGAGTGTGGGGGTGGTATGTGTCAGTGAGTGTGTGTATGAGTGTAGAGTTTTGGGGGTGTATGAGTGTGTGTGTCCCACTGAGTTTAATTAAGGTTTCCTTGCAAAGAAAGTTACTTACTAGTGCACACAGGGACTGTCAGTGAATACACCACTGAAGAAATGACTCTTCCCCTCCTAGCAACCATTAGCTTCTCAGGGAGGGGTGACCCATGGGACCCTCTCACACCCCTGATGAACCATTGAAGCACCCAGTCTTGTGTGGTTGACCACAGTTGCTATGTATTCATGAGTGCACAGCTCTATCATGTAAAGGACAGCCTCACAGCCTTCCCCCTGAACTCCACCTTCTCTTTAGCGTTCCTGAGGGCTGGGATTACAGACAAACACAGATGTACCAGATGTATGCGCAAGATGGCAATAGCTTTGGAGCCAAAAGAACATGTTACTAAGAACCCAAACCCTCTCTGACTGTCACACTTTCTGCCTGGGAGCCCCATCAGGGACCCTCGAGTCACACTACATCCTGCTCCGAGGGAGACATTTGTGAGCCTTGGTTGCTAATCAGATGGACTCTCCAAGGCTTAAACTCCTATCTTGGTGAGGAGATGGTGGCCTGGACCCACAGAGCACCACACGGTGCTGCCCCTCGTGTGGTACAGTGATGGGAAGATCAGAGTGACCACAGGCCAAGTTCCATGGATGTAACTCCCAGCGGAGGGTTCTTCCATATGGTTGATGGGAAGGTGTTCAGTACTGAGCCAGGGGTAGCAACAGCTGTCTGTTGCGGTGAAGATACAGTACTTTAATGCTCTTAGGGCTGTCTGCAACCCCTCTTGCCCATCACAAGTCTCCAGGCGGGGAAGTTTCTTGCCTAGGGGAGAAGAGACATCCTTTAAAGGCATGTGCTTTCTGGCAAGCTGCAGTGCCAGGCATGGCTTTGGATCAGAAAATCCCAGCCGTTAGATGATTCCTGCCAACGGCTTGGCTATGAAGAGATGGAAGAGAAAAGAACATGGCAGCTATAGGTCCCTCCTCTGTCTATCCAAAGCCTTCTTCCTGTGGAGGCCTGGCCTAGCTCACAGCAGAGAATGATGGACAAGGCTTCGAGCATCTCACAGGCAGAGCAACTGAGCTGGAAGGGAGACAGTGCAAATGGGGTAGATGGTCATCTAGTCCCCTGGCTGGAGAGTGTGGATAGGTTAGGGAGGAGGCAGAGTGTCGGCCTCCAGCTAAGACATCCCACCTCGCTGCACACAGAGCACCCTCCCACCCACATGCACAGATTTCATTCTCAGACCCGTAGAGAAAATCATACTCCTCTAATCAATGCCTGTAATGGAGTGGAGTGTCTCTTCCATGTGTCTCTAATTAAGGATGCTTATTTTCTGCAATACCATTCATCCACGTGGCAGTGTCCTTGACTGCTTCCTGCTGAGAGAGGCCATAGGTGACCACAGTCCAACAAAGACAACAATTTGTGGTGACCAAGACAGACACCAGGAGGCGAGCTGGGAGTCCATCGCCAGCTCTCTATTGCAAGCACATTTCTGTATCACTCCCCTGCTGTGGACTCTAAACCTGGAGACAGTCCAGAGGCCCAGTACCCTTAGAGAACACCCAAGTGAAGACTGGGGTTGGACTGTACCTAGAGTCCGTTACCAGGCTGGGAGACATGTTTTCTTGTCTATGACAGCTGTGTTTTCTGAGCGGAGAAGTGGGCCACTGGACGTCGACGGGACTAGAGATGATGCCATGGTCAGGTGCGGTTTGGGAAATCAGCCATGGAGAAGCAACCAGAAGTGAATGGTGCCAGACCTACTGTTGGGTCTACAACATTCTCATTGCATCCCAACTCCTGAGCACCTCACCTCAATTGGGTGATAGGCAAGCCCTAGTCTAACCGGTTGTGTTAATTACTTTTCTATTGCTGTGGCTGGGGGGGGGGGGCACTATGAGCAAGACAGCAAAAGAAAATATTTAATTTGGGGGCTCACCATTCTAGAGGGTTAGAATCTGTGACCATCGAAGGGGGAGCATGATAGCTGACAGGTAGGCATGGCACTGGAGCAGTAGCTGAGGGCTACATCTGATCCACAAGCAGGAGACAGAGAGAGCTAACTGGGAATGATGTGGGTGGGCTTTTGAAACTTGAAAGCCCTTTCCCAGGGATTCACCTCTTCCAACAAGATCACACCTCCTAATCCTTACCAAACAGTTCCACCAACGGGGGACCAAGTATTCAAATATATGAGCCTATGGTGGGGGGAGAGGTCATTCACTTTTGGGCCACCATACCAGGGTTACCATGGCTGCACATCAGTATCACACAGGATCCTCACTCTCAAGCCTTCTTATCAGAATGGCAGAGTGATGGGTGGTACTTCCAGTGGCTATTCAGAAGGCTCCTGACTGGTTCTGATAACTGTCTATGACCTGTACTTTGCTGTTCTGCCCTCCTGTGGGATAATGGCCTCACTTTCACTGATAAAGGATCCCCCTAAGGCACTTGAGTGGTATGCACAACTACCAGACCAAGTGGGACCATTGCCCACTTGTGGTTACCTTCCCTTGGGACAGGTGGGAACGGTCAGTCCAGACTCTTGTCCCATCCTTGCAGAAAGTAGCAACCTGGCTACTTCCCCCACTTCCCTACCCCAAACTTTAGAAGTTGGAGGGCTGTGCTCATGTACAACGTAGCCCATGAAATAATGTGTGGACCATGATTGTGGTTCCCCAGTCAGGGGCAGGGCCACAGAGCTGAGCATTCACAAATGTCCTCAGCCATAGAAATTGACTGCCCTAGTGACTGAAACAAAGGTAGACATAAGTCCCCTCCTATTCTGTTGGCTCCTTACACAACTTTTCATCCTATGACCAAAAAAAAAAAAAAAATTTGGCTCAGTGTTCAGGGATTGTAAGTCCATCTTGCTAAGAAAGGCATGGGAGTTAGAATAACTTGGTCTGTGACAGTGATACATCTTAGTAGGCCAGGAAGAAGAGAAAATGAGGCTGAAAGTGGGGCCAGCCGTTGGTGACACCTCACACAAGCTTCCACACACCCCAAATCCCAAAGATTCTACACCCCTCCAATAGCCCTACCTGCTGGAGAGCAAGTGGTTAAACATAGGAGCCCGTAGGAGAGCAGTTCACCAGCCTAACAACTTTTTCAAAATCATGTTTACAAAAATGGCTGGAGAGGTGATGGTTCAGAAGTTTAGAGGGTGGGTTGCTCTTTCAGAGGACCAGACTTCAGCTGCCAGCATCCATGTCAAGTGGCCCTGAACAGCTTGTAACTCCAGCTCCGGGGGATCCGATGCCCCCTTCTGGTCTCAGTGGGCATTGCACTCATGTGCGCATTGCCACACAGAGACACATAAACTCATGATTTTTAAATACTTTCTTTAAAATAATAATAAAAAAGCCACAAGACAGAGTTCCCAGAAAGAACTTGTTTTGGGGGACCACAAGCTTGACACCCTCCTTTTTGAAGATGGCCACACCATCTTCCCAGAGTTGATGTTCTAGCCAATTCGTCTTTCTACTCTCTCAATGGTCCCTCTCAGGATGTCCTCTGCCCAGCCTAGTCTCATGCCAAGCTTTTCTCTTTCTTCCTCTTCGTCCCCTGCTACCTGCCCTCCTCACTCAGTTCTCCTGCTCTCTGTGACTTTAGAGTTTTAGTCAAGTCCTAATGAATTTGCTCCTTTCTTCCAGCAACAAGTGCTTGAAGTTTTCATTATCATAAAACCAAGAGAAAGATGTAGCCAAGGAAATAGATATGTGTCTTCTACCCCACACTTGGAACATCTTGACATTTAAATCCAATTACCCTTTCCCCATTCTTGATGAGAAACTGACACGAAGCTGGAGCTCCATGCTAGATAAATATACCTCGGCTCTGACTGCTTCCTACATCCTAGGGCTGCTTAGGGGATTCTGTGATGTTCTGCTAACGGTGGGGGTGTAGGATTACACACTAGCCAGGTTAGAAGACCCTACCAGTGTTTGCTCGGAAATTTTTTCACAGCATTTGATCTCTGCATTAATTAGGAAAATGAAAGCGATGTGGAAATATAAGGATTCAGGAATCATCTGTTATTTAGAACCCCCTTCCCTGAGATTTTTGGCAAAATGTACAAGACAGACGGCCCCTCTGTTGGACAGAATTAAGTATGTTCTCATATCGCTTCAAAGCCACGGTCCTCTTAGAAGCAAAGGGTAATTGACTCCAGATGAAGAAGGATCCAGGGAGGCGGCCCCATGCTACTATCCTGCTATAGATATATTAGTTCTTTTTGACTTCTACAGAGTCGGAGCCTGAGCTCTTTAATAAATGCACAGACTGTTTCCTCACTATGGGGTGGGGGGGAGAGAATTGGGGGGATGAGAAAATCACCTCAACTCCTTAAGGCTCTGGGGTCCCATTTCCTCTGCCTTCCAGAAGGGCTGCTAGAGGCAACTATGTCCGCGGATCTCAGGCAGCTTTCAGTCCCAGCCGCTATCTCCTTCAGAAACTCACTGACCATGAGAAGCCGTGGGGTTGCCTTCACACGTCACTTCTTTTCCATCTGCAGAGAGAGGTAGAGCAAGCAAGAAAAATGTAAGTTCATGGAGATTTAGAGACTCATTTTAGCTTTTAGTTCCAACCGCCCCTCCTCTGCCTTTCTCTACTCTCAGTTATGACTGCTTCTGGCCCTGAATGATTCTCCCTGCTCCCACAAGATGGAATATTTACCAGCAGGACACTTTACCATGACTTTAGAGCCCCCTAAAGGACTTCACTCATCCCTTCCTCTCCCCCCCCCCCTTCTCTCGTCATGGCTGAGAGGCTGTTCGTCTTGCTTCTCAGAGGATCTGGTCAGCCCCAATACCCCGTGTTTGCAGTCTCTTCACCCCACACTGCACTGGTTTTATCCTGTGTGCTTGGAGTTAGTGAATGGTTAGACAATTTGTTTGCTTAACTTTATGGGTCAAGTCACAGCGGGAGGCCTGAGTGGTGCTCAGGGCTGGCTGGGAGTGCTTGGGTGTGTAACTATGTATCTGCTTCGGTGTTGAATGGAACTTAGAATTTCTTCGGTGCACCCAGAACATTCCCTCCAGTTCACATGTGCTCACTGACTTTTAAAAATCACCTTTGTTCTTCTGGAGTTCCCTAATGCTAGGTGTGAGGTAGGGATAAGATGTCTGTGATGTCTTGTCTCTGGATGTCTCTCAAAGGAGATAATCAAAGCCTCTGAGGGGCTCTCGGCTAAGGGCATCGTGAAGAGCCAGACAAGCCCTACTGTGATCCCCAGGCACATACAGAGAGAGAGAGAGAGAGAGAGAGAGAGAGAGAGAGAGAGAGAGAGAGAGAGTAAATAAGTTAGCTTACCCAACAAAGTGCTTTCCACACAAGCATAAGGACTTGAGTATGACCCCCAAAACCCACCTTAAAAAATATTGGTCGTAGAAGCATGGATTTATAATCTCAACCCCTGGGGAGGTGGAGTCAAATGGGTCTCTGAGGATCTCTGGACAGCCAGCCTGGCCTATTCAAAGAGCTTTGAGCCAATGAGACACCCTGTCTCAAAATAGGGGGGGGGGGGGTAGGGAGGGAACCCGCCAAAGTGGACAGACTTCCTGACAAACCACACACAATGCTGACCTCTGACCTCCACGTGCACCTGCACACTCAAGGACACACACTAACTCATTCTAACTCAGTCTTCTGGATGCCTGTAATTCACCACGGGATTAGACGGGAACATGAGCCTGGGCTGCTACCTTCCAGGAACCCTTAAGAGATCAGAGTAGAAGGTCTCAGACTCAGTCATGGGCAAACCTCTAATCCCTCTCTCTTCACTGTGGGCTATAAGATTCCCTAGTAGAAATTCCCAATCCCTACAGGCAAGAAGACCTCTTAAAACACTAACTGGAAGGCTCCTGGTATAATTTTTTAAATATGAAGCATCCATCCCAAACTTATGCATTAAATTCCCAGTTTCTAATTGGTGGCACTATATTTCAAGGTATGGAAACTTTAGAAAGTGAAGCCTTGATGGGAAAGGTCAGTTTCTCAGGATGGGTCTTTATCTGGTCTCTTCTTTGCCCTACACTTGCTGAGGGGAAGAACCATCCACTGCATACCATCCCTCCACCTCTGCCTCACCACCAGCTCAGAAATGGGGAGCCAAATCACCATGGGCTGAGTCCTATGAAACTGTGAGCTGAAATAAACTTTTAAGTTCTTTGTGGCAGGGATTTCATCACAGCCATACACAAAGATTGATACACCTGGGCCTAGAGCCCAGCATAGAGTCTTAAATCAAAGGTCAGCCAACTTTGACATGACTTTCTCTCTCTCTCTCTCTCTCTCTCTCTCTCTCTCTCTCTCTCTCTCTCTCTCTCTCTCTCTCACACACACACACACACACACACACACACACACACACACACATACCGCTTGAATAAGTCTAAGGCCCCTGGAGTCTATCCCATGCCTATCCATCTGTCTTCCTCACTGGAGACTAAAGATCCCTAGAGACAAATTATTTTTACATCAGCCTCCAGAAACTGGCACCGCACAGCATGATGTATGGACATATCTTGGCTTGTGAACAAATATGGCCACAAGGATCTGCCCACACTATCAAAACAGCTGTAGACTCATCGTTATTAATGATGAAACACAGGACGGACTTCACATTTTCTATTCCCATAGGCCTGTTATAAGGACCCGGGGTCAGTTAGACCCTGAAGAGGAGGTTAGGGTAGGAGACAATATGTGGGTAGCTGTCTGTGGTCCTGAAAACAGCCTCCTGCTTCTTCTATTGCTGAGCTGGCTTCTACCATGGGTTCTGTGTGGTGCCTGCAGAAGCCTGGGTTGGATTGCCTACTCAGTTAAGTCTGCTGCTGACCTTTGCTAGAAATCCCTTTCTGCTGTCAGTCATGATCCTGCCTAAGTCAACACTGCTTGCAACCCCAGCTCCTGAACTAGGCTTGGTGCTCATGTTAGGCTTTCTGCAATAGCGGACTATGCAGCTGAGAGTGTTTGTCAAGGACATAGAGGCTGGAGATGTAGATCGATGGATAGAGTGCTTATCTGTCATGCACAGAGCCCTGAGTTTGATCCCCAGTAGCACGCACACTGGATGGTACACACCTGAAATCCAACACTCAAAAGGTAGAGGCAGAAGGATTGGGTTCAAGGGCATCCTCAGCTATATAGGAAATTTGAGACCAGCACGGCTACAGAAGACCCCATATCTAAAGGGGTCTTATTAAAATAATAAGAGCAATTGAGTGTGCTGTCCCATGTTTGTAATGTCCCACCTGGGAAGCTAAGGAGGAGAGATTAGGGTAAGTCTTACCTACCTGGTCAGGCACTGCCTCAAAACACCAAAACCAAGGACTCTATGGCAAAATAAGAATGTTTTCTGTCTATACACACTAAATAAGTGAATACATAATTTTTTTTTAAAAAAAAAAGGTCACTTTCTGAGATTTCATCAGACATTTCCTACTAAGATCATTTGTATTCACAGACCAAGGGCATGAAGCCCTGACAGTCCTCACAGACATCCATTGTGATTATACCTCCAGGGACAGGGAAGAAGTGACCATTGTGAGCCCAGCACGAGCCAGATAGGAATCACTTACCATCTGTTCAGCCAAGGGCTCCCAGGAGCCGATAACTAGGTATAAATCTCAGTTTGGACCAAAAATCTAGGAATGGTTGAATATTCCTTTTACCCCATTGTACAGGTATCCCCAATGTGACATCAGGTTCCTTATAAGGGATTGGGGAAATATCACTGTTCTCATGTCCCATGGTGTGATGGAGTGCTTCCTACTGGGGATCTACTCTTGCTCTTGATAGCTGAGTTCTAGATCTGGGACATGGTGTGTGCCCTCTTTTTGGTGTTTATATTGACAGGACCCTCCCTGTTGACTACCCATCTCTCTTGTCCTTGGAGATGTCATGTTCTGTTACCCATCTGTAGGTGAGTCCTCCAGGGCTAGCATTGGGATGAGCATGCACATTGGTTATCGGGACCAAGCATCACCATGTGGCTTTGATTGTTCTAGGATCCTGTCCTGGATTAATCAGGAAGTCCAAGTCTCTGACGGCATCTCTGACACTCAGCCCTGAACCTCTCTGAAATGCTAGGACTTCACTGAAAGGGTGAAGTCTGCCAGGTCTCCCAGAAATACACGGAGCAGTGGAACATCCAGCCTTTCATACTCTGTAGCGTGCTCCAATGTGGAAGGGTCGTCTCTGGCAGCCCTCGCCTCTGCCATCTGTAGCATCTCTCCTGGGATCCATTCCACATGCTGATAATGTCCATCTCCTAGGAGAGTACTCCTCTGTAAATTGTTCTCCCATGGTCAGCTTCACGATCTGTTCTCTTGATGACCACCCTCAGTAGTACGTCCCACTCTCCTGGTTCCTGATGGTACCTGCTTTCTGGATCTCTCTCCTCTCTTGGGACATCATTCCCTACTTCCTCTAGGAAACCCAGAAATTCCCCAGTGAGGGTGCAGTTGCTAGTTCTGGGGGCATCTTAAGGAGGACACGTGTTCTTGCCCAAAAGAGACCTGTGACTACCAGCTTCTACTGTAAGAGGCTGAGAAACTTGTGAAGCACAGCCTCTGGGAACTTGTCCAAGACTCAGTCTTGACGTACCAGTTCATTTTCCAGGTCCAGACCTCGCTTAGAGTAAATTTTGGAAAGCATGCTCATGTTCTCTCTGTGTCTCTCTGTCTCTGTCTCTCTCTTCTCATCTCATCTCATCTCTTCCACCCTCTACTATCTCTTTATATTTCTCTTCCTCTCCCCTAAGTATGAGGCTGTAAGTGCTCTGCTGCTGAGTTTTATTACCGTTCCTTACTGGGAGATTCTAGGCAGGGGCTCTACCACTGAGCCACACCCCAGCCCCTCACTGGGAGATTCTAGGCAGGGGCTCTACCACTGAGCCACACCCCAGCCCCTCACTGGGGGATTCTAGGCAGGGGCTCTACCACTGAGCCACACCCCCAGCCCCTCACTGGGGGATTCTAGGCAGGAGCTCTACCACTGAGCCACACCGCCAGCTCCTCACTGAGGGATTCTAGGCAGGGGCTCTACCACTGAACTACAGCCCCATCCCCTCACTGAGGGATTCTAGGAAGGGGCTCTACCACTAACCCCAGATGATAATGTCTTTGTAGGCTGCTAGCTAGGCAGTTGGTAGCCAACTCAGTGTCCCCAAGTTACTATTAGATCCATTCTCTTTAATTTCTGGATACATTTTTGTGCCCTCTAGAGTATTTCCTTCCACTGCTGTGTGGTCTTCACTTACCAGCACACATTTTAACAGCCACATTAGTGTGCCTTCTTACCACAGCAGTGGGTTGCCTGTGCTTACCTGTTCCTTCTAGAGTCTAGGTGGGTAGAAGATCATTTTTCCTACCTCTCATCTTAGCAAGTGATTCTCAGACTTCTGAGGAAGACCCCGAGGACATCAGAAAGTGTGCCAGGCAGGCAGTGTAGGAGGACGGAGGTGGGAGTGACCGTGGAGCACACTCCTGTAGGGTACAGAAGGCAGCAGGAACTGAAGGAGGCACAATTCAGGCTGTGATTTAGTCAGCCAATCCCACAAGGAGCTCTGGAGCCCACATGGCTTTGCCGCTGTGTCCTAACAGATGGAGAGAAAGTGGGGCCTGCAAACCTCACTTCAATCAGCCGTGGGATGCAACCTTGGACGAGGTGACTTTCTGTAACTGAGAGTCAGCTTTGAGCGGCCTCGTGGGACTGCCACAGTCTTGTGTGGGCTCAGCCTCCCATCCCTGGCTCCAGTGCCATCCCAACGCTATCTGTAGAACTGCCTGGTGGTTGCTTTTGGAGAAAAAAAAAAACTTCATGGGGGCAATGTTCCCACATTGCCTGGCTTTTACAATCATGGGGGCAACATTCCCACATTGCCTGGCTTTTACAAAGATCAATGAAGATGAACAGTAACTGATGTTATTGGAAGCATTTCCCTTTTCAGATTCATGAAAGGCTTCCAAGGGAAGCCATTTGGTTCTGAGATACAAACAAGATTTCTGCAAAAACCAAAATAGCATTAAAAAATAACAACCTGGCACTTTACCATTCTAAAATATGTTCATACCATTTTCTGTGGATTTAATTAAGATATAATGTGTAAACAAGAAAACACATGCATTGTAAACGGGCCTTGACAAACAGAGACCATCTTCATGGAGACACACGGTATTTCCCTCACTCCAGAATATCCCCCAGCCCCGTGTTTCTGCTCACTCAGATCTCCCCTCCACCCACCCACCCACCCGCCAGGTCACCACTGATCTGATCCCATCACCAGAGATAACTCTGGCCATTATGGAATTCCATGTCAGTAAGACCTTTTATGGAGTTCTTTGCTTCTTTGCCAGTGAGAACATCTGTGCTGGCTTGCATCTTGGCCATTTACTTTTATGGCTAAGGCGTTTGTTGAATGGAAAAAACTGTCCCTTCCTGTAGTCACTTATGGGTTGATAGATCTCTTTCAGCTTGTTCAGGGACCCAGACCTAGTGAGGTTCAGGCAGGAAGTGTTGGTGGGCTCCATGAACCAAGATCACAGACATCGCTCTAACTAGCATCACATAGCTCCCAAGAAACTCCAAGATAATTCTCCCACCAAGTAGAGGTTCATTTCATTATTTCTTGCATTAAATGATCCCAATGTTTTCTTTGGCTTATTCTCCTTTTTAAATTCAGGGTTCTAGTCCCTGAGACAGACCTACATAGCAATCTGTTTGGGCACATGCATGTCAAGCGGGACTATATATCATGACATCAGACATTTTGAGAAAATTGCTTTTCCACCCTGAATGCCAAGTCATAAATAATTTCAGGGTAGGAAGAGTTCTGGTAAGCATGTGTTTGATGCCAAGGAATGGTCTGTAAATACTGCAAGCCATCGGATAAAAAAAATGAGGAGGCGGGCAGATTTGTGAGGTCCCTTCCGATCTGGCCTGGCTGTAATTTATTCTTCTAAGAAGCTTCAGGAACTTCAGACTGACTTTAACAGGGGTGTGCGTCCATTCCCTTCACTAGACACTGAGGGGTTCACAGCTGCATCCCTAATCACAGGTCTGATCTCCTTGGACAAAAGCCTCCCCTTTGGGATGGTAACACTTCCCCCCTGGAAATGGCCTGACGCTATTCATATGCTGGTAAACCCCGTCTATGGGACAGGGACGGGAAGGGGTCGAAACAAAGGTTGTTGTTTGTAGAGTTTGCCAATTTCTGTGGTGTAAATAATTCTACTGAGTCCAATTCTAAGGCTTCCATGACAAAAAATTATTATTATTTTAGCTGCTTAGAAGTATAACATGGAAAATAATAATCTTAGAAAGAAAGCAAGAAATGGGGCCTGGGATGTATCTCAGTTGGTGGAGTACCTGCCTGCCATGCACAAAGTCCTGGGTTCAATCCCCAGCACCCCACAAACCTGGCATGTCAGAGTATCCTGTGATCCCAGCACTTAGGAGGTGGAAACAGATCAGAAGTTCAAGGATCCTCACTGCCAGTTTGAAGGCAGCCTGGACTTACATGAGACCTTGTCTCAAGGAAAATAAAGGGCAGATGCCCCCACAAGAGGACACAGAGGAATTTCAGAGACCTTGGTAGATTTTAGCATCTTTTACTGGGTGGTGAATCCCTGGGTGTTTTTATGGTGGCCATTTCTTTATTTACAGTGCTGGGCATGAGACCCAGGCTTCATGCATGTTAGACAAAGACTGGATCACCGAGCTGAATCCTCACCCCAGCCATTATTCTTCATACTGTCAATATTATAAGTTACATGTTTTTTCTTGCATGAATGAAGTATTTCTTGTTGAAAAACCTTCTGAGGGAGTCTTGGGAGCTTTGAAGTTGCTTTCACAGCACACTTGGGTAGGATTTTGCTGCAGGCTGTGGAAGCATTCTTTTTCCTGTTGCCTCGCAACAGACTCTGTTGCAGAAAGTGGAAGAAAAATGGAAGAGCCCTTTAACCTGTCCATGAACTGCAGGACCTGAGTTATGAAAGGGATGAAGTCTTCTGTAAAGATGAGAGCATTGGGGGGCGGGGGCGCGGTTCAGGGAGGTGGTATGGTTGGGGACTGAAGTGCTCAAAGATGGGCCAGAGGTCTGAGGGGACCCTGAGAAAGCAGGGATTCTCTCCAACAAGGAAAGATCTGGAGATTTGACAGAGTTGAGGAGAGATAGGAAGATGGGTGGCCAGAGGGGTCACAGAGGGTGTGGCTAAGGAAAAGCCACTAAGGATTGGAGGATGTGTTCTTGGGCATGGCCTACCTCCTGCCCTAATAGGTTTATAGGTGAGTTCAGTTTCTCTAGGGATCAAAATTCTCTTCCCCAGCAATAGTGTTCACTGAGACAGACTTTTCTCTCATCAGGTCAACCCCCTCCCGCAAGGACCACAGGGCCCAGACCCAAGAAGGAGCCACACAAGCAAACCTTTCCCTGGGTCCCAGGCTCCCAGATCTGCACTGCACACTTTCAGGCTGCAGACCAGGCCATCCTGAGAGCTACCAAAAGAGAAAGCTATATCCCACATCCACCAGCACCCAAGCTCCTGAGGGCCACCTTATCATCCTCACCAGTGGGTCAATTTGAGTCTCTCTCTAGAAAGGACCAAATTTGACAGAAGCCAAAACGTTCCATAATTGTGTTCACAAAAGCCTCAGGGTTCTCCCAGGAGACTACAAATCAAGCTAGGCTCAGAGAGACACTGGAGGGAATTGCCTAGAACATCAGGCTGCTGGATGCCCTTAAACAGAGCCCCCTTCTCCAGGCTGGCACCTGCGTCCTCTGCCAGCCAGGTGGGGGAGTGCCTGAGGATTTCATTATGAGCTCAGATTACTATCAAGTTCAAGGGGAGGCGATGAAGTTATGAGCTGTCCTTTAATAAGGAATCCCATTTCCTTTTGCATTTCGTCATTTTATAGCAGATGCCTTACTGAAAATGTACAAAATGGAAAAGACAAAACAGCAAGCCATTAACTTGACCAGCAAGCCTCCCCCAGCAGATGTTAGGGATGGTGATGGGGCAGGGTGCCCAAGGTCCTCCGGCCCCACCCACCACACCCTCCCCAGAACCAGCTGCTCGGCTGCTGTGGCCGATCCCATCTGCTCCTGCTCCCATGCAGCTCTGCCCCTCTGTGTTGAGGAAGCACAGAGCCTCCCTCCTGCTGTGTAATAACTGATGACCATTTTTCTCCAATTAAACTGAAATTGAAGGATCCTCAGATTTAGACGCCCAAGTAAAATAATTAGTGCTTAAAATGTTAATTGTGCTCAGATGTGCATATGCCTGCACAAACAGTCTGTAAGCCAGCAGGCAGGTGGGTAGTCCCCCACACCCTGCCCTCACCAAGCAAGCTGGCATCCCCGAGACCCCGGTGTGGGCTGCCCAGCGCAAGACCATAAACTCATTCTGATGTGTGACTTTGAGATAATGTTGAGAGACCTACAGTGGTCCTCCCCTGTCCCCAAACTCCCATTCTACCCTCTCAGGCCAATCCACTCTTCCCTGGACACTGTCAGACAGCGGTGGCTAATGCCTAAACCCAAAGCACCAAGTCAGATATGGTCTAGACCTCAACTATGCAACCCAGAAGGCCAGCAATGTAAGACATCCAATGCCCTTCAAATGGGGATCGTAAAACCAAAGTATCAACAAAGCTAGCAAACACCATGTTTTCTCTACTCTCTCCCTCTCCCCCTCCCCTCCCTCTCCTCCTCCCCCTCCTTCTCTCCCTCCCTCCCTCTCCCCACCCCCCCTCTCTCTGTCTCCCTCAGAGCTTGGCACACACCAGTTCCCAAAAGAATAATTGCTGAACTGGTGTCCCCCTCTACCATGACTAAGAATGGTGAGTGCAGGAACATGGTGCTTTACTGTGAGCAGTGAAGGGTTCCCCCCCCCCCCCGGGCTATTCTGTGTCTGCTCACCCTATCTCTGACTTGCTCTGGGCTTGGATACTCTCCAGAGGCCTCCCGAGCCAAGGAGGAAGGGATGTGGGGCTCATCCATGCTAACTGCAATCCCTCCAACCCACCCACTGTTGGCTGTGTAAAAAGGAACTCCTCTGCCATGTGTGTTGCCTTGCCCACATGCCAGCCTCAGCTTTCATCTCTATAGAGACAACAGGTCCTAAGAGGTTTCACGTTCTCTATGCTGTGTGTCCCAAGGAGATCTACTTAAGTACTCTGTGTCCCCTAATCCACCACATAATAAGATTCCTTCATCTCTTGTTGTCATGGGAAATATATATTAACTGATTAATATTAATGTGATGGCTGATTAATATTAATATCTGAGGCGATCCGTACTTCACAAGCACCAATGTTGATGAGTGCCACTGAGCCCAGACAGCTGTCGAGCTGACGGTTCCCCAGGGAGGGGACAGAGCCAAGAGTGACCCTTTTCCTTCACTGTTGTTCATTATGGATACCCTATCATTAGGCGTGTCTGTCAGGGCTGGCAAGGAAGTGTGTTCAGACTCTGATTGTGGCAATTAAAATCCTTGCCATCTGAGACAGCACATTTTATCATTTGGATAGCATTTTATATTCTCCTAACATATTTCGCCAGCAACATTGTTAAATTTGGTGATAAAAGGTTATTTTTTTTTTGCTTTTGAAGTTGAAATACGTTACCATTATCTCTTATCTGCCTAGAATTAGGAAGGTTTTCCGAACGTGATGTTCGCGAGGTTTCATTATCAAAATTTGCCAGATTTTACAAAGCAAACAGCACCTCTTCTTTTTCTACCTATTTTAATCAAAGATGGATGGAGGCTTTATATCCTGACATTGGGGCTTGTGTGCAGAGAAAAAGGGACAGCGATGTCCTTCCCAGGAGCCAGGGTTCTATACTGAGCGCTCGCACAGGTCGGTGGGGGGACCCATGATCGCCTTTCATTGGGTGTCAACTGTTGTCAAAGTCCCATGTGCTGACCTTGAGCATCCAGGAGGCTAAAAAGGTCAGGGTGAGCTTCCTGTATTCAGTCCTGTGGTGACACCACAGTCAAGGGCAGTACCTTCAGTCAGGAGGAGACCAGTGCCTGCCTGTGGTTGTATAGTGGTCCTTGCTGTCTTTGAATGCTACCCACCATCCGTGTCCATTCCTCACCACCATCCACATACGGTCACACCTCCACACACATGCTCCATTCACCATCCTACTAGTCATCAATATGTTGTCATGGGCTTCTCTCCATCATTCCTGCCTTCCTGCATCTGACATGGGTGACCTGAACTCCTCAGCACCTCCTAACTAAACGCATGCTGATCCAGGGCCAGCACCTCATCGTATTTTGTGACAAATACCTGAGAGAAACAAAAGAGGAAAGATCGCTTTGAGTTCACGGTTCCCCTCCATCTAGACAGAAAGATACAGCATAGCACAGCAACCCCCTCTGTGGCGGCAGGACAGTGAGGCAGTGACCGTTCGCATCATGGGAGACAGAGAAAACAGGTCAGATCCAGGGTGAGTATAAAATCCAAACATCTACTTGTAGTGGCCTGCATCCACCAACCATGACCTAACTCCCTAAAGCCTGCAAAATATAGCATTACCTAGCAGAAAAACAATAACCAGAAACATGGGCCTGTGAGAGACATTTCAGAATCACATTGTAACACACACGACTTGTAACAGATTATCCTCCCAGTGCTGGACAATTCCTGGGTCATTCTGGACTATGTCCTCTTATGGGCACCCTGCCCTTGCTTTGTGATTCTAGGCCATGGGAGTTTTCCAAGGATAAATACCAGCAACTGTGCTGTGCATAGATGAGTTAGTTTTGGCCTGTAACTGGACCCCGAGTTTTTCGCCCTTCCATCCACTTTCACTCTATCTTGGTGCCAGGATGAGGATTAGTCCTACTCATGAGGAGGTATGCACTCTCCCAGACTTCTGGCAAGAGACAGCTGGGTTCTATCCATATCTGTCACAAAGTGAGCCTTGAAGTCGACCTTGGTTCCTCTGAGCTCTCACTCTGCAGGGCAAAGACCAGTTTCCAAGCAACATTTTCTGCCCATCATTTGAGACAGAAGTCAGCCTAGGGCCACCCTGTCTGCAGCTTGTCATTCTTCCAAAGAGCTCAGCCCTGCAGAGCCATCTAGCCTGGTTCATCACTGCATCTCTCAGGGATACGTAAGGCATACAGCTGAAAGCTCAGGATGACAACATCAGGACCATCCATCACTACAACCTACTCCTTGGAGCTCAGGGGATTTCTGGCGTTCTCTAAATCATTCTCTGAAATCCTTTCTCCCCAAAGACTCAGGCATCAGAAGCCCTCTGATACTCCAGCCAAACTCGCTACCTGATACCAGCTGGGTACTATACTCACCCTTTGCCCCATGGATATTGCTACCCAGCAACTCCCACCGCACCCTCAGTACCCCGGTCTGCTCCCAAACAAACAGTAAATGTGCTAGTCGCAGCTGGAAGCATCTTTGGCGTGATTTATTGCCATCATGCCAATATTTTGTTTGGAGCAGTAAACCTTTGGATATAAATCAAGTCATTAGAAAGAATGACATTTAATCCTGCTGAAGGTGCCTTGATGGGCAAAGCAGCTCAAAAGTCATTAATTCTTGAGTGGATGGCCCACCCACCCTCTCCTCAACCCTCACCACACACAAGTGTGGAAGGCCAAAGACACAAGCCTGACTACTTCTCTTTCCTTGAGTGGCATGTGTTATAACCACAAAGAAGGACCCCAAATATCTTCTTGGTGAATTCTTCTGGAGGGTCTTTCTTTCTCTGGAAACACAGCCAGGAGGGCCCGCCTCTGTGCCTGTCACTCATCCTCAGAGCAGCTGTGATGCCTGGATTTCAAAGGAGGCCAGTGAACAGCTCAGAATATCTTTAAGTGTCTTTTCATAGTGACCCCAACCACCCCAGGGATGGTCATTAAAATGAAGACCAAGCTCTATTTGCAGAGGCAAACCAGCTCTAAGTGCCCAGCCTCAAGCACTCAAGGCAAAGAAAGGCTGAGCCTTGGGGAGAATATTCAATTGCCCCTCCACCCCACCCCAGCTAGACACTGGAGTTGAGATCCCTGTACACCCTGCTCCCCCCCCCCATCGAACTGGGAATAAAGTGGGGAGCATCTTTGTTGAGGGGGTTCTTGAGAAGACTGTCAAGTTCTAAATGCAAATTCTAAGTGTGACCGTTCTGAATGAAAGTCAATGTTCTTGTCCTGGGACAGTGCTAACAAGGGCGGTGTCACATGAGATGTTGCTGTTGGGTGTCACGGGGCTGGATTATGTGGTTTCTCTGCTGCCTCCAAAACTGAGGTGAGAGATGGGCATAGCGGCTCATGTCTGTAATCCCAGCGCTCGGGAGGCTGATCCATAAGTTTGAAGATAGCCTAGTCTACAGAGTAAGAGTCTGCTCCCACAGATAGATAGATAGATAGATAGATAGATAGATAGATAGATAGATAGATGGATGGATGGATGGATGGATGGATGGATGGATGGATGGATGGATGGATGGATGGATGGGTGGGTGGGTGGGTGGGTGGGTGGGTGGGTGGGTGGGTGGGTGGGTGGGTGGGTGGGTAGATGGATGGATGGATGGGTGGGTGGGTGGGTGGGTGGATGGGTGGGTGGATGGGTGGGTGGATGGGTGGGTGGATGGATGGATGATAGATAGACAGATAGACATAGGATAAGATAGAATGAAACCAAGGAAGGGTGTACAGCCCCAAGCTGGATAATGGTTGCTATTTGTACTCAGCGTCTACTCTTTATGTATAAAGAGTTCTTTGGGCCGTATTCAGACCTGCATCTAGGTTTAGAGTAGCCCAACAAGAGTTTTCAGGCCTACTGGCTCCTTCGTCCCTGACAGAATTCACAATGTGGAGGATGGGACTGTTGGTTGGCAGCTCCCCTTCCCACTCCTCTCCTCCTGAGTTCATGGCCTATCCCATCCACACCAATGACGTCAACCCTCATCCATTTCCTCCCTCTCTCTTCCCTCACTCACATCAGGCTGCTTCTGAGCTGCCCCAAGAATGACCTTTGAGTACGGAGCCCTTAGAAAGTTCCTCACTTTCTCAACCTTATAGTCAGCCTAGGAATAGTCAGCTGTCTGGGCCCAGGTCTACCTAACAGGACATGGGGCTCGTGGGACTTTCACGTGAGGGCAGTGTGTATAGAGCATCCACGGGGAAGGTGGCTCTTCTTTACTGCCTGGGATAGTCTGGGGCCAGAATGCTCATTTCATTTCTTCTCACAGGCTGGATGAGGTCTCCAGGGAGATGGCTCCAGGGAACTGCATATAATAAGCTGTCCTGGGTGGAGCAGAGGTTGGCCATCACAGAAACAGATGTGGGCTTTTGCCAGACACACAGGGAAGGTGGCGGCAATATAGGCAGCCACTGCCAAGCCCAGTGTTCATAGCCGTATTCTGGGGTCTTACCTGCTTACTCTCCTACACATTCAGACCAGAGGCCTCCTGGGTGACTCGTTCCCCAGTCCTTGGCTGTGCCTGACTCCAGGTCCAAGGCCTTTCCATTCCAAATGTGAACTGTAGCTATTAGCAGGGAACAGCTTTGCTGTCTTCTCCCTGTCTCTCCTGGAGTGGTCCTGGGAGCTCTTGGCCTTGCCTCTGCAGTCCAGCCCATCACCGGGGACACAGCATCACCTCTGGGAGACAGAGGTTCCAGTATTCAAAGGCTGGATGTATGAGAGGGCCCTGTCAGTGTAGTTGCTACTGGTCCTGATAGGGTCAGGACTGGGAGACTCAGGGTCACCTCTGAATAAAATCAGTGGTCAGCGTTGGCCACTAGTTCATAGCCACCGAAGATGAGAACTTACCCCTGAGTCCCTGGAAATGCCCTAGGTGATTCAGACAGTGGCATGGGATGGGGTGCCTCCCTCAGGACACGTGGACAAGGGACAATGTCCACTTTAAAGAAGCAGCCACTAAGATGGATTTGCTTTTGTGGCACTTCAGGGTATCACAGACAGCAGCTGTGACAGGTCTGACAGCCACAGGCCAGCTCAGTAATTGACGCTATTGCCTGAATGGCACATCCAAAGGCCAGCTGGAACTGGAAAGATCATTATCTTTCGGTCAAGACACTACAGTAATGAGGGTGCCCCACTGACTGCCTCTGAAGACCAGTAAGGGAGACAGTGAACACACCTGTCCTTAGAGTGACCAACAGAGGCCTGAGCCAGATGATATGACTGTCCAGTCTCGCCATGAAGCCCCCTCAGGCTCCAGGTCCAAGGCATCCATCCCCTTATTTTTATTGCCTGGGACTCCACAGTCAGAGTTCACTATTATGTAAACCAAACTTACCCGCTTCCTGCTGAGGTGACAGAAGGGCGTTCACCAGAGAAAGGCCATGTCCTGTAAGCAGTCACATTCACCCTATTTTGTTTGATTTTTATTTTTAAATTGGGTTCTTTTAGAGTCACGTGTAGCCTAAGCAGGCTTGGGACTCACTGTGTAGTTGACATTATTCTGTTTCCGCCACCCCATTTCCCAAGTGCTAGGATGTGACATCACACCAAGCTCCATCCATCCCACTAGATCCACTGGGCACTGCCAATTCTGTTTTTCTGAGCGTCCTGTCACTCTGGTAGGAGATCATTTTACACACACACATACCAGTGAGAAATGGGCTTCTGGACATGTATGTCTATGAGGCCCCAGCTCACTCCTTCCTCTTGCCCTACGCTTGGGAAGCCCATAAGCACCCCAAATTGAGACTTGTTTCCTTTGAACAAAAGCACACCAGAGTCCAATTGAACACTCAAGCCAAGAATAGGAAGCTGCCTCTCTCCACTCCCAGCCAGCTCCCATATCCTGTATCATGTAGTGACCTTTGAGTTCACAAGCCCAGAACTGAGGTTTTGAACCCTGGAGGATAGATAACATCTGGTGCCTTTAGGACCATAAAGCCACTTGCTTGCTGGACCCTGCCTGTCTTTTCGGTCATGTATTTCCTTGCCACCCTTAAGCCTCTGTATCCCTGCCTTCACCTCCCCCCCCCCCCCAGCCTAGCTCCTTTCTCCCTGAGCCTGGCTCCCTTCATGCCCTGAGCCTGGCTCTCTCACCCCTGAGCCTGACTCCCTTCATGCCCTGAGCCTGGCTCCCTTTACTTCTGAGCCTGGCTCTCGTGAGGCCGAGCAGCTGAGCTCTGCCAGGAATGTCTGTATTAATTTTCTTCAAATGCCACCTGCTGTCACCTCATGTTCTTGGCTGACCAGGCCTGCCTGCTGCAGCCTCCAGTCCTACAAGCACATATAGAACCATTTATTCCTGCCTTACCTCCTAACTGAAGACCCCATGAGTTTGAAACTAAACTGTCCCTTTCCTGGCTAGACACGGTCACCAAAGGCATCGAACAACCTGGCCCATCTAAGGACTAGGTCCATGTCGAATGGATGAGCCCATGATGGTGAACAGAGTGGTATTCTGATGTGGTGGGCAAACCGCCGGCTGCTTGAGGGGCTGCAAGTGTGTGGGGGGGGGGCAGAAACAGGAGCTCGGGGAGCCTCTTGATATCACTCGTGGGTGTCATGAAGCTTGTTCCTACTTGCCTTCTACACAGTTCACTAGCTCCCACCTGTCTTCCACATATGCATTTAAGAGCATCTGAAGACAAGACAGGGCACACCTTATGCTAGGCCTCGTGTGCAGGGATGCAAACTTAAGTACCTACCCTGCACATGCCACATGACATCACAGAAAGCTCACTGTGTGGGAAACACATGTACCCTGTGACATACCTCCTTGCCATGCATGATGTATGGGAGCATAAGACGTGAATTGGATCCCATCAGTGCCAATGGTCACGTGTGTGCTGTGACCCCCTCACATATCTCAGAGTGGGAACCACCCACAGACTATAAACAAAGAAGCTTTGAAGCTGGAGTTTGGGAAGCTGGGGTGGGGGGGTTCCTCTCCCTGTAGATGGGCTGGGCATCCAGAGGTGTGACATGTTTAGAGCTTCCTTCCTCCGCCAAGTGATGGGCAGGTGGTTGGGTGTGGGTCTAATGGGGCAGCTGCTGGGTTCACAGACTAGCCAAGCGGCTGGCTGGTTGACTGACAGACAGCTTTTACAGGCCAGTCTTTGACAGGTCCCAGGGAATTCACAGCCCAGGCTGTGCTGACAGAGAACTACCCAGTTGAATCGAGAATCCTAATCACAGAGGCAGAGTAAACAAAACAAGAAGGAGCCAGATCCATCGGGCCAGTGCCCATCCGTCAGGGACGGGAGGTTCCTGCTTCCTCCCAGAGCCCTGCACCACTGCAGCAGCTGAGCCCAGGAACACAGATGCTTGGAAAGGAACCGGGATATCCCAACACCAGGAGCTGGCAGCTCCAAACGTCCCATGCCAC